>OX465246.1:8571172-9271466 GCA_949987775.1 Aproaerema taeniolella
ACATTTTTAATTTCAAAACCGATGCAACTGTTTCCTGTTTAGTGAGCACCTACGCATCCGTCGCCTCGACTAAGTACATAATTGAATTTTACTCTTTTGATGGTTCGTTGATAAGTAATTTTGTATTTCATATCATTAGACTGCAGGCAGGCGCGTTGAGCACCGTGTAGCACCGACATTGACCGGTGTCATGCATTAGGCCTTTTGCAGTTGATAGTACATCTGCCGATTCTGAATCATAAATATTCTAAAACGTAAGTTGTTAATGAATACTGTATCAGGTGTAGTTAGAAGGAAGGTAGCGTCGACAGTGTAGGGCCTTCACCGGAGGGATTAAGCGAGTGCTGCTCGCGAAGCCTCACACCGGGTGGACCGACTTTTTCGGCTTACAGAATGTAAAGGACCGACAGTACTAGTAACAATATAATTGCCAATTTAATAAGAAAAGAGGAACAAGTAAAGTCGGTCCCTGTGTAAGTTTTGGCACAATGGGAAGCGCTATATGGCACAGAGATTACATAAAGAAGGGTTGTAGGTAGTAAGAAAGGTATGTTACCTCGAGACGGTCGGTGCGCGGCAGCTTCTGCTGCAGCACCGGCTGCTGCATGACGCCGAGTGGCGAGGCGGCGGCGGCGGCCGGGTCGTGGCCCAGCATGGCCGGCACCAGCTGCGGCGCGTAGTACTGGTACGTCGACCCCACGCCCGGCACCCCGGACAGGTACGGGGACGTCGCCTGACACATCAACATCACTATTAAACTCCAATCTCTCCTCACACGACCAAAAAAAAATTCATTGCCTTTTCATCAGACTACTATTTACTCTGTGAAGCGCATCGAAAAGCCTAAAAATCTGCAAGCGCAAACTGCAAAATACGTGTAAAAAGCGATACATAATATAAATACCCAACACTTAAATTAGTCTTTATCGTGAGAGATATAGTTAGCCAAACAAGCATTCGCATGCATTAATAAAAGAATTGAAATATTAAATAAGCATACGGTATGTCCAGTCTAGCTACCCACCGGCCACCATCGGGAGAAGTTAAGGAACGTGGACATTCCGGGAACTGGGGAAACGGGAATACGAGATTGAGTGGGTGCTATATAGTTGTGAGGGAGTAAGGGAAAGGGAGGGGCGGTGCTTTGCGTTGTCGGGGCGGCAGCATTACCTGCGGGGCGAGGAGTGCGAGACTGATCGGGTCCAGAGCGGCCAGGTGACTCGCCGCCGCGCCCGCGCCGCTCATGCCGCCCACCTCGACACACAACCACACAACACGCTACTCATCTTGCGAGCCACCGCGCTCTCCGCGCGCTGGCTCGCCGTCTCTACGTCCCTCCACGCTTACACCTCGTGCACCCTTTACAATTACAAATGCTTTACACTCTACCAAATATACTTAAAAACACGCTCAGTGCAACAGCGATGCGTGGAAGGATATAGAAACGCCAAGTTAGCTACAGTGAAAAAAGTGAGAGGACGACATTTCAGTGATTAAATCTGCATTACCGCTTGTACCCATTATCATACAATGTGAGTAAACTGGAAAAACAGTCATGCCACTTAAGGTACGAAATTTACAAACATGCTCAAGCAGTGAGGAGCGATCGGCCACCAGCAGCACGGTTTAAGTTGTGCCCAGTATTATTAGCCCGGTAGTTCCTAAATATACACGCTACGTTTAAATTCGGATCATTACCGAGTTTCCACGCACTCGGTTCAACTTTAAATTAAAGCGCGGAACTCGATGCAGGAGCGCGCTTTGAAGAAGGCAACTATTAACTTCCAACGTATACATGAGTAACTTTCAAAGAAAACTTTTATAAGGAAATGGGACTAATTTGTTTACGGCGGAAAATTATTATTAAACCAATTGATCGGGAAATTGTACAGTTAATAGAGGCACAACTTAAATGCGAGTACTCTCAAAGATCTACGTGTTACATAACGATTATATAAAACAGAATAGCGAGTACACCGAAAGCTGTGTGGCGTGCACTGAGTCCTACCTACATGTGAGGACCGATCGCTCGAAGCATTCACTTAGTACAACATAGTGCCAGAGTGAGCCAAACTTACCACGGCGGGGACCTGGCCAGGCAGGACCTGCCCAGGCGTGAGGCCCATTTGCTGCATTAACGCGTTCTTCAGGGCTAGGTGATTCCGACCGTTGATAAGCAGCTGATCCTTGAGGTGCTGCGGGGGGTGGAAGTACTTGCAGGGTGGTTTCTCGCGGTTACACCGACCCTGAAATAGTTAACGATAAACTGTTACTACTAAACTGCTGAAACATGAATAACTCTCGCTGATAGCGTACAAAAAGTAGGTAATGTTCGGTAAAATGCCATTCGATTCTATGCGCTATTTTTGCGGCGCAAGTGGAAAATGAAAGAGATAAGACCAACGCACCCCAGGTAAGCGACACTTGAGGGCTTGAAAATAGACGAAAATGGCGGACCTCATTCCATATCATTCCGATAAGCAATATGTGTGGAGGCGGCGGGCGGCAGGCGGCCGCGGTGGGGCTCAATGCCGGCAAATGTGCGGAAATCCCTCCATGCATCACAATTGCCGTGAGCCGGGCACGTAGCCACCAGAAATCCTCCACTCGATTTTTCCTTATAACCGCGTCTTAAGCGGTGTCAAATGTTTCTGAGACGGCGGGAGGGCTTCGCTTTGCTCATTTTCGGCGTCAATGAGGCGCGAGATAATTGCCTTTCGAAATCGAAGCCCTCCGCCGCACCCGTCTATGATGATTTATTTACATCCGCGTAATTAACTGTCTCACTACGTGACGGGAAGAGCATCGCGGACGTTTTATCATTGCAAACTCAGCCTCCTTCGCCATATTTTATTCAGTGAAAAAACGGAAAGCGCTTATCGCAGTTTCAAAGAAAATACGTACACAAACAAACGCCATCTGAATATTCAGCGCTTTACTGGGGACTCTCTTACTGATAATGTCCGCGTAACAGCTTACAGTGATTTACTGCCTAGATTTATGTAGGAGACACGACGAGTGTAAATAAAAATATTCTCGAAACGCGTCAACGTTTTAGAGTAGCTGCATGTATTCAGAACGTTCTGCTGAAGTGAGAATCTTGGCCGGCGGCGAAATCAGATGCAGGCGTGTTCCAAATTTTCTCAGTTATTAAACTTTGGCGATGCGTGCTACAACTAGCTGGTGGAAGCAGTCGGCTGCATTTAGATTAACTTGTTACTGGCAGGCATAATGTTAGTTGGCCGGTCCTCTCGCAGTTTAAGCTCAGGATAAAGTTATTATTTCCTGTTACTCGGCGCTGCTGCCGTCTACTTTAACCGAGTTTCGATTTCTAGCTCCCGTTGCCGAATTTGAATGGGTGATCACGTTTCGCAAGATAACTTCGTGTCTATCAAACTCTGCTATTTATTAGCGAGGACAGATTGAGCGATTAATAACTTCTCAGTCTATGTAATGTATTAAATACAAATTTAACCACGAATTGACTCTGTTTCAACGGGTTAATTTAGGGGATTTAAACTTTGTGAATGTCAATTTCCAGTTTCAGATATCTTTAAAAAACTGTTTAAGCTTTTATAGAACTTCAGTACTATATATGATGTGATGATAAGAGTTTCTTTAATATAATTTGATCATTTTAGAGCACATTAGAGGCCCACGCATCAATTTTGAACACATTTTTGTTTGCAATGTAGGTAAATGTTCGTCAGGCGATCCCTAGCGGTGCAGGTGTATGCAGCGATTAGCGTGACGAATGCCCGTTCCGAAACAAATGGCCGCGTCGTCGGAGACGGATGGCCACCGAGCCTCGTTGGCCCAGGCGCACATTACGATGCATTAATTGCTCTTCGATCACCTCTATCAGTACATTTCTATGCTGTTTTTCAGTTCGGTCTGACTAATTGCTCTTTAATCACTATTTCTGTGTTTGTATTCTTCGGTTTAAAGCGCACGGTAATTTTTTAGCTGACAATGTAGATTCAAATTTTTATTTTTAAACAATTTTCGTCTCCATATTGCTATATAATTATTTACGAAACAAAGAGATGATTAGTCGTTTACGTTTATAAAAATTTCCTGTGATAATCCGAAAATCTGCGGGAGGTTTCAATACGCCTTATTTGTTCGAGGAGAGGGTAAGGAGGGTCGCCCGGGGTGGGCAATAACCTCCCAAAACTAATAACATTTTTGTGATAGTGGAGAAGCCAGCCGACCGCACTTCCCTCGCTGCTGTGTCCTTTACGATACAACAATGTGCACTTGCAATACAATAAAGGGTTAGCCAAGAGTCAGTTACTTCCCATCACCTTCTTCCGGGGTTCAAAGAACCTATGTGTAAGTGTAGGTCGTAAGGGTTAAAGTAAAAATGATAAAGGCGAATAAAAAGGAAAATGTATTGATAAGGTAAAGCTATATACCGCCTGCCATAACCTTTAAAGAATGAAGTGGAGGTGAAGCAAATAAATGCGGTGGTCTAGTAAAAATGACATCAATGAACAGGGGTGCTTGTGTCTCGTTAAGGTGAGAGCAGTAAAGCGGGTGAGTGCACTTTGCAACACTGACGTGTATAACGAACAGCACTCGAGTGAGCGCCGCCGGTCGGGCCGCCGAGGCACGCGCCGCCATCCTTGTTATTGCACCGCCGCCAGCAACTAACCAACGTTACACACAGCTCTGATAAAAGCAAACCAATAAACCGAGCTCCAGTTCAGCCAGTTCATTACATTAATTAGGCAGATCAAATCAAATGGTGAGTCAAACGGGATGTTAAGAACGCGTGTCGAGACGAGTCGTTAATCGATCAGTTTGATTCCGATTGATGGATTGGCGACATGCCGCCTCGCTGTCGTACGCACGCAGTCAGCCGTACGCGCATGCCGATACTCATCGAATTTACTATTGGCTCACTCCACGGGCGTCGGGGCAAATCAACACACGAGGAAAACAATGGGCTAACGAGCCGATGAATGACACGCTACCGTCACGGACCGACCCGAAGTCCACTTATACGAACGAAAGTGGGTGCCAAGTATATTCGTCTAACAGGGACAGACGGGAATAGAACCGGTCGGCGAGTAGTGCCAACTCTTGCACCGGGAGGTGCGCGAGGCACGTGGCCGCTGCCCAGCTGGGAGTTTACAATTTCATCTATTTGATACTTTGAACTCTTCTCACGTCTCTTGTACAAGATCAATGTGATTTTCATGGCCATCCTTGTTTATAAACGAACTTCACGACGAGGAGCAACAAAGAGAAGTTTATGTGAATGAAGAGATCTACTTGTATACAGTCTCGGTTACATTTACCTCACTGTATGAAAGAACGTAACAACAAAAGGTAATTTTGGCGAATTCATATATTCATGCATGAGTGCTACGGGTAAAGGGAGTAGCTGAGTACAGAGTTGGAATAAAGATAAATGTCCCGATGGAGTAGATTATTCAAAGGGTCCCAGGTTCGAATCGCGCAATAGAAGCGAGTAACACGATCACAGGCCAAGATCCGGTCCCGGATGCCGCAAATAATTTTTTCCGACAAGCAAAAGCGAGGGAAAGGTGAAATCTAATTTGCAAAATTTTGTGGCTGGGAAGGGAATTAGGTAAGCAAAGTCAATTCTGAAAGTAAGTAGAATTTGAATTTAAAATGATTTATAGAGGCGCAGGGGAGTGGCTAATGAGGCGTCACGCGAGAGGGGCGCGTGTTTACGCCTCGCGCTCGCCGCGTATTTTTTTACTGCGGCTCTGGGCGGCGCCGCCTCGTGCCTCGCACCTAGACCGACCACGAGCTGACGTAACGCCTAGCGACAAGCACGCCTACATCGAAACTAACTGTTCATCCGACAAGATTTTCCACCGACTCACATCGCCTAACCATTAATCATTGGTCACTGAAATAAACTATGTCGAAATAGAAAAACAAGTAGAAGATTTACATATGAGAACATGATGTTCGAACGTTTTAAAAAGCTGAAGTTTAAATAAAAAAAATTAATAAGAAGTGGACCTGGCAGTCAAGTCAGTAATTTTTATTTGATTAATAATGGATTTGCCCTTGACCACTATCTAGTACTATCTAATTAGTACTAGATAGTGGTAATATTTAAATTACACCTAATATATCCTGTTTGTTGTGCCAAAATAATTGTGTTTCCCTTCACAAAAGGCTTAAAGTAAGAATTATTCAGTTCGGTGAAGTTCCCAACAAGTTTGCATCGCGGTGCCCGTAGCTTAATGCTAAAATATGCATTCGTGCACGGAGTTATCTCGGCCACTTTTGCCGTGGCCTGCGGCGCGCGGTCAGCCATTGTTTATTCCTGCTTTATATTGGTTGTGTAGCGAATATGTCTCTAACTTAACTAGTCAAAAAGTTTTGTAGTTTTTGTATTTTGATGACGCGTGTTTTGGTAAGAGAACGGTAGAGCCCAATGCGCTTAGGACTCTAATCGAATGAGCAAGCCTCTTTAGAGGTGCTATATACTGCGGTGTTAATTTCAGTTTAGAGTGGGTATTATAAAGTCTCGAAATGGTCAAAACAACATTGGGTAAGAATGGTCGGTAATAAAGCTCTGACTCTGCCGCGGGGTGCGAGATTAATGCAACGGAAGCGGGCACGACCTCTCCAGGTGTTTCATTAAATTGCGCGCGGCGCCTCGGCCGCCTCGTACGGCCATTATGAACGCTGCAAGCTCGAGGGCCATTCGCTTTAAGAACGCCCGCGCCACTTTGTAACAGCCTTAATGAATCTTGTTACTTATAGGCTCGCGTAAATTGCCTGTTTTACTAACGTGCAAGAAGAAAAAATCATTAGGTCAGTGAACGCTCTCACGTACGGAAATCTTTGCAACCGTGAATGCTATTTTTGTTGTGGATTTCTTTGAAAGTTATTAGTTTAGGTAGGTCGTTTCGTATAAATGTTAATTTTTTGAGAGCTGAATGACACTACCGGAATTGTATTCACGCGGAGTTACAGTTGGTTGTCAGCGAGATCATATTTTAGTCGGAGTTATTGATGAGTGCGGATTGAGTCACTCGTGGCGAGTTATTTGCAAAACTGAAAAATTGAGGTGCTAAAAACAATCTGGAGCAAGTACGAAACGTTAGCGCGGGTGTGTAGGTATATGTAGTGCAGTAAAGAGGCAGTGACGCGACGTCACTCGGGCCTCTCTCCGCTAACCAGTTTAGTCGAGCTGCTGCAGTAATTAGTCTAAGCAGCTGGAGCGCCCTGACGACTAGCTCGCCCGACTTACTTGAGCCTTGCTCGCTTCCACAAAGTACAGGTTTATCACTAACTTTATTTTGGAATAAATCTAGGACTTTAGACGCAAAAATACGTAAATTAATCTTAATGTGGTTTACATTTCCGTATTTAAGTTTTCTGTCTAATTCATTTTTACTGTTATAATTTGTACCTTGTTATTGTTTTGTTTTTAAAAAAGGCTTAGTTTATTATATGGTAATCTCTTGATAATATTTTAAAAAATCTCGGTAAAAAATAAAAATTTTGCCTCATGAGAAATATCTGCAAGTAAACATTCGCTTTTTGAAGCAATTAATCACTTAACACTAATTGTATTAGTAACAAATCCCATAGACAAACGGTTGCATTGTAATTTTAAAGTTCTAGAAAATAACTCTACAAAAGAATCTAGGACACTTCAAAACCGGTACTTTTAGCTTTTCAAGTTGATGGACAATATATTAGATTTATTTTCATTGAGATTTCAAAGTTTCTTTAATTTATAACTCAAAGAAAAGCAAAAATCGTCTAAGTTCGAATTAGAGAATAGAAAGGATAAGCAAATTTTTATGGATGATAAAAAGTAGCTTAAGAAGGGTTCAGTAAACAACATCACAGCCGAAGATAAAAGGCGATAACTGCGGAGCGGGTTAACTACAAAATAAAGAGCCCTTAGTTTGTTCGATAAGGGAAGTTTAAGAGGAGTTTTCGGGGCGCACGGGTCGGCCGATAAATTGGGCGGCACTTAATTATGATCTGGGGCGGCATCTTGCAGGAGGCTAATGTCCCGGAGTCGTTTAATGCGCGAACTTGTAGCCTCTGCTCCGGCGGGCGTGATAAATCTTCATCTGCGCCTGTGTGTCTAGACCCTAGAGAAATTCATGTGTCCGAGTGCCAACCCTATTTAAAGACTGCTTCACTGCTTGTTTTTGAGGCACGTTATCTACTTGGGTTCTGAAAATGGTTTCGGGCCTAGACGTACTAGTGGGGACAATGTACAGTACAAGCCAGAGTAAGTTAATTAAATTAAACAAGGATTGTTACTTATTCCAAAAGAACAAAATATAACTTTCAAAAGCGGGAAGTTTTCAAGGCATTCTAAAGGTATCGGTTCCAAGGAAAAAAAAACATAAATTGTGGCATTAACATTACTCCCCAAACAATGTGAGACGCGGCACAATGATCATTAAAACTCGAGGAGTTACTAAACACGCTCGCATAAATCAATTCCTAAACACGACCGAGTTATTTACCGCAATGATTTACAGCGAAATAGAAAAGTTTGCTCCCGTCACGTTACCTATTTACGGAGTAATGTGCAAGTAAATGTTGTGGGCTGTTCTGAGTACATTACGAAGAGTGGTAGAATATTATTGCACCGCGTTGCTGGGGCGACAATACACCAAGTCTGTAAACACATTTCTGCAAATTTTGTAACACCGCCTATAAACGAACTTTATATTGTAGCTAACAAAAAATATAGTAAAAAAATTAACACTAAGGATTTACTAGGTCAAAAATTACTTTAAAAAGAAAATATCGTTAACAAAGTATCTGCTTGTGTCTTAGCCTTAAAAATTAATAAATAGAATGCAAAAAGGCAAACCGTTGACAACAAAATTTTCAGCGCAGGTTCTAAGGATATTTTTGTCTTAACCTGCACTATATTTAGGGCAAGCTTAAACGAAACTAAACTAATTACTTGAGCAATATTTCAACCGAATTAAAAAAAAAACATCAGGGAAAAATTTAATAATTTAAACCAAATTCAGGATTTGATTGATAAGGATAATCAAGAGTTGGCTATCAAGGACACCGCTTCGATAGGCATCCCGTGCCCCTTAGTGGAGAAGTTAATGGGCTGATGACGACGATGCAATGACAACTCTCAACAAACAAAGCATGAAACATCACATTGAAAAATTTTTTTACGAATTCGGAACTTGGCGATGATCAGCTCTATGCCTTCAAGATAATAGAGATGGGTAAATTCTGAGTACACCAATTTGAAACAATATTAACAATCCCATAGTTTCTTTCGGCAATGTCCTGTGAGAACAGTGATAGCGCTAGGGTTGGGGTGCAGTCGTCGGCGCCGCATTATCTAGGTATAATTAAAGCCGGCAAGACGCCGGCGAGACGTTACGCCGTCCTAACGACTTTTATGGCGTATGTAACATTGCCGGCACATAAAATAAATGTGCCGCCTCCAGAGCCCTGGTATAGCTCAGTATTCCCAGATTAATCGCCAAAATGTTTGCTCTCACGCAATACGCTCCCGTTATTTGCAACGTGGGCACGCGTTATGACAAAAATATTTATTCGATTCTCTGCTATTTTCACATAATATTGCTGGAAGTGGAGGGTTTTATGTAGCAAGACCAAAATTCTTTATTTGGCACAGTGACATTAATTTTGGAGTGTCAATCTGTCCATAACACTGAACAAAGTTTTCCTAGTATAAACACAAAACAGTGTGGAACTGAGGCACAGTTAGCTGATCGTTTTTCAAACTGGTCCTTACAGAAAATTGTTTAGTTTTAAATTTATTCAACACAAATAGCCAACTATGGCGATTTCGGAGTAAAAATGAAATAATTGATCAACAACCTAACTTTTATCCCCGAGAAATGACCAGAATGGGGAAGATCATCACTCCTACATGATGATCTGAATAATATTGCAATATCTGATGGATCAGGAGCCACTCGGAGCGAAAGGAAAAAATGAAACTTGTTGTATTTAACACACGGCTAACGATAATTTTATCAAGAAGAAGAGAACTTACAAAACTGTTACATGTGAATAAAAAGTTCCTGTCCATTACTAAATTTTGGTATCGTATATAATTCGAGCGCTACAGCATGGAGCGGAAGATTCGCAACATAGCGACAAACTGGGTTTTATTCGAGGGCCGCTACCGTCCGGTCCCGACCCGTCATTTAAATCTTTATACGTCCACATTAGCTTTATAGGCGACGGGAGCTTTCTCCGACGTTAGCGGCGCCTGAGTGCACTTTTATTGAGGATGAAATACCGTAATTGCCACTCGGCGCCAAGCCGTGACTGACGAGTTTTGTACGTGCTAAGTGTCCCACCTCACAAACGGCCAGACCCAATTTTTTTAAAACCTTACGTAACATTTACTTAGTGCCCGACTAAGCAAACAACCCAATTGCTCCATCCCAGTGGGAATACTTCCCAGAATAAGGGACACCTATTTCGGCACCCGACGCGTATTAGGATTTCTTCATCTTTGAGAAAGAAATTAAGTAAGCCTGCCCTAGCCTGGCCGTATCATGACAAAAACATAATAAGCCTTATATTGAGAATCATGGGCTTCACAAAAACGAGCTCAACGTAAAAAGGGAAATATTCAAAACAATAACCGCTTTTCATATCTCAATCCCCAAACAGCCATAATCTTGACAAATGACGGTCTTTGGAGTGTAGTCGGCACTACGGGCCGCATTGACAAAGCCCCAAATAAACTGACGCGGACACATAAATAAGCATATTCGATGTTTTATTGAGTGGAGGAAATACTAAGGAAATAGTTTCCCGCGTCATTACGCGGGGCATCAATCAAAGGACGCCCACTGGTGACGTGGATTTGGAAAATGTACGAGTGGATCGATTACGAGAGGTCGGCTTGTCAGCGCCTTCCGGATACTTATTTACGATTTCAGACTGCTACGGTCACAGGATCTAATTCGTGAATGGTGGAAGCCCTCGAAACGTCGGAAGGAGTATAAAGCAAAAAGAAATCGTTTTCCGGAATAAGATGGACGGTAATTCTTAAAATGTGGCCGTCGGTTCTGGAATTGCGAATCGCAAATTCCTTCCATTGCTTGCATCTTTTTAAATCCTTTCGTGATTGCAATTCTTTTCGCATTCTTCTGAACAAAGAATATGTGGAGTTAACCACGGTCTGACACTGGCGACGCGATTCTGGTGCAAGGTCCCCGATATACATTCTGGTTGCCAAGCAACGACAACCGCAAATATGGCGCAGTGTTTTCAGTAATTCGCGTGGACGTAAATGGTAGAGGCTTTCGGGCGGTGAATGGTAACGTATCGAGTTAGTGTAACAAAATACGGGACACTTAGATCACTAATATATAATTATATATATGATCTAAGACGGGACAGGTGGAATTTTTTTGTAGAAAATTAGTATTAAAAAAAGTAACAGAAACAAGACAGTAGAGAAAGAGCAAAACGTCAAATAACCACTAACAATTGTATCAACTTTTTTAATATGATCAAGGTAAGGTTATTGTGATAACCTTCGGTTCGATCTTCATATGATGAAACAAGCCCTTAAGAGACCTAAAATGGTTGTCCCGCATAAATAGTAGCACCTGGCAACACTAGACGGAATGCACGATATCTGCATTGTAGGGCGGCGTCGCGGCGCCGTCGGGTCTGGCGTCGAGGCGGCGGCGCATACATCAGGCACGCGAACATCCCCCCTCTTACTTCCACCTTCCCCTATTCGCCAATTATCACAACCGTTTTTCTGTTTTCGATTTTGACTATTTTTTTTGAGTTATTCGTTTGCACGTTTAAAGGAGTAGTTTCTGCCCCTTGCATGTAAATTGTACAGTATTTGCATGTCGGGTTTGATATGCCCCTAATTGAAAACTTTGAAGTTAGCAATTAAACAGCTTTACTCAAAGCTAGCACAGGCTGCAGGGCTTCTTGTCTCCTTATCAATATTTTAAGCTACAATAAAGATTTATTATTATTATTCATGTAATAAACAGTTCAGTTTAGTTTAGTAAATTTATACAAAGAGACGACAGTGACTACATTAAATACTTGACCTCTTTATCGTTCATGGCTTATAGAAAACGATATACATACATCCACCATAATCTAATCGAACTAAAGCCATCTATAGTTTCGAATCGATTACATCATTATTTTGTCAGAAAAATCTATATCAGTAGAAGCGACTGCGTATGCGTATATCTAGAATATATGAGTTTATTACAATGACGTGCTAAAATAATGACTCAGCTGAGTCAGTCTACATCACCAATCGTCGCGTTAATAAAATCAAACTAACAACGATATCCGCAGGTAATGTTAGTTTGCAAATTGTGGATCGCGCTTTCGTTTGCATAATATGATATGATTCATAGATATTAATGGAATCGGTGTTCGTAAATAGAGGCAGACAGTAGACGTGTATTATGTTTTGATAACTTCTCGCTAGGGATAATAATAGTCAAGTTAATGATAATAACAAACATAAGAGATACGGAAATCTAATTCATAGCAAAGTAAGTGATTGACTTGTTGTTGTCACATTTACACATGCGCAATCATAACATAATCAACAAAATTGTCTGAATTTAGAATGGGAAGCACCTTCGAAAACACGCTTTCTGATATTATCTACATACTTAGTAAGAATCGTCGAAAAACTATAGTTCAATAAATTGGTGCAATATGAAAAGTGCGCAACACATAGAACCATATTGAAGATATTGTTGCGGCTGGGCCCGAGTATTCGAGAGAAAATAGGAGGAACAATAAACAAGTCCAGTTCGAGAAAGCTCACATACAAAAAAAAATAGATCGGCGACGTAAACAACCAAAAAAAAGGGGTTGCGTAGCAACAAAACAAAGCTGCGTCATCACAGAGTACACGCAAGATTGACCCTTGCACGTAGGACTTAAAGTACATAATCCCGTGCACACACCGTGAGAACACCGGCCTTAGCAACGAGTTGTTTACTTCGTGGACGTCTAACTGCGCATGATTTTTACGAGAGCGACTATCGGGATTGTTCCAGAGCCCCTTCCGGCCGAATATAAATACGGGCGAGCCGCGCCTAGCGGACGCAGTTGATCTCAAGCGATACAAGAGATACATCGGAGCGAACTAGAGGAAACCTACGACTACAGCGCGACCTAGGACTACGTTTAGCTTACGATTCGGACTCTGATCTACGGAAGGAACCTACGACCACGGCGTGACTACGGACTACGATTTTGACTCTGCGACTGGGCTGACGGCTTCTGTGTGGACCTAGGATTTATTTGGCTGGCTGAATAAACACCTAAATCATAGTCACTGGTGTTTCACTCCGAATCAGGAACCTAGCACGCAACAATTGGTGTCGGAAGTGGATTTGGAGAAGCCATGCCAGTGACTCCGAGGAAGGACATCACCAGCGTCAGGGGAGGGGTGCGACTGGCTGCGGAGGCAAGGGGTACAGCTCGCCAGGCCATAGCCACTGGCCATCGAGACACGCCTATCAGCACCGCCCACCAGGCTGCGCCCACTACCCATATGGATTCGCCCACCAAGGAAGCCCTGCCTACCAGCCCCGCGAAAGAAGATTCACCTCTTGCTCACCAGGACATGCTCACTGTTCATCGGAGACAAACACTGCGAGAATTCTTAGAGGATAAACGGGAGGACCTGCTTGCTTCGCTGCAAACGATGGAGGAGTTACTGCAGCCG
Source organism: Aproaerema taeniolella (assembly GCA_949987775.1). Lineage (NCBI taxonomy): Eukaryota > Metazoa > Arthropoda > Insecta > Lepidoptera > Gelechiidae > Aproaerema > Aproaerema taeniolella. The sequence goes on from OX465246.1 coordinate 8,584,890, forward strand.
GCGCTATATGGCAACACCATAATCTTTGACGGAAGAGGGACGTGGGAAGCTTACCATTCGTTCCTGCAAGCTTATGGTGACTTAATGGTCTGGGACTGCGAGGAGCGCTACCATTATCTCGTCGGTGCTCTACGTGGAGAGGCTATAAAATGCCATTATAGAGTGTTCTCCAGGCCCACTTCACCTTCTACAATAGAAGACCTGATGAAAGTACTGTGCGAGGAACTTGCAGCAAGCTACGGCAGCCATTTGCTACGACGCCCGAAAAAGTCACGGCCCAAAACCTTCAAGAGCCCTCAGGAAGTTGAGAAATTTGACAAGCCGGTAAAAAAGATAGCTGGCTTTATAACGCAGATGTTAGATTGGGAAAAAGAAGTTGAAGACGTAAAGGCGAAACTAAAGTCTCTTATCGAAGAGGAGCAGCCGATGGTGCAGGATAATCCTAATGAGGGAGGGTTACTGCTATCGGATATAGATAGGAGAAGTTCGCCTGTAGCCGAATTGGAACCCAATGAGGAGCCGTCTCTGAGGAATGTGCTGCAGCAGGATCGAGGACCATCTACGGTGGCTGAACAGGAAGAGTCCTGTGATGAGGATCGGGTTGAGAAGGCAAGTGACAAAGACACGGCAGAGGAGATAGTGGAACAGGAGGAGGCGGAGCAACGTTTTCCTATCGCGGATGAGGAACCGGTGGTGCAGAGTCAACCGAGTGAGAAAGAGTCGCTGCTGTCGGATGCGAGTGAGGAGGTGAAGGCGGAACCCAGTGATGAGTCGTCTCCAAGGACGGTGCAACACAATGAGGAGTGTGCAATGGAGCCGGCTCAAGAGGAACGGGTTAGCGCTGATTGGAAAGAGGAGCTACGTGACAGTGCCGTAGCAGAGGAAGAGTTTCAGCTGTCAGGTGCAAGAGAGGAGGATGAGCTCATGATAGAGCCGGAACCCAAGGAGCAGTCGTCTTCAGGGAGGGTGCAACAAAATGAGGGTTGTGCTACGGAGCCGGCTGTAGAGGAAGGGTTTAGGGAGTATCCTCAGGATAGCATCGTGACAGCAGAAGAAACGGAGAGGCAGAAACCAACAGAGGAGGATAAGCAGAAAGACCAGGAGCAACGGATGGAAATAGAAGAAGAGAAGTGCCACAGTGGAGGTGAGCAGGCATACAGAGGCGACGAAGTTCCTATGCCAATGGAGATCCTGCCTGCGAAGAGGGGAACCCTGTTTTCTCCTACCGGTGACAACGACTTCCGAGACAAGGGCAGTCGAGAACACTTGAAGGGGGCTCGTCTTCGACAACGAGTTCGGGGTTCACGAAGAGGTCTCCGTAAACGGGCTATAAGGGATGGTAGACGCAAGAAGTTGTCTGCAAGCACCTGGGCTACGACAAGAAAGACATGCAGCACAGCCGCTGGAAGGGTCAAGCCGATGAAGAAATGTACTCTGACCTCAACACACTTAAGGGGCCTAGAAAAAGGAAGAGCATCCAACGCTGTGAAGCCATCGCCGCATTTTGGAGAATGTGACGAGTCATATCTCAGAGAGATGATCAATGTGATGAGACCACGGCCAGATTCTGGAGGACGAGACACGCCAGACCCTGGAGGAGGAAGTCGTATTCGTCTGAGGCTTGGACATGCTCGGGACGAGCACGTCTAAGAAGGGGGCAGTGTTGCGGCTGGGCCCGAGTATTCGAGAGAAAATAGGAGGAACAATAAACAAGTCCAGTTCGAGAAAGCTCACATACAAAAAAATAGATCGGCGACGTAAACAACCAAAAAAAAGGGGTTGCGTAGCAACAAAACAAAGCTGCGTCATCACAGAGTACACGCAAGATTGACCCTTGCACGTAGGACTTAAAGTACATAATCCCGTGCACACACCGTGAGAACACCGGCCTTAGCAACGAGTTGTTTACTTCGTGGACGTCTAACTGCGCATGATTTTTACGAGAGCGACTATCGGGATTGTTCCAGAGCCCCTTCCGGCCGAATATAAATACGGGCGAGCCGCGCCTAGCGGACGCAGTTGATCTCAAGCGATACAAGAGATACATCGGAGCGAACTAGAGGAAACCTACGACTACAGCGCGACCTAGGACTACGTTTAGCTTACGATTCGGACTCTGATCTACGGAAGGAACCTACGACCACGGCGTGACTACGGACTACGATTTTGACTCTGCGACTGGGCTGACGGCTTCTGTGTGGACCTAGGATTTATTTGGCTGGCTGAATAAACACCTAAATCATAGTCACTGGTGTTTCACTCCGAATCAGGAACCTAGCACGCAACAATATAAAGAAAAGAGCCAACAGTATAAAACAGAAAATACACAGATAAACCGAAGCGAGCGACCGTCCAATCGGAGGCCATAATTAACGTTTCTAATTAAAGACGTGAGAAAGTTTTAAAATTTACTGCGACAGCTAAAGGGTGGCACCAAGTGTTCTACACAAATAGGTAAATCCCCTGTAATGAAGAGTTTAAGGTGTTACACGACTGAATTGCAGGCGGCCTAATAATAAAATACGATAACGTCGCGATGCTTAATATATTGTTTATTGTAACAAGGCCAGTTTTCGTGCATTTTTTAAATTATAGATGTTGGTAATGAATGCAAACAGATTCGTATAGCAAGAAAGTTTAAGAGGAGCATCCATTTCGATAGCACAGCAGTTTACAGGTACGCCTAACTCATCCCGTGAATGCCTGTCAAGGGGCATATTGGCGATACGTGTTAAACGGCACTCAGTCCTAACGGCAAGCAGCGCATTGCGAGCTGCATTGCCCTGCTCCCCATTATCCTATGCAAATCCGGATTTCCCAAATATCGTGCTCCGCCGCGGGCCACCTCGCTATCGCGGCTATTAATAACGCTCCGTGTTACAAATACGAGCCTGGAGCTGAGCCGTTTAGTCCGCCGACGAAATACACCGGCCGTACGTTACTTGCTACACTCCGGCAAACCGCCTTACCTGCCTTCCGTAGTCGCAATACAGTTCATATTTGCCCGCAATAAACGACTATCATGCCCGCCCAAATGGAGACTCGCGCCTTGTGGAATGGAACATTAACATATTTTGCTTATTGCAAATTGTAGCAAATGGCGAGGCCGGGTAAATATTAAACTTTTTATGGAAGAAATGAATTAATTATGTTTAGCTTGTGAGGTTTTAACATGTATTTAAAAGGAAGCAATCAACGAAGCCAATTTAAGAAGTGGCAAAATTACATTTTTGATTCCACGTTCCTCAAGTCGTAAGACCAAATTTGTTTATTTGGCTAAGAAGCTTCGGGGCGTTTGTAAAGCGATTGAGATATAACAAAAACAGGAAACTCCATTGAACCGTGCTAAACATTTTATTTGTGTTCTGTATATTGTGTAGGTACACGCAACGCTACTTTGTATGTTCTCGGAGTAATTTACGAAGATATTTCTCACGTGTCGAAATTAATTTGTGGGTAAGTGGTATTAATGTTGGGGTGAGTGGCGTTTATCGGAGTGATCTGGTGAAACAGGTTGGCTGAAGGGAATAGATCATCGCGGTGGGGTCAGGGCGGGTCAGGTCAAGTAATCCCTGGTTTGAGGCGGGCCGACTGTACTACCCCTTTACTACCAATAGCGATTACCGTGATGGACAGTATAATGCTCTAGTGGCTTAGCGAACGGATACGAACATTTACTAAAATATTGAAGTTTTTGTTATTTTGTTTCAGAGGAAGGATGTGATTTGCAGAAATCTAGATTTGGTAGAGTTCAAGACAATTCTTCCGTTTACATAATTCTACAAATCACAAAGGACTTTAATAATTAGGTACTGTCGTCGTCTTTAGTCCATATACCTATGTCCCATCAAGGGGCACGGTATATGGCCCTTGATGGGACATTGAAGAGAGTTTAGGCCATAGCTAATAATTTATCATTGCACATAACTATAAGTATCAGTAACGATCCTAACGATTTTCGGAGTTACTTTCCTAGGCAACAAAACGTATTTTTTTTAAGAATTTCTACATTTGAAATGGTTTGTTATTGTTTCATGTGAGGAATAACTACTCCTTATTGTAGCCAGTTGTAAGTATTATCGAGTTAATGTAAGTTTAAAGATACAACGCGGCGAGGTTAAGAGCTAAGCTACTTTTTCTAGAACGTATCCGTTGGATAATTAGATTAGGAGCCCCCAGATCCTAGCGTCGTAGGTCGTGGGTTTTTACTTCGTATTTCTTTTCCGACAAAGTCTGAGTTTATAAAGAGAAAATCGGAAAAATCCAGTGACAAAAAGTTTATAAATGATTTTAGATAAGTTAGTTTCTTTACGTTCAGTTACTTTGTACGTAGTTATTTTAGAATTTCAGACAGCTAATTTTCAATGCTCGTTTATTTTGTCTAGGAATTTAAGTTACATTTTTCACTACAGAAATATTAAAAAGAGATTAATATAATTCGATATTAAAAAAGAAAAAATCAAAGAATTTTAAAAAAGAGCTTTAGTTTAATCTGAATAACTAACTAGAGAATTACAAGAATTCCCACTTTGGTACGAGTCTGTAGAATTCTATGCTCACCCACTGAGAAGGTTCCAGCAGTAATGGAATTAAATAATCTTCATTAGGAACACACTCTTAGACCCGTCCGCTCAGGATAGCAGTAGACTACTGAATGCCCTGGGCGACTTCGAACTCCGCTACAATTTAATTAAATATGGCTTCGGATTAACTTACTATGGCTTCACACAAACTACTCAGTTTCAGCTTTTTATTTCACAAAAACCACCCTTATTTGTATGAGCACACCGAACCGGAAACTTTACCCCGCGTCAGTGACCATACCTGTCGAATGAAATGAACGAGGGCAACATTTTACCACGAGTGTTCTCCCACAAAGCAGATTACCTGAAACAAAGAGATTACAAAATAAATCAAGTCCTGTGATTTGTTTATGCCAAAGTCAATTAGCTCGAACAATGTCGCTAATAATAATGGAAGGGGGAGTGACGAATCAAAGTTACTCCGGTGTAAAGTCTTGACTGTGATAATAATGGGTTTGGTTGGAGCTCGCGGGCGGAGGCGCGGGGAGAGGAACGATTGTTTCCGATGATAAACACCGGCCGCCATCCAACAGTCGGCGCTAATTAAACAACAACGGAGAAAATTAATTTGATTGTTTCGGAACTGGGCCTCTTTGTTACGGGCGTACGAGTCAGTCCAGTTACCTCGCAAAAAAATGTAAACTGACGCCTCTCAAACGGATTTTGTTTGAAGCGATTTATTTGGAGCGCCGCCGCGGGCGGTATCGATGTAGAGTCAGCGCGAACTGAAGTTGCCATGCGACGATTGCGACGTTCGACACTTGGAAAACTTCTAAGTGCAGTAGTCGTCAGTAAAAAGATGAATGCAGAACAGTACGGACGACGCGCTTCTTTTATTGGAATCTGAAGGAGAGTTTAGTGAAAAATGGAAATAGGATGTGCAAGTTGGGGAAGTTTTATTTGTGTCAATGACAAAAGTTTAACTAAAATGTATGGGGTGAATGTGATGTGGTGATAATACTATTAGAGGTGAAGACAGAAGTCGCGAGCTGTTATAAGTGAAGAGTAGTAGGAGACGGCGCGGCGGTACGGCGGGTGCCTCGAGGCAAAGAGGCATTAGTGACAAATGAGGGCCGTGAGGTGGTTCCGGGACGGGCCTCTTGTACACAGATAACATGAATGAACATACTTCGAGAACAGGACTTTCAATAGTTTTTATAATATTTCAGTTGTCTATATGTAGGGAATAGGGATGTTACAGTACTTCAATATAAGAGAGGTTCTTATAAATCTAACAAATTTAGATTTTTACAAATATTTCAACTTAATCAAAATAGTGGATTCTATTGGACAGAGTGAACTTTTCGCTGCGTGGAAAGCTATCCTATGCTAAGTTGCACAACCATCCCTCCTTGTGCAATATATCACGTGATTACGTCCTTTCCTCGTTATTACAAAGAAACAGCATTATTTGAAATTTTATCCATAACTAGCTGTCCCGGCCAACTTCGTTACGCCTTTTTTCCATATTTTCTCACCTTTTAAACCTTCCCTGGACTTCCACGAATATTTCAAGACTAAAATTAGCCAAATCGGCCCAGCCGTTCTCGAGTTTTAATCAGACTAACGAACAACAATTCATTTTTATTTATATAGATTTGCTATGCGTCTGACATTTCATTTGTATGAAAGTTTTTCAGCCAGGCAGGATAAACATATATTTTTTTATTTTTAACCGCTGTACACAGTCTTCGGCAAGATCCCGTCGCAGGATCGCCCTGCCCGAATCGGATGTCTACTCTACGTTATCTGAGAGCTATCACTGTTGCGGTGTCACCTTACAATACGCACACCACGCCTAACCACTCGCCTCTCTTGTCATATTAATGACACACCGTAATTAATGACTGCTTACATATTCCGCACACATGTTAACAACATCAGTTATATGGGTCGGCTCGAGATCCGATATCGAAACAACAATACGCCGTGATACGGCTTTGTCGCCTCGCCACTACCGCGGATGAATAATTTATAGCTGTGGCATAAAGTTGGAGGCTTCGGGTGTCAATTAAGCGAAGTATTTGTGAAACGCCCCCTCAATGAATAGGTTTGCGGAATTGAATTCGGAAAATTAACCGTGAATAGGCATGGGTCGGGGCAAAAAGTTTAATGCGTGCCCGGAAAACTGCCGGTGCGAAAATGTGGAATTACATGCGGCATCCGACGCGGCCCGCTCCTCACTGTGAATTATTTACGCGGCGCAGAGTGCCGACTGCCGACCCCGAGATAGATTCGAGAAGACAAAACTTTTTTATTTACCCCCGGTGTTATTGCTCTAGCTGTTATTTATTCAAACAGAATATGAATTTAAGATTTTGATGCTTTTACAAGACAACGTTTTAATTTAAGAAACAACATATTTGTGGTGACTGTTTTTAAAGCAAAACACAGTGTTAAATTACAAAGTTTTTACATTAAAATAAATAAGTGCTTGTTTATTGTAAAATGTATCTACTTAAGCTTGAGTCGCATAAAATAAATTAGCGCAACTCGTACCACAGCAGTTCAGCTCAACTTTGAAACTTTACTCACGTCGGGTCGTGAGCAAAAATAAGCCGATGGTGGTCGGATTAAAAAGTGAAAATTCCAAGTGAAAAGTTAAAGAGTTTGCGAAATATCCAGCAAAGGGCAGAGAGTTTGGGGGTTCAGTGCACAAAAGGGGTCGGCTCATTAAAGGAAGGTTCGTCTCATTGGGGCGGGACAAAAACGTCCTGTCCGTTACGGTTTAGGCAGCAATTAAACACCAAGGACCGACGCTCATTGGAAAAGCGCTGAACAAGTGAACAATACAACAGCTATCTAATTACTTTGTGTTCCAGTGTTCCGTACAATGTAGCGTGTGGCGTCACTACGCAAACTTACTTGCGGTTTTTGCCGAACGAACCCTGATGGAAATCGTTTTCACTATGCGTGTTTGTTGCAGAGTTTAATTAGCTATAATGTTGTTACCAACCCAAACTATTGGTTGGGCAAAAGGAGCTCGTAAACTTAGCATAATTTGACTATTACAGTATTCGTGTTTGCACAAAAACTTTGACGTAACTCGTTATTGCAGACAAGTCGTGGCATATTACGGATCTGGTACATAGTTATAAAGGTTAGATTTCAAAAAACATAATAGAGCAACTAGCAAAATGTTAGCGCAGAATTGTCTCTCAATTCAATTTCACGGCGAAACAGAGTCTTTTGGGTCATTAAGTGGAGGAGTGGTGGGGTTAACACAATCGGAATCAAATTAAGTTCATCTAGCGGCGGCAGACCGCGGCAGGCGGGTTGATTCAGCGGTATGGCCGACACGTGCGCCGCCCGCTCAACTCTGCGCAATAAGAATAAGAAATGAGCCGATAAATTTTATATGTACACCACATACACTTGTGTTACCAGTCTGGCTTCCAACTAGCCGCAGTGTGCGGAAATGTACTAGAATGTTTGAAAAGATCCTTGAAATCGCCGAGTAACTGAAGGAAGTAAGAAAATTAATAACTAAGAGAGTGCGAAATCATCCCCACAACAGATGAGGGGAGTGTACAAATGTAATCGCACGCGTTGTAGGCGAACTCTCTGGAGATATGTCGGTGTAATAGAGTGCGTTCATTATCCAGTTCCAGGCGACTATCGCCCCTCACGTCGTAGTATCGCGACAAATGAACCCGAAAGCTGGCACGATTATTCCGCCCTGTATGCGACTTACAAAACTTACGGCCGGCCGCCGACGTAGCTTCAGCAAAACGACCCATTAATATGCAAAACAAAACTCGCAATTAATTGGGTTTTAAAAGTTAAATCACCACTACGGCGAACAAAGCTCTCGCGAATCAAGATTTATGGCGGGAAAATATGACGGCGTTTATCGTTAAGACCGAGTGACCCGCGAGTAATAACGCGGGATTTAGGAAAACGGTATGCGGTACGGAGCCGCGTGACGTCAAGTAGACAGCGGGTGACACGTATCGGCGAGAGATACCGCGGGGGGTTATGAGCTAAGCGGTGTGAAGTTTCACGTTGGGAATGGATAGCCGAATTAATTGAAATATAGCGTCGCGCCGGTGCGCGGTCGTGCGGTGGCGGATTGGGGGATTAAAGTTGCAGCAGTTCGGCGCGGGAGCAGGTGTGGTGCGGGCGGTGGGGGGAGGGGCCGGCTGCACTGCGGCGCCATCGGCTTGCTGAACACGAAGCCGAAGCGTTGAAAAATTGCGCCGAGCGTCTTGGAGCCGCCCCCTGCATCGGCGCGGAGCTGAGCTACATACAAATCAGCAGTTACCGCCCTCGACAACGCTGTCTCGCATGAACTCGCATCAAACCGCGTCGCATCTGCTTTGGAATTATGTTTAATTCACAAAAGAATCGCAAACGTGACTGTGAGTTTCTTTAAAGGTAAAGCTTTTCCATACGTCGTCGCTCAGTGTGTAAAAAGTTCAAAAACTACTGTTGGTCGTATTAGTTACGTAGGTTCGTTTACCAATTTTGTATTAATCGTTCCTAATTACGTAACCTATGCAACACTTCATTAGTCAACCATAGTTAATCAATTGGCACGTTACTCTACCCAGTTTCGTTTTATTGGTGAAAATGTATTCGAAATCCGATTTAGCTTTTATGAAAAAAGAAATACACGAAACAAAGCAGCGGAAACGAAGCGATCGTTCTACAAAATATTGCTGCGAAGCTAAGCGCAACTTTAGCAATGACGCGGCGATTTCGCGCCGTCACAAGACTCGAAGGCGGGCTATCTCCGAGAAATATCAAAATAAGTCTACCTCGTTTTGTATCTGCTTGAGAAACTGGAAAGGATTTTATCCAATTCGATCTAGAAATCATTTCACTCGTTCCATTTAATAAAAAAAGTAGCAAAAATACAATAAAATAAACAAATCCGGCAATAGCAATGAGAATAATCGTGACCAAATTCCTACGTAAGAGTATCAAGTGAACGCTAAACTTTATTAAAGGCCCGACATCGTCAAGGGCCGAGCGGTGGACCTTCATAAAACAAACTTTATGACAAACAATAACATTTATTACATAGTTGAGTATTAATGCGCACTCCATTTACAGCTGAGCGGGCGACGCGGTGGCGCCCCTGCATTGTTGGTCGTACCGCAAACATCTTTTGAGGTGTATAACTCACCCCCGCGATACTAGAGCGGCTTATGAATCGTATATAATCCTAATCTAGTGCGCTATTACGACGTCCGGCCTTTGTGACCGTTCCGGAACGCGCGAATCGTGCTGTGACGCATTGACATCGTAAATATTACAAGTCGTTTACCACTCTTAAATCTTTTGTGAAAATATGGTTATGTTGCGATGTGTTGCTCTATTTTACGTGTAATGGGAATAGAGGGAAAAGCGCTTATGAAATAAAAATACGTAATGTCCCAACGGTCGCAAAGTGGACGGTCATGCGCGTCTGGCTAGTTCTGTTCTAAACCAAAATAAAATTTTATATAGAGCATTATACGTGACAAACGAGGAAAACGACACGAGTAGCGACTGTCCCCCGCGTGAAACACTTTTAGGAGCACTTTGAGTTTCTGGTATAACTTTTTCTGTGAAATTACTCTATGTATCGAACTATTTAAGGCAAAATAAAGGTTATACCCGTCGCGCGCTTGTTTACGGCGCGTGCGATACAAATCCTGCACACACGCGTGTGCATGAATCGCGCGAGGGTTTAATAAACAGCAACTTTGCTTATTTAAGTAATTCATATTATGAAGACTAATCAACAGATATATAGATAGCTGAACAATTAGCGTTCACAAGGCCGAGTCAATTAGGTAATGGATTGGATAAATTACGGCAAACGCGCGATTAAGTTGAGCATTGTAATAAGTCTTGACAGGTTGTATTAAAACATCTAATTGAAATTAATAAAATCTTCTAAACACAATTACTTGCAAGCGAAATAATTAAAAGTTTAAGCAAATTGTAATACAGATCCCGTGACTCTCTTCTCAAAGTGATCTTCTTATTCTTATCGTGTAGGTATAGTCAAGTGTGTGGCCAACTTGGCTAACCCTGGTGTCAGAGTTTTCGAATCGCACAATGGCCTCTGACTTGGTTTGAACGACTGTAGTCAATCGACAACAGCCGGGACCGACAGCTTAACGTGCCCTCCAAAGCACGGAAACGCTCGTGATAAATTGCCACTTTGGTCACCCATCAGGTTCCCAGCCTCTGTGTACGTTGCTTAACCTCACTAATCGGTTGAGATCAGCGAGCGCCACTGGGCTAAGAGCGCTCAAAGTGATAGTTAATTGAAACTAAAGCCTTTCACTAGATGTCGTTAGTGACCTCGTTTTGTAAACATCGAAAAAGTAAAACGTATGTTTTAAAAGATAATTGGTTCCTTCAAAGCAACAAAAAACTGCTTTGGAATTGGCAAAATCAAACTTGACACGCTATTTGAACCGAGTTAAATTAATTTAACAATGATTGTGGGATTTGTTGTTGCGCATTTGGTGTTTATATAGTTTTGTTTTCAGTTTTAGTTGAAAACCTTGGGACCAGTTTAAAAAAAAAACATTTGAACAATTTAAAATAAAATGTTCTGAATTCCGAAATAATGAACTGAATTCCTAAACGAAACAGTAGCTGGAAGGTTCCCACTTGATAAGAATTTAATGTGTCAAGCATTGGCCTTTAGACAGCGGGATTGTATAAAGCCACTAGAGGACATGTGTCAACCGGGCGCTCGATATGGGGTTGTTTTTACTAACTCTGTGACCCGAGTTAGGAACTCGGGAATATTTGTGGGCTTCTGATTTGTTTATTTGGGTATCAAACGTGATATATTTATTTACTATTTTTAAACGCTTTGCGCGTCGAGGGATATTTAGAAAGACTAGTACCTACATACAACAAACTGTGATAAGTAAGGGAATGAGAAAATTCTCCGATTGGAAGGCACGATAGCTCTTTGGTTAGAGCACCAGGAGATGTAATCCTGGGGTCGTGGGTTCAAGTACCATTTTTATTTATTTATTTTATTATAAGATGGGTTAACTCTTGACCTCAATCTTGACAATAAGGTCAAAGATGAGGTCGACGATGGAGCGAGTTAACCCAGAAAATGCCTATAAAGGCACTGGTACTTCCACGCACCGACGGAACACAGCAAGCTGTTTGGCGTCGGACTTCGGTAGGAGGGTGGTCGCGAACCAGACGGCCCTTTACAGAGCCTACCACACCGCATGAGACCATAGGACGACACCTCAGATTTAGAAAAAAATGAAGTGTCGTTGCCTGGGATGGATTACTAGGAGGCAGGTCTCATTTGTGTTTCCTTAGTCGCCTCTTACGACACCCACGGAAAGAGATGGGGTGGTGTTATTCTCAACCGATCACCACACGGTTAAAAACCACGGTTACCATTCGCGCCGAATATTATTCTTTCCCTAAACATTATTTGTGACATATTTACTTCAAGTTGGATTGATTTTTTGATTGAGATCGGCTCTACATTTATAGAAAAGTCATATAATCTATCTCGTGTGTAGAAGAAGAAATGGTTCTAAGATTTCCAAGTGAGAGGCGGTCGTTAGTGGCGATCGCCCTCGGGGGTGCCGTTTGCGCGCGAGCACGCTTCGACTCAGCGCGCCGCCGCCGCCCGCCGCTGCTCCGGTTACCTTGTTAAATCGTGACCTTCATGATATTTCCTCCGATCTCGACTGGAAACTTTCCACATTTTATTACTCACAGATAAATAAATTTCTAAAATTATACCACAAAATATATTTTACGACTTCTAACTCCACGTCATTTACAAAGCAGAACTAAACATCAAATGGCACCAATGAAATCACTTAGCTACACGTCTTCATTTTAACGAGGCGTTCTTTAGTGACGACCTTTAAAAGAAAATAAGTGTTGGCGTCGGAAATAACATTAACATTTGTCAGTAATGACAGCGTGTTTATTGGGGGGCGTGATGGAGACGTCATCGATTGAGTGCACGTGTACGCAAGCACGCAATTGTCAGTTGGTAATGTGTACGCGTAATCGGCGCGGTTGGCGGTGCTTGTCGATGCTCATTTGCGTATCTAAGTGGGCCCGAGGAGGCCATTAGCTCGCGATCGAAGGCGTCATTACTCGCGTAGTGGCGCGATAAGGAGCCCCGCCGCCGGCGACGGCGACACCACCGCCCTTAACGACATCTAGTGGACAGACATGCTATTCCGACACTTCCAACTCCACCCTCAAATTTACCCCAACATTGCACTAAGAGCCCCAAAATGCTTTTTCACTTACGCAAATGTAATTGGAAGTTAGTCGATCCCGAAACGTAAACTACCCAACTACCGACATATTAGTTGTAGCATGTGATTTCATAAATGGCCGGAGTTTCGTCGTAGATTTTAACGAGATTGCGAGCAGTCGCCGGTGTAGCATCGAACTCGCGGCGAAAACCCTCCAACACAACTTTACAACTTATTAAAGAAGATCTCTCCGATTTGATATTAAACTCGGGGAAATACTTTCCATTTTTCCTCGTCTTCCGCATAGCTTCAACTTTTATAATTTCCGTTTCTTATAATTATTGTTGGACTACTTTGAATTTGATTTCAAACATAAATAACTTATTGGCAATAAAACATGTCCACAAAACAAAAGGTAATTTGAAAAATTGATTGCAAGCCACTTAAGTTATTAAGTATCTTCTCCAGTTTGGAAAACACGGTTCTTTTTAATATTATTTTACGTGTTGGCTATTCTGTTCCCATCCAAGTGTAAACTAGAGACTTTATTTTGAGGCACCATCTGTACTAATAAGCTTAACTAAATTTGTGATCAGATGTCCCATTGTAAGCCTTCGTTGCAAAAATAAGTGTCATGAATGATGAATTTTACAAACTGCCACAGCCAGTTCTCTTCATCAATTCAAAACATGACCTATTTCAGTTCACCAAGTTGAGGGGGTCAGTTTATACTGTAAATTTATATTTAATATGGAAACGTTTAAGCTAAATGATCTGTGCCCGGCGTCGGCGTCAAATGACCCGGAGCAGTTTTCCACCAACAACGTCTGCCCTCCTCTTAATTGAATTTGTAGGGTTACTAGGTAATGTTTTAACTTTGGTAGCAGCTTAGCGACTATTTGGGATGAGCTTACAAACTTTGACACACTTCCTGACTTGCTCTATGTAACCTTAACTACAATAGATAAAGTTTTCAAGTAATTTTTTTAAATATAAAAACTAGTGATGTGAGTTTAGATTCAAGTTCAAAACTGCGAAGTGAATATTTAAAAAAAAAACCGTTTGAACATTGAACTGAAAAGATATTAAGCTCTATCTTTCTTTTCATTGAAGACGTTACGGCATTTCAGTTTGACAAGCAAGCCACAGGCATCTTTTAAGAATCTGTAATTAGGCAAGTAACGTTTAGTTGAGAACGCTCTGTTGAGTAAGCTTCAGAAAAACGAAATTTAGGGCTTAAATTTTAAAAAATGATTAGATTCAAGGACGAGAAGCACATTTTAAAATAATTTTCCACGTTAAAAACGTATGGGTCACTGACTTCAATCCTAACAGTTCGCACAAAGTAGATATCTAGTATTTTTTGTGGACTACAATGCTTATTAGCAGATAACTACAAGCAGAAATGTCATTCATTTATTTAGATGATGTTCTAGTTTGTAGTATTTTTTGTTTTTGTTGTTTTTTTTTAAAGCGCTGAATCATTTTTGATATAATTTATATGGGACCTCTTCAGGAGTATACTCTTTCGAACAAATAAAGAATTATTCAAATCGGTTTATAATTGCCGGAGTAATCGCGTAACAAATATACAAAAAAAAAAATACAGTCGAATTGAGAACCTCCTCCTTTTTTGAAGTCGGTTGAAAACCCAAAATTATTTCGGAGAAAAAAAGGATACTAAAGGATTGTCGTATAAATGTTCTTAATTCGAAAATAAGTAAAAAAGATAAATAAATATAATTTTCAATACAGTTGCTCGAAAAATAAACATTGTACTTATACTATTATTTATTCTGTGGTATGACTAAGAAAGTAGCTCATTGTAGCACTAATGCTTTTTACTTTGTAGTTTTTTCTTAATTTTCACTAGTCAAATTAAGAAGTTTACCAGCAAGGAGGTCTGCATACTGAGAATAAAATCATGTCGACTTCACGTGTAATACAACAATCAAATAAATAAAAAAAGCAAATAATTTTCACATTTGGAATAAAATATTATATTGCGTATATTTAATTTCATTTAACTTGAAATATTTATTTACCGAGAAAAACAAGTAGGCTGAATATTTGAAATCTTTGCCCGATAATTTTGATACACCAAACACATAATCTACGCATGCGCACAAATTACAATAATAACTTACAAAAAGGCGCCATTTTCGTTAATTTTGCATTATTTATGTTGTAAAACAAATTAATATGACTTCATCTAGTGAGGACAGTAATATTACGGACTTGACATCACACGAAATTTTAAACACTGCGAAAACCGCGCAGACTTTTCTCACAAATGTATTGAAAAACGTCGGGTGTAAAGGTTATTGTAAACTCGTGACAATGTTGAGCCCTCGCCTGCGGCTCGTGCTCACATACGTCAACTCGTTTACAATAACCTCCCTCACACCCTCGTATCACCATGTACTATTTCCACGTTATAAAAACGTACGAGTCACCAACTTCAATCCCAACCCTAACAACAGTTCGCACAAAGTAGATAACTACTATTTTATTTTAGTATTTGATTTTTTGTAGACTACAATGCCTATTAGCAGATAACCACAAACGAAAATGTCACTCATTTATTTAGATGATGTTCTGGTTTGTAGTATTTTTTTGTTTTTGTTGATTTTTTAAAAACGCTGAATCATTTTCGATAAGATTTATATGGGACCACATCTGGAGTATACTCTTTCGAACAAAAAAAGAATTTTGAAAATCGGTCTATAATTGGCGGAGAAATCGGTGAACACACATATAAACAATTTAAAAAATACATACAGTCAAACATAGAACCTCCTCCTTTTTTGAACTCGGTTTATCGGTTTATTTTTTAAAATAAGGCATTTTTTATTTTACTACAGAAAAAAACACCTGTAAGATTTAAGTACTAACAATCTTAATTGTCTCAAAAATGATAACATAAGTTTTTGTAACGGACGATAAAATGATTTATGTCACTAATAAAGACGTTTCTAATTCTCGAATGTCCACAAGTGTGAATTGAGGATACACTTTTCGTTCAAGTTCACTTTGATGTGAAAATCCTGTAACTTTATCGCCACAAGTGGCTTCGGGTTTTATTCGAGTAAATGAGAGGCCGTTTGTCAGAAGGTTCCAATCTTTGATATAATCAAGATCTTTTCGACCGAAGTTTCGAGAGATATCGAGCATAATTATAGTATCTGTACACTGTACGTACTAAAGGTTAAAGTCATACACGAAGACCAAAACCCCAAGACCTGACCAATAAATAAAAAAACACTTAACTTTATAGAACACTTAGGGGATAGACTTTAAAAATATGATACGCTTTCAAACCAATTACTAAAAGCTACAGGAGTATGAAAACTTAAGAGACTTCAAATTATAAATGACCGTTACTGCAATTCCCAAAAAGAATATTCCAGCAACAAACACAAAGAGCAGCGGCTATACGATAATTTAATTTCAGTATTTTAAGGGTTTTGTTATCGTGACTGTCCATTTGAATATTGCGAAGCTACAGTTGCATACGGACTAGCCTGTCCGGCGTCTAACTTAGCAGACAACGCGACCGATTAAAATTTCATCTCTCTTTGTCCCGGAACAGATAGGATCGATGGCCG
Organism: Aproaerema taeniolella; assembly: GCA_949987775.1. Taxonomy (NCBI): domain Eukaryota; kingdom Metazoa; phylum Arthropoda; class Insecta; order Lepidoptera; family Gelechiidae; genus Aproaerema; species Aproaerema taeniolella. Next base: position 8,601,285 of record OX465246.1, read on the forward strand.
CTGCTAATGCTTCGCTACCATTACTACTGTAAATTGATTCCGACACTGCAGAACTGGCAGTGTTGGAGAATAATAATAATCTGTAAACCTTTAAATCCGGTTTATATAGACAACCTTGTAACGGTCTATGCGAAGGTTTTTATGAAAAAGTCAAGGATGTTTTCCAATTGAATTACTCGTCTAAACAGAGGCAACTGTATAAGATGAGATCTAAAAGAAATCCAAGGGGACGAACGGCGGCGCGGCGTGTTTACACAGACCCCGTCTCCGTCAATTAACCGGCAACGGGCAGCGGTTGAAACGATACTTGCATCTAAGAAATAATAAAAGTAATCACTAAAGCTGCACTTTCAATTCGAAAACTTATCTTGTCGGATGTTAGTCGTAAATAAAAGCAAGCCGGGCGCGGATAGTCGGGGATAGCCATCTGAATACTGCACGTAGCGGCGTCTTTGCAACATAACTCACGAATCAAAATAAAAAGACGACAAAGGAGGCCATTTGTTTAGGTATTACGGTATCGGGTCGCGGCACGGGACGACGGCCGGCGAAGGCGGAAGCACCCGCGGTTTTTCAGTCTGTTCGATTTTTCAGCGCGATTCCTTCCGCGTTTTACTGAAATTGTGAAAAATTGCCCATCATTTATATACTTGAGTATTATGGAATATCATGCACCGAATTTAGCTTTGTAAGCGATAAAACGATTTCATAGGCTGAATAGAGACATTCAATTAGAAACTGCTCTATGGATTTTATAATAAAATTTATCAAATCGACACCTTTTGGGACGTTCCCGAGGTAAACACTTCAGATAAAATCTCGTGAGAATTGGGGAAAAGCGATGGCAAATTATCCTATTAATTCTGCCGGGACAGTCATTCTACGAGTGATTAATAGATGAAGATGACTCAACGAATGAGTAAGAATGTATCTAGTTTGTGAGATATATGAATGTATGGGTAAAATTTGGCGAGCAACAGCAGACTCTTCCCGGCTCTATTGTTCTACTAGCTCGGTACAACCATGCGGTTAATTTGGAGGAATAAATCAGGCTTGCTTTATATTCCCGTCACAGCCGACGGTGGAGCCTTGGAAGCTATTACAGTAGCCGTAATGAGATTTAGAGCGCTCATATAAAGTTATTTATGTGCTGAGCGCGATATGGTGGCGCAGCATTGCTGTCTCAATAGGAGCTATAGGTCCCAGAACCAATGTTAGAGAAATCTTTTTACTGTAGGACTTTCTTAATCTCTGCAAATTGATCTCTATACATATTTGTTACCTAAATACATTTTCTTTATAAAATACTCCTTTGTAACCATTGCCACTAGATACTTAATGTTCTCAACTTATGAATAATAGGAATTAATATTATGTCTATAGACATCATAGTTATAAGTGCGAATTTGACTATAAGAACAACCCCATTTTAAAATTGAAGAAGACACACTCACGACTACCATACGATTTCTTTAGTTAGATAAACCAGCTGAACACGGAGAAACTAAATACATAAGACATCTTTTTATTTTTTAAACTCAAAGTAATGTCCAATGAATAGGTTCCCCTAACAGCTGACCGTCTGAGACCTCCCTGTCCCCTCCCCATGACCGCACCGCCATCCATCACCCCTCTATAACCAGACGTGAGCTAAATAGTGAGGCTACGTTTAAACAACTTCACTTTTATACGATCCCATTTTTCTTTTACGCGACTCAGAAAAAAGTTAAGTTTTCTGTTGTAAAGATAATTAATGTGATAAGTTTCAAGTTAAATGCAAGTCAGCCAACTGAGTGTATTAGTAACTATTAGTTAAGTCTCCGGAGGTTAAAGTAAAACGTATTATCTTGTCATATTGCGGTTAACTTTTACTCCATCTATTTTGGATGTAGACATCCAGACCTTCCCGATTGACCTGAGGGCTAAGTTCGTCAATTGTGCATACTTGCCATGCTTGGTAGAAGACAAGTTGAAGTTTTTTGTATAAATTTTCACGACACCATACCATTTTTGGAATTCGAACATAGGTATTTAGAATTGTACTGCTTAAAAACCCCGTAATGTATAAGCAACTATTTGATAAGACGCAGAAAGTATACGTAAGTACGCAATATTTATCTTATCGTGACTATCTTCTTCGCCACCAAAATAATAATTTTTAAATATAACACACGTCATGGAGAAGGTGATGACATATTTTAATTATCTTAGAGATTAAATAACTCTTATAAAAGTTATCATTATCAATTTGTAAACATGATTTATGTAATTCAGTATACCATAAAAAAGAGAACCTATATACTCTCCTTACAAAATTTCGTTTAAACTTGATGAAATACGTTAATAATGGCGCGGCACGAAACCGGGGAAAAACACATAAAAGCAGACGTGACCTAACCCTAACACCGGTTGTACAAAACTAGGTGGGAAAAATGGGTTGGTTGGTTAAATATTGACTGTAACTAAGTTACCCAGTGCTCGATTTAGTTAACAGTCCGTCAAAATTCATCAGAGTCGTATACCTGTGGTGTATAAGTTCGGTTGTCACGCACGGGTAGTTTGGACAATGGCGTCACGACCCTATTATTTTATTATTATTTTTATTCGAGCCGGGATGATCGATCGCGTGAAGGGCCGCGAAAACGACTCCATGGTACACAGACGTACTGACACATTAGACCGTTATTCTTTAAAGACAAAATTGAATCAAATAACCCTCATTGGTAAAGCAAGGTGCGCCAAAAGTGCTTAGCGAATTTGTTTTCATGTTTTCACTGAGCACAAATCAAATGGAATAGCTATTCACAATACACCTATAAGGAGGTATAATTGAACAGGTAAGGACAAAAACTACAATACATAGAAATTTATCGATTCGACTTAGTTACCGAAATACACCGAAAATTGCGAAACATTTACAGAAAAATCATGACAAACATTTCCAGTTTGATCTTTTGTATTTGCCACAAAGTTCCGTTTCAAATATTCGACGTTCGTCTACATATTATGATCGGCGTTCCCTTTTTCCTTTGTTCGGTGAGATTAATCACACATGTCTACGTATGACGGGGCCGAGTGGAGATATTCATTAGCGGTCCGATCGGCAAACTTACTCGCATCGCACTTGTGCAAACTCACAAGATAACGAAAGGGACGTTCAACTTTACACATATTGTGTCTGTACAGTTTAATACTTGTTTTACGTCTGCATCTGCTGTTACCATCTTTTATACTGTTTTAATTATCTGTAAGAGACATTATTTGAATAATTTATGGAGCGTTTCTGTTATGTTATGATTACTCATGCAATTCAAATTCCCTTTCTTTCAAATCGATTTACTCGCATTTTATGCGAAATAGACTTTTGTATTTGGCGCACGTACGAACTACAATTTATTCGGGCCACTTAAAGAATAAAATAAATTTCGCGGCAGTTTTACCTTTTCATGTGGGAAGCGGAAGAGCGGAGTCAGGTTGTATCGTATTGTAGGCAGCGCCGTATGACACCGTGCTGACTCGACGTTTATCTCGAGCCCTAGCCGCAACGCCGAATAGGCACTTTCGAGGTACAACGGGTTGTAGAGAAAAATATCATTTTGATATTGCATTACAGGTGACCCTAGAGATATATGTATGGGTTTTTAGACCCATAACATAATGCTTGTGCTGGTAATAACGGGAGAAACTGAACAAGTTCCGATAGACTGGCTGACAACTCTGATTTAAATCACGCAAATTGTGAACAGTAACTTATTAGACATAGTTATTTTCCAATCCATTTGACTAACACTCTACATTGACATCAATAGACACCAAAAATTAAAATTGATGTTTAGTTCACTTTCTCTCTTTAGTAAAGTAAAGTAAAAATAAAGACAGGCGGCGAGTGAATAAATTCAATCCCATTCTTAGCGCAGCATAATTGACATTAATGTCCTGTTAACTTCGTTAGCTGCACTCTTTACATTGGGCGGGCATACAAGCACAAGAAACGTGCAAACGATTCGATGATTAAAAAAAGCGAAGCCTTTCCTAGTTTCCGAGAGCATGGCGGCAGCGGGGCGCGTCATTGGCGACGTAACACGATCCGGCAAACAAACGCTCGGACACCGCGCCTCGCGATGTCAATTAGGCTAATTAAACACACAACGGGGGTGTAGCCCACTCCTCCCTCAACCCATACCACTAGCACACTACCACAGTACACAGTCGCACTATTATAAACTTTCCATTATAAACGCCATCCAGTGCAGGGATTTGCTAACAACAGCTGTAGAATGTCTGAGAACTGCTTAGTTTACATTTAACTGTCAAATTGAATAACTTTATTTGCCAAATATCAAAATACAAATTACATAGACTTTCTGTATCCCGTGACAGTTTGTAAACTGTGTTACAGGATACAGTGTCTTCCAATATAGTCGTACATGTTAGGAGTGCTTATTACTATTTTAACAACTAAGTATTAGTATTAAGTGTTAAAATATTAAATTCGACGGATAGTTTCTTCTTTGTCTTACGCAACGATCAATTCTGGGTAGAACATAACGGCACCAGTTTCGTACGCGAATAAAACAATGATATTATTTACCAAAAAACGTGACCTGTCTCTACGAAAATTGATAAGTAAAAAGATTAATGACATTAAAATCGTATCTGATGTTCAACCTGAAGATGATGCCACATAAAAACAATTTAATGATAAAAAAACAATCTTTAAATTTCGATCACTACATCATCGGTTAGTTCTTCTTTTATGGATTAGACCCCATGTGTCCGATACCTACTATATGATCGATACACTGTGACCCACACCACTATCCACATCCCTTAACTGACGCATCGTTTAAACAACAAAAGCCATTTCTCATAATGGGGAACAATGCTTCTACTATACCTACACAAGTCTGAAAATGCAACATTACTGAAACTAACTAAACACACTCAAAGAACAACGTAACTCTATCGCTGATATAGACAGAAGCTATTAGAGGGATAGATAAATTTATTCTACAACCAGAAATTGACGAATCATGTTCGTCAACGCAACGATCAACATTGTTTTGCTTTAGGAAATAAACTTAACAGGGTAAACTGTGACAAAATATGCAAACACAATGAGAAATGCTCCGCTTTAGTGGTAAGTAATTATTCGCCGATGAAATTATGGAAATGAGCGGTGAAAAGACAAATAATAGAATGAGTGCTAACAAGAGATAAGACACGGCTTAATTAATAAAGTTGGCGCGCTTGTCTTGGGGCGAGCGGAGACGCCGCGATGCTGGATCCGAATCGGATAATCGCATTCTGCTAATTGAGCGTTAGATTGACGCTATCGGGCCACAGAGCCGACCAGCCCCTCATCCACCCACTAATACGGCAAATCATAGGATCAGCCCACAAAGGAAAACTCGAGAACTAAAGGATAAAAACTGTCGGCAGTTTTTATAAGAGACTTGCATTCCGCTACCGATTTTATCTTCAGTTGCCCCGTTATTTAAAAATGTACTAACTATTTTTATGTACTTTTTCAATTTGTTAACACATTGCATAACAAGAGAGATAGTAGAGATTTTCTTGTCAGGAACTGCAAATTAAGTGAAACCCTCCCCCTTTTAATAACATTTGAAAAACAGACTACAATACAAACACTAGAATTTAATTAATATGTTGTTGGAATAAATTTAAGTCAAGATTCAGCACGGGATGGCAAGGCGCTGTAGAAAAGTAACACAAAGGGTTATGGGGGAGCGTCGTATTTCGGAAAGTTTTATCGAGTGCGAGTGGGACAAGGGGAGGGGAGGGATGCGTGACACGCAAGCTTCCATCAATGTGCTTTCAACTGTCACTTAGAACGATGTGCCCCAACAACAAGGTTTAATGTTCATTAGAATTTTTTTATGTTGTGAATAAAACATGAATGTAATATATTATTCATATTTGCAATAATTTTGGTTTGATTCAAAATTCGTTTAAGTCTTTGTAAAGGAAAAATCGATTTATTTCTTAAGTTAAGCATACAGACTAAAGTCAAGGCTGTTGTTGTTCACTTGAGTACACAGGTGTGGCAAATTGTATTTGTCGTGCAAAGTAAAAACAACGCATGACGTAGATTGCAGGTGCATTCTATATGTACACTTGCTACCGTACTGTTTGCGATGCTCGCTCCTACTGACGCCGCGCACACTCCACTCCATTGAAACAGTTTAGCAGGCACTGTTTTGCTAACCTGATTTAAAATTGATTACAAAGTCAGCCAGTGCATTGCGCTTCAAACAAAAGAATGGTCTGTACGGAGTTTGAACGAGTTAAAATAATTTATAAAGAGCGCTTAATGCTGTTTCCGTTGCCGCAGGTTTTAAAAGTGACGATTACGACTCTTTACGGAGAATTAAACATAATAGTGAAAATCCGGTCCTTATTTAAAGAAGTTCGTTTTAAAGGGGGCGACAGAGTGACTAAGTACATTATAAAAAGTGTATTTACACTCGACCTCACGCAGCGGACGGAGAAACTTTCGTTTCGGGCGCTTTATGGGCGGAAAAATTGAGAAAAGTTGGAGCGTAACGGCCGGTGGCGAGGCGGAATAGGGGCTTTGGGCGAAGGCGAGTTTAATATAATATGTAAATCGAACGACAGCGCGACCTTACTCTTCATAGATACAAGCCGAACTCATATCGCCTGGACGTATTACATGGGGAGTCGTAAATTATTGTGGTAAAGGCGAGGCAGCAAGTTTTACGCTGGCGCGCTGCGGATGAGGCTGCATAAGCGTAGGAGTGAGCAAGGGTTACGAGCCTATGAATGCAAATGAGCGTCGCGGCGGCGGCGGCGCGGGGGGGGGGTTTATCGGCGGACATTTACATAAACCCCTAGGAAGCCGACCGCCGCCGGTACACTTACTGTTCATCGTCATCATCATATGTTCATGATAAGTACCTGGAAAACAAAAATATATATCGTTAGAGCAAATACAGATAGATAATCCTCTTACAACCAGAGGGTAAACAAACAAATGGGTGGGCATTAACCACAGCACCGACAGACACAGGTCGCTGATTGATTTTAGATCGGGCGTTTGATCGCTTGGATTGTAATCGAAAACGAATTAGATTAGGGTTTATCAGATAACACTGTTGATACCAGTCCGTCACTGCTGACTGTACAAACGAGCTAAACTTAATTTGGCGTAAGTCGAGCGAGGACACTCCCTCGCATTAAGAACATCTGTTCTTTGTCTATAAGTACACTATTCGTATCAGTCGTTCAATATCTTCCTAACAGTTGTTTCTTATCTGTTTTCCTTAATTGTTGTTGGCAGTTAAGTAAAAAGAATCATTTTATTTCCTCGCGTATCGTTACGCAATACAAAATAGCCATAATATCTTGTTGGTCGAACGTGACTCAGACGCGATCGTAAATGTCCGCACGCACGTGTCTCGTGTAGTAGCCGCTGGCATTCATTGATTACATATTATATTACTTACATTATGTACTATCAGACAGACATTTCAATTGAAAGAATAGGTAATTGAATAAATTTCGCAGCTTGAGTCATATAATAGAGAGCATTTTATAAGTTATGAGTTTACGCGCTGTTTATTCCCTTCGCTATCTGGGCGTAGATCGGCTCGTAAACCCGTCCGTTGGAGCATTGTTTTATTATCGACCCTCCGCTCGCTGTAACCTGCACAATGACGCCGCTCTGCAATCTGTCGCCATTCATTAGCTCGCACTGACCGACTGTAATCTGAATCTATTCTCACCCTTAACGATAACTAAGGGTACTCCGGACAATTTTTTTTAAGCTGTTCATCTAAATAACAATTTATTCATTGGTATATGCCTCTTAATTTTGCCGACTTATAACTTTACATATAAAAACATTTATTTCGTTAATGATTGTGACCCAAAAGTTTCCTGGTGCGATGTTTACAAGGCTCTCAACTGTACAAAAACAACGATACATCAAAAGTGAGTTACAAGTTAACTGTAGCAAATTTTGTCGGAGATCGGTGGATAGCTGCTTTCCACCGGTCTCCGACAAAATTTCGATTTAAGCTGACACGGGTGCCCGACCCGGCTCCTTGTTGACTTTTCTGCAACACTTTCCAACTTGCCCACTCAATAAAAGTGGCCTTCAGACGGTTCCATTGCTTTAACTATTTTTCAAAGAATCAAGAGGCAAGACGGTTAGTCTTTGATATTGTGTGCGTGTGTGTATATTGCGCGTATTTATTCAGGTGAATGATGTGTAGCGAATCATGTGAGACATCATTCACAATTGTTCACGTGGCTATTCAACAAGTAGAGACGAAAGAAGCGAAGGGAGGAGCGTGAAGAGGATCGTCAAAGGGCGGGGCTTTTTTTGAAATCCGGTAGCGTGACCTCAACACATAAGAGGTAACTGCCGCGCTCCTGTTACTAGGAGAATATGAAAGCCGTTAGTTCGCTTTTTCTTAGATAGAAATACGTAGAGCTCATATTAATTAACATTTTTATAGTTAATTCAAAATGTAAGGCGATGAAATTTACACACGACACAGCACACATAACAAGCAGTAGTAGCTCCCTAGATATCTGAAGTTTACGCAAATAGACGGGGCTTGCGAAGACAATAAAGAACGTAAAGCGTGCAGTTTAAAACTTTCCGCGAGCGAAACACCGCTCCGGAAAGTTGCAAGACGAGGCCGGCGGCGGCTCACCGCGCGATCTCGCTGTCAAACTAAGAAATATTGCTTGTTCGAGCTCAAAGAAGCACGCCTGAGTTTCGTCCACTATCCACGCAAAAAGCGGTTGCGTCTCGACCTCGCAGATCGCACGCGGGGACAATAAATTGGAAAATTATACGAGATTGAACTTGAATCGTCCCTTGTTTATCTTTTGTTGCTATTTTAGTTCCAACATGACCAATATTTTTGCCACTGAATGTTCTATTTGTGTCTAAAATCAATAATGCAGTGTTTGAGAGTTCTATAAACGATTTTAAAAACAATTGTTATTTAAAACGCTTGGGTGGTAAATTTTAAGGGCTTTATATGAACAGAGTAAGCCGGCGATCACATCAGCTCGCGCCTCCCGCCCCCGCTAATCCTATTCCCGCGACAAATTAATATGCTCATCGGCAGCCGCGTCACTAGATTACGGCGCGTTCATAGCGCGATTGTGTTTTAAGTGTATTATCCAATTTGGTGGATATTGTGCGTGTGGTAATCCGCGGTCGTGGAGTACATCCAAGCGTTTAGTCGCGGGTAAACGCTACAATGGCTGCATTATCGCACGCCGCTATGGATCGAGCTGGCGCACTTAATAGGTTTTGTTGGTGCTGCAGCCGGGGCGGTCAGCCTATTGCGAACTAACGGGATTATCGCCAGAATTTGTTTGGCGTGATGCAGCAATAGCCGAATATGTTGCAAGTGTAAATTGCTCCATAATACATTATTAAGTCATTCCATTTGCTTTCTACGTATAACGTAACCTTTTGCTTAGCAATTTCACATCATTATCAAACTCCCCGAGAACTTTCAATACGAGTAAGTACTATCTCATTAAAACGATATGCACGAAACCGAGAGAAGTAGAAAGTTTGAATTGTACGTGTATTTTCTGTACCTATGTATTTTTAACGAAACTGTTTCTCGATGAATTGTGTAATTAGTGAAGTTAAGAAGTAGTAGGAATAATTAAAATGGGCGCAACCATTAAAAGCGCAGTTTATAATAGGCGAGTGCAGTGGAGTGTCCTTCATGTAGGCAGTTAAAGAGTTGGAGGAGCACTCTCGAGCACGAGTGCCGTGGCGTCGGCACCTCGCCTAACGAACCTCCCGACAAAAGTCCGCCTACAGTAAAACCGTCAGATTCTCCACTTCTGTCCAAACGAAAGCACACAACCCTACTTCAAGGTAACGGAAAAAGTAATGTTCGTTATAAAATTGTTCAGCATCGGAACGTTAGCTTTTAAAATAGATAGTGCACGCACTACTCTACTATTTCCTTTGTCCACAAACGGCGGTTCGTCGGGTTAATTGTATGTTTGAATGTGTATGTATATGGAGCAACAAGAAATTATCGATTGGTCCTTCTTGTTTGTTGGTTTTACACTAAAATTATATACAAACAAGCTCACATCACTAAGTAATATAAATATGAATATTCCTCACGAAAACATCACGCGACTTGTTAGACATCTGTTACGAAATCTGTTTTGATGGCATTGTTCTTGAACAGAGGCGGAATAAAAATATTGAGTGATTCATTTTACGTTGTTCCGCAAGAACCGTAAAAGACAAATGATCAAAAGCAAGCAACGTGGGGTCCAGATTTTAATATCGAGATTGCGGAAACGATCGGAGGGGGTCATTAAACTGGATCCATCCGAAACGAGGTAAGCGCTTAAGCTTGTTACTCAAATTAAACTCAATTGATTTACTGAGAAACAATAATAAATTATTTCAAGGTATTTTTTGTTTTTATTTAGGAATTTGATAAGGAAAAATGCTTAGATTCTAATGGAATTTCTTACCAAAGCTAACTCATTTCATTATAATAATATTATATGTAAGTACTTCTTTTATAAATGAAAAGCTTTACTTAATATCGCGCTACGATCTGAGGAAATGACTCGTAGGAAGTTTTTTATGGAAAGTGGTAGGTCAAGGACGCGAGTCAAGCGGACGCCGGCTGTACCGTCAAATGTTTTGTTGTACACAAGCACCCACAAATTAGACTCAATTAAAATCGAATCACCGAGGGCAATGATTAAGAACATTGTGTTTGTTTGTTTGATGGAAGAATAATAAAACATTACAAGAAAGTTTTTCCTTTAACAGATTTAAGTATCTGTGAGACGCCATCTAGGGGTAAGAAAACAAATTAGCAAACAAGTTAATCGAACTACCTGGTTTTCTATTGCAGATTCGAGTATTTCCTTACCTAGCACTTAGTAATCTAATGTGAAAGCTGGTATAATTTCTGAAGGCAGTGTAGTTTAATCAGACAACTTATGTAAGCCTCGCAGCTAGCAGTCTTTGGTTCCGTAAGCAGCTTACGTCGGAATTGTCTGAAACGGACAGCAAGCGCACTAGTTTAAAAGGTCAATAATGCACAATTTACGCTGAATTTATAAATGCAGTGCTGGGAAATAATAATTATCTCGTTTGATGTTTACTCAGAAAGTGTAGCGGTCAAAGAGAAACGGTATGTGTAGGTGATAGATATAGTGACAGTCAGTGATGCATCACGAACTACGTCCGATGATATATGGAAGCTGTCACGACGTCATATCTCGGTGGTGCTGAGAGTGATAATTGACAAAATGGTCAATAAACAGAGACTGTAACATTTGCCCTTCTAAGATTTTATAAACAGGCTCTTTAAAGAAATAAAATATTTACAAAACGACTTAAAGAAGTTTTATGCTGAATTGATTAGTAATGTATGTATATTCTTGCGATGGGAGAGCGCAAAGCTACTTTTTGCAAAATTGCGTTTTGTATGCAAAGAGTATTTAAAAGTTTTAAAATAAATCAAAAGCAGATTGGCTCGTCGGAACAAGATTTGCACGAGAATGCGTAACTTAAATGTAAGTGTATGGGGGAGAGAAAGGCCTAAGTCAGCTGTTACAGCATGCGAATGTAAGCGATTTCTCTATCTCACTTGCTCCAAAAGAAAGAAAAGAGAGAGAAGCTCAAACGATTTTTTTCTTGCACGCGCAAATGGCGGTCAGACTGGCGGCTGCCTGGCCATGGACAAAGCTTCAGGTAACCGGTTGTGCCTGTTTATTTTGCACGCATTCCAGCCAGCCGGGAGCGAGCGAGAGGCATTCCTGTCGGGATCAGGAACTCGATTTCTCCCCGACACTAATGGCCTTGCGTCCCTAACACTATCTTCCAGGAGAAAATCTCATGAAATCGAATAGGAAAAAAAAAGTAAAAACATGGAATTTCCTTTACGTGTGATTCTCATATTACCGAAACACGTGTATTGGAAAGTACCTAATCAAATCAGTCATGTGTTCGTTCCTGTGTAAACAAAGTCAAACAAGAATTGGGAACTTATTTTACCTGTTAAAAGCGATAGTAAACCGTTGTCGCTGGCATTGTTTATGTATACGGTTCGATAAATCCATTATACTTGGTTACGTCAACGCTAACCGCTGAAATACGGCTGTTTCTAATGACACATTAAGTTAAATTGCTAGCGATAAGGTGGGCAGTAAGCTTAATTTAAATATAATAAATTTAGAGAGTGTCTAGGGAGGATCTCTTTGGCTTGAAATCATATGGGTTTCGCGTCACGTCCGCCATGAGAATTTACTTTAATTGGCAAATAATACGTAGACCAATTAAGGATGCTAAGTCGGGTAGAGGCGCGCGTGACACGACTGGCGAACGTATTCAATTATGCAAACTGAGTTGCGAAAGAACAGCCAAAGCTTCCGTCTCTTCCTTACAGTGACCATTCAGAGACATCGAAGCGGATTTTTCACCCAACGCTGAGAATGCATTTCTTACGTTTTGTTATTGTTATTTTATGTTACCACAACTTTCACTTATTATATGAGTTCAGTGTTAAACTTTCTCTACATTACGAATGAAAAAAGAAACATAATAAATATGTATTTGATTTATTTTTATTTAGTGAAATAATGGATAAGGGAAGGGCGAAGAGAGAGGCGAGATAGCAGTGGAGCAGCTGGGAGTCGCGACGCCCGCGCTCGCCCGAGGGACATCGCAATTGTCATGTAAAGCGTCGTCGGGGCAAAAGCGTGGCACAGAGTTCCGCCTCCGGCTGAAAATGCACTTTCGCGAACCGATTGCCTGTCGATCTGAGTTATTCAGCAGACGGAAAGCAACCTAAGTGCGGATAACGATCTGCAGAATGTAAGGCAGCCGCTGCGCTGATACCATCGCAGTAAAAGTATTGTCTGATGAGGAAAACGCCACTTTACTGTTCAATGATGGTCTGATTTTATGTTTTGTGACGGAACTACAGTATAATAAAAAGAATTCAACTTTTATGAAAGCTTATGTAACGAATCAATTTTAAGTCGTGAGCTTCGATTGCCCTCAAAATCTATCAACAACTTACGTCACCGAAGCGCAAAGAAGCTGTGTTAAGTTATCTAACTGACACACTCGGCACAGACAGAAAAGTTCCCTGACCTCGACGATAGTTAGTCTTAAGACTGTTTCCAGTCTCTAAGTTGTCTCTAACGGATTTGCTTATCCTAGTTAAACTCTACACTTGGCTAGATGGCCAAGTGTAGAGTTTAACTATCAACTACATAGATCCGCTTGTGTGATACTAATTGATTACAGCGAAGCGTCGGCAGCTGCTATTTCAATGGTATCTGGTCCCTTTTGAAATTTAGCTTTCAGAAAACTGATTCCAACTTCCAGCCTCCATAAACGACTAAGGGGAATACTATTCAATCTGGTGAACAGTACACAAGTCAATGCCATTTTTGTAGTTTTTCCTATTAAATGACTGTGTGGAAATGTTACAATGAAACGCATTTTCTTTTTAGAAGCTTCCTATTAAAGTGCGGTTGTGCCTTATTGTACCTTCTCATAGGTTGCTTGCGATGTATTTATTTTCTTATGTTTTTTATTTTTAGATAATCCTTACTTTTTCTGTATAAACACCATCAGGGTGGGTATAAATGAACAGACGGTTTCAAGTTAATCAATATCTGGCTATGTTTAGTCAGGAACTTGATTCCGCTAGCGCGTGAGCGCGGTCATTGCTTCCGTCTCCCCGTGAAGGGTGAAAGAAATAGCAAGACGGCGAAACTAAACTAGCCTTTCATCCGAGCGAGTGGACTTTCGCTATCACACCAGTTGAGAACTAGTGAGTCTGGTCTGGTGACGTAAGCGAGCGGCTAGTGTGAATTCGGTTATGTCGTATGGTCGGTGTGATGCAAGGTGCCAAGGTCGAGGCTGGTACACGCCGCATGCAAATGAGCGTAGATAAGTCGCGCTCATTACGCCCGATACCCGACGCGGGCCTCGGCAGTGCCATTACGACCGAGTTGCCAAACGTCTGGATTAAGCGGGACAATCCTCGCTTTGTGGCTCTTGTTGGGGATCTATTGTTGAATTTTGGCTAATTTTATTTAATACTGACTACTTATTACTCGTTATTTTAATTTTTCATGGACTCCAACTATAATTTGAGACTATAAAGTAAAAAAAATTGAGAATGAATTGATGGAAGCTGCTACTAATCGACATTCAATTTAGTAAAAATTAAGGCACAACAAATTTTCCTCTCGATTTTTACCTGAAAACACTTGTCCCAAGAAACGTTGCCCAAAAGTTGGTGGCCTTAGATTACGGTCCCTGTTAGAACCGTCTTTATTTTATTGCTCGGATGTGTCGAGAAAGGAGGTTAATGTCGTCGAATTATACGCATTGTTTCACCTAGCCATTGCCATAGAAACAACGTAGCGAACTTGTTCTGCCCTGTTTTGAATATCAAATGGAATCGAATATTGCCGAGAGTAAGATCTCCGAGTACTTATCACTTGGTATGAGTAAAGGCAAACTATTGCTGCCTTGGAATAAGACTTATGGAGTGGAAATAAATACAGAAAGTCAAACTAGTTTCTTATCGGGAAGTGGACGAAAAAGCGTAGAGCAACTTTGGAGCTATTTACGTGATTTTCCACGTTGGTGGAGGAGACGTGTCTCTCGGGTCTCACCGTTTAATTAAAGGGCGGCGGGGGAGGGAGGGTTTGAGGAGGGCATAATGGCGGCGCAATATCGGATGGAAATGCGCGGCATGTAGGAATGCGCCGCACGCCGCCCCTTCTCATTCGCGAACGATTCGTGGTATTTTTTATTGACGACTCTAGAAACGCCGCAGCTTAGTTGGAATAGCCTATCCAATTTTCATTGAGGAAGTCTGGGGTAAATTTCCTTGTGTCTAGTCATTGCTTAGGCGGGTGTGTTAGTCGTGATCCTATTAAAAATAATTTGTCCGACGTAAAGCAAGCTTATGTGGCAGTGGGCTGGTCATATCTGTCGTAGAACCGATAGCCGTTGGGGCAGAAAAGTTCTAGAATGGAGACCACGAATCGGCAAACGTAGCGTTGGGCGCCCTGTTACTAGGTGGGGTGACGATATTCGTAAAGTAGCGGGCAGTGGTTGGAGGAGGAGAGCTGAAGACCGAGCTCAGTGGCGTGCCATAGGAGAGGCTTATGTCCAGCAGTGGACTGATACAGGCTGTTGATGATGTGATGTGTCCGACGGAAGCAACAATCCTGCATCTGCAAGTCTCGTTTAAAGGAACGAGTATCGTTGCCCACAGAATGTAAGACGAGCAAAGGGAATGCAATACGAATAAGCGTACACCTTCACGTAGTGGGTGTGGAAAACAGCACTAAGACAGAAAGTATCAACTGTAAGTGGAATGAAAGTTTACGTGAAGTTGAGAGCACTATCTAAAAATATACTTTGCCTAATGGACACGGTACGACAGTATTTTTCATCCGCGCTCTGCGCTGGTGAAAAGATTAAATTTAGAGACTGACGATTTTAGAAAGCATGAATTTAGCGGCTCCGCCAGTAAGATTTTATAGCTCTGGAATTTACAGTGTTTACTGGGACAGGATTTATGGGGCCCGATAATTGCGAAGTTTTTGGAAGACAAGTCTGGAGTGGAGTAATTAAAGTTTCAGTACATTTAAAGAGACAAAAATTTTGTACTGCAATATCGGATTGTCAGCTTTGCAAGGAGCGCGCACTGGGAGTGCAATTTGAGCGGCGAATGGCAAATCCGAGAGCGAACGGAACGTGACACCCCACTTATCATACGATGTGAAAGTTGGACATCTTATTAAATTCTGTTATTTATAACTGCGTAACTGCTTACCCTGGATACGGAGTTAGGGATCTTAATAATGTAACCGCAAAATGGGCTCTTGGTGCGTTCCGGGCTGGTTAATGACTTCTGATTGCTTCATTTGCTTTGTGAAATATGAATAGCATTTCATTATAGCAGGAAAACTGAGGGTCATAATTCAACATGATTACAACTCGTGAAATTTATGTAGCATATCAAGTTTATATGAATCCATTTGTGTATAGTTGGAAATCAGCATTAAACTTACTTGGAAAATTTGGTGTTTGTTACATGTTTATTTCAAATTGAATCATCAAGACAATTTCGTGTAAAGATTTGATAATTTTGTAGGTATGCCACATGTTGTGTTTTTTATTGATGACATAATAAACGTAGTTAAATAAACATATCAATTTCAAGACAAACAATGGGTTTAATAAAAATAAATAAATAAATAAACGCTACACACTCAAAGGCCCACATTAAGGTTTTTCCTTGTGTCGTGGGTCCCTCGGAATACACATAAAGACAAACACAAGCACCCATGACCCGAGAATAAACATCTGCTTTTTACACAAATATTTGCCCCGACTGGGAATCGAACCCAGGACCCGTTGATCAAGAGTGAGTGCTACTACCCCTCAACCAAATCGGCCGTAATTGTTCCCGCTGTACCCCTATAGCACTATTAAAACTGAAAACGACAATTTATGCAGCAATTACTTGAAGCGGGGGTTTGAAGCGTTCAATCCGGGTCAGATTAAGTGATTTTTAAAAAACTAATGCAAACGATAGCATGCGACGAGTGCGCCAGCACCGAACAAAGTTAATGAACGTTGAGCGCTCGCGAGCAAAACACCCGTTTGTTATCGAGCGTGCATTTACAGAATTAAATTTAGAGCATAATAAAATTGTCTACATTCCGGAACAACTTTTGCGAAGTTATTTACGGATCACGAGATATATAAAACTAGTAGCCCGCATTCCGAAGAGTTCATTTCTGGCTTGCGGTCGGAGGAAGGGATTAGTCGAATGGTACTGCCGCAAGTAGATATACAAGCTAGACGTAAATCATGTAACGGTGCTTGCTATTTGAACAGTCGCCGTCTCGGCCCTGTCTACTTACCTACCGAATGCGCGCCTTGCAGACAATCCCAACCCATCGGAGACCAGAGACATATTTCGTCAATTCAAATGTCAAGTATAATATCCGTTTTCTGGACTATTTATATTTCCTTGAAAATATTCAAATTAATCTGCTTTAAAACTTGCACTTTTTTTTCAATATTCCGCTATGCGATTCACCGGAAAAGCAACGTTAATTGGACGCGAAGCACTTTTAGTCTGTCAAATGTAGAATCGCGCGTGAAAAAGCACGCTTTGAAAGATTAACGTGAACACGAGGCAACCGTACCGCACTCGACTTATTTCGCTGAATAAACATTGACAGAAAGAATCATCAATGAATAAGCGACAGTGGGCGCCAGTAAAGTTCATAATCTGTGAAACAACTCATACAAAGCTAGAGTCGAGATTACTGGGCAGCTTTTAAGCATTTTCACTGGTTTGCAATGAAACTCCTAGTCCCAAACTTTTCAAAACCTCTACAAGCAGCCTTTGCTTTCGATTTGATTGAAGTAGTTTCAAAAAATGCTTTAAGCAGAGTCGATGCCCAATGCGAATTGCTAGTCAAAGGCGGATTTTATTACGTAGAAACTCTTTTAACAAAAGGAATTCTCTGAAGCAGGGTTTAAGCTTTGTTTATAAATAAACGTTTACAGGAAGTTTAGTAATAAGCTTTGCTATCTATCCAGTGAATAACTGGAAGCGAATTACATTTTCCGAGAAGCGGGTATGATGGCGGCGCGCCGCTTTTGAACGCTAATTTTAGCCTGCACGTTGCGTAACTGAATGTTTGCGCTTTACTTGGTTGTGTACTTTGTACGGCTCAACGCTGTTAAACGAAAAGAATCGTATGTCATCATTTCGATACACAGCGTAGCCTAAAGACATTTTATTCGCAATCGTTGAAAGTCTTAGCGTGGGCTGAGAAGCCGGTTATATTCCTTATAGAGTGGTCGAACTAGTCGGCGCCACGCCAGGGCATCTATCACAACCCACGTAAGGCGTTAACTGCAAAGTCTTCGCTGCAGCCTACGCAAACTTTCACTAACGCCCTTTGAGTACTCACATTATTTTTAATAGTCTAAGATGGAATTAAGAACACCTTTTGTACTATTTCAGTGAAGGCGTTGAGAAATTGGAAAAAGTAGAAAAGTAAAAAAAAATAAGAAATTAGATAGACAATCATTTTTGCTTTAAGTTTTCAAAGTACACATTTCAAGTTGAACATATAAGGAATCCCACATTATTATTACTTGGGAGCTTTGGCAAAATTAGGCGAGGAACTTCTCCAAAGTTGTTTGAGATAATCTACTTGCAAGTTTACATTATGAATTAATACTTGCTAATATAATATGGAAGATTAGAATTAAGAACAGCTGCCCAAACACCGCGTATGGAATATGGCTGTTTAATTTTTAAAAGTAATTAAATGGAATTAATCCGACACAACACGCGAGGTAGAGTACATACAAGAGTAGGGTAAATTTAGCATAGTCTGAATTTTTAATAAAACCATGACTATGTAGAAAGAGGAAACAGACACCATAAAGAGGTGTCATGTTTGAAAGATGATGCGTTCTTAACATCGCAATAACACTTAAACTCCGGGATGGAATGCCGGTGACGACACTATATGGTTAAATCTGACACAAAACGTAGATTGAAAGAGCAAATATTTTTAAAAATAAGCAATTAAATAAAAGTTGTACAAAGAATAGACTGTGATAAAATTTGCTACAGAGATTGATTAGACCTTGGGGCTTCATTTCATCCCACAGCTGGGCACGATATACTCTGTAGTCCACGCTGGCAGAAAGCTAGTAGGTAATAAAATATACACTGGAGAGCAAAGAATCTGGGTCACTTAAAAAATCCTAAAAATCTCGGAAACTAAAAATGCTAGCCTAATTAAATAAATTATGTTTAATAGACCATTTAATACTCCTTAAATGAAGGTATTAAAACTTTTTATTTATTGTAAAATTATGTCAAAAAAAAAACAAATTTGAAAAAGGGAGACTTTCGAAGATAGAACTTTCAAAATTTTTGCATTTACTTTTGCTTTTGTTTCTAATCTGTCATTTAAGTGGGTATATTATATATACCATGTTGACAGTGTTCAATATTTATTATTCAAGCTGTAATCATGTCACTTTCACCTGAAGAATGCACCAGAATTCTCATAATGCTGGAAACTGGCCGGAGTCAGCGCGATACAGCCAGGATTGTCGGTGTGTCGCTGTCAACAGTACAAAGAGTTCTCCGACGTTATAAGGAAACTGGCTCTAACCTACACAGACCAGGAACAGGCAGAACCAGGTATACCATAGCACGAGAAGATCGATATTTGGTGAACACCATGCTTCGTAATCGCTTTCTCACAGGAACTGAACTAACAAATCAGTTTCGACGCCTCGGAGGAAGTAACCCAAGCGCATGGACGTTAAGACGACTACTTGCTGAGGCTAACTTGAAACCACTAAGACCTGCAAACGGCCCTAAATTGGAGCGTGGGCATCGTATTTTAAGACTAAGGTATGCCCAAAATCACTTGAATTGGAATATTGAAGATAAGGCAAAAGTTATGTTCTCCGATGAATCAAAATTTATGCTCTACAAGCACAATGGAAGACACAGAGTGTATAGAAGATCAGGGGAAAGGTTCAAGCAAGCATGCATCGAAGAAAAAGTAGCCTACGGCGGTGGGTCTGTACTTGTGTGGGCCGGAATTTCTTCTGAGAGTCGCACAGAACTGGTGTTCTTGGAAAACGGCTCTTTAACTAGCGAAAGATATGTGGAAGAAATCCTAAATGAACATGTTAGTCCATTTATGGTCAATTTGGGTGAGGATGCCATTTTTATGCATGACAATGACCGACCTCACACAGGTCAGATTGTGAATGACTATCTTCAAGAGATGTACATTACTCGTATGGAGTGGCCAGCACGCAGCCCGGATATCAACCCGGTCGAGCATGCTTGGGAGATGCGTAAAACAACGAAACCCTTCCCCAACCACACTTCGTGAGCTCAAAATTGCTCTCACAGAGGAATGGGAGAATATTCCCCAAAATCGTATCAGGAACTTGGTGTACAGCATGCCGAACCGAGTAAACGCAGTATTGGAAGCACGAGGAGACAATACGAAGTATTAAAATTCAAGAAATTCGTAATGTTACCAATTCAAAAATGTCATGTTTTTGTTTTTGTTTTATGGCGAGATCAGCAGTTTTTTCTCATGTAATTTTTTGTAAATAAAATTTAGTAAATCGTTAATTTTATTACTTTCATTTAAGGGGTATTAAATGGTCTATTAAACACAATTTATTAAATTAAGCTAGCATTTTTAGTTTCCGAGATTTTTAGGATTCTTTAAGTGACTCGCATTCTTTGCTCTCCAGTGTATTTGAAAGATAACATTTTTATTTTATTTTTATTCATTGAAATATTTTAAAAGAAACAGTAATTGCTTAACTTAACCTAATGATCTAACATAAACCACAATATGGTTTGTCTGCAGTATGGTTGTCATGCCGAATATACTTAACTTTAAAATGACTGCTTGTATTTTGTCTATAGATCACGGTCCCTCAACCTAAAACCAACATCTCATAGTCGATTTCGCAGTAAGACGATTCGGAAATCCGGTTTGTCAATCGACGAAGGCAGATCGCTCATAGGTAGATTACAAGCGTGGGTTAAGTGAATAAGGCAATAAGCTCGGTTTAATCAACACAACACGTAGCCTAATCAAATATGACCCCCTCGTCATACTGCGTAATTGAAGGCTTAATCACGGGAGACATTTCGCGTCGCGCGCGGTGCGGGTACGAGACGCGGTTTTGTTTGATCAACCAGCGATTATGCCGCGGCAGTGACAACTTCGCGAAATTTAACAAGAGGTTTCGATATTAATTATAGCATGGGCGTACTTATCTAAGACTGAACACCCTAAATTGGGTATAAGTGTTACACATCTTCTAATAGTACATCTTTTGATGCTACATTGTTTGTCAATCAGTGGTTATATTCAATTGATCGTAGCAAAGTTGATAATAAACGATATCAGTTACCGGTTCTTGCTCATTGTTCAACGTTTCTACTTAAATCAATGAAGTATCAACATTTTCCCAGTTGAATATTATGAACCTAAAGTGTAGATACTTCTGTGTTACTGCTGTACTCGTGACAATAACAACATCCAGTCAATCATCATTTCAATCAAAAAATTTGCTATATTTCTGCAAAGAAGTACTTTTTGCAAGATTTTCAATTTTACTGGCTCATATTTTATTTTGAAAATATAAAAGAAAACCCTCCATCGTCAATCAACCATATAATCCAGTTTCCGCCACAGAGATGTTTTTTATCGAGCAGATTAGTGCTGGAGAGACGTGCGCTGCACTATTTCGCATTCTCTGGAGGATTATTTAAAGTTTCCTTGAGCTACCGGTACCGTTCGTGTGCGGTTTTATCTAGATTCTAGACGTGGAAGACTTTAGAGCACACTTGTGTTTGAATTTACATTTTAAAATCCACAGTCTGTGCTTTGACGGGATTTATAAAAAAAGCAAGTAGCTTTGACGCTAATATGAATGCAAAGTGCTCAGGGGTAAGAATTAAGTCTTGTGTATGTGGGCGGTGGTGGACAAGAGCAGATAAGCTGATTTCAGTGGTACAGTGGTGTCGAGCGGCAACTCAGGGTTGGCATTGTGCAGAATGCGCCGAGCGATGGCGCGATACCACAAGGCACAAAGCCCGCACAATGCATGCCACCCGCCATTGTTTAGCGTCTCGGACTAAACACGATTCCCAGTCCTAAGCGAATTACCCTCACACGATGGACCCACAGACAGCATTCATCACGCTTATTACAAAACGTGCTGCGATGCTGAAATAGTTTATGAAATACTTCGGTTTTTAATTGGTTGGTGAGGTAAAAAGTGAAATATCGCTTACACGGCGGGAATGTGGAATATTGCCAATGCTGTTATGAAAACAAGCTATATCTAACAGAAACTTACAGTCAGAGTGTGGGAGGTATTAAAAATACACGTTGATTTGGAAGCGGGTTAGGTGGAGCGGGAAACTTCGCCCACGAGACGGCTTGCGGTGGTACCACGAGACCACGCAACGTTGTAGTCAGAATCGAGGACGAAGACGTCGCTAGAGGTACGTAGATAAGCGAACGAATCGCGCAAGACTAGACGCAGACGTGAAATCTTTCCCGAGCGAGCGATCCCGGTCCGATGCCAGTGCGTTTTATCTCTTAATCGCGTTATTCAGCCGAGCATCAAAGGAAAATACTGAAGGAAATATTAACAAATGCGAAAGTGTCTTTTATTTATCACAATTTATTTTGTTAGGAAATGATTTGTATTAATATAGTGGATTCCAAGGAGAACCGAAAGAAAATCATACCTAATAATATAAAAATATAACTTCCTTGAGGATGTAGTCAAGTACCTACGTATACAACGGGTTTTATCAGGCAATTTTGAAATATAACCATCCCGAAGAACGGTCTAAGCTGTAGTTTTAATAACATTGGCGGGGCGCGTAGTATATTTACAAAATTATATTTACTCATGTACAGAAGATGATAGAATTTCAAAATACCTACTTGTTTTAATTTTAACTGCACCGTATTTTACCCAAAAACACGTTATCACGTCATTCGACCGCGCTGATAACGTATCGTATCACGTAATGCGACTGCAAACTGACCGATAAAACGTGCGTTCATTATTAACATCTTTTATACCACAATATGAATGTCCCAAACCAATCTATGCGATTTTTAGTATATTTTCAACGAAGTGAGTGACTTGTATCGTAGTTACTTTGAAGAAAGATGGTCGTTTATAGATGTACGATCAATGCCAAATGACTGATGATGTTTCACAAGCGATCAGGCTTTTGAAAGGCTATTCTACATAGTACGTGCCTACGTCGGACTGGAATAGTTATAGTAGCAGATATAACCGCGAGGCGTCGAGTCATCGTGCTAGCTCATTAAGTTAGTGCTATGCCAATTCCCATACAATGGCAGACGGCGACGGTGCGGTGACGTCACTCCACGCTAGCCTTGGGATTGAGGTCGGCGCTCCGAATGGCGGCGGCAAAATGTCGCGTCGAGGGGTTGTTTCTTGCTCAACCGGAAAACATAACTATGCACGTTTGCAACCGTCTTTTCCTGCTTGAATTAAAATCAGTTCTCTCACAAAGTTTAGGACTTACCTTAATACTGTCGTAGCAAGCAGTAACTCTTCCATTCTGCACTTCGACCGTGGCCGGGGGATGTGCGAATTTACACTCGGTGTCTGGCCGGGAGCACTTATTCCGTTGGAATTCGCGGCACACTTCGAGCTGGAGCCAGCGAGAGTCTTTTCCGTTTAGAAGGCTATTCATGTTCACCATGGTGGCCATCGTTGGCACTATCGTGTGAGGCGAAAGACGCGCGCGCAGTTACGCTGTGCGGGTGCGGCGCATAGGCGGCGGGGGTCGAGCGCGCCCTGGCGCTCCAAGCATGCGCTGCGTACCGCTAGATCACCACAAGCTTCTCTTGATGTCTCTTCCTGCTAGCTCGCGCACCCTCACTAACACTGCTTCTGCACACGCGGCGGCTGCACCGATACTACGCGAACCGCGGACGTAACGCTTACTAATATTATTAATCTTACAATTATAGTTAAATTAAAGACACCGGCGTTGCAAGCTTAATTAGGCAAGTATTAAATTATTATCACACGCGTTCGTATCGATGTTGACGGTTGAGTTTAGTGGGCGAGCGGTGCTTGGTGCGCGAGCATTGCGGCAGCCGGTGCGGGTCGGGGCGGAGCGACGGTGGGGCGCGAAAAAAGCGAGATTAGCGGCTCGGCGGTCAGCGAGCAAGCCGGGGCGGTGCGGGTTCAACTCTGCGAACAACAAAACACACTGGTTACTCTCCGGGCGGTCGGCCCCGGAGCCAAGCACAAGCGGCTACCGGGTTAGCAAGCGGCGCGGCGGCCGCTCTCAGGCCCGCGCGCAGGCAGCAGGTTTAAGGCTAGGCCCAGGTTACACTCTCGTTTTGGTTATTTGCCAGCAAACTTGAAATTTACTATGAAGATGCGTAAAAGGAAATAGTTGTTATCAGATTTTGAGTTCAGATGCTGGCTAGCGGTACCTTTACATTGAAGATCTTCACCTCGAACCTGCTGCCCGAAGTAGGTAATACCTTACAACTAATGGAAACTTGGAGAGGATCAATGGGTGATCATAGATCTTGTGAAGTGTGATCAGGTGAGTCTCTACTAAGTATGAGCAACTGTGTCTAAGATTTTAAGTGTGTGACGTAGTTTCTCCATATTTGTTAGCGTATTTTTATCATTTTGAGAACTTAACAAATGAATAATCGGTATCCAAACTGATAACGTTAATACATTAATTGATCTAAAAAAAACAACGAATTCAATAGATGAAATGTCTCTGCTAATTTAAATGTCTCTCTTAGGAAATTCGTATCAGATTAACCTTTAAATCCAGAGCAATGACTTTAGATATCTACAATATAATTTGATGTGAGGAAAACACCCGTTTTCTTAACATGGCGGCATGAGGCGAGAACAGGGAAAAACTCGTGAAACCAAATCCTATCGTAATGTGCTATTTTAAGCACCGTGGTAGGAAATAGCTCGGGTGCGGCAACGCAGCGTGCCGCGCTACCGTGCATAAATCTTCAAATTTTATTTTCAACAAAGTATATGCAACATCGTTTTTATCAAAGTGTGTCGCCTAACGTCATAGCCGCGTAACAAAACAACTAATTTTGATTCTGTTCCAAATTTATTTGTTCTTCAGGTTTTAAAAATGAAACTAGAAAAATTAGAAACTTCTGAGATCGTATACTAAGCAATGTATTAACATGACAATATTGAGGAGATACCTAAATGTTAGAGTAAGTAAATTACAATGAGAGATAGACCTTAAAACGTGGCACTGAAAAGAGACGACTGTTCATTGGTGTAGAAATTTCAAATTTTTAGAATGTGTTTACGAATGCTAAATTTCAAAACTGCTATTTTATTTTTTAGCAATATCATTATATTTTTATCTTCATAAATAAAAAAGCGCATTGTTTTGGGAATAATAGTTTGTACAAGCGCACCAATCACAGCTAGCGTGAAATTGGATAGAACAGTGTAAGAGGCGTCTGTAACGATGATTATGTAAGTGCTGCGGTCGAGTGAACTGAACTGACGCCACGGCAGACAGCAAAGCTTGCAATCCTAAATTGTGTCACTGAATCGTCTCCGGTATTACTGACACCAATTTACCACTCTAATCTAAGACTAGACTGTTGTTGGTCTATGGTTAAAGTTACGTTTAGGCATTGCGATATCTGTATCGTAAGATATTCGATATTTGTAAGATATTCATGGTATATTTGGTCCAGTTAATACTCAAGTCTATTCTGTCTGTAACTTTATGCAGTATACTAGAAATTTCGTTTTCGCAGGACATGTTTTTCTAGTGAAGCAATATTTACAAACATGATCTTCATCTTTTACGTGGTTTTGGAAGCGATCATAGTAGTTTATTGTATTTCCACCACCTGAATGTTATTTAAGCTGTGTAGCAGGCGTAATTTAAAAAATGAAAATCTTTGTGTGATTTTTGATTCTTATTCACATGCCTTTGTCAGTATATTTGTCTAGTACACAAGCTTTTATCATTAAATCGTTTGCGAAACAGTTTTCTGTGCGCAGATAAGAGGCTCAGGGTGGTAAGTCTCAGGATATCGACATCAGATTTTTTAAGGCGGTAAGTTCCTTCGTGTTCGACACGCACGGAGAAGACATTCAATAACCCAGTGAAAAGATTACCAAGAGCAATCAGACGGAAGCGAATCTAAATAAGAATCTCGCGAGAGCAGTCGGGCGGGGGTGGGAACAAGGGTGGGGAGAAAAAACAGTCGCAAAGAGTATTTGTGAGATCGTCCGACGATTCGATCAAGTTACCATCGAGAAATTTATCACATTGGTATAATAGACATTCTTGGAAAAGCGCAGTTGAGTAAAGTTTCAACGGTGCACAGATCAGGCTGCTCAGTCGCACCCGCGGTCTTGACCAGGATTCGAACCAGGGGCCTCCTTCCGAAAAGGAAGGCGCTCTTACCACTGAGCTATCAAGACAATTAGAATGCGATGAGCTCACCTGAAAGAATTTTATACGAAATAAGCACCAATTGGTTTTTACAGGAACTTTCTCTGATCGTGATGTCATTTTCGGAATAAATATTTTTATAAGGCTGTTATTGGTAGAGCACTCAACGGCACTTTTCTCCTGAATTTGCTAAATCATATAACAGCAAAAGATGACATTGAAGAATCAAGAGTGAAGGGGCTGGTTGAACTTAACGTCATTGAAGGTACGTATCCTCAATAAAAAAAATATAACGCGGTTGCAATGTTCCAAATGCGAATTGAAAGTGAATGCAGTTGTTCTGAAGGTTTGGCTTCTCGATCGAATTTAGCCCAACAGGCAACCACGTAAGGTCGCACACGTGCTGACTAGAACAATGCTGTTTAAATCGTTACCTTCACTTCGCCGACACTCTCGCCTGTCTTTATGATTTGACATTACAGTATCTTAAGCAATCGCCGTTCTACACTTTGAAACATGGCTTCGTCAGAGTAAATGGCAAATAAGGCCGTAGCTAATGAGCTCTTTATTAAATGCACAATATATCTCATAGATATGAGAGAAACCTTTAACTAATCGATTTTGATACGTTCTTTGTTTAGAAAAAAAAAGTAACGGTTTGACAAAATTGTCTTCCTTTGTTATCATTACGGACTAGGCTTATCTTAGTGGAGGCCGGTAGTAATCAAATAGAACGGGTGGCCGATATAACGCGGGACTGATAAAAACTGCGTAAACCACAAGGCCGAGTTTAATTATTATGATACGGAAAGCAGGGCGGGCGAGCAAGACGTGGCCTTGGGCAGAACTGTCCCGCTTCACTGCAGACGTGGATGCAAAAACTGCCACCGTGATCAACCTTCGCCACGCACCAATGAGCTCACGACGCCACCAGACGCAATTATCAAGTCTCCTCAGACGCACTTCATCCAATTCAGGTCTTTACAATTTACATATAATCGAAACAAATTCAATTGTATCATTTCATGTTAATTTGCAATGTGTAATTTATTTAAATGCTGTCATCCGTCTGAATTCTGATAGAATGAATAGATTACCAGTCTCATAAAATTGAAATGGACGTTGTTCCTCGAAGATTAATTGAATATTTTAGTCAATTCTCGTCCGCCTACCTATTGTAGATGACATTTGACTTGAAGTGATAAATTATTGTAATCCGCATAATTTGTTAGGTTGCGAAAATGAAATGATGACCTAGAGGTCAATGAAAGTGTTGGTCATTCTTATTACTTAGACTTTGTTTAAAAATCAATGACAAGATTTTGGAATGATTTCTAGCTAGTCGACTGAAACGAAGTTACCACGTTATAGTACGCATATAAAAACAGTTCACATGCGTTATTTATGTCGATTCAAAATGAGTTTGTAATGGCGTTCAGGGACAAATGTGAGATTATCATGAACACAGAAAAATGTGTCATAATTTTTGGGATGATGGTTGAAAATTGCACACTTAAAGTTTCGCATGTGGTGTTCGGCAGTCTCGAAGTGATGTCACCGTTTGTTATTCCTCACACGGCCCCGCATTCGTTGGCCACGCGCGCTACTTGACTCACGACGAGGAAAAACTTTTTTAATACAAGATTCTGGCTGTTATTATATTAACAATGGATTTGCTACATGCGAAGAAATAACAATTTCATTTTAATAAACATGTATCGATACTTTGATGAAGTAAACGTTGAGATTCAGGTACATTTCTAAGGGTGACTTGCACCAAAGCCTTAAATATATTTAACAGCCTAAACACATTTAACTCGGTTGTCAAAGCAACAAAATCAACAAATTAATCAAAATTAGTCTTGCTACATATGTTTAACGCGTTGATGCAAGTCGCTCTAAGAGGAAAACTAAATACGATTTGAGTATTTTATGTCCTGTTTAAGAACGAAATTACAGTTCCTATAAGCAGTCTTACTTAGAAGCAATATTTGTATTTATTTACAAAATCTTATCTTCCTACATCTTAAATAATGCAAACTGAGACTTCAGAACGGAAATGATTAGTAAGAGTACAAGGGACTGCTTCATTAAGGATGTAAATATGTGCACCGTCAGGTTAACTAAGCACGTAGGTCAGTCCTGGTAGCCAAAACAAAGGCCATTGTTCACGTGTGCCGAGGAGCAGATAGCAACTAGCGCTACTTTCGCATTCGGGACGTGCACGAGGCACATTTAGCAGTCCCAGGGGACGTCGGCGGAGTGGTAATTAGCAAGAGAGGCGAAAAATTTGCGACGGCTTAAATTTACGAGGCGCAAATTACACGATTCCGCCGCTATCGCTGCAGCGCGCCCGTTAATGTGCACGCCTTATCGAACTTGCGCCCCGAGCTCCGGCCCTGGCGCTGGCGCGCCGACATTAAACTGATCGCATCAACAAAACATACAAAAATACAATGCATACGGCGACACCGCGCTACGCCGCCGCCGCCAAACTGGAAATTTTGTGCCGAGAATTATTTTATATACTGAACATTGCACAAACACAAAATGGTGCCTGACTGCTGCTCGTATCACAGCGCCGCACTGCAAGGTTGGTTTTCGAAAAGTTTTTGCTGATACTGTAAAAACTTCAGTTTTATGAATCCATTCCATATTGCGCAACACGTCCAGATAAATTGGAAAGTGATTTATGGTGGAGCGTTTCAATTGATTTATCAAATTTTATTGTGTCCCTGGCAAGAGTTTTCATTTCCGGAATAAAATGGCTGCTTAAACTTCTAAACATTTCCCCCACAATGCTTAAGGAATCTCGAGACAGGCAAAACCGTCTTATCAGTGATTAATTTGGTTTCGTAATCTGCGAGTTGGGCTGTGTGTCACATCCGTTTAATTTTCACATAGATAAGATAATTAATTCCGATAGCGTGGTGCTTATCAGACGACCATTCTGGTTTCGTCCGATGTTTTCAGACCGCCCGGCCAAAGCTGGTATCCTTGAAGTAAATTATGCAAAACAAGCTTTGAGTAGTTTTTGCTGTGATAGTTTACTTACACTTTTTTTATACGGCACTATTTTATAATAATAACACAGTGGAATATAAGCGACAAACTACCCATCTCGTTAAACACAGATTTCGTTTTTCGATGAGATTTCGTCTTTTAAATGAGCACCTATTTATTTCTACTGGAGATTTCTTATTTTTTCCAATTTCAGTTTACTTTTGTATTTTGAGATTATTGTGCTTCATTTAACAACATTCTTAAAAGTTTGGAAGATCATGTTTCATTAAAATGTTTACATTTTATACTTTAAGAAGTTTCTACAATAAACTTTTGGGACTTCTTTGTTATCTTACGATTCTTAATTGTTGATATATCATAAATATCAACTAAAATACTTTGACTTTACTAGTTCTCGCCCTATTCTTTTTATTTAAAACATAAAATCATCACATTCGATATAATAATTTTTTACGGATGTTCAAGAGTTACGTGCATGTAAAACAATAATAATAATGTAGACGGGGCTCTCTATTGACAGAAGGTTTATTGTCAGAGCAGGTAGCGGCCCAGCTGTTACCCTAGCGAACCCACCATTCGAGGAGCAGACAAATGAATCACATTTTTTAAATTAACACGTGAAGGACTCTGTAATTTCTCTGGTTTTATAACACATTTGGATTGAAACAGTTTAATAAGCACTCGTAAACATTTCTTATCATATTTTTAATTAATAACATTATGTCGTTTTGTCACGTTAGTCGAAAGAAAATTAAAATTTATCAGTGCATACTTACTGTGTCAACTTTTTTGTTGCTCATATTTTGGAAGCTCCAAAATATAAGCAGAATATTCCGTTAAAGTCTAATAAATTTACACAGAACTAAATGAGAGATAAAAATATTTTTCAGTTGTAAAAGTTCAATATTTCGTTGATGGAATATTTCAGCACAACGGTTGAGGCAATATGTAATTTGATTGATCGGTTATATGTGAAACGATAAGCCAAATATTATTTAAGTCAACACATGAAAAGATAGCTTTGATAAGGATTAGTATACGAAACGATTTAAAATATATCAAAACTATGATATTAAAATACGTCAACAAAGCAAGAGGAAATAAAATTTGGGAAAGAAAGAGCCTAAAATAATAAACATCTGCTCAACATAATAATTTTACAAAGTGAAGATATTGCTACAGATAACTTTTTCATAAATGTATGAACAAAATTTTAAATTTTCAGCACGAGTGCTCCTCAGAAATACTTGCACTACTGTGTTTGTCACAGAAATCGGATATATGTACGGAATAAAGATTAAATTATTCTGGTAAAGAGTCACAATCATAACTTTTATTATGTGAATAGCGGGATGATGTGTAAGAAAGTGAACAAAGAAATACTATTGGATAGAATGTTGTGTGAATACACGGATCAGAACAAAATCTCATAAAATGATACCACATGAGAGAAATATTGTTGAGACACAAAGAACTAGAACTACTAATGCAATATTCGAAGGAGTTGAGTAATGAGGAAAGAAAGTTTCGTCTGGGGATTAGGGGAGAGTTCTACTTAGCGTAACTTTTACATTATAGGTAATATCGATGAAAGCTTTAACGTTG
Organism: Aproaerema taeniolella; assembly: GCA_949987775.1. Taxonomy (NCBI): domain Eukaryota; kingdom Metazoa; phylum Arthropoda; class Insecta; order Lepidoptera; family Gelechiidae; genus Aproaerema; species Aproaerema taeniolella. The sequence goes on from OX465246.1 coordinate 8,632,028, forward strand.
GTGCCGGCCGTGGTGCGATAAGCGCGGGCAGCGCGACGCTTTGCTGGCGTCTCAAGGCAAAAGCTCTCATGCGACGTGCGACTTCAGCCAGCACGAGTGCTCCAGATCCGCCACCGAAATTCACCAAACAGGCCACTCGTCCGGACTTTTACAAAGTTTTCCGTCGAAATTCGGAAATCGCTGAAGAATCAAACTTCTTCCACAAAACACCAGAAGGATGGACATAGACGATGCACGAACCAAAAATACACTTGCTTTAATTCACAAACTTCACTTCGAGGCGAGTTCCGAATTCGACGAAAACGTCGCTTTTTAATAGAATGAGCGTACACTTACATGATGAGGGATAAACAAGCCGGGTAAGGGTATGCGAATGTCCAAAAGTTATAACATAGCAAGTTGCACTTAAGTTAGGAAAACGATTCGCCGGTATAGCGTAGAGATCGCGTTCGCGGCCACAGCGGGGCGGCACGCGTCGTGTTCGGGGCACGAGTGCGGTGCACGGAGCGGCGCGAGTCACACAAGCACAAGCGGAGTCGGCAGGCGACTGATGGGCCGCCAGCGGGCGAGGGGGCCACCGCTGCGCGCGCACCCCGCGCTCCGCCTGCCGCCCCGCGCCCCCTCCGCCAGTCGGCCGCCTTATCACACCGCGCGGCGCGCCGCTTCCTTTCTCTTCATGCAGTTGCGAGCTTTTCGCCACTACCACACTTCCGCCCGCCCCGTCGATTGTGTCGGGTTTTAGCCGGTCAATGTGTTGCACCGATTGTTTCCACTTCTTGAACAGAAACTTCTTTTTGCCCTGGCAAGTCTCGAATATCTTTCAACTTACAAAGAATTTGAAAGCTAATTTGTTTATAAATTGATGCAGAAATTTTCAATTTCTAAGGAATTTCTTACAAAATCAAGCAAAATGCCTAACAGATTAACCATGGGGGCGAAACTCAAAAGAATCGAAGGTTATTGTTAGATTGGAAGCTGCTCTTATGGTAAATGGAGAACAAAGGACCTTAAAGGAATTAGTAGTTTTTTTGGAGCGATTGCAAGAGAGTCGGTAACCTGTTCGCAAGCGGGTGGGTGATCGGGTTGATTGGGCTGAGGGAGGCAGGGCAGTGTGCAAGCGAGCGAGGAACACCGTTGCCGCTGGCGCAGGCAAGGAGTGGCGAAAGTGCGCCGTGAAACGAGTTTGCGTGCGGCGCGTGACCTGTCCGAGGACACGGCACGGAGACCACTAAATGAGCTTACTCTGTTTGATAATGGATAAATTATACCCCAGATACCTGTAGGATAAATCCTCATGGTTCTGATTTACTTTAAGAAAATGAAAACTGTTGGAAATATCAGAGTTCGGCCTTTTCTCTTTCAAATATGTATTGTATGAGTCTGGCATGACCATCCTGACATGATCGAAGCCTCAGAAAAAATTAGATTAAAAAACAAAATAGTACCTTAAAAAAATTTCGCTTTCGAAAATGGACCGATTATGCAAACCACAACTTATGTAGGTTGTTTTCAAGTAATTGTGAGAATCTATATGAGTAGGTGTTATAATTTTTCGATGATTTTATAGAATCGAGGTAGCAATAAAATGTAAAAGGCAAAGACCTACGAAATTACTCAATCATACAATAGAAAGGCTACTTTAGCAATGGGTTGTGTTGTGTCTCAATATAAGGAGAGTAGCGAGCCGGGTAGGCGTGATGGTAGTCACGATTTTAAAGTGGCTACGTTGTACTCGTAAGTCACTCCAACAACTTGTTTGAATTTTATGCGAGATTGGTCTCTATTAACAAAAAGGAAATAATTATTACAAAGGCATAAACAACATCAAAAGTCTGATGGTATTGGATAGTGTGGCTAGTTTTTGCAAGACGAACGCAGCCAGGCGTGACGGCTAAAAGCTCGATTATTCGCTTCTTTCAGCCGTTTGGTTATACCTAGCCGTTTTTTACTCAGCTATCATCTTAATAATGCAGACTTGTGAGCCATTTGTAGCATAGAGGCAATGTCCGAAGCAAGGCCATCTATTATTAATACGTACTTCCAATTTGAAAACTCAGTTGCATAATTTTATTATCTTTTCTTATTTATCAGTGTTGGATGTCTGCTATTTCACAAACAAATGCTCGCAGACCAGAGATATTTTCGTTTTATTAACCAATAATGCATCCAGTTTTCTAGCAATTAAACGAATATGCTATTCATTTTCAAAGAGTATTTGAAAGAGTATGTCACTGAAAGTAGGACAATTAAGTGTTGTTTATAGCGGAATCATCTCATATTGCTGAGTGCTTCATCTGAATTTATATGAGACATTATCTTAGCCGGAGCTCTTTTTCATATTCCGCTATTCTGCAGCTTATTGCGCTCTGTAACGCCATAAAGCACGCTGCCGTCACACATTCTTCCACGAGCTCGAGCACAGCAACAGTGCTAATTAGACAACTAGTTTTTGAGCAATTTTTTTAACGTCTAATGAGTAGCCAATGATACCGACAGCTGTTTCGTCTTGCCGCCCGCCTGCTCACAATGCGTGCAGCCGCCTCACCGCTTCCAGTCGGCACGCGATTTAGCTTAACACAATAACCGTTTTGGATGCTACTCGAAGTAAGATAAATAATTTTTCAACTAGGGATGTTGTATTGAAGTCAATTAATGACAAATAAGGGAAAAAATCAGTAAATAAAATGCATTACCGTACAAAATGACAGGAAGATGCGCTTGGCTGGCGAAATTTGGACTCAAGACGAGTGATAGGGTTCAGTGACCCGCCGTTCATTTGATGCCCGCAAAAAATGCACTGTTCCGTCCCACGCTGAACGCAGCACTCACACATTCATATCATGCCACTACATTGGCAAATTGTTACCAATCTCCACACTAGTAATCGTATACCGCACCTCTCCTTGTTCGGATACAGGCGAACGATCCGTGAACATTGTTTATTGCCCACCATGCTCTTAGCGAGACAACCAAAACTGTAACATTTGAACTTGATTGTATTTTACGCATTTAAGAATCTGTAGATACTGTAATCATCATCGTCAGCAGTGACTAAGAAAAGACTAACTCATATTGGCGAGCTATAGGAATGTTAAAATTATTCCTTACGAATTGTATTTTACCAATAGGGACGGCGCGTCCCATAGTAATCTTTGGTTCAAAACAATTATAAATATGCATATGTACCTATCTATGTATGCGTATCCGTTATTTTTCTGTCTATTAAGGTCGCGTTCTCTTTTTTGTCCAAACATACTAATAGTCAATTGTCCAACAAACGAGACAGCGGGGGTGCGCCTACACAGATCATCCTCACATCAGTTTACAGCGCACGCGCTGAGTTTCCTGTACCATACGCATCATCGCTATTTGAGCACCCACATTCACAAGCTCTATCGGCTTTTATGGTTCAGATAGAATTAATCATATTTTCAAGATGGCGATGGCCGAGCTGACATTATCATGTGACAGGAAAATAACAATAGCATTTCAAGTCAAAAGTTTTCCACGGGCCCAATTATGCCAATTCAAAAGTATATGTCGAAAGTCCGTAATAGCAGTAGCACTATTTGAGCGATCGATCGATACTTTTACGAGTCATGAAACTGGTATTCTACTCCAACGGCAGTTTGAAACTGCTGCAATTTGTTCAAGGTAAATTGTCTATCCCAGCCTGAATTCACAGGCAGAGATTGCCCCAAAACACAATTCGGGGTTTTCGACTAAATTAACCTTCAGGCAAAGCTGAAAAGATGGAACTGAAGTTGTAATGCCTGTAGACGGAGGAAAAATGCCACGTAGGTAAATGATAAGGAGAGCAATTCGCTCGGTGTATAATTCGCGGGGGTACCGTTTTAAACACGATTTCGCCAACAAAGAGGCTCAAATTCTCGGTCGACTGCTTGCCGCCGTGTATCCACACACCAATTAAGCTAAATTAAATATACGAAGAATTTAGAAACTGGTTAGCTTCCTTGAAGCGCAACGTTGTAATTGGCTAACCCGCGCTGGGAGCACGGCGGCGGCGGCGGCATCATTTGAGTTATTGCTTTATTATTTCTACAAATTCATAGTGCAGTAGTCATCTATACCTCATCACAGTAAAGTCTATCAATCAATGTACACACAGCAGCACATCTGGTTACCCCACTTTGACCATGAGCTCGCCGTTACTGCGCTCGTATTAGTGACCGTTTTCGTAGTGCAAATGTTTAACTTGATGTGCTGTTGTATGTACCTAGCCTTAAGAATCTTTGTTAAACTTACTTAATGAATAGGTAAAGTTTCTTTTATTATTACTTTGCAATCTTTGATGGCAAAGATATCAGTAAATATTAAAATGCAAACAGTTATTAGTCAAGTCCCTTTTTGTGTAATATTTTTATTGATTATTCGGTTGAGGAATTCGTTTAACATCTTTTTCAATTAAAAAGGGAGCTACCAAGTCCCAGTCGATTGCATAAAATGCTCTTAAGGTTGTACTTTCTGTGTTTTAATTAAGCAAAACTCACCGCAGCTTCTGCATAAAGGTGCCTTATTAACCCGCTTCTACTAGACCTATTACTTCAGGATATTGCACTGATTGCTTTGTACAGGTTACTTGCAAATTATCTTTAAATAAAATATTTTTAACAAAAAACTGACCCGCCTGCAAAAAGGGTGAAATATTTTTTTAAAGCTATGTTCACGAGTAAGTAGTGGTTACGGGTAAAATAGTAAATAGGTGAATGCATAACGGAATAAGGTAAATAGAGAGGATTTTTTTTTGACGGCGGCGCCGATCAATTACTCGCATGGCATAAAACTATCTTAGTTTTTATACTGCCAGAAAAAGCTTGTGCGAATAATTATTTCATTAAACTAGGTCCTATAAACCGGCGCCGACGTCAAAAAAAATCCTCTCTATTTACCTTATTCCGCTATGGACTGACCTATTAACTGTTTTCCCCGTAACCACTACTTACTCGTGAACATAGCTTTAAAAAATTATTTCACCCTTTTTGAAGGCGGGTTAGTTTTTTGTTAAAAATATTTTATTTTATTCTTTTTAAAGGTTATCATTTATCATTCATATAACTCCCTCGTAGATTTATTATAAAGCACTGAATCACTCGAGATTAAAGAGCGATATAGTGATCAATTACTTTCATCCCACGGAAAGATATGAGGTGGTGATATTCATAACAAGATGGCATGAAAGATATGGGGTGGTGGGTGATATTATCAACCGATCACCAGACGGCAGGAAAGATGTGTGGTGGTAATATACTCTACCGGTCACTAAATGGTAGAGCCCCAGGACACAAAGGAGCCCCAAAAAACAACTTAAAAGTCTCAAGGAACAATTTCGTTTTTGCTTCGTTTACATTGATGATCTATTATCATCCACATATGTACGTATATGACCGCAAATTTCAGTTTTTTTTATTTTTGACCAAACCTACTGAAGCGATTTCGATAAAATTTTTATGGGACCAATCTGGAAATAGATGCATCCGAACTAAAAAAAAATTTTTGAAATCGGTCTACAAATGACAGAGTTTTGAGTTAACAAACATAAAAAAAAGAATTCACCCGAATTGAGAACCTCCTCCTTTTTTTTGAAGTCGGTTAAAAATGGAGTGCTAGTGTTTGATGTAGATACTAATTTGTTGTAGCAATGTTTGCTAAATAGATGCCACAATACGTCGGCTACGGCCAGGAAAAACTTTTGTTGACTTTTGGTGTCCACCGATATTTTTAACCATCGACAAAAAAGTGGGGTGTTATAAGTTTGCTGTTTGTATCTGTGGCATCGTAGCTCCTAAACGAATGGACCGATTTTTTTAGGTTTGTTTGTTTGAAAGCTGATGTGATTGAGATGGTTCTTGGCTATATTTTATCAAGATTGGTTCAGAATAATAGAGATGAATGTCGGGGATGATACAAAATTTTTAATTTTAGAATTATTATGCACTATAAATTGAAAAAAACCTAATAGGGAACTTTTAAACTTAAAATCGACCGCGGCAGAATCAATTAACTTTATAAACGACTTCTTTGCTGATGTTGGTAAAGAATTAGCACAAAAAATCACACCAATCTCAACTACGGCCCTAAGGACTTACCTTGACACACACAACACATACGCTGCACACATACGAAACAATAGATATATTTATTTCTGTTTAAATTTGTTAAGAGTAGTAATATAACATAGTTTTTAATAATTGTAATATTTTGTTGTTAATATAAAACATTTATAATTTGTATAACGAAGAGCGGAGTCTCCCAACACAGGCAACATTTGCCTAAAGGGTGATATATTTATTTCCGTTAAAATTTGTTAAGAGTATTAGTAATATAACATCGTTTTTAATAATTGTTCATATGTTGTTGTTAATATAAAACATTTATAAATTTATAATAAGAGCGGAGTCTCCCAACACAGGCAACATTTGCCTAAAGGGTGACTCCATTCTACCTTTTATTGTAATAATTTTTAAAAATAAATAATTTTGTATTTTTTTGTATATGTATAAGCCGCAAGACATCCACCGCTGGACATAGGCCTTCCCAAGGGTCTTCACATCGATCGATCCTGCGCCACTCGCATCCAGCGGCTTCCTGCAATCTACCAGATCGTCGGTCCTCCTTGGAAAATAAGTGTAAGTTCTTGATGTGTATTTTTTGTCTCCGCTATAGGATTTATTTTAACAGTGGTGATCTGATGAATACTAAAGTTTTTGTGTGCAAGTTTTTATTGCAGCATTAAATGAACAAAAAATTAGATTTAGGATTTTGGCTATTAACACCATTAATTAGCACCATTCACCGAACTAGATAATGAAGATGAAGTTTAATGTTTTTCTCAAGACATGAAAAGTAAGAAACTTGAGATTAAAGTTATGCTTTAATGTATGAGTTGGAAAGTTTTAATGCAGTTGGGGACATAACAAAATACAAAATTTTGAAAGTAATTGCGAAATAATTTAGAAAATATGAAACCTGACTTGTAAGTGTGTGGCGCGTGTAAAAGCAATTTTATTATGATTATAAGACTTATTCACAAAGTAATAAGAAACGCAGCGAGAGAGCACAGCGCGCAATGTGTGCTAAGTGGCTTTTAAGGTCGCTTACCTCATCTTCGGCACAGTGCAAATAAAACAGTTGGTATTCTTCATGAAACAAAACATAATAGAGGTTTTGATGAAGAAGATTCGGTAAAATACGGTAAAGGGAAAATTCGGCTATAGGTAGTCTAACTCGGAGGAAAATAACATTACACTTAAACTTTCCGCCCGCGAATTCGTTTGCGTGGAAAGTAACCTGTCACTGTCATCAGGGTCACCAACTATCTATGTGCAAGATTGATCCGTTGCTCCGTTACGACGAACGTGAAGGTAGGACAAGCACATTTACTTTCACATTTATGATATTAATTTGAAAATCGCTGTTTAGCTACTGGCTTAATTAATATTTCTACAAATCTATATACCACAGCAGTCACTCTGAATGTTTGAGTTCGAATCTATCCCGATCGTCGATGTTTATTTGATCCACCTTAATAAATTCTTGTTATTTTTAACGATATCTAAATTTACATTTCCGGATTTTACTTCACAGGATTGAAATCGTAACAGATTTTATAGTTTAGTGGAAATATGTGTGAAAACTGTTTTAAAACTAAATATATGTGACTGTGAAAATGGGAAGATACACTTTTGGGTATAGTCGTTAAGATTCACAATTTATCGTGATGAGCTATTGTAAATAGCTCTTATTGACTACCCCGAAAGTGCTACCTTTTAAACACATTCACATTTTATGCGTTTGGTAAAAAACACCATGAGTCACCGAAAATATTCAAACTGACGAACAAAAGAATCTTTGGCGATCGTCTGGATCTGCGGATCGAATGTTATTAATATTAGTTATGGTTTACAATTTTAGCAAATATTGAAAATATGTATAAAAGATACTTTGGGAAGATGGTTATTTTTCGGGATTTTCGGAAGCAGTTCGTTTGATTCTGACAAATAATGAAGTCATTGTTCATTTATAATTATTTATAACTAGCTTTCCGCCCGCGGCTCCGCCCGCGTGGACTACAGGTTATATCGTGCCCAACTGTGGGATAAAATGTAGCCTATGTCCTTTCCCAGGCTCTAATCTATCTCTGTACCAAAATTCATCAAAATCGGTTCAGCGGTTTAGGCGTGAAAAGGTAACAGACAGACAGACAGACAGAGTTACTTTCGCATTTATAATATTAGTAGGGATTCTTTTTCTTCGAACTTGAGTAAAAAACAAACTACTATTTAGTGATTCATAAACTTCGACATTACCTACATTTAAATGGTCGCGCACGAATTACTATCGCTTGGAAAACGGTTAAGCTGATGCAAGGAATAAAAATAGAGCTCAGAACATGTGTACATATTCCTTATAGAATTCAGTATTTTTCATAGCAATTGTCAGAAAAGAGACACATTTTCAAATTGTATAAGTCTTCCATTCTCAAAGGATTATGTTCGTGACGTTATTCCGTTCTGACTTAGGCTAGGAAATGCCGGGACCGTGACTATTCGAATCTTTCGGCCATTCGCGACGCTCGGTCTCGTCTACCCGAGCCGTGCTTCAATAAAGAGGATTTTTTTTGTATGCCCGAGTTTGTAAGACCCAAAGTCCGATGGACGGGGTGACAATAGACCCGATTTGCTTACAGAGTATGTTGAACTTGACGGCTGACTAAAAGCTCTCACATTGGGTTAGCTTTATATGGGACATGAATAAAATCAAGCCAATTAGATATGTGTAGATAGATGACAACTAAGTTGATTGAATCACATCTAATAAGGAGAGATAAAAAATGCAGATGTGAAGATTACTTTGCCTCTTAAGAGTAACCATTTTGCATATTTTTTCATATGTAAGCAATATTTACTCTTTGAATTCATAAACTTTATTAATGAATCCAAATTGTTATTGCTGAGAATTCATTTCTGGAGTTCACTTCGAAATATACGAAGCAAGAAAATTTCGAGAGAACCACGTATATTTTGCTATTTCAGCCACAATGGCTGCATCAGCAAAGACAGCCAGTTGCAGAAACGAGGATCGTTTGACTTTTGGCAATATGACTGTTCTGTTATTTGGTGTTGTGGAGTCAATGCGGAATTAGCAACATTGCGATACGCGGGCTGCGGTTCCAGTAGTTTCCCGCAGCTCGTAAATAAGGGTGTCTCATTGCGGGCCATTATTAATGAATCTGCTCCCCCGCCCGGCGTCCCACCCCCGCATCAGCCCGAAAGCCAAATAACAGGTGCGTCTAACCCCGTTCGCACAATCTATTTTCGATGTCTTATATCGCAGGGAACGCCGACTTCTCGGGCTCTAAATATTCATACCATATGCCAGATATTGCGATTTGTTTGGGCGTCATCTGCTCGACATCGCCGCCTCTAAATAAGCGCGGTCTCTTGTTGGCTTTGCGAAGTTTCATTAGCCGTCTGGGAACACTTACTTAAGGGTATCATGTTGCTTGAATTGTGTGCGGAATTTCCACCTTTCACAAAAGGAGTTCGTAGAGATAAACCCTGCTAAGAGGATTAGCTAGGGAAAGAAATTGGCGATTATGGAATTAATCACTTAGATGTAAATGTGGGTTGCCTCATGGTTATGAATTCCTTATTTAAGAAAAGTAAAAATCTAATTGCAATATTCAGTAAAATAACAATGAATTAATGAAATAAATGTCAAAACAGAACGCAGTGAGCTTAAAGTAAGCTGGTCATGTTTCCACTGAATCCACCTAATGCAGCTGCGCAGCGGAAATAATGCAAATTGAATTTACAAATATAACATTTGAGTAATAAACTTATCAAATCCCTCAAAATCCCGCAAAGGGCACACAAAATGGTGAAACAGTGTATTGTATGCGAGTCACAAAGAGTAGGTAAAGGCTATCGCCACACAGGGACACATTTAGCTGCGCCGAGGCCCCGGCGGAGGGTGCGCGGGTCTTCAACTTCTCTATTATTTACATATCTGAAAACTGCTTTTCACATCAGGAGCAGCGGCTCGCAGCCGAGATGCACAAAGATGGTGCTCCCCTACCTCTCCACTTTAATGCACTTTATGAATGACATAATCACAATATTGTTTCAACCAGGGTTTGTATTCCACATTTCTCTATGATTGGCTTTATCTAATGGCCTCGGAACGCACTACAATCAGACAGGGGCACGGTTATCCGTTGAGAAATAAACAAAAACTCGTTTAAAGATTAGTGTGATGAATAGAGAAGCGATAAGGCTTGTTAAGCTTAAACAAAACATAGCATCGTCTATCAAAGATGTCTATAAATATAAACAATGGATGCCTGTGTGATGTTAGTTTTGAGTGATGAGCAAGGACGCAGCTAGCGGGCGAGGTCAGATTGTACCAAACTATGAGTTATGGAGCAGAATGTGTGAATCAGAAAGTGACGCAATCGAAGGAAGTTGCCACTTGCTCGGACTCTACCTACGCGCATCTGCCGTCAGGACGAGGGCATAATATTGTAAACATATTGCTTAGTCCTCATTACCGAAACTGGTTTCGACGTAGGCAAGTGGATTTAGGATCGGATGAGTTTGCAGTAGGTATTTTAAATGAAACAGATAGTTCTTTACAAGGACTTGTCCATGGGTATGATGAAGGTACTCAAAGACAGAAGAAACGAGCTTGGGAGATTATTATTTAACTTAACTAGTTAGATAGTGTTTTGGTTAGGATAGCAGGTATATGAAATAGCAAAAGTAAAACCTAGCAAGCAGCAATATGTACCTATATTTAAATATTTCGACACAGGTCCAATCGTTAAGATGTACGTAAGATGCGCCAGTGAGTTTGATTAGCGTATTGCTACAGATGACGTCACACGGTTAATTTGATTACACCAGGCCAAGGCCACTGTGGTTAGCATTAGCTCTAAACGTAGCAACGAGAGAGTTGCTCCAGAATCAAATAGAACGGATACTATAGCAAAATGATCTCTCATTTCAAAAGGCTTGGCACTTCAATCGCAAATTACGCCAGTTTACATTTGTAGTTAAATGAGTCTTAAATAATGTTCATCAATACGACAGCCAGGCAATTACGTTTCTAATCGCGCTAACTCGCTCGCGTCATAATTTCATCAAATCTGACTTCAAAGAGTTGGGAGCTGGAATGGAAACTTTCACAAAGGGCGCTCCGAAGCCCGATCGTTGAATGTTATGCCAGCGATGAACCAACAAATTGTTCCAGTATTCACAAATGATTCGCTTGTTTTGACTGTCTAGTGTTCTATAAATGAAACAATTACTTTCAAAGTTAAATTGTAAAGCTAAATTGCTAATTTATTTATAGACATCGTCAAGGTCGGTGGTTTCTTTAATAAGGAAATGACTAAATAACACAAAGCTTCGAAATTTTAATGTAAGATGTATTAGGTTGGATTATAATAAAGTCTTTATTTTGCAGTAGATCTAGCTCGTTAGGCAACAACAAAGGATTTCTTATTGTAAGTAGCCTCAAAAATTCCGTTAGAAATTCTCACATTTCCTCGAATTCACCCTGCGTTCGCGTGGATCATTTAAATTATAAAGTGAGAAGCGAGTGCATGCAGAGTGCATGAGATACCTTGGCTATGTAAATGATGTGGAAGCTGCGACCTAGAGGGGACCTAAGGGTGTGGATACACCTGCCTGACATTCACTCGGAGCTGCGTGAAATTAAAAGGGTAATTGTATTCGGGGCCGGTCGGTCATAGTTCAATCAAGGGGACTTCGACTCTGACCTATTTTTATTAAAAAAAAGTATTTACATACAACAACATAGGCAACATTGGTTTCAAAACGACTAGATGCCGTGTTTGACATAAATTCAGAGGTTTATAAGATGAAATATGATGTAAGTGGTGAGAGGTTGTCAGCCTTTCGCCAATACAGCAAAACCCTCGCGTCCCACTGACTTTTATAGTATGCCTGGGAAGAGTAGGCAGCTGGCACATTCTATGTCTTTCTTTTACTCTCAGTCCAGCATGGAAGTATATCAAATAAACATTAACAATTATAATATAAAATAAATAAGCTTATTCGAAGAACAACAACTGACTTACGTGTGCGAAATTTGAGCGAAATTGTCAAATCATGCTTTTTGAAGACAGACAACGAATCTGCATTCAAGCGTCTTGCAATTCTCTCCCGCAATCACAAAAGCACTCGAGATCCCAAATCGAATTTAACTATCGGTTAGCTGAACTAAACAACAAGACAGATTCTGACAAATAGTACTCTATCTGATAAGTTTAACTCTTACAACGACCCTGTGACCGTTAGTCAAACTTCGGCCGAGCTTTGTTCCCAAACACGAAACTAATTTATTCGTATCTACCGTACTAAATAATCGGAAAGCAAATTATAAATGCGCATTAACGGTCAAGTCGTAGTTCAAAGATTAGGGCAGAGGGTAACCCTTTAACTAGGATAGGGCAAAGAAGTTTCGAATGAAATCGGATCACCCCACGGGCCGTAAAAGCGTGCAGCTCAAACAATTGGACATTTTAATAAAAGCTGTTAGCCTTTGTTATTATGTCTACGACTGTTCGACCGTGGCCTGCTCGAAAACTATTCTCTGCAGTTGATTCATTGTAACGAACTTTTAAACCGTATTGATTTTAGCGTAACCTGATACGTTTTGTGATTTAATGGAATTTTTAAGCAAATGGTTTCTGATATACCCAGTAACATGGACTAGTTAATGTCTAATGGAAATTTAAGCGAGTATATGAGTGGGAGAAGTTGGCTGTAATGCGGGTTGGCGTGATTGTTCTATTTGGTACTTTAAGCGCGGCGTTCAGTCACGGCAGTGCAAACCCTTATCGCGGTTCTAGATAGAGTAGGTAATCGCGGTAATCGTCACATGGTGGGGCTGGCGGCTAGTCGCCAAGTCGCCGGTCGCGTGCGGCGCCACTAATGGATATTGATGGCGATGGCGCGACTAATTAGCCTCCTACCACCTTACTAGTTCAAAGCGCGAAGCTTTTCCTTCGATACAACGACATATTACACATTGAGAGCGCTCATCAATCTCATTAGTCTTATCTCGCTCGACCACTCAGTATTTATCACCGCTTATTTTCTTTAACAATAGTTTAGTATCTAATAAAATAGCAATTGCCTATTTCCAAGAACAAAAATTTGGGAAAATGTATGTTGCAAAATTATCGAGAATATGTGGTGGTATTACGCTGTTAGACAGGGCGACAGGGTCGACAAGCAGCCACTATGAATAAATTGAGTAAACGTGTTATTTCAAGAGTGCCTCGAGCCCAAGTTACATTAGCGGACAACTTTGCTACATGTCAAGTAAAAATTGTTTTTGCATTAGGTAAGTAGTTATTTGAGATTACAGCTCAGTGGAATATTTTAAGAAAGCTTTTGAGATAAAGTAAATTTGGTTTCCATTTTTTTAAACGGAAAAAACATTTTTTTTCATGAACAGAAGGTTAACACATGCATGCGCTCTGCACTATTACAATAATAACGGTTTTGTAATGAAAACGTTGTAACCTGATGCGCTGGCCTCTGTGCTAGGCATAGGGACCTCATAACTATACAAGTAATATTAGTTCAGTAGTATACACTTTCTTACCGAAAGCTAAGAGAACAATCAAATTATGAGATGTGATGTTAGTATCAATCATCTAGGGCGGACCGCGACATTGGACTTCAATTAGGCTGGCGTGACTCTGCCTACTCATGGCCCACTCTCACCGCCAAAGGGTTACTTGACCTACTTATTAGTCTCATCGCACGCGTCCTCGTTAGGAATCAGAAAACGAGCAAAATAAATGCTTCAATATTTACCCCATTGCAGTACTTTTTAGCCTTAAAACATTTTTATTTTCCTGTGAAAGGCGTTCAGGAAAATGAATAGCGCTCGGCCTGAGCACAACAGCGAAATGCGACAATTGATACGGTAAAGAGTACGTGAAATGTTCAATAAAGGCACAACATTGAGAATGACGAATTACATTATAATGTTATATGTTTTTGTACAAATAAAGAAATGAAAATAATTCGTAATATACTTTTCTTTTCAAGTAAGTAATAGATTTTAGTTCTAGAAATATATTTTTTATAAAATCCAACAATTTCAATTATTATTTATTTACTTAATTTTTTTAAGTAAATAAATAATAATAGAAATTGTATTAATAATAAAATTCGAAAATTTAATTTTTCTTCAGATTTAAAAAAAATAATATTAATAGCAAATAAATTTGTGCTTTGTGTGTAACTAGGTATAATAATCATAATAAAATCAAAGATAATTCACCGATAAATAGCTTGGTGGTGTTTATTTTTATTTTAACTTATTTCCAAAGCCAACCATTTCTTAAGCCGGATATTTTTTTTGTAAATGTCGTCGATGTTTATTTTCCGATGGATTCTTACATATTCATTTATTTTACAAGTCAGCCTATTGCGTAGCATACAGATTCACTTATTATTATTTTTGCCTACATTTTTTGTTCCAATTTTAGTTGAATTCATACATAATAGTGTCTAAAAATTATGTAAAGATGTAAGTAATGTATAAAAATTCAACCTATTACAAATTAATGTTTTGCGAAACCGTAAAAAGAAATGTTTTTACATAATTTAGGTATAATAATTTAGAGTTTCAAATAAATATCGTAATCTGTAAAAATGAAAGGTAGGTACCTAAGTAAACAATAACTAGTATGTACCTAGGAAACGCACGCGTATAGAAACCTTTGCGGCGTTGATTATTATCTATCATTACTTAATTGGTAAGTATCATGTTATACTGAATGTGTTTCCATTATGAAACTAAAAACATTTAAATCGGTAAGCGTGACGGCAGTGAAGACTGAAGTAATAAACACTAATTAAGATTTTTAATTAAATTTACAAGGCACATAAAGTGTGTACATAAAGTATATGTTTGGTTTTTAAATATGCTGGAATGTTTAATTTTTAATTTTAATTTTCAGTGTGTAATTTTTACCACCAAACTTTATGACTAGCGTTACTTCGTGACTTCGAAAGCTTTTGCGAAGCAGTCTGGTCACACAGTTTATCAAAATTTCTAAATGCACTTTGAAAATACTTAAATGTGAATTAACGTAAGTGTGAAAGTTTGTCCCGACGGATGCATGGAGAGATTTTAATGAAACTTTACAGTTAACAGCTTTCAGGCCAGAATAACTCAAAGACTAAATAAATTTATCGGAGTTTCTCGGGAACTAAATCACAGGTGGAAAGCTAGTACATCAAACACCATTTGACCAATGGACCGTCGTTGTTGACTTGGTTCGAGCCGAGCGTTGTAAATACAAGCAAGTTTCGTATAACTTGATACTTGAAGTGGTTGAGACGGAGAGCGATTGACCGCAAATAGGTCGTGGATTGAATGACAGCGCTGCACCGACTTGTGCAGGTTTCTAAATATGAGCAAAGCGATATCATTGTAACCGCAGACGATGTTTCGCAACTAGCGAAATATCGGCCGAGTGAGCGTGTCACACATGATTGGAAACCATATAATTTGATATTTATTTACATTAATAATCGATTTAACCGTTGATGCTCGTAAAAAGAAATCTAAAGCAAGATTCATAAAGTTCAATTTCGTACGTAGCCAGCTTTTTAGTTTCTAAAGATCTATACCAAAGGCTAAACGACCTTTCATATTACCTTGCCTACATTTCTTATCGAATATCAGTGACATATTCAATTTTACGATAAATGTATTGCTGAAACGAAAATTATAATAATTCATTCTATAATTAATTATAAAGATTAATTAGCATTACAATCATTTACATACCTTGATTAATATCAACTGAATATCAACGTCGCTTAAGGCTTTACAAAGACTGTATAACACAGTAGTTAATAAAACTGAAGAAGTTCAACTACTTGTACATTTTAAACTTCAGTCTTTACTATTTGAAAGTCATACAGCAACATCTTTACATTGTATTTCTAGAGTATATATAGGCAAAGATAACCGCGAGTCGGCCTTATCTTCTCAAGATAATTACCTATTTTTTTAATTAGATACATAGTCATCTAAATCATAAAATAAGAAAGTTTTCTAACTTTGGTACCTAGTACAAAGTTATGATAGAACTATAAAGGCCGAAACTCTCTACGGAGCGCAGGAAGGCCAGAGTTCGATATTAATTGACATTCACCTGAAAGCCGATGGAGTTTGCGTGTTAATTGATAGATCTTGACAGCGAAACCTCGTCGTAAATTCACTTGGAAACTTATCGATAAGTGTATCGTCTCCGTTAAAAGTCATATTAAAGTTTCATAAGGGTGAAACCAAATTCACAATAATAATGTTTATTGCATGATGCAGAAACAGTTACTTGTTTTGTTACTTGTGTAGGTCACGGATAAAGTCGCAAAGGTCGCTTGCGATAAACTAATTTGGTTAAAATTTACCGTGCGCTAAGATTAGAGCAGACTTTTTAATCAGTTGAGAACACGACTTCATTTTTACGAGCACCGTCTTAGCAGTTCTTTTTTAATTACCTCTCGACGGGCCAGCTCCATGTAATGTGCAATTTAATAATGCTTCAAAATGTAAAATGCATTACTGCACCATCTTTATTTTATTGCCCGCCAAGATGAAATCGCTCTAAAAGTAGGTGGCGTGTTCTGCATCACATTATCTCAAGTCGGAGAATATTAAAGTGCTTCTTCTTTTGTCACGTCTTTGAATCATTCACCTATTATTGCTGATTGTTATTGCATAATATCAGCGCTCTAAAAACGAACTAAACAATGGGCTATGTACGACATTTTAAAAATATTTTTAATTTCGTTTAATTTTTTATTTAACATAAAGGAATAAGGTCCTGTTTCCTAAAAAAAAATATATAAAAAATCTATCTTTTGAAATAAAAATATAATAATTAAAAGTTTCTCAGTAGGGTAAACTAATCATAAATGCGGCATTATACAATCGTGTCTTTGCCAAGCTGTCATGTCAATAAAAAAAAACTTTGCCTATTTAATTTTGTATTTGGTTGTTTATTTTTGAGTTTTATTTTTGCTTTTGGTTAATTTTTTCTGAAGTCTTTTACTGCTACCGCATACCGGATTACGATTTAACTTTGCACGGACTTGTAGTGCTAGATTTTGACTGATTTTCTCACGACTACACCTTATTCATACCGGACTCCGAGAATTGCTTCAACGATAGTGATTAATACTCTTCGGATTTGTGGAATAACACTAATAACGACAGCGTAGCAGGCTTTGCTACTAAACATGGCATCTGACGAGTTACAGCGGTGGAGAGAACCAAAAAATGTTTTATACCTCTTTGTTCAAACACTGACATTAACGTTTTGACGTTTCTTACCATTCCAAAGGAATTGAAAGAAAGTTGGTGTAAAATGGTTGACAGGAATTGTTCCAAACGTCCACTTTTTTGCTGTGAGGATCATTTAAACGTAAGTACATTGAAACGTATCTCTAGTTAGTCTGTGATTGAAACTTAAATGTTGAACTTAATTACTTAAACTCAAAAACGCAACGGTATAGGTTATATGTCAACCAACTGTCAATCGTTTTTTTTTACTTTGGCAAAGGAGTTAATCTGTAAAATGCTGTAATAAGCAACAAATCGTAACCAAAATTTTAAAAATTAATTATTTTTATATCTATGATCAAAATTATTTGATATATTTTTTATTTGAATATGGGACCTTAAACCTGCTTAAAATAAAAAAATCAAATTATTTTAAAAATCTTGCACATAGCCCATTCAGTTGGTCAAATTCAATCAACTCGAGTAAACCTGCAAAGAGAGACGTGACTGAATCAGTTTGGTTTGTCTGGTTCAGCTAGATTTGTCGCTGTTTTCGACGGTGAAACCGATTCGACACAAACATGGACATGAATTAAAATAGGCAACCAATACCTTTTATATCATATCACAATAGCATAAGGGAGGTGCAAATTAAAGTTGGCATTCGTCATTCGCCACTTTTTGCATTACTATGCAAAAAATGAGGAATGAAAATGCATTTCGGCAGGCGACTGTATCGATCATACGGATTAAGTAAATGAAATGTGGAATATTCATGGATCAGGGTTGTGATCCATCATGAAACCTGCGGTGATACAAGCCTTGTCGACTGCAATGTGTTCACTACTCCATTAAAATAATGTCATAATATTCTATGACGAGGAAAAAAGTACTTTCGAATTACGCATGCACCCTCACGGTCCCTATCTCTGGCACCTAATTAGAATATAAATATCTACCGGCGGCGTTTAACAACTGACCCGGCCTTTGTAATCTTAATAACCCGCCGCTCCGTAATAAAAGGCGATGCTATGCGAATTTGCAAAAATATTGTCGGCTAGACTAGGGGTAGTCTTAAAATAGTCGCGCCACACTAAATGGCCGTGTGTTTCGGAAATAAAACGTTGACCACAGACCTCTGACAATATTGGGACGCTTTTTTGTTCGCGCGGACAATTTGG
Source organism: Aproaerema taeniolella (assembly GCA_949987775.1). Taxonomy (NCBI): domain Eukaryota; kingdom Metazoa; phylum Arthropoda; class Insecta; order Lepidoptera; family Gelechiidae; genus Aproaerema; species Aproaerema taeniolella. Next base: position 8,650,573 of record OX465246.1, read on the forward strand.
GATCGTGATATTTATGCGGTTTGCGAACAGATTTTACTATTTATTTGTGAACATCCCTCAAGCTATATCTCCAACACATAAGCTTTTTGACAATGTTTAGAATAACCGTAATAAGGGCTTATCTTCCATAGAATAAGAAGATATGTAGGTATAATGAATTGAATATGATCAATCAGGTGTAAACAGTGAAGTAGTGGAACCGGTTGTTCGTCTTCATTATATATTTTGCACTACCCGCAACAATGCGTAATGCTGAGAACACATCGGGGTCCGGGCCGCTGAGATGATGAGCAGGACAAGAACGATGTATGGATCAACCGGGTTGTTGCAACAATGAGCGTACACAACCGGTCGCAGGACCGTTACAGATGAGCTGGCGACCCGTGAATATGCATGAGCTGAGACTTGACCTCTGGTTATTAGACCGCGCGAGCGTGGGACCGCTTACACACAATCGACGTTTGATATTTGCGTCAGACAGGCCGACAGGCCAGGCTACTTCCTGACATTCAACTTTTTGAAATGTCAATGTTTCGCAAATGTGGGAGTTGGGATGAAATGTATAGCGTTGACATAAGAAGTGGAGTTGAAAGCGGACGAGGCGCCATCAATCAGTCCAGAGGCTGTGGGTCAGCGCTCCCCGCATCCCTCGACCACCTGTCGCGCCCGCTGGCTTCCAGCAATTGCTAATCAGTCACTAAGTTACGCCAAATCTCAGCCTGACAAGGGGAACGCGCCGTGTGGGTAATGGTATTTTGACGAACAAGGGTATTAGCTGCCGTGACATGCGTTTTATCCCCAAAAGTATCAATCGATCCGTTTGAGGAAACCTTGTAAGTATGCGCGCTTATTTTTCTTAGCACAGGAAATGTTTATTTAGGATTACGGTTATATTTTGCGTGATTGTTTTATGATTTTGTGACTCACTTTTTGGTTTGGTTTGTTGAATTAATCGGAACAAGAGTACTTAATGTCCAACTTTCGATCAGATTTATCTAATTCTTGCTAATTCAAACTCCACAAGAACCAAGTTTTCAAGACAGTTTTCAGGTCCCTAGTACAGAACGTGGTTGAGTAATTCATGAAACTTTCCCTCTTTATGATGGGCGTATTGTAAGTAAATTGTCTAAGTTGTGAAATACGAGCAATAGTGAAGTATCCAGACTTAAATTTTAACGGATCTCAGGGATGTAATGAATGTTCCGTAAATGTCAAGTAATAAAAGTAATCCTATGAAGTCTACCGTTGTATAAAAGAATTATTGCTCATCGACCGGGTGGGAATTCTCGCGTAAAATAGTAGACATTTTTCAAATAACGACAAGCTGTCATTTGAAGCGTCGGTATCGGAGTCCAGCGGCGGGCGCGGGCGGCGAGCCGCGGCAATCGTTGTAAATTTCATCGCAATAGAGAATGTACACGCGAGACTAAAAATAAACATGGCGAACACAACGAGCGTAGTGGACCGATACTGAGATAACCGCCTCAGCAAATCGACACGCTGCAGATCCGGCGCCTGCATCGCGCTCCCTCTCTTGTCAAATGTGAATGTGCGTCACCAATACCGCGTTTAATTATTGCAGCTAAATTTATCCCACTCGCCTTTTGAGTGGGCGCTAAACTGTCAAATCAAATTGAACACGGACACTCCACAGTGTTGCAGATTATTTCAGCATTGATAACTTTAACGGGACACGTAAAATTGACTAATTTAAGTTAAGTGGTAAATTTTTGGATTTCTATTATGTTCTCACCATATTGAGTAGTGGAAATGAGTAACGAATTACTGGTAAATTGAGATTTATTTCTACCCAAAATAATTAAATATAATGACTTTAAAAGTTTAAGCAATAAATTCATTTGCGAAATTACTGGGAGTTCGAGGTCAGGACGCAGAAAAAACAATTCTAAGCTCTGAAACTTCATCTTGCGCATACAGGTCGAGTGAGAGTTTACAAGCACCCTTAGGTGAAGTTACATACTTGTCTCCAAAGTTCTAAAAGCTAAGATCTACTTCAAATATTTTATGAATAAGAAAACTCGCAAAGGAGAGATCACAATTTTCTTGTATAAAATTTTGTTTCAGAAATATTTACGTCACATTTGACTGCGAACCGTTTGTCATCTCGACGCGTTATATTGGAAGCGAAGCCTTATGGAACCATGAGATATGGCGGCGAAGCGAACGGCACAAAAATGTAATGCGCTTACGTCTTATACGTCATGGAAACAAATGGAAGTGGAAATTTCTCAGTCGTCGGGGAGAATCGCGGCAGAAAATGATTTCGTCAATGATAATACGCAAGGCAGAAAACTGTGAAGTGAAGATACAAACTCGATTGAAGCGAGGAACGAAGCAATAACGTCGGTCGGCTTCATCTCGCCCTGATCACGTTCGTGGAACAAAAGGAGAGCGCGCAGAACGACGACGGCAAAACGACGTAAAAACTTACGTTCAATTGGAGCTTTTCATACTCAAACTCAAAAGTGTTTATTTTATTGAACATATAAAATCATACTTGAACACGTCAATATGATGAATTACATTAGCACTTTTGACTTTCGCCTATTCGCAAAGGAGCAGTCTTCCTCAGGAGAAGAATAGGCAAGAAACTCCGAGGGTCGCTCTTTTTAAGTCAATCATATAAATTTTCTTACTTTTAATTTTAATTGACTTAATATCTGAATAACTCTGGAGCTGAGCCATTTATCCCCATGGTTGCTTGTCTAACAGATAATCCGAAATTCTATAATAGCCCTTTTTACAAAGTTTTTGTTTAATTATTGTCTTGAATTTTTCTAAAGGTAGGTTTTGAATACACATGGGAATCTTATTGTAGAAGCGTATAAATTGACCCATAAAAGAGTTTGTTACTTTGTAGAGACGACTGTCTAGTATATCCAAGTTATGATTGCTTCTAGTGTTTACATTGTGCCTATCACAATTTTTCTTGAACAATTGTTCTTTTTTTTTACATATAAAAGACTAGCTTTCCGCCCGCGGCTCCGCCCGCGTGGACTACAGGTTATATCTTGCCCAACTGTGGGATAAAATGTAGCCTATATCCTTTCCCAGGCTCTAATCTATCTCTGTACCAAATTTCATCAAAATCGGTTCCGTAGTTTAGGCGTGAAAGACGGACAGACAGACAGAGTAACTTTCGCATTTATAATATTAGTATGGATTATTAAATATATACTGGAACGCAAATGTCAAAATATCTATTTCCTTAAATCTATTTCTAAGAGACATTCTAGGTCTCATTTGATAAATAGCGCGAACAGCCCTTTTCTGCAGGACAAATATCTGATTGATGTCGGCAGCATTACCCCACAGTAAAATGCCATATGACATTAGACTGTGGAAGTAACTGACTTAACAAATTCAATGCATAGAGCGCTTTCACAAACGACGAGGCCCGGTGTCAATTTAATATACTTACCATTAGTGCTCTATCGTTCAAATACTGCGACATGTGCATTCTAATATTTGCAAAATGTTTCCAGAAGAGGAAAAATAATATTGAACCAAAAAGTGAAAAGGACAATCGGCAGAAATGTGAATGTGCAATGTGACAATTCCATGCTGCATTAAGAAGACATTAGGGGTGGCACGGCAGAGGGCGCATTATTTAGCGATTTATCACGTATCCGATAGCAAAAGGAACACGAGACCTCTTTGATGCCGTTCGTGCGTGTGTGCTTCGTTATTTCTAAAGTATCTTTGAATAATTTCAACAATGCAAAAGTTTTATTTGTGATTCTTTATTCAACATTAAACAATTATAATGGTCGAATGTTGTCTATCAAGAAATGGCATTTGCAGGACAGGATCACGACTTTCCCTTTCATTTGCCAACATGCAATGACTCGGTCGAATCGCCGCATGAACCTTTCATCGAGCGAGCTTTCAAAAAGCTTTCAGTGGTAGATCGCGCAGACTGCGATAACGAGTCGTGCCAATACGAAGTTCAAATCACTGCTATTATGAATCATCGGCTGCAAAGTGAAGCGTGCATACACACACACACACACACACAATCGATTAATAGTTAATTTGTTTATGATATAAACATTCCAATTTCGGCGGGTGATTGTGGTTGGCCACGGGACGCGGTTGCCAAGCGCCCGCAGCGGAAAATTTGGCGGGAACTGATCGACACCGCAGCCGAAAACTATGCATTTTAAAGTCAGATCAATCGATAGGCGGTCGAGCGCACACGTGTGCTAGTTGTTTATGTGCCACAAAAACCGCGATATTTTGCGTGACTGCCAACGCTGGCAAATATGTATGAGCAGCTTTTAGGAGTCCCCATGAGAGAAGTTGGGTTAGAACGTATGGGGCAGGAGTCACGCGGCGTCATTATCGTTACGGTTCAGTGGTCGGCGCAATTCGAGCGGTGTGTAACGAGCGACGCGCTCCCGGACTTCGTTAATTGAGACCTCTGCTCGTCGAATCTTTATGCACAACTTAATCGAACTCCAACACGTATTCAGTGGAAAATTACCTATTACTATCAGGGGTCGTCTGGAATCGATTTTGTCTGTTAATACAAACTTCAACAATTTATACATTCAAATATTTTTCGAACATTGTTTTGATTTCTCTAGTCTCGTTTTCCCAGAAACTTAAAGCAGCCACTTCTTACTTTAGTAATTCTAAGGTGAAAAGGTTAAACTTCCGGAACTCATGATTATTTTAAATGGATGAGTTTTCTTCCAAAACTCCAGATAATACTAAACTATTTATCATTTTCATAGAAAATCGACTGCGTTCTGGTACCATCTTCGTTCGGTTTGAATTGATGTAAAGAAGCTTGTTGATGGATAGACATTAAATATATTCAGATATTCAAGGCAGCATTTTACAAATATCGGTTGATATTGACACAGGTAGGCGGCCCGTGGCGGCGGGTACCGAGGCGTGCCTGCTCCCGATGCCATAAATATTTTACGGTGCACTCCTTTATGGCATTGTGATTAGATTGTCTCCTAGCGCCACGAGGATCGATTCGCATCAAACTTTCAATAAGACGTATCTCTTGGTTATTCCAGTGATTTCTAACTCTATCTTTGATTTACTGGTATTTATGTCGAAAGAAAATTGATTTACAAAGAATAATTCAGTTAGGATAAGTCTAGATGTATGCTTTTGTTCGCACGAATAGAAGATATTGCGGGAAATGTTAAGGTATTGGATGGGGTTGACTGTGGGTATTCGCAGTGGGAAAGGCGAACATGACTAGTACACGGTGTAGAGAAGGGGAAGTGGTAAGGTCGCGTTACCGCCGTTTGAAAGTGAGATGCGAGGCGCCAGGAGAGCAACAAATTAAGTCCCCGCGGGGCTCCCCGCCCACGCCGCGTTGAGAGGCGCCCGCGATAACGTCTCCGAGGGAAAACTTGAATATTTCCACGAATTACGTAACCGAATCCTCTGAATAAAACTTGGCGTACGTGCCTTGACAACTGCTTAAGTATTTTTGAAGTTCCCTTTAATTAGAAGTTCAGACGCGTTTAATCGTTTAACAAGTATCACTTACGCTTTAACTCACGAATTTATGTGCGATATTTATCGTTTCAATTCCTTCCAATATTATAGCCACTTAACTAAAAATATATTTTTATCGGTCAATATTCCCCCATCTTAAAACAGGTGCTGGAAAATATAATAAAAAGATATACTCTTAGGCGTTTCACAAGTGAAATAAAACTCTTACCGCAACATAAACTTTATCACATGAACTCATAAATATTTTGTATCAATATCACTTCCCCCGCTCTAAGAGTTCTGTGTTTGCTTTTAATGCGAACTTCCAAGTTTTATTGTGCTGTCAGTTCGACTTTTAATAATATAAAACTCAATTTTACTTTTATAGAACCGTAGTATCCTGAGTACTTGGGATACAATGCAGGTTTTGAATGCTATGTAGGGTCGAGAGCAATATGGAAATATAATAATTATAATAAAAGTAAAATATAATAAAAGTCGAACCGACAACACAATAAAACTTGGAATTGTTTTTGTCTTTTATATTTGAAGTCCTTATCGTTAGCCAGATACAGAAAAAGTTTCAATTTTGATCCCTGAGTTACAGTCAATAAACGCATAATCAAGTGTTCTAACATTTAAAAATTAACGAGGTAATTGAGTTTCAAAGAAACAAGCGAAAATAATAAACGCGCGATACAGTTAATGACGGTCCTATAAAAAGAAGGAAGAAACCTGCCAATAGCAGCGCTTAAAGTGGGGGTATAAAATTAAATGGGTAGAAGGCGTTTTTACAAGTTTATCGAGCGTTCTACATCGAGCAGACGTCTAATGGGCTCGTAGGCGCCGCGCGCGCTGCCTGTCTGTCTCGACACTCTGTGACGTGGGTCCTACTGCTAGCAGGACCTACTGACATGACACTCAGATTTTATCAAATTCTAATCAATCGCAGTTCCTAAAATCAGTCCCCATTTTAAGGAAGTAAAAACGTACACTTTGCAACAAAGTAAGAAACAAAAAGGTTGGAAAAAGCGCTACTAAGAGCGCGGCGCGGCGGTCGGATGGCCCTGGCCCCGCTTTTAATGCGGATTTATCGACTCAAATTAATCGTGTAAGTAGAGAGCTGCCCGAGGAAACTTGCGTGAAACGCGATAAAGGACCTCTATTCGTTCGAAAAGCCGTTCATTGAGATTTAACTAAATTGACTTTCGCTCACTGCAAAGCTCGCTAAAGTGAGAACATATTCAATTAAAGACTTCGTCGGACAGCGAGGGTATTAAGTGTTCTAAATGGTTATCATATTGTAGAATTCTGACTAATTGTAAGTTTGGTAACGATGTTGAGAAGCTTTGTAGGGATTTCCAAACAAAGCAGTGAAATAGCGAAGACAACAATTTATAAAGACACATTTGGCTTAACAAAGATGTTAAAAGTGGTTATGACGGGTTTCCAGTTCCAGACCTCCTGAGCGACGAAACAGGCCACAATCTCATTTGTGCTTCCTGCCGCTGTGTGACATGCAGGAAATGAGATCTAAGTAATTAGCTTATCTAGCAAGCTAACATTACAAATGTCAATTAACATGTTTAACAACAATAATGTAGAGTAAACTTTACATATGCCTTGAATTGATAACTATGTGACTGCTTAATATCTAAACCTTAATTCAGTCTTATTTCTATAATGAATTTTGAGTAAAAAAATGATTTTAGTAAACGAATCGATAGTGTTACACATTATTCAGAATATAAGACGGTTTTACTAATGAAAATCGATGATGGGCCGAGTCTGGAGATGACTTGCACAACTTCCTGATGAAAGCCCTAGAACGAAACAGTCGGCCCGACACCGATTTTCAGTAACGTGAGTCAAACCATATAGGTATTTTTACTCGTACATATAATTTCCATATTTAGCATATTATCAAAACTAGGGAACGTATAACTCTTTTCTTTGTTGTCAAAACTTCACCATCTCAAACGAATTAGGTATCGACTACCGAATCGGAACACTATTTGTTTCAAAGTTGGAAGCTAAAATAACACCAAGCAGCGCTTTTCCGACCGAGCTTTAAGTTATTTCAGACAAGAGCGACAGTAATGCATGGAAGACACGTACCCGCGTGAATAACGAATGTGGAGTCGAAGCGGCAATGCAGTAACTTACTAGTACAATCATCAGATCCATCGCTTGTAATTTACGAAAGATATTTGAACCGGAATGGCTTCCGTGAACCTTCGGAATAGAAAATTCGAGGAATAGCTGTGTGTGTTCTTCTACAGAGCAAGAGTGATTCCGAGCCGCTTACACGAGGAGACTGCATAATACATTGCACAGAATGCACCGCAGTTTGATCCTTTTCTAGACAAGGTAAGTACTTCTGTGTACGAAAGTTCTCTGATGTTGCCTCCACTTTTCAAGCAAACGCGGACTTGAACTAGTAAGGGGCTTTACGTTCTCAACGTAAATTGACTAAGTTTTGGAGACGGCGCTTTGTCTTTCTATAAAGGCATATCGACTATGTTCGACAATTTATTTATGACTAATCGTTTGGGAAACTTTGGAGCGAAGTTGGTGGAAGTCGCAGCAACGCAGTGTGGTTCAGTCTTTTGTTAGGTGAACAAACGAAGGAATACGTGTATGGTACAGTATATTTTTCGTTCGCAATTTTAGCAGAGTAGTGTATGTAAATAGATAATGCGAACGATATAGCTCCCACAGGAAACTCGTGGACTATTTAGTTTGGAGACAAAGCGTAGGAGCTTAAAATGTATTGTATATTTTAACGTTTACAGTTTCAAATAAAATTAGTTTGTTATATTGATATTATTAATCGTGTATTTTGATAGAGATGGAGTTTCCCAATATTATGTTTTAATTAGCAACGATTTAGATATTTGGCAGTGGTGATGATCATCAATGAGTAGTTCATTGCTTTATTTGCAAATACTTGGAGAATTTTGTTTCTGTGAAGCTTTTGAAGACATTTGACACTACGAACGGAAGGACGAATATATACGGTTTATTCAGGTGGTCGGTGATTAACTAAAGTAACTACATATATGAAAACTAAATACATTTTCCAGGATTACCTGTGCCTTGTATAAGCACGTAGGCATCATGTGAGCGTTAAATAAATTAAGAGCTAGACAGTCATGGAGATTTGTAATGTGAACGGCACTAAGGAGCAAAACAATAGTGGGGCAGGTATGACAAAAGGCGCAGATCGTATGCATGTAGACGATAAGTACGTGTTGTGTAAGAAACAAGTCTCCATAAGCAAAAAATATCAAGTGTGTTATAATGAGATACCGTGACGTTGGCTGAGGTAGAATCCTTACTAATATTATCAATGCGAAAGTAACTCTCTGTCTGTCCGTCTTTCACGCCTAAATTACTGAACCGATTTTGATGAAATTTGGTCCAGAGATAGATTAGAGCCTGGGAAAGGACATAGGCTACATTTTATCTCACAGTTGGGCACGATATAACCTGTAGTCCACGCGAGTCGCAGGCGGAAAGCTAGTTCAATATAAAGCACGAAGGGATCCGAAAGTTTATGGGAAATTTATAACGTAAAACTAACTTTGCAATTGCAATAACAGTAAAGACTGAAATGCGCTTTTATGTATAACAAAATATTAGTGCTGTAAAGTAAGCGTTATCCAGGTCTTAGTATTCAATGTCCATGCTGTCAGTCTGGGCAGGACGTGGGTTGTATGTAGAGACAATCTGGCATTTATTAATGTGTGTGGATCGCCTCGGCAGGCCGGGACAATGCCTCGTGTTTCTCCGGGATTGTTGTCCGGTACGCTGAACCTGGATGTGCTCTATGCTGTTTAACATTGACGTATAATGCTCCTATGCAATCTCGTTTGTGAATATGCTTAATAAAAGGCAACAGGAGTTGAGTTTTAGTACCTGGGAAAGATGAGATTGCTGTCACCAGGGCTACTAATTCAAAGATCCACAAAGAGGGAAAATTACACCAACAAGGCAAAACAAAACTCACTATCTTGTTTTATTGTGGCAATGCTTTCTCTTTATGGCCTGTGCTGCTGGTGTTGCGTTATTCGTCTGCACTGGCGAATTAAAAGACTGTGTGCGCTGGCGCATAGTGTAATAAAAATAAGTGAACGCAAACGAATAGATCGACGCAATAGAGACTCGTACGTAATTAAGTTGGAATTACATCACGTAATTCCCAGTTTTGCAAAAGGATGTTGAGATTTGATTTTAAAGAAATGATGGTGGAAACCCTGGCTTTATATTTTCAACTCAGTTCGTTAGTCGGATATAACGATGTCGTTTCAAGTAACAGGACAAAAGATAGTGATCGTGGCTAGACGGAGCAAGGTCACTCCATTTCCGTGTTCAAAATTAAAAATGACATTTATATAGAGACTGGCTAAATTGAAACGTGCTTTTTATTTTATTTATGTATAATTTTTATTAAAAAGCTTTATTAACTGTGTTAGTGACCATAGTCAAGTTGTCTGCGTCTTTAGGGTATTATAAAGAATTCAGAAGCATACATGAATCTATCTCTGCAACTTTGGTTATGTTACTTCGAGTAGTAAGTTTACGTTATGATAAATTTTAAACGTTAAAAGAAAATATGAGTATTTAATTGGTGTTATACATTACTAGCTCACGTTAACGAATAAATTTTAATATCAAAGTTAAAATGGTTTCACCAACAAATGACACTGAATTAAATCTGAACAAACAATTCCTTGTAAATAGACCATCAAATGAAATGAAGGTGAAAATTATAATGAACTTTTTTCAGGAAAAATATCAAGAAAAGTTGAACCATTTTGCTGAGCAAAGTTAAGAAAGATAAGCGACGAAGACCTTGGTATTTTGCCAAGAGAGTAATCATGAAAAATATGAAAATACGACAAAGAGAAACAGTAGGATAGTAAAATATGAAATAAATTTTCAGCTAGACTAGAATTGTAAAGAACGGTGGACACCGATTAATAGTTATTCTAATTTAAATGTCAAGTGTGTTGTGTTGTTTTTAGTAGTGGAAATTTCAGTGTCATGTACAAGTAAGAAGATAAGTACTCACTTTTAAAAGAGCTCCTTTACGGTGGTATATGACTCCGGGTCAAGATCTGAAAAAGAAAATAACAATTGAAAAATGCGTCAAGAAATCCAATAAACGATTTGAAGTTATCATGGAATAGGTATGTAGAAGTTCAGACGTTTTGAAACCATAGCAGGTCGAGTCCTAAGTGATATCATTTAAGTTTGTTCGCACACATTGCCGCGCGAATATAAAACTAAACCAATTACAAGTTTTCCAATATGCCCGGCAAATTATACCAATGTTAAAGTCGCAATAGCCCCTCAACGCGGCTTCTTGCGAGTTCGCCTCAAATTGAAGTTTGGAGTAGAGACGACATACCGCGTCTTGATTTATACGCCCCTACAAATACGTATCAACAAGAGATACTATTTTTCTCTAAAAGAATATTATATTAGCGTAGAATTTTCACGATAAATGTCATACTTTAAGATCAAACTAGTTTACTGCACCGAGAACAGGATTTTTTTTTTACATTATAAGAATGTTCTCCTTCTATGTTTAAAGCTAAATTGATAACTTTAACCGATAACATGTTTTTATTTTCCCCGTACATGTATCTGTGAATATTAAATTTTTTCCAACCTTAATGGATTTTAGAAGCACATATAAATTTAATCTTTATTCAAGGCAACCTAGTGTCTGCGTTTATTCCAAAAACTTGCCAGCATTATTATTTTTGCTTTTATCAAGAACGACTTTCCACGGACTTATTTTTTTTTCTATTTGCTGTTTACATATATTTAGGCTCTAGAAACTGAACGCATAAAAGGAAATTCAGTTTTAGAATATTGGAACGTATTACCCAACACAGTGGAACGTATTAAATGATGTAGAATATCGAACGAATAAAATACTATATTTTGCCTTTTTCTGTACTAAAAAACATAAATCCAGTATTAATAGCAAAAATAAATAAAATACAGCAGATTTATTGCATTTCTTTAAATTAGCTAGCAAAACTTTAGGAGGTAATTCTCTCCATTAAACTGAACGACTTTCCTCAAAAAACCTATAACAAATTATCATACAAAAAAATGACAACTTCTCAAAAGTAAGCAGCTGATCCATCGAATTGTATGGAGAGGCGAATTAAAAAAAATCGACCTATTAATTTTTTTCTTATTTAGTTTGAGCTGATTGTGATAGACCACACCACTACCCTCAATGGTTCAACCCACCATACAATGGCTCTGCCACTACCGATAAGAAACTATAGCCTTGAGTGCATGTGTGTATGGATAAAACAATAAAAGGAAAACGTTATCTTTATAAGGCCCCTCGGTTAATGTTAGTTAAGTATGTTTTGGGTCTGGTGTTGGTGCGTCGTTAGCAACCCTACCTGTTTCAAGGTTATAGCCGTATAATACGAGGGTGTCGTGATTCGCTCGTCATCCAACCCACTAGGCACTTGTCTCGTAAAATAAATGGGACAATAAATAATAACCATAAGCTCTGTATCTTCTAATTCATTAGTGAAACTAGAAATTTGAATATCATTATCCTTGTTATAATTAGTGTTAGTTGGAATCTTAAATTGTGATTATTAATGTGAGTACTTCTTATGCTTCTGTTTGATTTCAAAGCTGTATGATGATGTTTAAATTTTCAGACATTTTCATTTACTCATTAGTTTCATACAAGCTACGGTTTTTTTATGGTGGTAGTGAAACGCATTTAAAACGCCGTTTTTATTTTTAACTTTTCTTTGTGCCCAAAGAGAGTGTAACTCAGAGTATTTGTGTAGGTATGAATTTTCCCGTTTTGCTAAATTGGCGATCACAAGTAAAAACACTGACAAGGTTACAAATGAATAATCAAGGACTTTGAAAAGAAGGTTAAAAATCGATCTGCAAACAACGTGAAAAATATCGTTTCTTCTGACGCCTTCAAGCACTCTTAACCCTGATTCCAGCTAAGGTTTTTGAGATTATAACAAAGCTCTTGTCTTTACGATTTAGCTGCGAGTGAGTAAACGCATTAATTTATTTACGCGGAGAAATTTCAGGTAGCTATTGGAATTGTTTACTGAAAGTAGAAACAATAAATCTGTAGCCCCTGTAGTGTTTATTGTGCAATCACGTTGCTATTCTAGTTACATAATTCGCTTTACAGTGTGAAGAGAAAAGGTTAGATTTAAAAACTCCATTACAGGCGGCATTCGTTTCGCTGTGACACAATACGCGTTAACCGACAAAATGAGAGCTTCGCAGCTAGTTACGGAAATAAAAGCTGTTATTATGAATCGCGATGTGGCGGCGGCGTCGGTTTCGAGTAGTGCTGTCAATCGGGATAAAATTCGGTATTTTAATACGAAAACCGTGGGTAAGTACTTGAGATTTCAAATTCGGGATAAAGAAATTTGTGTAACGGCGGCATCAGTTTCGAATATTCTGGTCAATCATTATGAAATTCAGTATCTTATATAAAAGAATTGATATTTAAAATTCGGGTTAGAATGTGTAACAGTTACTATTGCAAAATACAGTAACTAGGAATTATTGAAAACCTCTTTGTAAGGCTGAAAAAAAAAGAAATAAATTACGATTTTGTCAAATAAACTGAGAAGAATTTTCTATACTGCAATATTAATTAAATTCTTGTAACAGTATAACACATTTTCAGCACATAATTTTAAGAAGATTGAGCTTAACGAATAATTACAATAATTATTTTAGAACTACGTAAACCGAATTTCATCATACCATTCATACCATTAACTAATTTAAAAAAGGCCAAAAAGAAATGTAAAAAAAGTGCAGCTGAAAATTTAAAGAAATGTATTAAAAGTGCAGCTGAAAATTAAAGGTACCAAAAAACGGTATTTGTAGCCAACATTACTGTGAGGAGCTAGGTAAACACTGTTATTTGCATTACACGCCCCGGCCCTTGGCTAGGATTTGTGACATCCGCCGGTAAGCTCCCGACCGCTCTCTCGCGCAACTCTAATTATTGTTGAATTCATTACGCCACCGAGACATGTGCGAGATTGGATTCTATGTAAATATTTTACTACAGCAATACGAATAATACTTCGCTCGACGGTTTGCAGACTCCATTAAAGTAGCTAGACCTAAACCTTCTTCGTCTGATTTGAAATTACACAACCGGAATCCAAAGCTGCGAAAACAAAACGTAAGTTGCCAAAGTTGAATTAACTGAGGTAGTATTTAGAGCAGAACTGGAAAATACCCTTTGAAAATCCTCTGGGATCCTCACCGAACTAAATGGAACTCGGTTCAATATAACGCAAGTTCATTTGAAACAAAATAAAATGGATGTTGCTAAGTTTGGATTAAGTTTTGAAATACGGACCTATGGAGGCTAATAACTGAGGGGTGAGAAGTTGGTGAGCTTTGTGAGGCGGTAAATGTGCGAGAATTTTTCGGTATGTTACAATACAGAGGAACAACAGTAGACACATTCATCTGAGCAAGCAATATGATTTCCCAAATGCTACAGTTCTGAAATGCAAAAGAACAATTTAAGACCGCTAATAAAATTATATTTTTTTAAATTAGCCGGCCGATTACATCGGGATTAGTCTGACCTTGGACTACTTAGAAAGGCATACTGTATCAACGCAGTCGTAGAAAGGCACTTGTCGCACGTCTTTTTGTTAGCGTCGAGTGTCTGAAGTCAGTGAAGACGTGGCATACAAAAGCTGCAGCTAGTTGCAGCGGGCCGCGGGTGGCGAGAAACAAAAGCCTTCTCAGACATCACGTCTTGTGCCAATTGCATTTTTATGCTCTGTAACTCCACAATTCGAATTAAAACAGCATTTTTAAAACGTAAAAGAATTAAAGCTTTCAAAAGAAAAGATCTGCAGCTAAGTTGAATTGATGCAAATTGTACTCTGTTAAGATAATAGCGTCGATAAATTACTAAGAAACCTTAAAGCCTTTGTTCAACTTTGCACCCAGTATACATCTTTGTGTATAACTTCGCATATTCAAGTTTAATGTGCAAAGAAACATTCATTACACAAGAACATGTTAACTCGGAATTAATACACTCCAGTCAATGTTAATTTGGCAACGCAATAGACCCTATCATGTCAGAGATGGAGATTATCCCACTTAAGATAGTTACTCCAAGTTACAATATCACTTCCCAGAGAACTTTAAACATCTCAACAAACACCAACTTGTGAAACAACATCACCCTCTCAAGTATAGATCTGCAATCTACATATTTTCCTGGTAACTCTAAAAGAAATATATTTTGAAATAGATGGGATGGGAAGCCAAACTTTTATATTACCGTAAGAACTTTAAAACCAGAATTAGCAAAGTTGAGCGCGCTTTCAGAACTCAATCGAAGTGCTCGGCACGTCGTACGTAAAATTCGACGAAAGTGTGACAAAAGCACGTGCGCGCCTGAACCTTCTAAACTTCCCGAAGGACACGGCGGCGTTATTTAGGGGCCCTCCTGAAAGGCAAGGTGTGTTGTCGTTAACCCAGGGGAATTCACTATGCTTTAAAGCTGGTAATTTGATGTGAGTCTTCCGAGATTTTTCCATCTTCTCGGGTCGTTGGGGAGCGGGCGGATTAGGCCACGCACGGGCTGGGCGAGGGCGGCGACGCGCCAGATTAATGTCGCGAGCTTTGCGCCAAATTTAAAATGTCACGTTCCATTTTTCCAGCCAACAGCCCGTCCCGTTACCGACCCGTTGAGTAAATGTTTCCGAATTCTACACTACCCTTATTTACACACACCATCAAACGTTTACGACCGACAGATAACTTCTAATCAAATCTTATTTCGACTATACCTACGCATATACGATATAAACGTATACAGACTCACTTCAATTACATATTGTCTGCGCATTTGCGGACCAATCTCGTATAGGGGACGAGAAGAGTACACTAAATGACCGCCCTTGAGACGATGTGAATGCAAAAAACTAAGAAAGGTCAATGCTTCGTGTATCTATAGCACACAGACATACTCGTTTTATCTAAAGTGTAGCCAACATGGAAACGGGGCGTAGGAAAAAAGGCAAAGTCGTAAAACTGGCGCCCACCAATCACCAAATAAGGCTGGCGCGGCACCGCCGCCGAGCCGCTCGGCGTCGTCCTTGACTCCCGGCCAAATGACATAAGTTGGCCCATGGGCGCGGATTCTTTGCTAATCGATAAACAAGACGGAATGGATGAACAGTCGAATCGCCAAAGCGCCGCACCTACGCTAAACTATTAACTTAACTCCAATTTTGGTCACGATTCCATAAAAATCTTTAAGCAGCGGCATTGACATTAAAAACTTCCAAATCGTGTTTAATGATTGAACAACTAACTTAACAAAGAACTTGCATAAAACATGCTAAAAGTACTTGTCATGCTTACCTACACAGTCATTGATGTTACAATACCTTTCAGCATCATTTATTTATCCACGTATAATGCTACAACTTTTCCAATTTTCACATGAGTCGGGTTCTCGAATTGCCTTAATTTTAATAATTTGACGTTTATACTGTATGAAGTGCGTGTCTGTAGCAGCTATAAAATGTGCGTGCCCGTGGAAATGGATGCGTACCTACTGGCATGGTGTAAATTTTCAGCTTATTATCGTAGCCTTGAATTCTGATAGGTCTAACGACTTAACTTGACACACTTTTCACACGTGACTCGAGAAAAGTTAAAATTTTCGTTTTTGTTACACTCTACAAAGCATAAAAAATATTGTGTAGCTTCTTGTGAAGTAAGTAGAATTTCGTGTTAATGAGTTTGTTTTCCGGTTGTATGAAACTCAGCTGCCATTACATCATCATCCTTATTTGGGATTAAACTAACGTGTTCTTTCCGGCTTAGGTCCCTTTTGCTTATCTTTTACTTATTTCGAGTGATCTTCGCTCACGCTGTTTAGCAGGCTCATGTACTGCTTCACATTGGCTTCCAGCAACTTCATTTACATGGGACTTGATTGAACCGTGTTATTTGTTTGCTTGAGACAGGCGACAGCGGCAGGATTAGCATGCGTCGCCGCCTTCGAGTCAAGTTCATTGGCAATAGCCCACGTGCTCGCCCCCACTAGCAAGGTGATTGACTCTTTCATACAATTAATGACAGCGACGTGTATGGCTTTGAGTAATTACCCGTCTATGTGGTTCGTCTCGGCTATGGTATTTATTTACTGAAAGGCTCTACATAGCTCGCTAACATAGACGGTGTATTTAAATTAATTAATTCCATTTGAATATCTAAGTGGGTATTGGACATGGCCAGTGGCAATTTATCTTTTGGAATCAATAGCCTTCAACAAATAAAATGACATTAAATGCTTATGCTTGATTGTTAACTTTTGTCCAGAATTATAAATCTTCTTCTTTTCGTGTAGGTATAGTCAAGTGTGTGGCAAACTTGGCTAATCCTGGTGTCAGAGTTTTCATTGAATTTCAAACCGCACAATGGCCTCTGAATTGGTTTTAACGACTGTAGTCAATCGACAACAGCCAGGACCAATAGCTTAACGTGCCCTCCAAAGCACGGAAACGCTCATGATAAATTGCCACTTTGGTCACCCATCAGGTTCTCGGCCTCTGTGTACGTTGCTGAACCTCACTGATCGGTTGAGATCAGCGAGAGCCACTGGGCTACGAATTATAAATGTATTATATAACTAGACAAAGATCTGTACTATTATCTACGAACTCTTACAGTTTCTTATAGACGGACAGTCTGATAAAGAGCAAAGAGTAAAGATTGTAAGTTTGTTTGATGTAATCTCTGAAGCTACAGAACTGATTTAAAAAATTATCTTTCCAATAGAAAGTTCTCTTATCAGCGGGTGACATAGGCTACTTAATTTTTCCAAATTCCCACGGAAATGAAGTCCCGGGCGGAAAGCTGGTTCGGTATAAAGATTTAGATCAGATTTGCAGATATAACAATAGAAACTTACACTACAATTCAAGTAGTGTAAGTTTCTATTATTATATCTGCAAATCTGATCTAAATCTGCGCAAAGATAAACGTGTAAAACAAACAAATTTAAGAAGTGGAGGCACTTTCCTGAGGCTTCCGATTGGTGCGCTTGATGAGGTCTAATACTAATCAATGATTCAGCGATCGATGGATGGGCAAAGCGCATTAGGGAAGCGATAGCTAATCGTCCACTTCACGTAGTATACACAGACGGGAAAGTAGAAATACTCGATAAATGAACTAAATTGAATCCATTAACTTCATGTACGCTTTTAGCCCAGAAATCTTTTTTTTAATGTTTTTAAAACTGTTAAAAAAATATTCTTGTTGGATTCTGCTACAAGATTCAAACATCGTGCTACTTATCACAACTATTCAATAAGAAATCAGTTTTACTAAAAATAACAACATTCATACTCGTACTTTCACAGCACGACATTTCTTGCTTTAGCAGCTACGGATTACGCGTGAAAAAAATCCGGAAATATACTTTATAGTACATATTGTACTTCGGGTACCTTTCTAGGTTAGCAGTCAGCTTCGCATATGTATATCTATCTGTCTGTCTTTCTTTAGCTAAACGGAACAGTTCATCAACCATGGTGACGCCTACGGTTGTCTAGGTTTTGATGTTGTCGAATCATGTCATCTTTTCGGTCTGCCGACGCCATTTATCCCCTCGACGTAACCGATAACCTATGAACATTGTAAACATAATACAATAAAATGAAATACAATACATTACAATACAATACATTGTAATTGTATTGTACTGTGTTGTATTAATATTCAAAAAATATAACCGATAACCTATGAACATTGTAAACATAATACAGTAAAATGAAATACAATACATTACAATACAATACATTGTAATTGTATTGTACTGTGTTGTATTAATATTCAAAATATTATCAGCTACTAAACTCGCGCTGAATATTTTTCTTTCCATAATTTTTTTTGGAAATTCTTTGTACATGCGGCAGTACATCAGGCTTTATATGTTGACCTTGACGTCGCCCTTATCTCGCTCGTAATAGCGCCGCCTTTCGTAATGCAAATGGGTAGCCTGACGTGCTGCTGTCTGTATCTAAAAATTATAGATCTACGAGTGATGATTTTTTGCCTGCCCCAATAATAAGGAATACAGGCGTGAATAAATGCGTTAAGTGTGCGTTGCGGATTGAGCTGCGACAGGCAGAACTGCGACAGACGGAACTGCTGGCACTTCGCCGGCCGCTGGCGCAGCACGCTCGCTTCGCTCCCTCGGCTCGTGTGTTGGTTATACCTGATAAAGGTTGGTTGGGTTAGGTAACTAACAAAAAACCTACAGCTACAGTTTCTATACGGGGTGTGTCGCAGTTCCGTCTGTCGCAGTTAAGTTCTTTCGCAGTTTGATCCGCATCTGTTAAAGTATTGCTCAAACCGTAGCTGTACGGTATCGTTAGACAAACACGAAGGCGTAATCCGTCCACCGGCACTTAGCGAGCCGGCGCCGCAATCCTCGCACTCTAATTGCGTGCCAACTAATCTGTTGGTGAATGCACTGCATTACCGATTTCGGCTCAGTGATAGATGGCCAGAAATGTCGTCACACGATCTAGAGAAAGCCATGTAACCGTTCACTTTAAGAGTACTTATTATATTTTCGGATCGGTTGTTCTGTCTGAGAATTTAGAGGTCATAAGCCACACAAGAACTTCAAGTAACTATTTCATAATAATTTTAACACGGTTTTTCACATTTAATATAGTTTCAACCGGAAGGTCACCTGAGGCCATAGCAAAAGCCAATGCTTACTTTTAAGTATTTTACAATGCAGTTGCTCGGAAATAGCCCCGTAACATGGCCACGAAGTGTACGTTTACGTACCCCATAAAACACATGTCATGCTATGTAATTTTGAAATGAAGAGAAGATTTTAAAAAGAAAAAAATATTTGAACTATGAGCAAATAACCCATTTTTCATATACGAAAATTCTACTTCTGTGGCTATTCTGTAATCTAGTAAAGTTTTTTTTTAATCAAATGATGCGTAAAAAGTAAGCAAAAAGTGAATAAAATACTGACAAAAATGTATGACGCAATAAAGAGTAGCTGATTTGATAATTCAGTGACACTTTTGATAAGTGTGAGTACTACCTTTTCCATAAAGCTTCATACTGGCAGTATAGAATGACAGCAAAGAGTTTGTTATGCCTAAAACAATAATTATTTCTGTCAAGTAAATTAGTTATTTTACTTTTACAATAAAACAAATTTTATTTTTAACAAATAATTGAACAATTTAATAATTTCTGTACGTGTAATTGGCATTTTTATAGTTTAGCTTTTGCCTCATAAGTGTGGAAAAAGATTTTGCTCTCCATTGTTTTGCCCGCCATTTGAAATTAAGTATTTGTTTAATGAAATCATTTATGTGTTATAAAATGTTATTCCTTAATGTTGTGTTTAATCGTAAAATATTAGTGTACATTGTTGAATTGTATACACGTTTTCAATCAATTTTGATTGGAAATACTATCTTTTAAGAACTGTGGATGCACCTATACGATGTAAGTTTTTGACAACATTTTTTTTAGTTTCATTTCCTCGGCTACTGCATTGTAAAACGTTGAACAATACTTAAACGTGCCTTAGGTAATGTCTAACTGGAGCCCCATAAAAATGGCTCACGTTACACATTACCTACGACACTAGTATCTTCAATAACTAAATATCTTCACTTCATATTCTCAGGTATTTTTGGAATTCCACTATGTATCTAAACGAGACGGTCAGTTTGGAGAAAGCTGATAACAACACAACATCACTTCAGGTATATATGATCACTATTCATCACATTTTCAACATCGGTTTTCGTGATTTCTAAATTAAAAAAAATTAAACCGGAAAGCACTGTTCAAAAGTGAGATGCCTCGTCGCTAACGCTTTCCTTTGAAGCAGGTCATTTTAAACCCCCGAAAAAATATAGCTTACTTGAAATTATAAATGTATTACGTATAAATATCCCATAGGTAGTTCTTCTAGTTAATAAAATATTATCGTGACTAATATACCTAATGCTATCGATTAGATCGTAGCCAGATATAGCTGAACTCATCACTGAGTGACAGCATAGTTCCGTTATCCCTGACATGTTGACGTGTGTTAAGTTTAAATATAAAAGTTACACCCACCAATTACCTGTAATCTTAAGTATCAAAAGCTAATAATCTAAATACTACTCAGACAATATTATGCGAACAATGACGCTTGATATGATCATATAAAGTGAATCCCAAGCTAACATGACAAAAGGCTTCATAAAACATTTTCATATGATTATTTCAATAGGCTTCAGAAGCATAAAACCACCACGGAGTCATTCCTGAAGAGCGGAAAATGTGATTGACATTTTAAAAGAAAAGTTTCACTACTACTCATTCCCAACCAGAACGAACCCTTTGACTCATTGTTTTCTTAGACAGCTCCCAGGCGAAGCTCTTGTTGCTAAATATTTAGTATGCATTTTAAAGCGGAAGACTAAACAGTTCGTTAAAATAATGTAAATATTGTCTTTAGCATCTCGAGCAGCAAGGGACTATTAATTAATGACAGAGCTTTGAATGCCCGAAATGCTTTTAGAACACAGCGAATTGTGGCGTGTGCAAAAACATTCCATTAAAAGAAGAGCTGTTAAATTGTTACTGCGTAGAGGATATTGTTGTAGCATGAGTAATCCTGTCTGTAAGTTTGAGCATTGTGTGCAATGATGCGTACCGTCTGCCGATGCTCCTGTAAATATTTATTGATAGATTTATACCTCAAGTCTCTTACTCGAGGACAAAATTACATGCTGAGTAATCGGGTGAGTCGGCTCCGTCTCGCTCGATGATTTCGTTTTATGGGAGCTATTTTTTTAGTTCACCTCCACTGATTCGCTATTCAAGTTTCTTTGTAATTTGTATTTGTCTGCAACCGTTGCACGACCATATAGGGGAGATTCTTGAAACAGTGATAAATATTTATTGGAGGCCACGTCGTATTAAGGAGAAGCAGACCATCAATCTTGCAGATTACGAATAAAGACGTAATGAGTCGTGTAAAGGTCTTATTGGAGACGCCTACGTGTGAACGGGACAATCGGATTTGTCTAATGGAGTAGAGTGATTGCAGCTGAAACAATCCAACTCGCCCGATATTGCATTACGGCCCGCTTGGCCTTCGGTCGACGATAGCCGAAACTATGACTCAGTAGTTTTAATGCCTATGTGGTCTGTGAGCACTTTACTTGGCTTTATTATGTCTAGCTACAATATTATATACGATGTGTTAATGGATGTTATCTTTACAGCAAAAAATGAAGCTTAAATTTAAGAAAAAATTGTGAGTGTTCTTATTTATGTAGTTTATTGTTTTGGTCAAGGTTTTATGTGCTCCTTTAGAATGTACATTAAGAGTAAGAGGAATGACTTTTTCACTAAATAAATTAGTATAAGTTAACAATGGCGACTGCTAACTAGAAAGTGAATCGAGCTGGTGTACGAATGGTTTCTGATGGTATCGATCTCGAGTTCATTACTCCATTCATTATTCTCTCAATCACAATAAGGCAATTTTATTTAACTACAACCACATCTCACGATACCGCTGCTGTTATAGTTAAGTCATTATTGGCAGGAAATGTCACGAGGAAAAGATTTGCGTTCGTGATTTTGTCGAATACCTTTGTGATCAAATAAAAACTCAACTTTTCCACTTTCCGAAAACAGGTCAACGATCACATTTCGGTCGATGTATTTTAATTCAAAGACTCCTTTATAGCTTTTGCCGCAACATGCAATAAATTAGTCCTTTAGGGAAAAATGGACATCTGCTCCTCCGGAAAAAATCCCTCCTTGGAAGTAAAAGGACAAAATTTACGATCCGTGTAACCGTGGGTAGTCTCACTTCGCCCACGAGGCGCATGCAAATAGCTCCATTGGAGCGAGGTGGCTGGCAGGAACCAGGCGAGATTAAAATCGAAACACCTCGCGACCCCTGGCCGGTCGCTGGCGCACCTCCCCTGCCCCCGCACCGCTCACGACCAGTTGCCATGCGGCCCGCTGCACTGCAACCGTTTTTGCAATCAATGATAATACTTTGTAAAAAAGCGAATGACATCTTCGTATTTTAAATCAATAATTTTGCTTGTAATATCAGAGTGTATATTGGGATACAAATAGTCTTCCTTCAAAAACGAAATCAACTTAAAGATGAAAAAATTTATCAACTATAAATATTGCTTAAGCAATGCAAAAATACGGCACAGCACATATATAAGAAGTCAAGGTTTAAACAAAGTTTGCCTCAATAAAATCTAGGGTTTATGTCAATTCAACTGCACATTTCGTGATTAACATTTAAAAACTGCCTCTTAAACAAGGCACGCACAATTGCCAATTTGTCCAATGCCAGCTAGGTCTGGACATAAGCGAGAACAGGATCCTGTATGATGTAATTACTTAGTTTGATCAAATGACGTAAGCGTAAGTGAATGATAAGCGACCTTTATCAAAGTGCCTCCCACACACTGAATTTACTTAGTAAGTTAGAATGAAAGCTGCGGTTTTGCTGATTACTAAAGTACCTAAGGTGGGCCTTTTTATAATTCGGGCCTTTTTATTTAAGTAATTATTATTATTAATCTTTTTGTACCTTTATTGGTTTGTTTCTTTTTACCCGACTGCCAAAGAAGGAGGGTAATGTTTTTCGAGTGTATGTTTACCCGACTGCCAAAGAAGGAGGGTAATGTTTTTCGAGTGTATGTAAGTATGTATGTATGTCTTTTCCTTTGTGACCTCCTGTAGCCTAAACGGCTTGATGGATTTTGATGTATGAGGTATCGTTAGATTTGTCTTGATTACGGGAGTGTCATAGGATACATTTTATCCTAAAAGTCCCACGGGATAAAGACATAATAATATTTTTTAGTGTGCAGTCGGGTATTTTGTTTTTTTAATAATTAATAGTTATTTATTCTAGTATGTGTTTTGATTTTGTAAATAATGTGTGTGTTTAAGTGTTACAAATAAATATTGTATCTATCTATCGAACGGCACGGCACGACACTTCGAAATTTGAATTACCATTGCCATCTATGTTCTCAGCTTCTAGTATTACTATTACATAGGAGGCGATGTAATACAATTTTGCCGTGCCGTTTACGAATTATAAAAATGCCCATTAAGTCAATTTAATGGCAAAGAAGAAGTAAATTTTATACAAAAGCAATAAAGTTTGCCTTAGTTGGTTAGGGTAGACAAGATGACTAAGGCCCCTGTCTGTCATATTTAGTTGAGCTCTGGCATGCAACTCTATTGAAAGCGGGAGAAGTAGGATATGATAATCCAGAGTTGAAAGCTACAGGTGACTAACGTCTTGTGAAAATAGACGCGAGAATCTTAAACAATATTAGCGTCTTAAAACCGAAGTCGCTAATATTGTTCAAAAAGACTTTGTTAGTTTTCTCGGACATACATGTTTAGAGGCACAACATTTTCCCTTGACTATTTTGAAAGCAATCGGATAATTAACAACTTGGACTCAGAACGCGGGCTTTCGGAATTAAATTGAAATCCAAGTAGAGTCATTTTACCCGTTTTGCTTCCGCTTTGAAGTCCTAAGTAAAGTTCTGCTTTCAGACACTTCCAAAGGTCATAAGTCAGTACTTGGCTTGGACTATACGTAGATTACCAGTTCAACTGTAGTTAGGTTTAGCCGGCCCGCCTACTGGTCATTAGGCAACTGTACTGATTGCTGTCCAAGCTAACGATTCAGAGATATAAAGATACAAATTAAACACTATTTCTGCGTCCTACTTTCAAAGGCTTGCGAAATTCGATTTTCTACAGTCGTTGAGGGTTTGGTTTAGTAGAAAAAATAAATATGATCTCTACATTTAAGAATAACGGAAAAAAATAACATTGTAATCAAACATTTATCATACCAAATTCGATCGTTATATTTGTCGTGGGTGTTTTTTTAAATTTATGCATCGAATTTTGTTATTTTCCAATTTATCAATAGTTTATCGATAATATCCATTCATGCACTATAGATACTGTAAAATAATTAAGAAGGTAAGCATAGCGATCAAGAATTATATAGATTCAGGAATATGTCAAGATAAGAAAGGAAAGTTTATAAACTTGTACCTAAAAAGTTAGTTTTGATAACTTATTTAACAACGTAGTAATAGGAAAACATTGATGTTAGATACCAATTTATGACTTGATATGTATGAAGGTATAAGTTAAGCAATAAAAACATTGATTCAGTCTAGTCGCCCACGCCTCAGACTTCAGGCGCCTGGCACGTCGTTCTATACCAGTCTTTCCCAACGTGGGCGATAACGCCCCCTTGTGGGCGCTGCAGGCCTAAAGGGGGGCGGTAAGAGACCCAGAAAAAAAAGGGGGCGTTGTGTAGGGCTTTGGGGTCGATTTATAATTTCATCTACCTAGCTAGGAAGACTCTTAGACACCGACTGAGCTCTCGACTCTCGACTACATCTTGTGAACATCAACTAATATTAATTAAGATATAGCTCAAACTCGGTTCGATATAATAGACCGCGGGCAATCATGTTTTAACAAGTTTTTGTTAAATAATCCGATTTGTACATTCCTGTATCAATCGGCTGGTTCTATAATACTTGTTCTTGCTTGTCGAGTACGATTGGGCGTCGAATGAGATAAACGAGTTTATGCACGTTTGTCTTATTCCTGTTGGTGCGTGCTGCTTATGCAATCCTATATAAACGACGTAAATTTATTTTATTTTCATTTGCGGTTTCGCGCATAATAGATAAGCAGTACTTCATTATAACACTTACGTATTTCTCAAAACAAAACAATGTCGGAAGTAAAAAAGAAGAGACGGCAATACTCTGCGGAATATATTAAATTCGGATTTATTGAAAATCCCACAAACCCGTCGTCGCCTTTGTGTCTTCTATGTCTAAAAACATTTTCGAACGAAGCAATGAAGCCTTCAAGACTGCAAGATCATTTGAATAAAATGCATCCAGATAAGAAAGACAAGAATGTAGCATATTTTCAAGACCTAGAGAAGAAGCATAATACTCAGCCAAGTGTATCAAAACTATTTTCGGCGGCTGCTAAGCAAGATGACGACGGACTTCGAGCTTCGTACAATATCTCTTTGTTAATTGCTCAAAAAGGCAAACCACACAACATCGGAGAAGAGTTAATTTTGCCAGCAATAAAGGAAGTAATAACTACTGTGCTTCATAAACCGGCCGCAGATATTATCCGAAAAATTCCTTTGAGTAATAATTCTGTGCAAAGACGAATTGATGAAATGGCTGAAAACATTGAAGAATCATTGTGCAATCATTGTGCAAAACATTGAAGAATCATTGTGCGAGGTTTATTAAAGATGAGAAAATACGTGAAGAACTATTGTTTGCCAGAAATTTGGAGACAGATACAAAAGGCGAAACCATATTCAATACATTGGAAAAGTTTTGTGAAGAGAAAGAGATTCCTTTGAAAAATATTATATCAGTTGCTACGGATGGCGCTCCGGCTATGACAGGGCGCCATAAAGGCTTCGTAGCGTACTTAAAAAATAAAATTCCAGATGTCCTTGCTATACATTGCGTTATTCATAGACAACATTTGGTTGCTAGAAACTTAAGTGAACGACTATTTCAATCACTGCAATATGTCATCAAAGCAGTCAATAAAATCCGTAGCAGCTCTTTGAATGATAGATTATTTCATCAGCTTTGTGTTACTAATGACGAAGATTTCAACCGTTTATTGCTTCATACTGAAGTTCGTTGGCTGTCAAGAGGCAATTGTCTGATTCGATTTTACAACCTGTTTGACTCTGTGATAGAGTTCTTGGAAACTAAAGATACAGAACTGCGCAACAAGCTCATAACATCAAAGAATGATATAGCTTACATGACAGACCTGTATAAATTGTTCAACGACATGAACCTCCAACTGCAAGGCGATGAACTAAATTTAATTAAAACAAAAAATGTCGTTGCTGCTTTCGCAGCCAAACTGCTTCTGCACAAAAAGAATATGGGCAGACGTGAGTTTCACAATTTTCCGAATTTATCAGTATCCTGCAGTAACGACGACTTGTTTGCCTACTGCCAACATTTGGAAAACCTCCACATTGACTTCACCGAACGATACCAGGACATTTTAAACTTGGAAATACCAGACTGGGTGTTAGATCCGTTTTCAAATGTCAACATAGCAATGTCACCTCAGCTGGAAGAAGAACTTATAGAATTGACAACAAACGAAGAAATAAAAATCAAGTTCAAAAATGGATATCAAGAATTTTGGCTTCAAAAACCGATCCTGCAATTGTACCCTGGATTGTGGTCAATTGTTCAACGATTCTTGATAGCATTCCCATCGTCATATTTGTGTGAACGTGGTTTTAGTGCTGTGGCAACGCTGCTTACTAAAAAGAGAAATCGTTTGCGTGTTACCGAACGTGGCGACTTGCGGCTGTTTTTGAGTAAATTGGAACCTGATATCAACAAACTTATTGAACAGCATCAGATTCAACCTTCACATTAGTTTTTATATAAGAATTGATTATGTTTGTTTTATTTTCAATAAAAGATACTCTGTCCGAATACTATAAAGTTGCGTTTCAATAATCAGTTATAAGTACTTAGCGGTTTTTAAGTATGTTTAAAAAGGGGGGCGTTAAAAAATAATTTATTCTTAAAGTGGGCAGTAGACAAAAAAAGGTTGGGAACCCCTGTTCTATACATTTCTGTTCTGTAGTTTATAAATATGGCATTTGTATTTTTTAATTCTATACTTTGTGATAATAGGTATGCAATTGTATTATTTCTCGACGCGACGTTTTCATAAAATCCATTTTAGGCACTACTTATAAATCTTTCTTACAAAAGAGCGAGTGGTCGCTAGCCTACCCATGCCGAACATGGTTTTTGTTTTGGCGAACCGTATGGTGTCATGGATGAAGAAAATATCTACCAAATTCTATTGGCAACCGATATCTTAATCAATAAGGCACTAAAAACATCTTAATCAATGTTGTTATTCATAAATCTGCAGTTTATTGTAAAATCATTTTATTGTCATCGTTACAAAATTTTAATCGCCGGATTACATAAATCAGTCACTTATAATCTATCTAGTCCACCTCGTCAATCGTGTTAACATGCTACATTAATCAGACCTGAACGAAGAACTTCACCTTGTAACATAAGATATTGCAAATGTATCGAATGTCTAAGCTGCGTCCGCTAGTTTTAATACATAACTTTATAACAGTATGGGTTCGTATAGTTTAGAGGAAAGTATATCTGAGCGCATTATGTTCGTCTG
Source organism: Aproaerema taeniolella (assembly GCA_949987775.1). Taxonomy (NCBI): domain Eukaryota; kingdom Metazoa; phylum Arthropoda; class Insecta; order Lepidoptera; family Gelechiidae; genus Aproaerema; species Aproaerema taeniolella. The sequence continues at coordinate 8,678,464 of OX465246.1, forward strand.
TGGAAAGTGGAGCAACGGTTAGTGCACTTTCTCCCGCCAGAAAGCCGCCGTCTGCGCATAACCCGTGCAAATTACATTGTGCACTAAGCCAGACGACCGTGTATGACCATCTGGCTACTCTTTATCATTTTTACCTGTTTGGTAATCTACACAAAATGTTAGAATGCATTAGTTATGCACTGCAGACTCTAGCTAGAACTAATGAAGTCAATGGTTACGACTTGGTTGTGACATGTTCAACAACACATATTAAACCGTAAAAGCACTATAGAATAACAAATTTAGGTCTGTTTGCAAGTCTATGTTAGCTCAATGGGAGATAATGAAAGGCTGTAAAAATATGTTTTAATTTACACACTTGGTTTGCATAATGACCCACCTACACAGTTTCTGTGTCCTCAGTTCAGGTTTGTTACGCAGCCATATGCACATGCATTCTGCGCAGACAAGCAATACCCACACACTTATGCAGCTAAAATTAACTTTCATGCTTGAGTAAGTTTTTAACTTTAATTTGCATGTTTTGAAAGAAGTTAGTTTAAAAACATTGGCAGTTCAAAAATTTGAAATATAAACATTAAATTAAGTTGGGAAACTGGTTTTCTTTGTGTGACAAGACAATGGTGTCCGTAAAAGGTTGAAGAACAATATTAAAAGATTGGATCGAGAGTTAGCCATACTGTGGGTATAAGTGTTATGTTATGAGGTGGGTGCGGGGGCAGTTGTGACGCGATCGTGCACTCACAAACCAGTTTGCGAAAGGGCCCTTGCGTCCAACTCGGTCGCGGTTAGTGTTGCCAGGGGCTTGTTTTATTTGCAGTATTTCGCAGCGGTCTGCATCGTTAGACTGTGGATGCCTTTGAAGATGCGAAAAATCCAACAGGTCTAATTTACTTGTCGTTCATATACTTAATTTAGATCTCACTTCAAGCAAATTACCTACTTAAGATGTCGAGATGAAGTAGATACAATGCTTCTAATATCTTTTGTCTCGGCAGTCATCGATTTTCCAAGAACATAAATACAAATTTAAATGTCTATAAATAATTAGATTTATCGCCTAAAATAATTTGAATTCAGAACTACGTACTTACTTACTTAATTGTTGTTTTGTAATAATATCGGAATCACGAAGTTTACCGAGAGACAATAAATTATTCATTGTAACTGTATCACTGTTACGATCATTTACATAATTTAAATTGAATAAATATCAATTTAATAAACTTTTACCGATCTTTTTTAACCCCCGACAATAAAAAAGAGGTGTGTATCTGTCTGTGGCATCATAGTTTCTAAACGAATGTACCGATTTTTGATTCTAAACGAATGTACCGATTTTTGATGCCGTTTTATTTGTTTGAAATTGACGTAATCGAGATGGTTCTTTGCTATATTTGATCAAAATTGGTTCACTAGTTCAATAGTTATAAGCGATGAAAGTGAAAGTCGGGGGTGATACATTTTTTTACTTTTATTTGAGAGTTATTTAAATAAGTATATTAACAATAACATTCATCAAGTTGTCCAATTACTCGATTGGTAAATATCTAAGAATAAATCTTATTCTCAAACTGAATTAAAATGTCACTTTTACCAACGCTTTGTTTTTATCAGATACGAATGACATCACTAGTGACTCGACCTGGTTGCACATGCACATGCACCGCGCCCTACCCTTTTACCCTGATCGTACACTTAGCTTCGACAATATTGACCTACCCATACACAGCATGCATTATCAAACTTCGATTGGATTAACAACTTAGTTACGGAACCTTGAAACTTAATTGTTTATTTAAGTTCAAGGATCCTACTAGAGCTTCCATTTAACAATAAGGTATTAAATTCTGGTTTGAATAAGAAAAATAGCACAAATAAATTAAATTTATATAAAAAATATAAAACTTATTCATTGATACTAATATCTATATCTATACATATTATAAAGAGGAAAGATTTTATTGTTTGTTTGTTTGTTTGTTTGCATCGAATAGGCTCCGAAACTACTGGACCGATTTGAAAAATTATTTCACCATTAGAATCCTACATTATCCGGGATGGACATAGGGTACATGATTTTCCCGAATTCCGACGGGAGCGAAGTCCCGTGCGGGAAGCTAGTGTATTATAAAGAGGAAAGATTTGTATTTTTGTACGTAACGAATAGGCTCCAAAACTACTGGACCGATTTGAAAAATTCTTTCATCATTAGAATGCTACATTATCCCTGAGTAACATAGGCTACATAACTTTCCTGAATTCCCACAGGAACGAAGTCCCGAGCGGAATGCTAGTCTATAATATTATAAAGAGGAAAGATTTGTATTTTTGTATGTATGTAACGAATAAACTTAAAAACTATTGGACCGATTTCAAAAATTCTTTCACCAGTAGGATGCTACATTATCCCTGAGTAACATGGGTTACACAATTTTCCCGAATTCCCACGGAAGTTCCGAGCGGGAATCTAGTAATAAATAAACATAACGACGGCCGGCATATTTGACGGCCGGTTTGGTCGAGTGGTAGTGACGCTGCCTCTTGATCGGCGGGTCCTGGGTTCGATCCCCAGTCGGGGCAAACATTTGTGTAAAAAGCAGATGTTTGTTCTCGGGTCATGGGTGCTTGTGTTTGTCTTTATATGTGTTCCAAGGGACCCACGACACAAGGGAAAACCTTAGTGTGGGCCTTTGAGTGTGTAGCGTTTATTTATTTTTATTTTTTTATAAACTTGTTGTAAGAGCTTATAACTTTGCTTATATCTAACGTGGTCCGTCAACGCTCAAAGTATTTATTTGCCTACTTGAAACAAGCGTTACCGAATACCAAGTCAAGCCTTTCTAAGAAACTGCAACCTGAGACGTCGACCGATAAAGCAAACATGTTTAATGTTTCCAAGAAAAAATAATAAAATAATGTACATTATAAATAGTATACACAACGTTTTTGTTTTATAACTCAAACAAAAATAACTAAGAAGCATAATGCGATGGGCACTTTATGCGACCTGACCTCTATTAAATATTTTTTAATATTAAAAAAACAACATAATGAAACGATCACGTTGGTAAGCAACCAACCAAACCGGACTTTTCTGAATGCCTAGGCACTTTCGAAGGCGTCATTGGCTATTGGTGCATAATACCACTGAGTCACCTTGCGTGGGCCAAGGTGGCTTGCCGAGTGAATGTAAAGTTTCTTATCTTATATTTATCAAATAAGATTGAAAGAAACAACCAGATACTTTCAATTTTTTTTTTGCGACACCCGACGTATGTGAATCCGTACGTTTCAAAAGAATAAGAGATGCAGTTTGCCGAGACGCACATACGTATATAAAGAGTAAGAGTATAAAAAAAAATTAAATTGGAAAAATATAGATTAAACTGTTATTAAATATTGACTTTCAGGTTTATTTTAAAAGTTATACGCTCTACATCTTTCAAATCTAGTATTGTACATATTAACAAGGTTTTAGCAAAGAAATTATGAAATAACTGAAATTATGAAATAGCTGTTCTTGGTATTGAGAAAATATGTGACTATGAAACCTTTTCTTCTACCTTTTACTAAACACAGTCATATATGTTGTTCCTCCTTGCTAATCCACGCCAAATACATCGTCACGTGTCAAATAGAACAGAGGGGATCGGAGTAGAGGGACTTATACATAAACTTTCAAAAACTACACGACATTTACGCAAATTCTAAAAATAAGAATTCTATGCGCGTAACATAACGCAAGCATTATGAAGGTAAATAAAAGAAGCTCAAGAGATAAAGGCGCACAACTTTTTAAAAACAGTCATTAGTAAGTAAAACTGAGATAAGGCGTTTCTGGTGAATGCTTATGACTGACTTGACGCTTTTGCGGTGACTTTGATGGTTATGTGTGGGTAAGACTTTTGTATAACCAACAGGAAAACTACTAAGAGCTAGCCAGTTACTTATGTTTGCTTATTGGTTATCTAATAAAAAAAATCGTTTCTTCCCTTTGGCACAACTGCTTGGCACAACCAGTAGTGTCAAGGGTAATTTTACTTTCCCGTGACACTACTTTCTGATTGGCTCATTGGACACATACAGCAAAATTACCCGTGATCTACCTAATTTACCCACGGCACAACCTCTATACTTTAATGCCTGGTAGAATAGGTACATCATTAAACTGGCACTGCCGGTCATTGGCTGGATTAAACACATAGGTACCTAAATAATCATTATTTAGATTATATAAAATCATTTACATACATCCAATAATGGGGTGAATGTACTCATTAATACGTACAACTTTTTGTATGAGACCAACTATGAATATAATAATATGTATGTGTTGTACAATAAAGTCAAATAGAAACACACAGTGACACAGAAAATCAGATAAGTTCTAAAAAAACAAGCAAATTCTAAGAAAAAACACCACTATGTACTTTTGTATTAGTCTATAAGAGTTTGCAATAAAGAGTTAACACACATACATACCTACACTTTTTGATATAAAACTATTTTTTTCTAAGAGAATTTTCGTTTAATAATTATTTTGTCTTTTGCCCTTGTAAGCTTAGATATCGTTATACAGTATTAAACGAATAATAGCCCAATACAGATAGAAAAATTCATACAGATAGAAAAAAACTTAAAAGACAAGGGCCACGTGGAAATTTTTTCAAAAAACACGGCCTTACCCATATAGCTATCAATTTTTATTTATATATAATCATTATGTTTTTGAAGGTTGGCACTCTATAATTAGATACGTGAAACTACTGGGACTCGGTAGTGTCACTGGAAATGCTGTTTTACCCCTGGCACTATCAGTAAAGTCACAGGAAAATAAAATTTCCCATGACACTACTGGTTGTGCCAAGCAGTTGTGCCAAAGGGAAGAAACGAAAAAAATGATTACTTGAACTACGCTATCCATTTTTACCGATATAATTTGTAGTAATTCTAGCAACTGTCTGTGGTCCCAACAAAATGTCAGCTACGCTTCAAATATATCTTTACGCTTACAAAATAAATGCTGTCTAAGTACTGACTAAACTATATAGAAAGATCAGCTGAAAATAGGACGAGAAAATTTGTAACTTATTTAAAATGAGAAACCACGAGAAACCCTCAGAGTTGGTTGTCTGTTCTTCTCGATGTAGAACGTTATCTTTGCGAACAAACAGTTAAAAAAATTTGTAATTTAGCAACTGACACATTTTAACCAACACCTTATATGATCAAACAAAGCCTTTTAGAAACTTAGATATTTTAAGGTTTTTTAATAGCACTATTTTGTGAACATTTCACCTAGCTAGCTATTTCTGTTAAAAAGATAAATCCTTGTGACAGAACAGACAGACAGCGGACTAGGCTTAGTACCTAATGGAAAACTGTTAGCAACTAAAATAAATCTGAACCAACATATCGAGAAAAAGAATGCATATGAAAAATGGTAAAAAAAAAAAACTTTCACTACAAAACTAGCAAAAACATATCAGCCACAATAAAAAAAATGTTGAATTTATAATGAAAAGGTAATACATCTCCGTCATGCATTAATGACCTGTGGTAAACAAGTAGGAAACATTGGCATTAAACCTAAATAACCTATAGTAACACAATAGGTAAGCACAACACCAAAGCTTGGATTCGAGTATCAAAGAGAACCTGAAATGATACGAATTCGAGAGAGCAGTGGCTTAATTTAAGACCCTTGTTAGCACTTCTGGTTAGTTTACACAACGTGCGGCTTTCAATTTAACAACTAATAATTCTGAGTACTTCGCTGGTCTGTTTTGTAATAACTGTCCAACTAATAATCTAACAAGCATAACTCTAAAATTAAAAATTTTGTAGCACCCCCGACATTACAACATTAAACGGCTAAATTTTTTTTGAAAAAATATAGCTACAAACCATCACGATCACGTCAGCTTTCAATCGGTCTCGGTCCACAGACATACAGATACACACGTAAAACTTATAAGACCCCTCTTTTTTGTAGGGGGTTAAAAAAGTGGGTTATTATTGCGTCATTTTCCTTTAATGAAGTCCAATGGTTTCGCAGAAATAAGTAGGGTGCGTTACCCCACTCTAACGTACTTCAAAGACACAAATGATGATTTTACTTTGCGATATCGCGTAAATATTAACCCTTCAACGGATATGACTCATTACGTTCCTACCAGGAAGTGTTATTAAATTTTCACGATGGCGTTTTACTTCGCCCACGATGCAGATTTCGCTACTTCATGCATATTTATCAAAATAACAGCGTCGATTGAAAGGTTGCATACAAACACGCACTAGAACTGCGGAGTAGAGACAATCTGGTGAATTGGAATTTAATGTTGTGGTTTAGAGAGTGCACTTTTGCTCGTTTTGTCGGTTGCATTTTGGTCGGTCGTTGTCCGGTGGTCATTAGCGAACGCACCCCCTCAGGAGGGTTGCGTTCTGCGAATCGGTGACTCAGAACAGTTGCGACGGAAAATACCGATCGCATACTCGATAACTGCTTTCGATCCAATATGATTGCATCGCATTACTTGCGCCGTATCGATCGTCGAACTACTATGCCATTATAACACCCGAGGGAAATCCACGGACGATCTACATATCGCTTTTTAGGGAACCCTCGCTCGGCTCGCGAGCGTAACGTCCTGTGCTTGTGTTTCACAAAGTTGTTCGGGTCAGCCAGCCCTAAGGAATTAGCATAAGTTTCATTACATTACGACGGATAAGTAAGTGCTATATCGTTATTACATTTGCTATTTAAAGTAAGTGTGGGTAACATGTGAGCAAAAGTGTTTTGCGAAATTGAATAGCTATTCAAGGGATGGGCTTTCATTGAAGTATGGCTATGAATAGACTGCCACTTAATTCATATGAGCGTTGGGCTGGCAAATGACGCGCCCGCCGCCGCCGGCCGCCGTGACAACCCTTGTCTTTATAAACGTCCCGACCTCCTCCGCCACAATGGGAAATTTCGTTATTACTCACTATTCCTATTATAATGACAACCCTTTTAGCGCTTCGAATGACAGTATTTGAAGAGAAAATGCTTGATAATATCAAAAGCTCTATTTTATCCATGGTTGGACGTAAAAACATCTATTAAATACCTACATCAAAGAGCACAATGGTTTTCATCGTCTAATTACACTGTACCAAGTTTAAAGCCGCAGTCTTTAAAATCTGCATTATTAATTCATAACATCATTACATTTCATTATTCTGCAGTACCTACGCGTAACTTCGTTAAGGGGGCTATCCATACAAGAGTAATAAAGTTGAATAATAGAAGAGCTAACCGGTGCAGCGCCATAATTGTTTACGTACGACACAAGAGCAAATAAAGCCCACGCGACTACAAAGGTTATACGGCGCTGTCATAGTAAAAGTGAAATTAGAAACTTTCTCTAGCCACACAACAGGAACAAAGTGGTGTGTGCCTCGGGAGAATAGCCAGCATATCTCGTCTACGGCAGGTGGTGCGCGTTTCCCGCAAATTTCCATAATTGGCGAAAAAAACGGTCACCATTCCATACATTTTTTTCATTGTGTCAGAGCTCCCAAGGGCCTGAATAAAACAGAGGCTCGGGACGAGACGAGTTGGCGCTAATTTCGCTGGACAACGAATTGCCGGGCGAGCGATGACTGACATGTATATGCGAGCCCTCGGCGGTTTGTGACATTTCTGATAAATTATTTTCTACGAAAACAGAATAAACCTGTGGAAATAATACTTTATGTGGCGTGCACAGATTGCTTGACGCGACGCGATGGTTTGAAGGTATCTTTGTCATACATATCACACCGTAAAGAGCGAATATAACAGCCTCTACACCACCACAATTTACCTACTTATAGATAGGTACATGTGTTGGACAGATGTCTATGCCAGGATTACTATGTGCGCATTGAAGCATGCTGAGTTGGTTACGGAGAATTTCAATTACACGATCAACTACCATTTCTAATTTATTTATGTATATTGATGTCTAGCTTCGCTCAAATTCATAGTTACAAAGTACAAAGTACTTATAATGTATACGCGAAACCTGTCTAGGCAAATGACTTAGAAATTCTATTGGTGCACTTTTGGAGACATCAATGAAATTTGGCACTTCTCCATTCAGTGAACTGCGCTGGCATCAAGAATCAATCGACTTTAATGCTCTATTTCTTCCTGTCTTTAGTGGATCAACCAGGATTGATTGATGGTGATTTATAAACTGAAGTCAAATTGAATTGGCAGTTGAACATCTGTTCTGGTTTAAATCGACATTGTTTTATCTAACTTCTTGACTTAAGTTTGTCACAACAACAAGATATGTTTATGAGGAAAAAAGGTGTTCGGGGACGGACGGATCAAATAAGAAACTTTTCTTATCCAATTTGACGCACGAACCACCTTGTTCTTTTATTCTCCCGAATATATCCTCCAGCCTTATTACTGTGCAATATAGACCGAAAAGTAAGAAAATTGCTTGATCCGTAGCATTGTAAAAGTCTATCGTTCTCATAAAAGTCCCACATATTTCACGACAAATAAACTTCTCATCCCATGAAATTTTCTTCTCGGGAAGCAGTTCACTGCAGGTAATATTTCAAAACATGTGTCATTCATAACTTTCGCCTTCGCAATGTCTGTCGATGGAGCCCGAGCGAAAAGGTCTCAATAATAAATTTTTCGTGAGCCGCTCCGTTATCCCCGCGAGCGAGCCCAGGTACGTTTTACGGCCGCGCAAGGGAAAATAAACGAAAAATAAAATAAAAGTCAAAATGGTCGACATAAAACTATTTGCCCGAATATACCGAGCACAAAAAGTTTTCAAAACGTAAAAACAGACTGATATTGCTTTGCTGTTGCGAAAAATGAAAACGAAAATGTTTATCATTCCCTGCGATGTGACAGCTAGCCTCCAGCTGCGCGATTGGAATTTTAAAGTACGATTGATTAACTATTTTTAGAGTTGTGATATGTAAAATTGGACAGCGAGCAGACAAGGCTCTCCACATTAACATGTGCAATATGTGCATGTTGTTTTGTTCAGTGTATCGTCTACTCACAGTACAGTGCACCAATATAGTCTTTACCTGTAACATAAACATGAAAAGTTAATACAATCCTATTAGTACAGTTACCACAAGGAATTAAGGATTTGCTTTGTCACCTGAGATTAGTTTTAGGACCCATAAGTGTGAGCACAGCATTCGTGACAAAAATTCTTGCTCGTAAAATACCAACGACTCTGTAACTACGATGACCAATAAAAATTCTATTACATATAGAATATTGGTATAAGTAAAATAAGTTTATAGAGAATAAAAAGAAATATATCATCGACGTAATCAAGGCAATTGTACTAGGTGATTTCCAATACAATAACATAAATATCATAATGTTGCGAATTTATTTTCTAGATCATACAACAATATTTTCTCTGACATCAAAATTAATCGGTACAGATAAGCGAATTCTTTACTGCTTATCGAAAATAATGATGGATGATTTGTTTGTACCTATTTCGACAATCTCTCGAAAACCTTTTATTACTTATTTTTTTAATAATGTGAATAAAATACCTGTAGAAATCTACTGGGTAGATATCTAGGGTGACTTTAAGTTACCTAGTTTGCCAAAATTAAGGCTGTGAATCAGCCCACGAAACTGATCAACTTTCCGCAACGAACGTAGGTCGTAACATAAAAAAAAAGAATTTTCGCATTTCCATACTACTTGAGCGAACAGCTGATTTCCTAATGAGGCCAAATTTTTTCTAAAAATTTCATGTGTTCTTTGGCAAAAGTTGTTTAGTTTTATGGGGAAAATCACTCCCTTCTTCTTCTTATCGTGTAGGTATTGTCAAGTGTGTAGCGAACTTGGCTAACGAACTTGGCTGTCAGAGTTCCCCATAGATGTTCTGATTGTTTATAGTTGATTTTACTGCCGGTTGGAGTGGTACTAATTTATTATTTTGTGTAAACAATGTACTTATTAGTTGGGTGTCGGTCTGTCGGTGTCTGAAATGTCGTGTTGTTGTCGCGTGTCGGACCACATTTAAGGCGGGGCACACGTCACGGCTGGTTCGCACGTGATAAACTGGTCATAGTTAAGTATTACTTACCACAGATATCGATACAGCTATAAATCTGTCTCCTTAAAAAGTGCATAGATAGCTAAAATTTGCAAAATGTGACTACTTTTCAAAAATACATTTTGTGAACAAGCTTTAAATTAAGTACAGAAAAACGCATTTCTGTACTGAATTTGACAGAAAATCTATTTGTCTGTGCAATAGTGTGCCGCATTGTACACTAGATGATGAACGTTTGTTTTTGTTTTGACGGCTTTGTGTGCAATAAAGAGTATTGTATTGTAATAGTTACCGTATATTTTTCTTACAACACTAGTATTTACATTGCTTTCTAGGAGCCCTTCAAAAAAGTCCCAAAAGAAATTCAAAAAGTTTTCTATGGTAGCTAGAACCATAGTGTCACTGCCACCCATAGCAAACATAAAATATGGATATTTTTAAGCCAACACTAGCTAGTCTGGAAACCTAAGTCTTTAAAACCTAACTGACGACTTTGGGGAAGAAATGGCTTTTATTGGGAACTTGGCAAAACACAACCTGCAATTTTTCTCACTAGCAATGAAGTAAGTCAAGCCAAAAATTTATTACATTAGCATTTTTAACTTTGCGCCTATTCGCAAATGTGCAACTTACAAAAGTAGACAACTTAACCGAAACTCATTAGAATGTGAATTCCAAGGATCCTGGCTAAGGTCTGACGTAAGGCAAATAAACATGACAGCTTCAGTATACCTAGATGAAAAGTTAAATATTACGAGATCGAAAAATATTTTCTGAAACATTTGGTTTTTGGTCAGTTGTGGCATGCGCTCAACAGGCTTGTTTAAGTTTGTTTCTCTCAACCGCCCACTTCCGTTCCTCTTCCCGCAAGGGTCTAACATCCATTATGTTCCCTTCAAAGGTGATGCAAACTTTGAAACCGATGCCTCATAGATAAATTTTCATTTTATTTGAAGCCTTGATGACGAAAAGCAACTTTCAAAATATTCTGCCTTTGTTTCGACAGAGTCATGAAAGAAATATGTATATTCTCCCTTATTTCCGTAAATAATTAGCCTTCAACCTCAACGCCTAAGCGTATGTGTACCTATTGTTTACGTTTTATGACACCCGCGTTATATCTGACACCCTATGTACAGCCTGGGCCTTTAATTGCCCCGCCATGCGATTACAAACTATACGTGATGTGAAATAGTGGCGGGGTTGGAGGGCAGGTCGGAAGCCGCTCGCCGCTTTACTGAAAGCAGGCAGACGTCAGTGCGCCGTGAGTGACACGTCCTTCCGCCGAGCTTTCTATACAACCCTACTATCTAGTTACGCCATGTTTGCTCTCACATTGTCGAACACCTATAAAATTTTCCCGATATTGTTAAGCCTCCGCAAGATGATATTCATCCCGTTATTATCCTCACATTTTCCGCTAATCTCATGAAAGGGAAAGCAACCCGCCTTATACGTCCCAAGCACATAAAGAGAGGTGTTGTATCCCGTATAAAATGAAAGTCGTGTCGCGAGTCCTACGCTCTAATAAATATGGAGCTCGAATGCGACCCTAATCGGGAAGGCAAAACGGCAACAATGCAAACAGGCGTGGTATCAAATTGTTGAGCATGCAAACACATTAAAGGGCGCCGAGCAAACGACGCCTAATGATTATCTATCCATTGGCCGTGCTCGAAAAAAAGGAACGGTATTACCGTAAATAAATGAGATATTTCATTGTTCTTTGTTTCAGGGCCGCCCGGCAGCTGGACGGCGGGAAATGTCGCTTATCTGACGGCACACCTTTGTCGGCAGGCGTTGACCCAATTCAAGTGGTGCTCAACCGCGCGTCAACGTCATTCTTACTTCGTTAATATCGACATCCTTCGAGTAAAATAAACTTGCGTCAACTTCCCAAAGTATCCATTGTAAAAGAATAATAGAATCTTGAAAAATTTTGCATTCCCGCAACGATCGGCATAGCAACCTTCGTTCTCTTTGTTTCAAGACTCTTAAAGCAATTTTATAGCAGAAAATTGGAGCTTTCGCTGTTTAATTGCAGCAGAGGAACAAACGCGACGCTAATTTGCGGCGGAACACGAAAGTTGTTTCATTCTGTGCGCATTTGCAAATGGTGCGGCGTATTCACGCGATTAAAACGGCAAGTTTCCACGAGGCCGATCGCTGGGTGCGATACGTTGCAGGGTCAAAAATAGAGGCACGGGGCCGTGCCTGGCGCCACCCCGTCCCGCTCAATGTCAACTTTCAATCATGGGGGCGGAAGGAAGCGGCCGAGGACCTAGGCTTACACTGACGCGGTCGAAACTTACTACACAACGATCTGTAAATTCGCAGTTGTTCCCAATTTATCATTAATATGTATGTTTTTATTCTTGATGTACGGACGGCCGCAACTCAGATTACCACACGCGTGCACTCTGTGCTGTTGTGATAAGAGCGGTTTTGCAATGAAAATGGAGTAACCTGATGCGCTGGCCTCTGTACATGAGCATAAGTTATACAACACAGTATAAGAAAAATAAAAAAAAATGAGTCTTCAGTTCGTCTCCCACATTAAACACTAACTTATCATATTCAAAAGTAAACTTTTTAATCATTCTCAGAATCGCTTCTGTTGTTCGCGGCAACATTTTTTTTACGTTTTTAGCCGCGACCGCGCTCCCTTGTCTCCTCAACCTCAACGTTTACATTCTGTCAAGTTAAGCCTCTTGGTGCCGAGTGCCTGCTGACGGAACAGTCATCTCATCTTTTCCTACTGCACTTGACATTAATTGTGTTTAACTTTGGAAAACTTTATCTGTAATTCTGTACATCCAAATTCTAATACCTATACAGTACTGCAATCTTACGAAATGAGGTCGTTTATAAAAGGTTAAGCCCATTTGTTTCAAAAAATTAAATCGGCGAAAACGCATTAAGTAAGAGTTATTGAAATTGTGATTCCCTGTTTAACAAAAAAACATAAACAAAACTTTTATTACTTTTTGCGTTAACCTTTTTTGCCCTCTCTGTTTACATTGGTGGGAGTAAAACCTCTCCGTGCCAACAGTCGCTTTGTCAAGCGTCGAGTGACATTAGCTCGACCCGCTGTCAGATAATTTGGAAACCAAATAAAATAATTCTCGAGTCTGTTTGTTTTGCCAAATAGCGATGGAACTGAAGATTCTAATGGAGACGTCGCTTTACTAAGAAATATTACCAGTTAAAGGTTTCTGGTGTTTGTTTTTTATGTAAAATAATATTTATGTTTTTTTAATTCAATAGTCTACAAAGTCTATTTTGTTTCCATTGTTTAGTTTTAGTCTTTGTAATATATATACACCGTGTTCCTGAGGATATCCATTAACTTAGGTAAACACTTCTATAACTTTTACTGATGAAATCTTACAAAGGAAATAATACTTTAAAATGCTTCGTTTCTTTACTTGTGAAATTATTTAATTGGGTTGTGAAGTGAGAAAGGCTCTTAATTCGAGCTACGTTACCGCTGCTGTCACTATCAAACTGCATTTGTTACCCGAACGTTAAATCCTGTAAAGAGCATATCAGATAATTAATGACAAGGTATTTAGTTTGTATGAAAGTTGCTAATTTATAAAAAATAATAATTCAGGAATGTGTTCATATGAAAAATTTTCATCTTGATGGTCTGAACGGCATGTTGAAGTTAATGGATATCCTCAGGAACACGGTGTTAGTAACTCATATAACTTTTATGTTTAGATATAATCTGTAAGCTGTAAGTTTACGTTGATTTACAAATAAATAAAAAAAATCGATGGTCGGACCATACCTACTGGAACGTCTTAGTAATTAGTGGTAAAGATACTATCCATGGAATAACCACCACATCAAATAGCTAGCCAAATTGGTGACCTTTATACCCAAAAAGGAGAAACTTTCGCCTTAATTTAACGTCCTCATCAATATGTCAATTAGGGATCTCAATGAACGGACCAGCACAGGTGTCTTGTCCCAAGCCGTTTGCCAGCCCATTAAGCAAATAAAGAGTCCACAGGATAAACTTAGAAGCAGTAAAGTTTATTAATGGCTCGATTACAAGCTCGACCCGAGGTGGAAAGAAGTGCTATCAATCAGTCAGGTGCGCGACGGAGGCGGCTGCTACCCCTCAGTAACGCTAATAACAAAATTCCGACGCCCCTGTTTGTTTCTCCAGAAGGGGTGAAGATGAATATCCCAGTACGTTGCCATTCGGTTTTTGGCGCTTTCATCGCGAAGGAACAACGATTTTTTACTTAGACTTCCAAGGATTTCTGACATCGTGAATCATTTGGATATTTGCGCAAGTTATAATTTTCTTTTGTGTAACCTTGAATGGTAGGCTTATTACATTTTGCTTGTCATCATATTTCATGTGCAAGAAATATTCTCCTATCGTTCCTGAAAGCGTCATTCCAATAGAGAAAGGGAAAAAATCCTGTTCCGCACATGCACAAGCAGTGATAGCTTGACAAAAATCAGCGGCGACGGCCTAGGAAAACTTTAGTGGATGCGGATGCAACAGAGCGCAGATAGCCGCTGTCCGAATGGCTCAATTACAGTTAATTCGCAGCGCACACACATCCGGGCTAGCCTAGGTGCATGTGCTGCGTCCACATTAATGTATGTAAATGCATGCGACCGGCCGCGGCCGCCGACGCTCACAATATTGCGACATTATACGGAATATGGCCGACGAGACGGACATTTTGGACAAAAGTCCACATTTGCAAATGTTTTGAAGCCACTCATCTCTGTTTAACAACGTTTTCGAATTATCGCCGACCACAGCTAAGAGGGGATGTCAGGGTTGAATCTGAATCCTAATTTGTAGCCAAACTTGTGTGCTTTCGCCAGAAAATCAATACAGGGATTGCAACTTATCACGTACGTCTCCGATAGATTTGTACCACAGACATGTTGACGAAGTCCAATCACAATCGTTCGCAGTTATATCCTGATTGGTTGACATAAAGCCAGCCCACTCACTTTATGAGAGGTATGTCTGTCTACAGCTACGCATGACTCAGACAGTCTGGGTCAGTTTCTGTCAATAACATTTCTACTTACTGTCACTGTTGAAACTAAACAAGACACTCATTTACTATGACCTATTTACGACACTGTACTGTGCACTGTAATGTGCTGTGTATATTTGATTTTCTTGATACTGGAAGGTATGTAGAAAAGAGCATAGACTTTCTGTTTCTATTAATTTTCTCTATCGATTGCCACACGTTTCATCACTGGCCGCCGTATTTTGATTTTTCTATAGAGGGGCTCTCTTGGGTATCTTAAGATATAACAGGCCCCTTACAGATATATTCCATACTCTTTGTCTAAATGTTCTTTTTATATGGAAGCTTCGATCAACAATACACCAAATAGATATCGGGTCGGCGCAAAAAAAAAGTATCTTTAAATAACAGCTCAATTGAGTCGTGAGCTCTTTTTTTGTGACTATTACCAGGTGCAATGGTTGTAATTAAAACTGGACAGCATTTAGCTTTGATTTTGTGCGTATCTAGTTCGAGTATTGTTGATCGAAGTACGAAAGTGTAACTATTGTCAGTGTTTATGTAATTTAATTTGACATGTTCATTAAGTTTCATTAATCGACCGCCAAATAACAAGAGCCTAAAACTATTAGTAAATTCAGGTAGTAGTCAAAAAAAGGTAGCTGGAAAACCTCGAAAATTCGAATTTATAATCTGATAATTAAAACTCTTCACTATAGGGTTTTGTTTTGAAAATTAGTTTTGGTAGTTGGAGGAAAGCTAGCCGACTATTTATAAGCTCAGCCCATTTATAGTTTACTTACTAACTTACAATCGATATTAAATTAAATAGAGCAAAATCCTAAACCCAATACATTAATATTATCCTGTCCTACTTTGCTTTAGTCTTTAACTGTTAGGCATGAGTAGCTCTTGAACCTATAGTACTGTTAAAACAGTCTGCCAAAACCTGAAATGGCCAATGGTGATGATAAATTTTCGTATCAACCATCACTATTTAATGTTTCTTTTCAGTAAAAGTATGTATTTATTTTTATTTTTTGACATATCCTTTCTTTTTTATAACAGAATTTTTAAAAATATCGTTTTCTCAATTAAGCCTTAATTAAGGAAATAAGGGACACCTAAGAAAATATATTCCATCATTTTGATATTTTTTTAATGTGACTTATTTTTATAAGAATTTCACTAATGTTATACATGGATACAATTATAGTGATAGGTATATATCCTTTTTTTGACTGTGATAGTAGATAGAGTACTGCGTTTTTCTCTAGTAAGTGTATGTCTACTAAGGCTGAACATTTTATTTTTAAATATGAAACGTCTCTATTAAATTGGCAAGAGAGTTTCTTAATTAAAACTTCTCTATCAGATTTCCTGCTTTTCAAGTAGCAAAACTAAAAAATTACCTATATTTGCAATACAATACAGCTAGAAATCAGGCTAGAAAACTTGTTGATATAGAAATTGTTTTATAAATAAGGGAAAACAGGCCATTATTTAATTAATATGACAGAAAAACAAAGAACAATGGTATGATTCATCACAAGTTCAAAAGACAAGTAAAAGTAAAAAATTGAGATACTTTATTCGACATAATTGAATGTATTTTTTTTTTTTTTTATAGATTTTTAAGTAGTCAGTTTAACTATTACTTATGATTCATCTTTGTAATTTATAGAATGCTAAGTTCCCAATAAAAAACGAATTGAAAATAAATTATCAGAGTAATGTTTGTAAACATGTTATTTTTAAAAAGACTTCCGTTCTCGACAGCAGCAGATAAATGTCGACATTCAACTTCACTGAAAAAGGATTAGTTTGCACAACCCTCAATTCGACTTGCCTCTATCATAACATAAACCACAAAAAGGGCATATAATTATTTCAATGACCATTATTTTCATACTCTACAAACCTAATTCTTACTTATGGATATCTAAGGATAGAGTAGGAACCAAAAATACCACTCCGTTCATTGTTGTCTGATGAAAGCAAAATGCTATAATTTTAGTAAGCATGTGTTAGTGGTTTAGTTACTCATCTACTCTACTATAGCATGGTTCCATGTAGATTTGTATTCCATATGTATTATAGCACAGTGCTAAAAGAATTATAGTTCGGTGTTACAGCAAAATTCTTAAGAACAGATGTTCGGGTTTGCTGAGAAGACTACCTAGTGCAGATGGTCTAAAACTCTACCGAGTTAAATTGTACATAAAAGTACAGAGTAGGCGATTTCTTTAAAACATTCATCAATGTTTTTTTGTCCTTTTTAGGAATTAGGAAAAACACACTCAAAAGTGATAGGTACATTTAAAACTAACTAAAGTAACTTATTTAAACACAAAGAAATAGGTAGGTATTATTACAACTAAACCGTACTTCTTCATTTTGGCATGTTCGCCAGGGACCAAATCGCTTGCATACCAATACTGAGGATTTGGTACGTCGCCGCCCGCGCCCCCTATGGGGAGTGAGTGTAACGTCACGGTAACAAATCGCTCATTGTTTATCAAGCTAGCATTGTCATGGTGATTCACTCTAACACAAATCCCTCAATACGTGCTCTATATTGAATCTTTATCCTAATTTAAGCAAGGAAACCTACAAAACATGAATGCCACAGTGCAAAACACGTTACGCCCAACCAAATTCACCCAAACTCTTCAATAAAAACGAATATGAAGCCTCGATATAAGCACAGATGGGCCAAAAAAACGTGTTAGGGAAAATACACATAAAACACGTAATTCACCACACATATACATAGAATTGTAGTTCTTAACCCTCTTCAACTCTACAACCCACTTAAGAAAACTAAAACGACGGAAATAGAGCATCGTAAGCGAACGTTTTGAGGTTATGTTCGCGACAAACAAAAATATCAAGGCGTTTACCTCGTCTGTTCTGCTTTCCGGAGACGAATACCACAGTAAAAACACACAGTTTATGTTACACCAAAGCAATAGTACAAATTTTAGTTAAAAATCCAGGTTGCATCACAGAAATAACTAAATAAAACGGAAAACATTGAAAGCGGACAAGAAGCGCGACACGAAACGGCAAGCTAAGCAGCAGCTGACTACGAACGACCGCACGCAGTGACTTTGCACAAGCGGCTTGAAATATAAAACTCTTAATCGCAATTTTTGCTATTATGAGTAATTTTTGGAGTTCAAGTTGTGTAAATGAAGTCGATAATATTTAGACTTGTATTATTAATTTAAGTAAAAAAAGAATAAATAGTTATCTTATTTTTTTTCCCTGCCACACTAGTTTTTTTTATTATATGTGTAATCTACGATTATTTGAAAATTGGCAAACATTGTTTTTAGAACTCTATTTCTGATATAAATTAATTGATAGAAAACTAAAATTGGTAATTACCTAACTAGTGGAAGTCATTAAAAACAGGTGTATAGGTGCTTTTATTTGAAAAATGTGATTTGGCTTACTTTTGCCTTTGTTACTGTCTTCTCAAGATAAGAAGAGAAAAGAAGAACTAAATCAAAATAAATTACCTAAGTGGTAGAGTTAATGTCTATCTGAGTTTTAATTTTCTTTTACTAATAAAATAACCTACTTATAATTTTAGTTACATTAATTGTAATTTTTTTGATAAAAAAATTCGAATATTACTTTGTTCCTCCTTACAAGGTTCAAGGACTTCAGCGATAGCGTGCGCAACGTGGAGGAGTAAAGTGGGCGCGCACCGGCTTCGAGCGAGTTGCCCTCTAGCGGACATATCGTGAATTATCGATTCCCCGCTTGCCTCCCGCCACCCGCCATTGGCTCCGTTCTGTACATAATTGGTTTATGTACCTCGATCGTAACATGAATTCAAATTTAGCGCGTTGGGGCTCTCCAATGAACAGAACAGAGTGTTTGTACAGGGAAAATTACCGGGCTCCAGATAATAAAATCTACTGAAATACTATCAAACTTTGTTCTACCCCCAGTCTGTTGTTTTAGCGAATGAAATACATTTATGTAGCATATTTGCACAATTCCACTCCTTTCAAATTAGCTTATTGTTTCATGCAAGTGAAGTAAATAGTACCTATAGGTACTTACCTAGTAATATGCTGGCGTGACTACTATACTGAAGTCTTAGTATAAGCGTAACTGGGCATCCTTTATCTCTACATACTTAGATGTAGAGTTATAGATTTTTATGACAAGACACGACATTTTTGACAGGCCGAAAGTGGTTTCCTTGAGATGTCTTGCAGCTCAAGCACAACGTGCTTTTGGTGAAATGCGTCGCGGTCAAATGTCAAAAAGTGTCGAAATGACAACGCCAGAGGGCGAGCAAGTCTTCGCGCGATGCCCAAGCGCAATTAAGATGAAGTTTCATCATCATCTGAGTGGCGCATAGCGTGAAGCGCGAGTTTGTCGTGAGCCATTTTTAAAGCTATTCCTGGTTTCCTGGTTTTTTGTACTTCTTTTGCTTAAATATCTTCACAGACGTACAATTTGCCAAAGTTTCGTCATAATCGGATGAATAATTTAGGCGTGCATGGAGGATAAACATACAAACTTTGATTTTCATTTATATACTTACTTAAACATTTAGGCAGATGTGAAAATGTGTTAGTATTTTATTTGTTTGCCCTTCCTACACGTCCAAACGGAGCAACGGATCAGCACAATTTTTTTCTCTGAGATAGCAAAGGGCCGAGAGTAACTTAATGCTACTTTTCCTCGCGAACGAAGCCCCAGGCGGACATCTAGTAGTTTTTTAAACAAAAGACACGACAGATCCACGAACAAAACACAAAAAAAGTAAGCAGAAAAGTAATTTATACGAAAACAGGTTGATTTGTTTGATCGTCGCCTACCCAGTAAATTGAGCGGGACTTGGGAGGTGGGTGGTTGATATTTATGCACGTTAATAAGAAGCCTGGCTCCAGACAAAGCCTACTTTGCCTACTGGTATAGACTCCTTAACTCTACCTATAGATTTGTGTAGTTTCTTATGGAAATTCAATGTTAGAGATTTACATACGGTGGTAGGTAGCCTATACAGGGGGGCTTTAGGTGTCTCTCTTTCAAGCTCTCGGGTGGTTATGGTTAATCAGTCCATGAAACTGAACAACTTTCCCAAGGAACATAGGTCAAAATACGAAAAAAAAATTGAGTTCCCATACAAACTTCATCAGCATATAGCGCATTTTGTATGGGAGATCAAAATTTTTTTTCGTAATTTGACCTATGTTCCTTGGGAAAGTTGTTCAGTTTCATGGACTGATTAACCACCCGAGAGGTTGAAAGAGAGATACCTAAAGCCCTGTATAAGTTTGCTGCTTTCTAACTGAATCTCAACTATGTTTGATCCAACATCATCTCTTCTGGGCTACCTAGATCTCAGTCATCTTATGTCTTTTCCCTGCAATGTCTTGCCCACGCGCAAGTATTGTCTATTTGTGACGTAAACTGGTGACAGTTCATATGACTGTGACGTCATTTGGGTGATGGACCTGTTAGGAAAGTGTTCAAGTTATAACCCTAAATGAAAAGACGGTTATTATAAGTTCCGCATGTGTTGTGTATCCGACTAACTGACTGTTAAAGCCATTTACATAATTTGATGAAACTTTTTGTTTGCTTAATATTTAGCTATGAAGATTTGCAGCTGAAGCACAATGTGAAAATAACGCGGTCAATATAAAAAAGTGTCGAAATGACAATTTTATAGGGCGAGCAAGCCACTGCGCGATAAATTCTCGCGAAATCAAAGTGAAGTTTTACTACCGTCATCGGAGTGGCGTGACGCGCGAGTTTGTCGCGGGCCGTCTTGCTATGCTGTTCGGCCGTTTGTTAAGTTGTGGGTGTCGTAAGAGGCGACTAAGGAAACACAAATGAGACCTGCCTCCTAGTAATCCATCCATCCACACTTCATTTTTTTTCTGAATCTGAGGTGTCGTCTTATGGTCTCATGCGGTGTTGTAGGCTCTGTAAAGGGCCGTCTGGTTCGCGACCACCCTCCTACCGAAGTCCGACGCCAAACAGCTTGCTGTGTTCCTTCGGTGCGTGGGAGTACCAGTGCCTGTATAGGCACTTTCTGGGTTAACTCGCTCCATCGTCGACCTCATCTTTGATATTTATGGTCAAGATTGAGGGCAATAGTTAACCCAACTTATAATAAAATATAAAAAATAGTTTTTTCTTACCCATCATTTTTAAGAAAAAGTAAATTTTAAAGAAGACTTAGACTATAATTCTACAGATTGAGTGACTCTACTAAAGTCTTTGTCTTGGTTTTGGCCCGCTCCCGCTCTGGTGGAGGGTGTGAGTCCGACATTGCATTGCCATGCAGTTAGTATTCCTTCTATCTATGCGATATGTGTGTACTGCAAGCATTTAGCAGAGCGGGCATGGAAAAAGTCGTGCAGAACCATGAATACCAAGCCTACATTTAAATAGTAAACTATAGCTTGATAAAGCTAACTGCATGGCAATGCATCTGAAAAAAAAGAATCAAGTTAGTATTTATTAAAGGTTCGACAAACGATTTTTCCATAGCCAAAGCTGGCATCGCCGATACTGAAAAGATAGTCCCCTTTACTCATAACTTGTTTGGTTACTGTAAATTTTTCACGCCAGGCAAGTTCGATAAATATTAAGTAGACTCTGTGCAAGCTTCTTCCGATTTCCCTAAATTACAGCTCGCCTTGTTTCACAAATCGTCCAAGAAAATAATCCCAAAGAAACAACGAGCCAGGTGTGCGCTGCCTGTCTGGGTTATTTACGAACTTTTTAAATAAATGTACCAACTTTAACTCGGACAAAGCGAAATTTCTAAAACTATTGCAGGTATGCTCCACTTCTGTCATACGTTTAATAGATGACTTTGTTTTATTACTATAGATAAAATTAAAAGAAGAATAAACGTAACACTAAGTTCTTTAAAACTGTTCTTATTACAAATGCATACGGGAGAAAATCACATTTGAACGGTTCAGTGTGAACTACTCTTGTGTGATTTAAGATTATGTGTCAATTAATAGAAAGTTTCGTTTTATTTTCTAACTCTACGTAGGCCGCATACTAATTGTTTTGTTACCTTGTAAGGAATTTCAGTTGTATTGAAAGGCTAATGCTAGTCTAGGATATTATGTAGGTACCGAATTTGTATGCCCACTTGTATAACGTGTAACATCGATGTTTCGCATTTAATTTAACTAATACGTAGATACTACGGATACTTACAAAACACACGCAACGCAATAGTATGTAATGCTGCGTATCTAGGGAAAAGTAATAGGATAGATTTTTCATGAACACTGTTAGATATGAATCATATGTTTTGACGCGAGAGCGATCATCAATTTATCATTCACTTTTGATATTGACTTTTGATTATTTTGATATAGAGTTCGCATAGGAAGACGTGCTTTTAGAAAGATATTATGCATTAGTTATGCAACTATTAAAGAGAGATAAACATTCCATCATAAAAGCACGTCAAAAGTCAAAAGCTAAAAGTCTGCAGACAGTTGCGGAACATAAAATTACGCGATACGCGTTTTGTTTGAGGAAACATTATTTAAATGAAGATTTTCAAAGCGAAAAAGTTAGAGAGAGGTCGGTGTATTCGCATGCATCGCATGGCACCGCGGCGCGCGTGGTAACTTTTGCACTTTGCAAAATGCATAAGAAGTTCGAAACATTCAGCTCGAGACTCAGTTCTTAGAATATAGCAATTCTTCTATTTCTAACATCAAACGCGAATTTCTGTAGACTATCTAGTTTTGTCCTTTTATTTGTCCAGTTGTTTTTGAGAATAATTGAGACAACTACAAAAATTCGCAGTTGTTTTGAAAAGTAGCGTAAAACCGAATAAGAGCAAATGAGATGTACGCTAGTAAATTCGCTGGAGGGTAGTTGTGAATTTTGCACGGGACGGTGCATTATGCGGCGCACGTAGCGCGCTGTCTGCACGGGGGAGGAGGGAGGGCGCGGGCTGAAATACCAATCTATTCCTAAGTAAAGCAGTAAGTTATCTTTCTTTATACTTGAAATTGGCTTAGGCCGAACATCAAGATCTCTGGGAAAAGACATTGGCTGGCTGTTCCAAAACCTATCACGCACAAAAGCCCCTCAATCGCTTTTTTACCATACCTGAAACTCCTTTTAACACAGCCATTTAACTCGATGTGTTATCAAGCTTAGCAGTTCCATTCCAATATATTTCATCAAAACGCCTCTTTTATCAAATTCTACTTGTATATCATAGTTTCAATCCTAACATACGATTTCGAAATTCTACAAGACTAGTCTGTCACTGTCGTGGTATTAACTGTTTCAAATTTTCGGTACTATTGATTAAATGATCTGTGCTATCGGTATCGAATGATCCAGAAGTGACTCTACTTCATCTCTAGCCGTTATACTGTCATACAGGCCAATATTCCACCGGCGGTCGCGTGCTCGCTCCTCTATCACTGAGCCTCATTTATTATTTAAAGGCTTGCTGTACTGAAACGTACTTACTGCCGCACGTGAAGCTGACTCCGCTAAGTATTTCTCTTTATGACAAATCGATGTTACTACAGACAAAAGCCATAAAGTCCCCGACTGAATAATTCTAGTCGTAAGCATTGTTTTGGATAAGCTAATCGGTGGGTTTGTGGTCGGTGATTCTATTGTTTTACTTCAATTGTACTTATGCTTAGTTTTATTTTTGTGCCTTGTGATGTAATCTTATGATGTACTTTTAGAGATTGAATATAAATTGGAAAATTCGGGATGTCAGCAGGGTGTGTATGGTTGCAGAGTGAGTGACCGCTCGGTAAAAATTGATTACGAATATGCTGTTTAGTTTTATTGCGTTATTAAGGAACAGCGGAATACAAAGATGATTGGTGCTGGGTGTAATTGACTTGACGATGCTAAAACAGCAAAAGATGACGAAATAAAACACCTACGCTATGTGAAGGCATACGGTATTAGATAGAAAATTTAACCTAGATGCCTCATCGCCGACGCAGACGTTGATCCACAAAAACTTACCAACTGAAAACGTTTAATCCGAAAAAGCAATCTCCAAAGAGGCAGTAGGAGGATTCCGAGCATATTTATTGCCGGTCTCTAAACCGTTTCTCGGGTAATTCGGTACAAGCAAAGCGACATTATTTTTGTAGTAATTTCGGCGAATGTCCTTTAAAATATTCAGAGTGCTGTAGCTGGTCCCATTAACGTGCCCGGGCGCAATTCAGAGCGGGGAGTCGCCCACAAATGGCAGCGATATCATTAAGTTGACCCCCGGAACTATCCACGTGCCCGCAAGTTTTTCCCGATATTACACGGGAAAGGTATTCGCGACATGGCCCACAGACCACCGTCGAGCATTTAATATGTTTAGTTTAGGCTTGATCTACTAAATTGTATGTATGTGAATTCATTTTCAGTTACCTACATAAACAGTTTTTAACGAGTAGCAAGCACGAGCAAGATATTTTCCAATCTCATCCTGCTGTGCTTCTTAATACGTTTAATTTTATTAGCTTTTCGCCCGCGACTTTGTTAATGTGAAAAAGTTGTCTTTATCAGTCTTCAGTTCAACTATTTTTCCCTTAGCAAAAAATAACATTGATCCGATGCTCTGTTATGAAGAGAAGGAAGGAAAAACAAATAAATAAACACACATTTATAAGGAAATAAGAATAAGGATGTGGCAATATTTTTGTTTGTTTTTTTTTAAAAGAAAGCAAAAATTGACCTCAATGACTTAAAAAAAAAACTATAATAAAATCTTATACTAAAAAAATATAAAAAAGTCTTCCTCGCAAACGAAGTATAAGAAAAGACTTTGTTTATAATAAATATTTTTTAAGCTTTTCCTTGGGAATATTATTCTTTATTGTACACACAAATACATATAAAAAATTACACAAAGAAAGGACATGTACAACGGCGAGCTTAACTCAAGCAATGAGTTTTCTTCCAGCTAAACTATGTGAGAGGGAGAGGCAGTTGAAGTGGGCAAGGGTGTACCAAGATAAAGTGAGATATTAAATTTATAATACAAACATAATAATTAATAAATATATAAGCACATACAATTAGCTAAATAAATAAATAATATATACCTACATATATATATATATATATATATATCCTTAAGTGCATTTAGTTTAAAACCGCTAATTAAGCGCCGGCAGTCTATGTAACATCTTGGACGGACGTAGTGGCGCGGGTTAAAAATGCACCAAGCAACCACCCCCTGACTGCAGTATAAAATGTAAAGAGTAATGTTACTCAGTGAAATGCTTGTAGCTCAGTAGCGCTAACAGTTTCGTATCGATCAGTAAGGTTAAGAACATACACGGGGCGGTGCACCCTAGTGGTAAGTTATCAAGGACGCGCGAAACCACCGCCACCGGTACAGTTTGTGGTCGACTGTAGGGGTTTGAAAACTCTTAAACCTTTTTATATACACCGGTGATGAGGAAATATTTGTGCTTTAACTCGTCGCGAGCTTGTTTACGCGGCGTGCGATATAAATCTCGTACAACATGTGTTCAAAAAGCACGCGAAGATGTAGGTATGTGTGCTGAAAAAAAAAGGAATGTCTATGTCTGAATGAAAAATTTGAGTCTTACAACTTAGAATCTCTGAATAGGTAGGAATACTATGTTCGGTTTATTTATAACCACCATACAATGTACTGTATTCCTGCAAATAAACTATCATTCATTCACTAATCTTCTCTGAGCAAGGTCCCTTGGCTTAAAAGACTAGCCACGCCATAATCATTCAAAAATAAAGCAAAGGCTGTGCCATAATAGGTTATTTTGATAAAGTCCCACTGATTTGACCTACTGGTAGCAAAACGGTATACCACTGTGTACCCGTGGTCCTACTTGGAACGATCACTATAATATCGATAAATCATTATCTGACGAAGGGTATTCGAAGGAAGCACAGCACGAAAATCCCCTTCGTGTTTCGAAGGGAGGCCCGTGCCCCTCGGTGGGGACGTATATGGGCTGGTAAAAAAATAATAGTAATCTGGCTGCTTGTTGTTTATACTTCGCTTGTGGCTAAAATTTTTAAAAACTACATACGTATAAGTCACGAACTTGGCTTTGTTTCAACTACGCAATCGCTGCAAAAAAATTCCCTTTCCAAGAATATACAATTACTAAAGTGTTTTTACCGTTACCCCATGAACATGTTTTTGCCCTTTGCAGTCGTTCTAA
Organism: Aproaerema taeniolella; assembly: GCA_949987775.1. Classification (NCBI taxonomy): domain Eukaryota; kingdom Metazoa; phylum Arthropoda; class Insecta; order Lepidoptera; family Gelechiidae; genus Aproaerema; species Aproaerema taeniolella. The sequence continues at coordinate 8,704,792 of OX465246.1, forward strand.
GAAGAAATTGTGTTTGTTGGCGGGGGACGCACGTTTAATATGAAAATATGGCTAGCTGCAAAGAGAGAATTGTCTATTTAATTTGTTAGTGAATCTACTTTAATTCTAATAAAAATAAAGCTTAGAGTGTCGTTAATTTTGAAATGAGATGTGTGTTTATGCTTCCAGTCTTTGTCTCCAACTGTATTACAAGCAATCTTTATTCATCTCAATTTCCGAAACTAATTCTTCTCCTCCGTGGAAATTTCTAAAAATCCAACGCATTTTATTGTCTATATCATAAAGGATCTACAAAATGTTAGCTTCTGAGTCAGTACTTTAAAAAAATGTAAGATACATTTTTTAAAGGACGGGACCACACGGTAAGCTATTACATCATCGTGATCGTCATCAGCCCATATACGTCCCCACCGAGGGGCAGCAGGGCCTCCCTTCGAAAATATTAAGTAAGGTACAGTAAGTAGGTCTGGTCTTCCGTTTGATTCTCTTTGAAACTCTTTGTGCTTGTGTTCTGGTCTCTTCTAATATGAGACAGAGCTGCATTTCTAATTCCGATAAGTAACGAAACGAGATCTAAGAGCCAATTTCACATAATAATTTACTCAAGCAATTTAAAGTTTAGCACACGCTGAGTGTTCCAGTTGCTAGCAACTTGCCTGGCTATACAAATTACAGACTGTCAACTTAACTGAACTAAGTAACCTGTTGACATCAAGTTAGCGTGATATGTTGTGTCCTTGTTTGCTTTGGACACGATTTGAGCACGCCAGTCGAATTGGGGTGAAATTTGAAGAAGTAATGGTTTACTTTCCATTATTTGAAGCCTCGTGGTCATTTGATAGAACTTCTGATAACAACTAAGTAATTTATTCAAAAATATTTCAATTTTGATAACCCTCATTATGTAGTTCTCGATAAAATACATTTATGGGTTTTACTATGTATTTTACTATTTATACTATTATAGAACATCATTTGGTTTCCTAAAGGTTTGGTCGAAGAGAATTTTTTTTATCCTTTTTTTAAGTATATAAAATTGCAGGTCCTGATTTACTGATTCCTCAACGCCCAGCCCAAACCCTTGGTCCTAGAAAGTTGAAATTTGGCAAAAAGGTTGCTTTTCTAACGTAGACAAGGTGTAAGGATTTAAAAGTTCCCACGTAAATGAAAACCCGGGCATTCTCCAGTTTAATGATTTCTCTCTTGATTACAATCTTGCACAAGGGCGAAGATGCGATAGAGTACAGTAGAGTATACTGCAAGGACTGTTTTGGTCTCATTACTCTTTCTTTATTATGCAATTTGTGATTACTTTGAACAGCAGACACGTGCTCTATTTTGAAAATAATATCGTGGTTGACTGTTATTCAAGCTCAAGCTTCATCTCCTTCAAAAAATTACACGTCTAAGGTTCTCTCAACTTAAGAAGCGGAACCTCTGTAACCATACTTCATGACGCCTATTCGGAATCAGCTTCTTGAAATCACTCTATTCATAAAAGGCAGTTCGCGAAATGCCCCATCCCGCAAATGGAAAGCTGTTATCTCATTTTCCATGAGAAAAATTTAAAATTTTTGTCTTGGAGAAACTCTAATATTATGATAGTCAAGGTTTTACCCATTTGGTCTGAAAAAGGCAGCTTACGTCTAGAAAGTAGTGTGATACATGCAAATAATTTCGGGCACCCTGCACCGTGAAGTCGTTTCACTGTCTGAGGGTCCTACCCAGGTAAGTAGCCAGAAGATACTTTGAAAGGTTTCCCATTACAATTCTTAAAAAAATTTGAATGACAAAAACTCACTACAAGATTCTATGTTGTCTGTAACATTAGAGACTTTAGGTGTACAAAATTGCAAGATAAAATGTTGATAGTCAGTAATAAGCTTCGTTAGAAAGTATTTCTTTATAGATGTACTTTCAATCTACCGATAGAGTTACAATTTTCCTCGAATATTGATGAGCTGAACCACAGAATACTGCTGAACTACCGACAATTTTACCTAATTTAACTAAACGTATTTGCAGATGATGCAATTTCCTGTCCTACCCATATTTACCTATTTTATTTCCCGTTTTGTAGCTCACTGTGACATTAAAATTAACTTTTTTGTTCTTTCATACTTTTTGTGGTGCATACTTACCTACTTGATATGTGCATATTTAAAGAACTACAGTGCATTTTAGTTATGTGTGTTGCTTCAGAATAGTGAAGATAAAAGATAGCATTTCAGTATTATTAAAACGGTTACCCGCGTAGAGAGGTAATCCTGAGATCGTGGGTTTAAGTAACATTTTTCTTTTCCTAAAATTTTTCATGAAAAATTGTGTTCAAGAGAATAGTGTAAAATTAAATATTATCATTGCTTATCTTCTAAATACCTTCAAGTATTTTACGAATGAAGCGAAAATTACGTGAGAATCTCAAGTTTTACAGAATTTTATCTAGTATAAGGAGGATGCAAATGAGCTCTGACCCCTACCTACGTGCCTGGTCTTACTTCGACGTAATGCTAGTTTAGTCTGGAATTTCATTCTTTTCGAACACATATCTCGATTTCGTTCGAGAATCTACTTTACATTTCTCATCCTAATGGCCATTGAAAGAAAATTGGAAAAGAAAGTTTCCTGTTCGCGTTCTATACTTGGGAACGGTTTTGCGGAGGTTATAGGATCAAGTTTGGAATTCGCGACTGAGGAACGCGTCGGTTATTGCACGGATTAGCGAGAGTGAAACTAGGATGCTAGTGTAACTTTGACAGAACTCTGAAAGTAATACGCTGCAGAAGGCTACAACCAATAAGCGAAGCTCAACTAAATTGCTACCTAGAACCTACTACAATTCTTGCTCATGTGGAAACGAAATTGAGTACCAATATTGGTAAATTGTAATACGTTTAGTGAAGTATCCAACACACAGTTTCGACGAGTATCTAATAATGATTTTGATTCTCTGCTAGAGCATACATACATAAGCTCACGCTTTTGTCCCTTTGGGGTAGGCTAGGCAGAGATCACAGATTGCCACCTGCTACGAACTTAACACACCTCTTCTGCTAGTAATTATTACAGCGACATGAACAAAAGAAGTTTTTCTTTCGTGTCGATGAAGTCATTAAACTGCTTGGCCGATAAAATTATAATTACAGAATCTTCTTTTTATAAAATGGTTAAAACGTTTAATACTACCAAAGAATAACGACTACAAAAGTTGAAAACCGGCAAGTAGGGTCCAAAAACGAAAGTAATTATCTGATATAAAAGATTGTCACAAAGTTCTGAGTCAGGATCGTGGGAGTATTATTATCAATGAGGGCTTTTCAAGAAGACATTTAAAAAAAAAAGTTATTACTTATGACGCCAATAGATGACGCGCATATCGAGTATTATGTCAAAATCAATTTAAAAAAATAGATAATGTTGCCAGTAGAGAAAAGCAGGAAGTCGTTGAAAATCACCAAAATGCAGAAATACAAAACTCACACAACAAACCAAACGAATGCAATGCAGACTGCAAAGAGTTAGTCACTGTCACAGGTTGACAAGAGTAGATTACAGTCTTGCCAGACTAGTTCCGAGCTTTCGCAAAAATTGTCCAATCCAGCATAAAAGTGTCAATCGGAAAAACTCGTATTGCATCTGTTCACTGAAGGATACTATCCCCTTGCAATATCTGGTAGAGATCATCACACCATATTTCACACATTTCAATATATTCGCAGTTTCTCAAAAAAAAATTGCCTGTTTTGTTTTTTTCTCAAAAAAACAAAACAGATTTTTAAAAGTGAAATTACGTGTTCGTTGTGTGAACTAAACGTGACTTGACATTGACATAAGACTTCAGTGCAGTGCCATCTGTTGTCAACATTATGAAACTTGTTTTTTTCTTAAGAACTGTCAAAATGAAAACCCCTCATTACTAGATTAATTCTGACAAAGTTAATTAAGAAAAAGTAGAGGAAGAAAACATAATGCCTACCTTTATATTTCCACAATCCACTCAAACTTCCAATACCTTAACAAAATTAAATGTAGCCGTGTGTATTGATATTGACAAAGGTGATAAATAAATAATACCTTTAGGTGGGATAAAGAAGAGCAATGTTTTCCAGTATCTAGGAATTCCAAGGGGTGAGAGGGTGAATGAAATGTGTGCCGGCCCTTCTGAGGGCTTGAGCCGACCTCATGGATGTGCTATGGTGCCAATGACCCCTATCGATTCGTCCATTCCACGAACTGACGTAAGTAATTGCAAATTGCTTGGATACGTGTTTTTTTATACCACCCCAATGCTATAAACTCTAGGGTTAAACCTAAAGCGTGCTAAAGGAAACCTATAACCTACCCTATTCTGTAAACCTTTATAATTTTACTCCGAACGTACTTTAGTTTGTGGTTAACGACAAAAAAACAACTTCGAAATAGTTGAAAAGGTGGTTTTCTTGCAAACACTGTGTAAAAATGTCTACCCTAAATGGAAAGATAATAATAAATCTTGCATGCTTGTAACTACAATTCCAGTATTTTTTGGGTAAATTAAACTGAAGTGATTTTCAATACAACTTGTCTAAGCGATGTGGTTTCAGTTATATTTATTTCAGTTATTTACAAATATGTATAATAACTAGCTTTTCGCCCGGGACTTCGTTCCCGTGGGAATTTCCCCGTCAATTTTCCAATGTTTTTAATAGTTATTCTGCTATTCGGGACGGAGAGAAATACAACAAATCAAAAACCATGGAAATCGGTCCAGCCGTTCTCGAGTTATAAGTGTTGTAACAAACACGACTTTCTTTTATATATATAGATAATAAAGAGGCCGATTAATTCCAATGCTTGTATGCTCCAGCGCCTAATTGAGTCTGCTCACCTGCCATATTTACCCAAAGTTATAACAAACGGCCTATAATACAAATATACTACCTTCCACGCTAGACCGGGAGTGAAAACCTTAGAATGTGCCAGTCACCTACTTCGTCCCTTCTCGTGGCACCGGCACTTCGCGGGCTTCAAGGAGTTTTGCTACAGATGAAACTCTAAGAGAAGCGGAGTCATTTAGTCGGAACAAGGTACTGCAGAATTATGGAGTTGGAAGTACGCCGACAACGAAGCCATTTTCGTGCATGTCGTTCTGGAATGGGAATAGTGACACAGATGATACACAAGAGTGACGTGATTCTGTAGGTAGTAAATAAAGTACGCGCATGAAAGAGCGTTTGAGCAAGTAGCGCTTGTATCTCCCATCGATTCGGTCCATATAACCGCGAGGTTGGTGGGACCATGGGTTGGTGGAGGGTCTTCCCAGGCCTACTGTAAAAGTCAGTAATTGGGATGTAAAGTTATTAGTGTACCTACTGTCGACCCAAAATCAGTGTTCTCATGTTCCATCTAATATCTAACCCTCAGAATGTATGTAAAAGGTCCCGCTAGTAATTAAGAACCACATGATGCTCTTCCTACCCCGATAGGGATATATGGCGTGAGTGTATGTATGTTTTTTACTAAAAATAAGCTTTGAAAAGCTTTGGGCCTGTGGTAGCCTTTGAATTATCTTTGAATATTCAGTACTAGTTAATTAATGTTGCACTTGTTCGATGGTGGCCGTAGCTCGAATTAATAATGGTAGCAAGATTCGGTGGTGCTGAGCTTCCCAGCGCGGTTTGCAAGTCGCGGCCGCATCTCCCTTAATTTACTACGGTGCTAACCACGCGGCCCGCAGTTTGTATTCATTACCCAGATACCCACCTGCCGGGTACTCCCTGCTAGGAGATTTAATACCTCGCACAATCACAGCTCTAATTTACCACTATTCAATTATTAATTTAATTGCTCGAGTACAAGCAAGTTTCATAGTTCCACTGGAGCGTCCATTTGGTAAAGATTGGAAATTTAATTTTAAATTAGTTAACGAAACTTCAATTATTTTCTTTTCCCCATTGAAATTTTCGAAAAATTCAATCACATTGTCTTTGATTTATTTTTGAAGTGGGTTTAATTTTGTTTCATTTCTGTGAAATCACCACCATTCGCATGCCCTGTTATTTGTTCTCGGCGCATGTTGGATTTCACCAATATGGTGGAAGAGTTAGAAAAGGTCGGAATTTGTAATGTGGAATATAATTAGGAACTTGATCTTAGTATCACAGTTACACAGGATTGGGTTTTATGGCCTGCGCATAATGAGTCTTGGAAATTAGAGGATTTAGTCCTCTATATTTATTACAGAATTTATTGTTTCACTTAACCTTTTTGGGACGACTAAATTAACATTGTAACCTCATTTTAAAGTATAAATTCTAAATTTTCAAATACCCACTGGACGTTTTTATAGTGAGAATGGCACGGCAAAATTATATCTCCAGTTCCTAGCATCACCAGGATCGTAGGAAACAATGTTACTCGTTTATAGAATTTTGCCGCACCTTGCCGTTACAATTAAAAAAAGGTCCGTTGTATTTTATTCCGATTGCTTACGTTGACGATTTCAGTCTTTTAAAGACCAACCAAACAGTATCTTAGAAATAAGACTTAAAATAGCAAACTAGATACTCTTCTCCTAATCATACTCAAACCGAGACTTATTCACTCTTCTAGCATTAACCACAACATACATAATTATAAGTGATATCCACCTTTAAATTCATATACGTGTTTAGAAATCTATATTCGGTTTGTGTAGCATAATTCTAGGAGCCATATAAGGCGCCTGCCTCTATTGATATTGCTGCAATAGTCCTTGCTAAAATGCGAGTCATTTCAAATTACGGAACTTATACCAAAAAAACTGTGATATTACTTAATTTTCTGAGAAGGACATAAAGCTTTATTTACCATATAGCTTTATTTAGCAAATTCCATTTTTTTTGTGTGAACTACAAGTGAAAGGCTGCATTCTTGAGTTACTACTTTAAAAGGGTTAAGGCCAAATGCGGTTTAAGTTTGGAAGTAAAATTTATAGGCAACATGGAAAAATTTTAAAGGAACTTAAATATACAGTATCAATAACTATAAAATAAAAAATTAAAAATTCACACCCGACATTTATCGCTTGTTATTACAACTCTTTAACGACTAAACTAATTTTGATCCAACCATCTCGATTATGTTAGCTTTTATTTTATTAAAAATTAAAAAAAAAACTGTCAAAATTTTGGAGCTAGCTGGAAAACCAGGGCACCGGCATTTTATTACCGTAAGGTACTATTATATATTCTGTGATTTTATGGCCTATTATTGTGATAAAGAAGGCTTAATAGATGACTGCGATGGTGCGTCGATTATATTTTGAAGTGAATGATATTTGTAGACTAATTGTCACCTGTAGAATTTTATTACTTAACACAATATTTAAAAATGTCCTATGTTATCATCTTGATACAGAAAAGCAATTAATTATATGTATACTTACATACAAATATGAATTTATTAGTTTATTTTCAGCGGCTTTCATTTTGCTGCCATTTCTGATTTTAGTTTAACATCTTACCAATATTGCTTCACTTTCAAGCATTATGATAATACTGCCTTACAAAGGAATCCAGTAACGTCTAACTGCTCACTAACTTGGGAATAGTTTAGCTTAGCTTACATTTTCCAGGAACCCATCTCATCTCACTCATTTAGTTTACAACTAAAGTTATACAGAGAACGTTTGTGTTTAATTGAGAATCTTTATAGGACATTAGTGTATTAAATTCAGACAAGATGCTTATCTAAATATTTGAAAACTATTTAAAGGATATAGAGGTTAATTTATATGTTTTGGGATATCTTTTATTTGAGTGTCACGATTAGGGTGGCTTTTCATTAAACCCTCAAGAAATAAAGCTTTTTTAAGAAAATATAGTAAATATATACAATTCTGTTATGTGGTGCACATCATCATTACATTTAGCTCTCTCATAGAACATTTTCTCTAAAGAACCTATATGGAATTAATTTAACTTTTCCTCTTATTAAAATGGTAATAAAGGTATTCTAAATGTTCTAACCACGATTTCTATCAGAAAGATACGCCAATGTCTACAGGTGATATATCGTGTCTGAGGTTCTAAGCTAACAAAACTAGGAATAGGGCTCCAATGACAGAGTCGTAGATATAAGGAAACTGTATTTTCTATAGATAGACCCTATATTGATAAATGGGAACTAGAAATGGAAGATAAAGTTAAGTAAGATAGTCGATGAAGTTATTATTTGTTTAGCAACTCGAATGCTTTGGATGGTATTGATTTACGTGTCTGATAAAAACAACCAAATAATCACTTATCTACTGGCTTAAATAATATAATGTTCCAGTTTCAGGCCAGTAGTAAAAAAATCACAGGTTTCATAACTTTTCATAACCACAAGTCGCAAAATTGTTTTTTCATGGTATTGTATTAAGCTTTATATCTACAAACCCCTGCTTAGCATCTCTTGTTACAATACTATACTTTCAAAATCAAAATAAAGTTAATTGAAACGATTTTCATATCTGTCTAAATCTACTAACAATTGTAATCACTGTCCAGTAAATTGCTGGAAATATATCCGGAGCTGAAATTGACCAGCTAATCTTGCCTTGTTTATAGTCCACGTGACAGAACACACAGTGTGAAGATGTCCGAATAAATTAAGCTGACAAGTTGACTGTTGTAGGTCGGCAAGCAAATTAGGTGGTTCGGAGTAAACGAGTTATGGCAAAGTTGTGGCAGTCCGAGCCGCATAGGGACCGTCCTCAGTCCAAACGTTGCCAGAATATTGCCAGAATGTGCCAACCTCCGCCTACTAGTGCTAACTAGACGAAAGTAGCATTAGCCAGAGAAATTACTGTACCTAATGAGCGCTGTTTGTCGCTTGTTCTCGACTTCATACACCTATAAGCAAAAAATATGACAGTCTATAAAATATAATTTTAACAATAAAAATTGGGAAGTGGTATCAAATAAAAAATAAAAATAAATTAAAATACTGACAATCGTTTAGAAACTATATTTTTGTTGGCCCAAAGACTTGTAGCAGATGATCAATGCTGCTGATATGAAGAGGTCTCAACAACAAGCACATCCCGTCTGCGGTTGACATACAGGTTTTCATGTTTATTCTATAATATTCAAACTAAAGCGAATACTGATACTAAAGCCTTGTCTACCTAAAAATCCCATGGCTTGGACGTCAAGCTCTCTTAAAAGACTTTTAAATAACAAAGTACAGTAGCTTTAGTAATTAGAAAGTGGTAGATAACACATGTGGCTCTGCAGACTACGACACATCGTAACTAATAGAAAAATCCCGGCGAGATGGCGCATTTTTTCGCAAGCTGAAACATTGCCTGCCCCGCCCCGTGGCGTGCCGCTAACACTCCTTATAAATACTCGTAAGCCCCCGGCTTTTGTGGCTAATCTTTTGCGTGAAGATCGCCATTATACTGCTATTTATTATTTCCACCCGTATTTTTCTTTTCTAAAGTCAACTCGAAACCCAAAAACGCGCGCTCGGTCGTCTCTACATCGTCCGAACTTTTTAAACTAATTTTTCAAAAAGAGCTACTGAATGAATTAAAAATGATTCTTTTCAGTGGCGTGCTCTTTCGTACGAGGCATTTCATACGGTTTTGAATTTTAAATTATGTTAATTTAGGTACAGAATTTTTTCGCGAGCCTTCACGTCAAATTTTATTTGCATAGGTAAAACTTGCCAGCTCTGACGTTCTTACAAATTATACAGGAATTTTATGAGGCGGTCACACGAAACCATTACATATATTTAAATATTGTTTTATAAAGTTTTAAACTAAACATTCCATAAACAAATTTTAAATTTCGAAATATTAAATTTCGAAATTTTAAAAACAAAACCATAATGTGGTACGTGATATTTTTTTGCGCAAACTGCACATATACATAGAATGTCAGTGAATGCGTAATCTAAGATAAATGACGTCGTAATATTTGGGAGACTTTAAATGAGCTAGTGAAAATTGAAGAATTTTTCAAATGGGTCCAGTAGTTTCGGAGCCTATATAATGCAAACAAACAAACAATCAAATCTTTTCTCTTTGTAATATTAGTATAGATATGGATAATCTACATCAGTACGATTACATCGTCAATATTAGTTTGCGCATACTTATCTTGTTCTCGCATGGTTATGAATAGCCTTAAGTACATCAAATATATGTACATAGAACATAGAAATCTCTCCAAGCTATTGGTTTAGTCAAGCCGACAAACACTCAGGTCCCCCTCTCAGTCGCGAGCGATATGAGCAACTCGTTTAATATTCCCACGTGAGCCTGTGTACCTTTTGATTAGCTTTCATAAACAACAAAAGCCGCGTTATTATAAAGGCGTGTGTCTGCAAAGCTTGAAGCTGTTGCAGAGCTAGGTGAGCTCTAGATAAATGTTACAGTATTGATTCTACTAGGAAATTATTTCCCTACTTGGAAAACATGGGATAAATCTTCTTATGTATATAAAATTGGAGGTCGTGATTCAGTGACTCATCAACGCCCAGCCCAAACCCTTAGAAACGAAACTTCGTAAATTTTTTCGAAAATCATCTCCTATGGTAAGGGGTCAAGAATAGGGTGACTAAAACAGTTCTTTGCGCGAGTGAAGCCGCGGGAAAAAGCTAGTTATAGATAAATTATATGCTGTTTAAAGTTATGTTTGTGTGTTATATCTTCTGGGAGTCTATTCCACCGACCAACGGCGGTGGTACGACAATGGCTGCTCAGTTAACTGGAATTATTAATATAATTAGTAAAGTTATTCTATTAGGTACGCCCCTAATTTACGATCGAAATAGGGAAACCAAATATATTATCTAAATAAGAAAAATCAGTGAATGGTTACTTACCTATCTAAATTTACTCTATAAGTAAGACCATTGCCGGAAAAAAACTAGCTGCAGCAGCACGCAACAGACTACAAACACGAGCAAGAGCACTTCAGAATGCTTTTTATGCAAATAAGGTATGCTACTGTTATGTGTCTAGTACGGTGTACCGCGCAAGTTATGACAAAGTGAGGTAGTCTCGAGGGCTGGGCCGTTCCTGCCGAACTCTTAAATTAGCGCTAACTTAGACCACTTAGCTTCTTCAAGTTTTGTTTGTAGACACAGTAAATATTTGATGCAGAATACAATGCGGCTCTCCGACTGTTCCGGCGAATCAAAGCCGACTTTAAACAGTTGTTCAACAGGGTTTTCCGTTTGAGCGATTTTCCAGACTTCATGGGAACGAATGTGCTTCGTAATACCCTTAGTTCACTCTTACATCTTTTGCCGTCTTTGGATGTGTTCAAACTTTGCACAAGTTTAGGTTTCCGCGTATTTTTAAGAGATATCAGAACAGATAAACCTTTTTAAAATCAGCAGGTTTGTCATAAAATACAATCTGTGATCAAATATCTATCTACGACTTTTCATGAATTGTAAACTCCGATATTACCTAGAGGTATTTTGGTTTAGAAATGATTTTGTTTGGCATAGAAAAATTTTTTTTCGATTTTTTTTTGTGATTGATCGCTTCATCAGCTAGATTTTTTATAGAGTTACACTAACATTCTTTTGTGAATGTTTTAATTTTTATCTGTTTAAACATCACTTTTATATCTAAAAGTCATCTAACATAATGTAATTATATAATATCATTTTTTGTTTTTGTTAATTTTTTAAAAGTACTTATACTCTTTTGAACAAAAGCAGAATTTTGTAAACGGCCGACAATTGGCATTACAAAGAACCTACATTCCAATTCAGAACCTCCTCTTTCTTTTTGAAGTCGGTTAAAAAAAGATAATTTGTTTGCAGGACTCTACACAACTTAACGGTGGCACACCAAATGCAAATTTCCATTAGCTATTACTTACCGACAACTTTTTTTTCAATTTAAAATGCTTAAAATTACCCAACAATCTCATTTACAAACGATTCACCTTGGAGAATCATCACGTAAAAGCCATTAGGCTACTATATAGCGATCATAACTGATTCAAACTGTGTTTGGGCATTGACTAGGAATGGCAATCGAAGTGCGACCAGTATTCAACGGCTGTGGACGGGCAATAACTCGATTTCGCGGTTATTTTAGCTCATGTAGCCTGCACCACCCTGCATTGGATGTATGGGCGTGCGAACCACGAAATAACAAGAGAGGAGGTGCATTACAGTCCATACGATTACGAAAGGACAATGGAAATCACTTTTTTAAACTGTTGTAGAGCTGTTAGGTAGCGGGATTATAGCAGAGTAAGCAGCTTGGAAAGGAAGAATAATAAAGATGACGAGATTTATAAATATATTATGCACAACAAAAACAAGACATTGACGAACGAATAGAAACAATAGACAGACATGACATAAACAAAGATTTTATCAAAAAGTTCCACCTCCAATACTTTCCCTCACTGGGTCTACTAGGGCTTATTCGTGGAGACCAAGCCCAGTGTCTCACGTAGAGGAACGAATCTTGGTCGTGGCAGACCTTTTGTCAAAATGTCTGCGACTTGATCGTGGGTCGTAACTCGTTGGACTTGAATTTCGTCTTCTGCTACGAGTTCTCGCACATAAAAATGACGAATTCTAATGTGCTTCGTTCTTTTATGAAATTCGGGGTTGTGCGCTAGACGAATGGCGGCTTCGTTGTCCACGCTCAACATCGGAACACATTTCAATGTCGTGAGTTCTTGAAACACTCGTTTTAGCCAAACTAATTCTCTGGCCGCTTCGCTTGCAGCCACTAATTCGGCCTCTGTCGTCGAAATCGCTACTGAGGACTGTCTCTGACTGAGCCAGGCTATTGCTCCTCCTGCATAACGACAGACAACACCTGTGGTGGAGCGTCCGGTCGTTAAATCACCACCGTGATCTGCACCGCTGAAGCCTTCCAAAATTCCAGTTAGATGTTCGAGTCTATATCTAAGGCCGTAAGTTAAAGTGCCTTTGAGATAACGAATTATTCTTTTAACATTTAACCAATCACTTTTGGTCGGTGCTTCCAGTTTTCGAGATGCGACACCTACTGCGTATGCTATATCAGGTCGGGTTGCTACCATCAGGTATGCTAATGCGCCTACGGCTTCTCGATATTGAAAATAAGGCTTATCTTCCTCATCAGTATGGTCGATAACTTTCCCTGCTTCAGAAGCTTCTCTATCAATAGGCGTTGAAATTGGGTTGCAGTCACTCATTCCAAATCTCTCGAGTAGCTTCTTGGTGTAAGCTTCTTGCTTAAGTACTATTGACCCTTTGTACTGCGATATTTCCATGCCAAGATAGAACGTAGCAGGCTTAGTAGTAATCTTTAGCTTTTCTCGCAAGTTGCTAAGAAACTCGTTTGCCAGCTGTTCGTTAGTAGCTGCAACTAGACCGTCGTCAACGAAAAGAGTTAGGAGTATCTTATTATCTCCATACTTTCTAGTATACAAGCACGGATCTGCAATACTTTGTCCAAATTCTAGTTCCAGTAGAATCTCATGAAAACGTTGATTCCAACATCTTGGAGCTTGTTTAAGTCCATATAGACTGCGGTTGAGTCGACAAACTCTGTCGGTGCCATCACTGAAACCTTCTGGCTGTTTCATAAAGATTTCTTCCTTAAGATGACCGTGAAGAAATGCAGTCGTGACGTCGAATTGAACAAGGTGCATTCGTTCACTTGCAGCAACACTTATCAAGGCTCGTATTGTAGCCATTCGAGCTACCGGGCTAAAGGTTTCCTCGTAGTCAGTTCCTCTCTTTTGTCTGAAACCTTTTACTACAAGACGGGCTTTGTAGCGTTCGATTGAACCGTCAGGGTTTTTCTTAATTTTAAATACCCACTTACAGGGAATTGCTTTTCGGTCCCTCGGTAGTTCTTGTAAGGACCAGGTTTGGTTTTCATGGAGTGACGTTATTTCACTTTCCATAGCTTTCAACCATTTATCCTTGTCGGCGCTGAGAATGGCCTCTTTATAAGTTAAGGGCTCTAATAACTCGTTGTTAAGAACTGCCATAACATAATCATCGAATTTCGCTGGTAGATGAAGTTTCGATCTGTCACGTAAGTTGTACCTCGGTTCACTTTCCTCCACTGCATCTAAAAAGATTTCTGAGGAACCATTCAGTGCTTCGTGTCGTGGATTCAAGTAATCTTCAACTGCTTCATGTAAGCAATCTTCATCTGCATCATCTCCCTCTAATTCGACAGATTCTATGTTAGGTGGTTCTACGTCTGTGTTATCTCGAGAATCTCCCTCTGTCTCGATAGGTTGAGTTTCGTTTATTTGTCGCGGTTCATCGGTTTCTGTAGGAACGACAGGTATGCGATCAAGTTGCACTATGTACTCGTTTATACTTGTGTCTTGCGCTTCCACTTTCGTTTCACTCTCGACTGAAGAAACAGATTTTTCGTCAAATAAAACGTCTCGAGATAGTATCACGCTATTCTTGTTGCCTTCTTTGATCCAGATGCGGTATCCGTCATCAGAATAACCAATTAAAATGCCTTTCACGGCTTTTTTGTGCAGTTTTCTACGTTTTTGCTTAGGGACGTGGGCATAGCACGTGCTGCCGATAATTCTTAAGTGCTTAATGCTTGCTTTCTTCCCAAGCCAAAGTTCATAGGGCGTTTTCCCTAAAATAGGAGTTGGGCCGGTTCGGTTGAGAATGTAAACAGCTGTAGTTACGAGTTCACCCCACAGATTTTCAGGTAACTGTTTATGTGCGTGCATCATCGCTCGTGCTGTCTCAACAACTGTTCTGTTTTCTCGTTCCGCGCAACCATTTTGTTCGGGTGTGTATGGGCATACGAGTCTTTGTTTTACTCCTTCTTTTTAAAGAATTTCTCTTACTTGACGATTATCGAATTCACCTCCATTATCGCTTAATAGTTCTTTAACTGTATGGCCAGTGTTCTTTACAAGTGCCAGCAGTATCTTAAGCTTTTCAGGTACTTCGGATTTTTCTTTAAGTAAATAAATAAAGCGGTATTTTGTATAATCATCCTTAAATAATAAGAAATAGCGATATTTCGAGAAGGAATACGGGAATGGCCCGCACATGTCCGCATGTATCAGTTCTCCTGGTGTAGAGGCTCTAGCTCTTGTTCTAAACTCTAGACGATGAGCTTTGCCGTTGATACAGCCTTCGCATAAATCATGGTCATTGGGCAAGTCGATTCCCAATTCACGCTTTACCAATGCTTTAACGTGTCTCTTATTTTGATGTCCAAGGCGCTCATGATACAACTGTGTTTCAGTAGTCATGAAGACTTCCAGTCGTTGTTTCGGTTCTTTAATCTTTACGTCGAGTTTGTAAAGTCCACCTTGTAGGCAACGATTACCTATAATTTTTGTTTCTCCGTTTACAGACAATCTACACTGTTTCGGATTCGAAGTAAAAATACTGTTTGGATTTTTGTCATGAGCAGCTAAGACAGAAAACAGGTTACGTTGGATTGACGGGACGTACCACACATCTTGAAGGGTAATCGGTACCTTCTTTCCCTTAACGATGGCATTCAGGACGATGTTTCCTTTGCCCATGGCACGAATTGTACTACCGTTGGCTGTAGTTACTGTAGACAACTCGTCGAAACGTTTAAAGTTTTGAAATAGGTCGCTCCGATTCGTGATGTGGCTAGTGGCTCCATTATCAACCCACCAGTTTTCTCGATCATGATCTGACATTACATTATCCATAGCAGTCGATGCTTGCTCATTAGTAGCAAAAAGAAGCGTCATATTCGCTCGTTCACGCTTTTCAGATTTTTCGGACGAAGTAGAAGGAGTAGGATTCATACTCTTGGGCGGCTTGCCATCTTTTATCCATTTTGGACAGTTTCTGACACGGTGTCCATTCTCCAAGCAGTAATTACATCTTATCTTCTTGTCCTTCTTGTGCTTTTGTGTACTCGTTGTAGCACTTAAGATGTCTTGATCAGGTACGTTTTTACTTGACAAGGCTCTTTCGAAAGCACATAGGTGGCTTGTGAGATTTTCAACATTTCTTTCCGTCTTTGGTATTAAGAGCCAGGTGCTTCTAAAGGAAAAATATTCGTCGCCAAGAGTGTTCAAAATTTTACATATGAGTAATAAGTCTGGTAAACCTTTATTCATAGATTGAGCCATTTCTTGATTAAGTTCCGTCCAAATATTTTTTAATTTACTCATGTGCGTGGCGATGTCATCAGTTTCGTTGCGTTTGAAACTAAAGAATTCCATGCACAGGTTATAAGCACGGTCTTCACTAATACCATCGTAAAGTCTATGAAGTTCAAGCCATACGTCGCGTGACGTTGTGTAGCGCATGACTTTTTTCAATGTCTCCTCGTTCATGTTGGTCGTAAGAATTAGGAGTGCACTTGTGTCCGCCTTTACATACGCTGCGAGTTCAGCCTTGTACTTGGCAAGAGCTTCGGCGTCTCCTTCACCATTACCGGACGGGGTTTCCTGGTAAACAGGTCGGTCGAATTTTCCATCTACGACATCTAACGCACGATCAACACTTTTCAGTAATATGGACACTTTATACTTCCAGGTTGACCAATTTCCTTTACCGTCTAACATACCAATTGACACTTTTGTCGAAGTAAGATTTTCCATTTTTATTTGATTAGGAAAAATATTGCGTGCTGCACATAACCTATAGCAGAGTAAGCAGCTTGGAAAGGAAGAATAATAAAGATGACGAGATTTATAAATATATTATGCACAACAAAAACAAGACATTGACGAACGAATAGAAACAATAGACAGACATGACATAAACAAAGATTTTATCAAAAAGTTCCACCTCCAATAGGGATGTCTACACAAAGCAACTGGTAAAAGAAAATATATTGAAGAATTAACGAATTTCACGGTATAAAGGAAATTAAAGTAATGCTGGCACAAAATCGGACCCAACTCGGGAACTTTCAAGTACTGACAGACAGGAAATAATTGAAGTTTGAATATTTTTTTAATAAATACAATTTTTAAGAAAACAAAAGAAACATACAGTCGAAGATAGAACCTCCTCCTTTTCTGAAGTAGTTTAAAAACTTTTAATTAAAAAAAAAAACTTTTTCAAATTAATTGGGCTAAATAGCAACAACTGTGATACAGTGAGCAACATGAGCACATGTTTCTTGCTCGCCCTTTGACATTGACATACTTATCGACACTTTTTTGACATTTGAACGCGGCGCATTTATCGCACACACGTTGTGTTTGAGCTGATGTTGCTACTACATTCGCTTTATTATTTAATTAAAGTTTTACTAATAGTAATAAGATTATTATTAGGAGTCTTTGTAATAGCAGTTAATAAAGTTTTTATCTATCTATCTATCTATATAATGGGTGTTCGTCTCTGTCTTTATGTATGTTCTAAAGGGACCCAGAGTTTCTTGCCTATTCTTCTCTCGGGAAGACTGCACCTTTGCGAATAGGCGTAGAGTCAGTAGGATCAAAAAAACGAATGTGTATGTATGTATTTAAATCCTTTAATTTATGTTTGTATGTATTTAATGTAATCTGACTTATTTTAAGTGGCATCTTGAATGTCCTATAAAGCAAGGATTTTTTCTATCCTTGCTTTATAGGACACGACACAAGGGAAAACCTTAGTGTGGGCCTTTGAGTGTATAGCGTTTATTTATTTTTCTATCTACCTATTAGTCTGTGGTTGGGACACAGGTGCCGCCCGGTCTAATGATCAAATTGACATCGATAACCCAATGCGTGCTCTACATTTTGTGGAATGTACAACCAATCACTCTAATGTTACTGGTTGCCCATTATAAATTTCGCTTGCTCGGTGTACGACAAAGATTTTGTTTAAGACAGATTCTTGATATGACGGATTCGTTTTACAACAGAGAGTGTCATATAGCGAAACTTTAGCGGGTGATTTTCCCCATGGAACTTAACAATTTTCCCCAAGAAGACCATGTAAAATTAAAAAAAAACCGGTCAAGTGCGAGTCGAACTCGCGCACAAAGGGTTCCGTACCATTACCTATAAAACTGGCCAAGTGCGAGTCGGACTCTATAAAACCCATTATCTCTATAAAAGCGGCAAAAAAATGACGTTTGTTGTATGGGAGCCCCCTTAAATATTTAATTTATTCAACTTTTTAATATTTGCTGTTATAACAGCAACCAAAATACATCACCTGTGAAAATTTCAACTGTCTAATTATTATGGTTCATGAGATACAGCCTCGGACAGACTTATCTATAAAAATTGATTCTCCCCACCAAAAATCCAAGATGGCGGATATGAAATTTTTGGGCATACCGACATATGGGTGTCGTTTAATAGGTTTTCGGGGGTTCTGATTCAGAAACGTTTTTGGATGGAAGCCCCTTTAAATATTTATTTTATTATGGTTTTTCGTGTTTGTTGTTATAGAACCAATAGAAATAAATCATCTGTGAAAATTTCAACTATCTAACTGTCACGGTTCATGAGATACAGAACGGTGATAGACGGACAGACGGACGGACGGACAGCGGAGCCTTAGTAATAGGGTCCCGTTTTTACCCTTTGAGTACGGACCCTTAAAACCGACCAAGTGCGAGTCGGACTCGAGCACGAAGGGTTCATTACCATTATTTCTGTAAAAACAGCAAAAAAATCACGTTTGTTGTATAGGAGCCCCCTTAATATTTATTTTAGTCTATTTTTTAGTATTTGTTATTATAGCGGCAACCGAAATACATCATCTGTAAAAATTTCATTTGTCTAACTATCACGGTTCATGAGATACAACCTCGGACAGATATATCTATAAAAATCACGTTTTTTGTATGGGAGCCCCCTTAAATATTTATTTTATTCTGGTTTTTAGTATTTGTTGTTATATGACCAATAGAAATACATCATCTGTGAAAATTTCAACTATCTAACTATCACGGTTCATGAGATAAAGCCTAGAACAGACTTATCTATAAAAACGAGCAAAAAAAAACACATTTTATATGTTTATTTTATTCAGATTTTTAGTATTTGTTGTCATAGGGCTTATAGAAATACATCATCTGCGAAAATTTCAACTGTCTAATCACGGTTCATGAGATGCAGCCTGGTGAAAGACGGACGGACGGACGGACGGACAGGGGAGCCTTAGTAATAGGGTCCCGTTTTTTCCCTTTGGGTACGGAACCCTAAAAATGGTTGACTGAGGCTGACTAGCTGATCGCTCCAGTTGCTTGTGAAAAGTTTTTCAGTTTAGTGGTCTTATGTATACTTATCCTTAATTTTTGCTTACCTACTAATTTAAAGACACTCAATATTGTGAAAACTAATAAACCTTCTTATTGCAAAAGCCTTACTTGCAGTTTAGTTTGACATAACTTAGTGACGCGTTAGTTTTTTTAAAATTGAATGAACAACCAGATAAGACACAGATAATCCCTATTGAACACTTTTAACAATAACTTACTACCTACTAGATTTTGTTTAGTAGAATTCAAACTAAAACGTGGAAGAAATTGCTGTTAAGCAATAAGGCCGCTTATTTGAATGCATTGTATCAAATTTGCTGTAAATATTGTTGTTTTTTTCTATGTGTGCAATAAAGTATATTGTATTGTAAAACCAATATCACTTAAATCTAAACACGCAAAAGCATACGCTTCAAAGAAAATGCTTTCTTCAGCCAATACTGTTTGAATTATACCTCTCGTCGACACAATAGGAGCGTACTTAAAGACTCGACTTTAAAAAATTAGAAGAAACCCCAAATTGTGATGCAAATTTCTATTTATGTATTCCTCTTTTTTAAATTGGTTTTACTTTTGTCCGAAATGGAAATTAATGTCTTACTTCCCAGTAAAGACAAGGAAGTCATTGTCGCTGAAATGGGACGCCTTATTTAATTTTCGCAAGACCGTATTGTCGTGTTTTTAGGTATAAAGGTAGAATTATGTACATTGTATAGTGAGTTTGGTAGAGGAGGTATTTGCCAGCTTAAGCCGCTTTGCGAATTCGGGGAGATGGTGGGATTTATCAGGTTTTGGAGTGGCGAGCATATTTCAGCGTTGCAGGTGCGCCGTTTGCTGCAACTTCGATTAATTCCCATAACGAGGCGGGTCCATCACGCGCGCGCTCGTTTGTCTCCGGGCCAGCTATAAATACATCAGCGCACTTGCAATTTAATCCGTTCTGTTCCGCTTCCGTGCCGTGCGGCCTCGACGCCGGCTCCTCTCTCGCTCTGCACTAACTCCTGCATCCACCAATTCTTGGTGAAAGTTGTCGCAATTAATCTCTCACGTGCCCATTCACTACACAATCGTCCCGAATTCTAAAAAAAAACAGAATTCCTTTTCAAAGTTAATCTAATTTGCTTACCCATAGTACGAATCTTCTTATAGCCCGCTTTATTTTCACATCTAAAGTAAAGTAGTAACAGTTCGTAGAAAATTTGTAAATTTGCGTACAAAGCGCAAAGCACTGGTGGGATCGTCTTTATATGCAAATATTATTACAGGAGTCTGTTGAAGGACCACACCAAACTCACGCATTGAACGTAAACAGGTATCCCACGTATACATTTATAAGCAGTTGAAGCAACTGGGACTGTAATAAAAGACCTTGTCTGGGAACCTTTGACATTGTGTAGCAATTCTCAAAGAATTTTCAGACCATGGCTGTCGTTAGGGCGGACAGATGCCCTGTGCGCGCGAAAATCGAGTTAGAATTTAGGCAATTACTGAACACTATTACTATTGATGATCTATCGAGCTATAATTCAGTCGGATTGCTGAGTTGAACAATTCATGGGCAAATCTGCTCTAAGCATGTTAACATAGCTCCGAGGCTATTGCGGTGTGCCGATCCATATGTCCATCTCGACATTATGTAACATTGTAGTGGGTAGATAAATGCTGTAGATATGTGGGTAATGCGAATACCTATTGACTTGATTAAGCTACTTCAAAGGATCAATTAACGCGTCGATGCTATAACAAATAGGACTAATTAGCTGCGGTTTGAGACGCTTTATTAAACTTGTCCATTAAAGATTGTAGGGTTCTTTTTATAGTTACAGCGCTGTAGTATCAGTATGCATTAGTAAATTACGTGTGCAATTAGAAGTGCCAATGTTTGGCAAGCGGCGCGGGCCCAGGTCGTCTGTGGCATGCGGCCGCTGCAACTGACGGCGCTCAATCACTCGCCCCGACACGTGTCCCATCCATCTTCAGTGCAAATCTCGACTCTGTCACCTGTAAATAAGGCATAGCCACAACCCGCAAACTAAACTAGAGCGTTTGCGTTACGCTCACAGTCTTCTCTTTGTATTTGAGTCGTTCCATTCATAGAGATAACGGCGTGCTCCGAGGCGACAACGGGAAACAATTACGCTATTACAAAAGACCTTAAGGATTCTAATTACGAGTGGATCCTTTCATCCGTACACCCGATCGGATACGACGCCTGCCCATTATCGCGTACCATAAACATTTTGAGTTTCATATCCGCGGCACGGCCCGCCCGCCTCGCTTATTACCTCCGCGAGGAAAAGAATAACATCGTTTTGGCACTTTTGACGCGAATTCCGGATGCCTACGTACATATTGTGCGCCGTTAATATTCTGCACGGCGCGTCCGTCCTTTTTTATTTGTATCTAAAATTGAACATTTTGTCGCGACAACGAGCGTGCGCGGCGGGCACCCCTCCAGCGAAGTAGCGATAAAAATACGAAATGGTGCGCTGGAGTCGCATCTAACTATCATAACACGCCTAATTTGCCTGTAACTTTCAAATAGTTTCTCATGATCCAACTGATTTAAGTACTTCAGAATAACTTGAGTACACAAGTTACGTTCCAAGTTTCACAAAGACTAAAAACCAACAGACAAGAAAGTAACTGAAAAATTGAAACTGTTCTCAGCGGTTAGTGACGAGCGAAATAACTAGTCTATCAAAACAACAGACGACGTCGACAGAGAGATGAAAATGCGAAGTTAGCAAAACAACAAAACGGGGAACGATTGGCGGCGCGCGACCACCTCGCCAATTTGCAGCTCTACCATTATTCAAAGTTTAAAAAAAGCGCAGCTGCGAAAATTAAAAAGGTTCCTCAATATGATCAAAGAATCTGCTGAAGTCGACTGCCTTTATGCTGGAGTAGCAAACTCGCTAAGATAAGGGGAGGAGCGGACAAATTGTAATAATTGCGAGACGAGATAAGAAGTGACACCAGAAAACAAATGAAGGCGGGCGGCGGCGCGGCGCGACGAAGGGAGAGGGCGGGTGACGTCACGCCGAGTTGGTACGTAGTTGGAACTCTGCGTATCTCCATCCTCACTTGCCTAAGCCGGCAATCATACATCGTCATATGTGTTCCTTTATCTGTGCTCAGGCGCCTCAGTGTTCTAGTCTAGTCCTTACTGAGGATTAAGTCGGTCACTAACCTCCAAACTAATGATTTGGTTGGGTATTCTCTACGTAAGTAACATTTTATTTTATAGGCAGTGTTTTCGTTCTTATTGAAATAGAGAATAGTGAAAATATTCCGAAAACAATACAATACAATACATAACTATTTGCACACAAAAAGTACAATAACTCCAAGAAACACAAACAAAAGCATTGTGATACAAAAAGGCGGCCTTATTGCTAGGCAGAAATCTCTTCCAGGCAACCTTACGGTACAGGAAACAGATCGATCGTTAAAAATGTCGAGCGGAGTGCATAAAATAAAAATAACTTAAAATAACTTTACAGTTAACATTAATTAACATTGTTTTTGTTTATGTTAATTTTATAATTTCAGTTAAATTAATACATTTTGATGAAGCAAAGATGTTCGATATCATTAAATAATTATTTAATACGAGGGATTTAAATATAAAGTGGGTTAGGGCAGGGTTCCCGGGGGCCCACCTTGAGCCTCGGGCTCCGCCGCCGTCACCGCTCGCCAAATTAAAATGATAAATCAAATCCGTCAGCCGCCTGTACGGTATGCTCGACCTCCTCACTAATGTAACAATCTATTTAACCTACGACAAAACTTCACAAGTTACCGTATGTTACCCAAAAATTTTACGATCAAATGAAAATCATCTAAGTAATATACGCCAGTCATATCGAATATTAAAATAAAAAACAAACGGCTGATTTTTTTATATGTAGTTAGGACGACTACCAGTATCGTAATATCCAAGTTTGCAACTTCGAAAGACCTGTGCTAATTTCCTGAGATTTCAGGTAATTTACCTGAAGGGAAATCGATAATTGTACTTTTTTTGGTTAAAAACATTGCGTGGAACGAAACATATTGTTCGTATGAGATTTGGTTGGCAGCCTTATCAGCTTTTTTTTACTTTTTTTTAAAAATAAATATATTTTTTTGTACTTTCTCGGTTAGTACAGAGCTGGTTCTCGCAATTTTGTTCTACTTTAAAAACGTATAAATTTTAATTTTAAACGCATACTTTTAGATTTATATTGAGAATCCTAAAAAAATCCTCGAAGCGGTGATAGCCCAGTTGGTAATGAGCCAGACTTGTAATCTGAAGGTCGCGGGTTCAAATCCTGGTGCGGGCCTGTACCACTAAATTCGTCTTTTCGGATTTAAGTACGGATTTATAATTATCACTTGCTCACCGGTGAAGGAAAACATCGTGATGAAACCCGCTCGTCCAAGAAAATTTTCGAAAGACTAGTGGTCCACCAACCCGCATTAGGCCAGCGTGGTGGACTATGGCCTAAATCCCCTTCGTGTTTGATAAGAGATAAGAGATCCTAAAAAAATTGTAAAAATTTCGCGGTTTTTCGAGTGCTGCTAAGTTAGCACAGGGCTTTCGAAGCTACAAACTTGGATATACGATGCTGGTAGTGGTCCTAACAACATACAGGGTGGCCCAGAGGGTGACGTCCAAAAGAAAAATTTGTATGCCCCGTGCCAGGGGGCATTATCACCCTATGTATGTACCGCGATTTTTTGTAGTTTTGAATTTATTACATATTTAATGAATTTTTCGAAATTATTTACCCAGCATTGAAAAGTATTATTTAAAAAAGTAGGCGGTTTCCTAGTGGTAATTACATAGAACGTATTGTTTCTGGAAATACCGCAGACTTTGCCCAAAAAGTTTATAACACGCTTGTAAATGAACCTTAGACAAGTTATAGCGATTACACAATCTTCACGCTATATCCCTTGTGCTGATATTTCCCTCATTATTTATCACAAATATTTTTTTTAAATATTCGTAAACTTAAAGTGAAAAAAAAATTAAATCGATGCTGGGCGAAAAATTTCGAAAAATTCATTAAATGTGTAACTTTTAAACTGCAAAAATCGCGGAACATACATGGGGTTGATCTGAATGCCCCTAGCATGGGGCATCTAAATTTTTCTTTTGGCCGTCGTCGCCCGCTGGGCCACCCTGTATATAGCCGTTAGTTTGTTGTTTTAGACATTTCTCCTGTTAAATATGATTGGCGCATGGACTTAGTACTTTCTGATTGGCGTAATATTTGGACTTTTACTTTTAATTTTTGACAAATTAAAAGAAGTTGAAAAAACTCTTTCAAGCAGTTACTGATGCTGAGACTGACCGACGACGTCATTGTATATAATTGGTGACCATTACAATGAATTCATCCATAATCATGATGCTTGTAAAATTAGAGATCTGTGGATCGTTGGCTTAAGAAAATTATAGGAAAAGTATCTATCTAGTCCTAAATTACAATTGTTCCATACCCATCCAAATCGGCAGAAGGTAATGTGCTCCTAGAACCACTTGATGCCACATTTGACATTACAATACAATACAATAATTTATTGCACTCCAACACAAATAAGGTACAGTTACATTCATTTTGATTTGAAGAATAATTAGATGGAACATGAATACTTATACCGGTGATAAGCCTTCCCATGATAGAGCAAAACTATTGCGGCCCACTTTCTTTCACTCCCATGTGGTAATAATATCATGTATATTACTAGCTTTCCTATGTTCATCAGGGATAATGTAGGATTCCAATGATGAAAGAATTTTTCTAATCGGTCCAGTAGTTTCGGAGCCTGTTTCAATGTAAACGAACAAACAATCAAATCTTCCCTCTTTAAAACATTAGGATAGATAGATGAAGAAGTATACTCAAAATGCAGATTTGTTAAGAAAAAATAAATTCCTGGACAAAAATATTATCCAGGTTTAATAATTTCATTCACAGACCAGCTGGGAGAGATAATGCAAAGTGATACCGTAAGGTTACATTGCAAAGGATAAAAATGAATATCTCATTTGGACTAAGTAGTCGCTTGTTACAGATGAAAATTATGAAAATGTAGCCACTGGAGGTAAAATCTCGAATTTAAAAGTAACATTTTTTAGTAATTTTATGTTGGTTGTTTGTGCTAGGTACTGTGGTTATTGCTGAGTAGAAAAATCATTTTTGTTTGTGACTAGCTTTTTACCCGGGACTTTATTCTCGTGGGGATTTGGGAAATTATGTGCTTATGTGTTTTTTTCTGATGTACAAAGTTTCATCTACAGTTTTTTATTACACTTGATGAAATTAATTTAATGAAATCATAAGTGAACATTTTATTTTATCGGTGCACTATACTCCATCAAATAATAAACATTTTAATTACAATAATCACAATTAGTCACAAGATTCCAAATTGAGAATACAATTGTATTTTTAAAACAATTTTTGTCTTAATTAAATAGTAATTTAAAATTGTGATTTTCCTCGATTTTTTTCAAATCCCTTATTTGCTAAAGCGTGGCTAAAGCTTAGTGATTTTTTATTTTAGGGGGCTTCGAAAAAAAATATAATTTTTATTTTTGTAAAAACGTAATTCTAAATATAAACATTATTTTGATCTTGATTTGGAGACTAGTGCAAAAGCTGAAATTGGCTCAAAAGTTACCATTTTATAACGTACCTAGGCAAGGAAAGGTTTTACGAAATTTCTACAGGAACAAAATATGAGGATGACAGGGATGTCATCCTCATATTAAAGGGAAACAAATAGCAGTTTCTGATTGATTATGCATTAACTCACTATGACGCAAACGACAATATGCGCAAAACCTTTCGACTGGCAACACTGTCGGTCTATTAGAGTCCAATTTCGACAACATTACGCGTACTATGAATTCAAATGGCTGCCACAAAAGCTTGTTTTACTTATTTTATTGCGTAGTGTGGAGTCAATTTCGAATTTGGTACAATCAATGCATATATTATTGAACAATCGAGAATTGAACCTAAGAATTAGGTCATTTTTTGTTTCCTTATTTTGTATCTTGTTTGAAATACATAAAAAATAAATACACCCACAATAAGGTTTTCTCTTGTATCGTGGGTCCCTCAGAACATTATTAAGACAAACACAAACACCCATGACCCGAGAACAGATATCTTCTTTTACAAAAACATTTGCCCCGACTGGAAATCGAAGCTAGGACTTGTCGATCAAAAGGCAGCCCCACTATTACTTGACTAAACCGGCCGTTAATAAGAATTTGTGAATAATTATAATCTTATTTAGTTTTGAGACAAAGCACAAACAGTATAGCTAATACTTGGCCGTATCAGATTCAGCGGTCTAAAATAGTCAGACCTACGAAATAGTCAGAACGACATCGACTCGACAAGATTATGTCTTGCGTCCATATTAGCTATGCGGGCCGATAGTCAGCTTTAGCCTTTTGTTGTAACTGTTCTTATGGCTTTAATCAGTCAGCCACAGGTAGTTTTATTCTTCTTGTATAAAAAGATTTATCTCTCACCAATTTCAATAGAAATTTATTCGAATTGCACAACCTGAAAATATACAGGGTGTTTGGTAGATGGTCCAACAAACGCTGATTAGTAAAAACTAAAAAACCGGTACAAAAACAAGTCAAACTAAAATTTACTAAGCCAAAACTGTAAAATGTTGTTTAATTAAAAAAAATACTTTTAAAAAATGGTAAGACTTAAGGAAA
Organism: Aproaerema taeniolella; assembly: GCA_949987775.1. Classification (NCBI taxonomy): domain Eukaryota; kingdom Metazoa; phylum Arthropoda; class Insecta; order Lepidoptera; family Gelechiidae; genus Aproaerema; species Aproaerema taeniolella. The sequence goes on from OX465246.1 coordinate 8,731,707, forward strand.
CATAAATTAAGTACGATTTATTCCAAATGAACCCAACAACCTCCCATTTCCGTTTGTCGGACAATCTACCAAACATCCTGTATAATTTTTTTACATCACTCTTCTGAGAGAAAAACCCGCGCACTATTTATCATTTAGTTAATTACCCTTACCACATCATGCCAATACAACTGAACCAAAAATTGTTGTCAATATCCAAACACACTGTTATTTACAAATAACAACGCAACGGTATCGGAACACGCTAAAACTAATTGTGTGGTAAATCTGAATGAGTTGCAATTTGTCAACAGGCCACCCTGAACCTTGATTACAAAAACAAAAGCAATCCCAACTGTTGAATAAAACAAGTCACCTGAAATTGATATACCGAGCTTACTTTATTAACATCCGAATGGGCCAATTACCCGCAAGTGGCTCTAGAAAATCTTGGAGACGGAATAAGCTGGTACTTTATGAAAGGAAATATTTTTCCTCGGAATACAATTGTAAGAAAGTATTTTGAATATTTTAGTCTTCTACTTTAGAATTTTGGAGATGATCCGCGCTTGACTAAGTCTTTTGTAAAGTTTTCTAACTCTAACGTACCAAAACGACCTCTGGTGTGGCTTAGAACTGGGTCAAATGGCAACAATGCTTTCTACGGAGTATGTGATAATTTTCTACTCTCCTGAGGTTAAACTTTTTAAGATCAGAGAAACCAAATTTTGAGGGCTTTCAATGAAAACTTAGGTAAAAGAAAAAAGGAATAAAGACGGCCCATATTGATACTGTTAATCTTTATTCAAGCTCCTATTAAAAGCAATGGTCTAAAAATGTTCAATCATCTATCTACTATGAGCTTGGCTGCACAGTACATATGAACGGTTATCGAAAGGCGTTACCGAGATACCACCCATAATGTTTTATTAAATGTCATCCACAATATAATGAGGTGCGAGGGATCTAACATCTCCGAGAGGCTACAGAAATATGTGCGAAGTGTTATGGAGTGCCGTTGTAAGTCAATGAAGCGGCAAATGGGGTGTTCTCTCCGAGCTTCGACGAGGGTACTCTCTAATAAATAAAATTATGCCTCAGAAATTACAAGAATACGCCTGGCAGCGATCCCCGCGAGATTGGATGCTGGAGATTTTCATTGATATCCTCCTATAATGAATCTAATATGTAGTAAGCTTTGAAGGCGCCAGAACTGTGGCGGAAAAACGAGATTGGTTCGCTGATGATATTGTGATGCCAAACCGAGAGTTTATTGCCTTTCAGTAAATGGAACAATTAGTTTACATAATGGGAGTTGATTGTGTTCCGATCACTGGCATTTCGAGGTCGTTTTGTTTATTTAAGGATACTAGACATCCCTACTATAATATTATAAATTCGAAAGTAACTCTGTCTGTCTGTCTGTTACGTTTCCACACCTAAACTACTAAACCGATTTTGGTGAAATTTGGCACAGAGATAGATATATAGGTAGATAGATAAACTTTATTGCTTCTTAACAATATGTAACATTTTTCAGTACATTTCAAAAAGTTAACGAAAGATATGACGCAGAAGCAATTAGGACACAGAACGCAGCATACTTGCTGTCCATGATAGACAACAAACTGATAGCTGTGCCTAGAGATTTGATTTTTCTCGGCGTAACAAAAGTGTAATGAAGTAATCTGATATTATCAGAAATGTATACCAACATTTGTGTGTGTTCAAGTGAGATAGTGTAAGTGCGTGTAAGTGTTAGCTCTAGCAATAATTATATTTATGTAAGAATATTTACTGAACATTGGTTTTTTAGGCTATCCTAAAAAAACACTACTATTAAATAGATTAAATTAAGCTAAAATACATTGGGAAAGGACATAGACTACATTTTATTCCACAGCTGGGCACGATATAACCTGTAGCCCACGCGGGCGGAGCCGCAGGCGGAAAGCTGGTAATAAAATAAATTTGCATATTACCTATGCATAGGTAAACATAGCATGCTTTCAAATTCACTTTATAGGCTCAAGAAAAAGAGAGTCGCTAAGTATGGCAACCGTGAAATGAGTCAAACTTGACAGCAATTGACGGCTTAGACATAAAAAGATGGTTCATTAGAGGCACGAACCACTACTACCTTGTTCATCAAGCGCTGTGATTAATCAATATTTCACTCCAAATCATATTTATATAATAGAAGTCGGGTCTCACAAGCTATCAGGATGAGAACGATAAAATTGGTAAGACAAACAGAGCACTAGAAAGTAGTTCAATAATAAATTAATTAATTAATTAATTTATTAATGTCAGAGATAACAAAGATCCATTATTATTACATAAAACAAAAATCACACAAATTACACAAATAAATTCTCATAATCCGACCCCCGACTAGATGTTTGTCCCGTTTTCTAGTCAGTGTTCTACATAACACTTAACAAACTTACTTGCAATATTGGCTAGGAGTGTACCTAGATAGATTGGCACACAATTTGCGCATTTCATTGTGAGAGTGACGCAGACCATTGCCGCTGCTTGCTAATGATCCGTCTTACGCGCGTATCTCCGCTGTAAATCAAATTGCCTGCCGCAAATGAGTCGTTGCAGTTAAATTAAACGTTAACACCGTTTCTAGACACACTTTCACTAATAAAATATTATTTGTTTCGAGATAAGAGTTTAAAAATATTTTAGTATATGCTAGTGGTCAAGTAAAGATAAGCCAATTCATCTTCGATCGACTTTTATTTGAAAATTTCTGATTATTTTTATGTTTTTCTATATACAGTGACAGTGACGAACCTTTTCAAAATTCAAGACCTTCGCAATTCGTCACAACCTAGTCTGCAATCTAAATGTAAAACGTTCAACACTCCATTGATCCTGCTATAACACCCCTCTTTTTTGTTAGGGGTTAAAAATAATGTATTGTCAACATATTCGTGACTTTTGCCGTGAAGTTATACGACTATTTGACAAAATATACGTTGATTCATAAATATTTTTAAGGTATTTGGTTCGTCTTTCTCTTAGTGCTCTGTCATTTCATAGAACAATGGTTTCGTGTGCTCATGACGTCATACCAATTGAAAATCTTCTCAAACATTTTTTATAACGTCACACTTGCTCGATTGGTTTCAACTTAGTTTCCACCTTTATTATATCGGTGGCTTAAGTCAGTATGTCATGTTGTACCGCAAGGGTTTGTCTCGAAGGTTGCAATAAATAATAATATTAGGTAAGGGAAAATTATTGCGCCGAGGCAACCCCTGGCATCGAATATTCTCGGCCATTTTCTGATGTTTTAGGCCTCGCATTTAATTTTGCTCAGAGAAAAAAGCACAGACATATCGTCGTAGTTCATAAGATTTTTGAAGTGAAAACTTCTTTAGCGGCGTTGTGCACTTTGGAGTACGGGTGAAAAATGGTAAACTCGCGTCAGGACACGCGACCCTGATCAAAAATTCGTAAGACGGAGGGAGAGTGAAAACTTTTTTGTTGTGCACTTTTTGGGATGGGTAAAAAATATAAAACTCGCATCAGGACACGTGACCTGAGCGAAAATTCGTAAGACGGAGAGAGAGTAGACCGCGAGGAAGTAATATATGTTTAAGTTTTCACTTCTGCCGGCACTCCCGGAGTGCAAGCCTTTTTTTTAATATGGATTATGCTATCATGACACACAAAATTAAAGTTTTGTGTAATACCTATCACAGTAGTAAAATGGTTGCCGGCCTTTCGCACAAAAAAATGAGATCTTTTGCTAACCGTAACAGTGTGCCTGTAAAAGTGGCCCAATATATAATACGCCTAAACCAAAGACATGCTCACCTAATAACCCGTTGCATACGCAACACAATTGACAAGTATATGCTTACGCCGACAAAACTATTTATGTGGACGACTTCCATTATGGTTTCTGATAAAAACTTATTTACTACGTCTTGCCATCCGAGATATAGCTCTGAGGTATTCGGTGTATTAAAGTGATATTGCTTATGTGCTTAACATTAACGCTGTACGTTTCGGGTGAATTAAGTCCAATTTGTGGAGGTTTTACCCGGAACATATGAATTTAATTTATTACACGAGTTATGAAGGAGGTTTATCTGAATGAACGCGCAATAAATGACTTTACTTAATTTGATTTTCGTGTTGACACACTTATTAAATTTTGTGTAGGTGATGGAAATTAGCATTTTATCATAAAAAAATAAAAAAAAATAAAAAAACTTGGAAAATTATAAGTAAATTGATTAAAGTTATCGGAAATATAAATTATGATAATTGATCGTAAAATTATTTCTGATTGAGTCAAGAAGCTTAAATCAGAAGCCTAAATTAATAGAACTTCCTGCGGCTCAAGTACAATTTGCTTGCAGTCAAATGTCGTTATGACAATGCCAGAGGGCGAGCAATATTCGCAATAATTGTTCATTATATAATTCTATTGGTATATGTTTGTACAGGTATATACAATATTAATTTTGTATGTATTTTAGGTAGATATGTTTTATTGTTATACATATATTATATGTGTCATTTATTCTATGTTATTATGCATGTATTATATTTGCACCCACATCTATAAGATTTGTTACTTTTTCTCCACACCCAAAGGTTGCCGATAAGGTATTGCTTCTTAGCAATGGGGCCGACTTTTGTATTGGCATAACTTTTTGTATAAAATGTAACTGTACCTTATTTGTGTTGGAGTGCAATAAAGTATATTGTATTGTATTGTAATAAGCGAGCATGCCTTGCGCGTTATTTCGCGTTGGTTAAGTGAAGATATACCGTCATCTGAGTGGCGTGTCGCGCGAGTTTGTCGTACTAGGCCCGCTGCAAAATTTAGGTCTAGTAGGTAGTAACTTGTGTTTATTGTATTATTTAAAGTATATCATCTGTACCTCACTTTTTGAATTGAAAATTAAAATGTTATTTTATTTTTTATATCACTTTATTCTTCCTATTTATCTTATTCCCAATAATCATGGAAAATATGTTTCAAATAAAGTAACTGCTTCATAAATCGAAATTGATGCGCCTATTTAGAACGTTATTTTAATTTATTGTTTCTCTTAGAGTATATTACCGAAATGAACGCTATTATTTATCTAAAGTTACAAATGTATTGTTGACAGAAGTACTGCGAAGGTGAGATGACAATTATCTGGTTGGAGGAGCTGCACAGTGTATAAATTATACAAGGAGCGCGTCACCGTTCGGACAGTTTCACATTTTCCAGTTAATACAGAATAAGCTAGGGCACTATGTACAATTATAACAGTTTAAAATTACTGTAACCTTTACGAGTTTTTGACAGAGATTTGGCAATGGAATTGAACAGACAAAAACATTAATTATTCAGTCTAATATTCTTAGAATTTTAATAAATAACAAAGAACTTAATATAAAACCGCTCCTCAAGCGCGTCACATCGAAGTGGAATGACCAGAAGGCTGGCAGCATTTCCCCGCTACATAGCTAAAGAAAGTATTTGACAGCTTCCAGCTCTCGGGTAACCCATTGCTTTAATGAGGCGCACTGAGAGATCCTTCATGAATAATGTTGCGTCTGGCGCCCATGGGCCCATCGTCTCCACAGCTACGGGTACGAATATGTACTCATCAGACCGGAGCACATCCTTCTCTTGAGAGCCTCAGTGGACAAGCCCTGAGCGGGATGAGGTTCCCTCCAATACGTAGTTTCGGACACAGGCTGCATCCCTACAAAGCTGAATTCCAAGGGACCAAAGACAGTCCATCTGGTCTCTTGCAATCGTCGTGGAAAATTCCATTGGGCTCGCAGACTGCTGGAAGATTAGCTGTGGCAAGAGCTGTCTTGATGATGACAGATCTTGGTGGCCAAGTTCATCTACGGACATCTCACAAACGCATGTTTGGGGCACTTTACGGAGCCCTGCCACCAAGGAGTAAGTACAACATCTGAATGTTTTGAAACGGATAAATCATCATATCATACTATATGTATTATGAAACAAAGTCTCCCGCCGCCTCTGTCTGTCTGTCTGAACGTGACAAACTCAAAAACTACTGAATGGATTTTCGTATGGTTTTTACCAATGGATGGAGCGATACCAGAGGAAGGTTTATGTGTATGATTAGTCCCAAAATCCCCACGGGAACGAAGTCCAGGGAGGGAAACTAGTTATCGACAAACGCGTTTAACATCCTCGATTGTATTAAAATGTATAATCCAAGTCTCCATCGTCCACAGCTGTAGTGTAGTACAGTGACCATCAATCGCTCGCCGACCGTCGATGATCGCGCCGCCGCCACCGCCCGCATCCCTCACGGTAATGGCGGCCGTGTCTCAGCGAATGTAAATCCGTCTAATTTATACCGGCGATAACGTCTCCCGCCGTTGTTAACTGTAATTACACCGCAGACGTGTTGATCAGAAACTCCGATAAGTATATGTTATGGTCATAGCGCAGATTTTTTTGATTTTCTCGCCGAAAGGTATGGGGATATAATGTTTGTTGGTTGTTGAAACTTATGGATTATAACATATATAACACAAAAAGTAATATTTGCAGTTTGAAGTGAAATTCAAACTTAGCCGATGCCTATCCGATAAAAGGAGCTTTTTAAGAGGGGGCTCTAAAATACATTACTTCTTAAATTAATGTAAACTTAACTTTTCAAATTAATGTTGCGTGGAAAAAAACCTCCCCCGCAAAAAAGTAAAGCGGACATTTAAAAAGTAAAAAATAATACCTTTCGTTGAGCCATCAAATTCATTTCAGAAATACCTATATATATTTTAATTATCGAAATCGATGGATGGCACGATAGGGTTTGCTCATTAAAATGGCGCTATAATGTCGCGTCGGGGTACCGCTTTAGTGAATCAGTGAATAGTCAATCAAATGAAGGGTCTGATTCACTAAAGCGGTACCCCGACGCGACATTATAGCGCCATTTTAATGAGCAAACCACAGACACACAGACACACAGACACACAGACACACACACACACACACACATAGCGGTCAAACTTATAACACCCCTCTTTTTGCGTCGGGGGTTAAAAACTTTTCTTTTGTCCTTAATCTTGGTTACCACTTATCTTTAAAGGAAATAGGATATCAATCGTGATCGAATAAATTACACCATAGAGATTCAAATTACTCAAAGCTGTATAATAAGTATAATCAAACTTACAGACCAAGAGTTGTTTTAAACTCAAACATATTAGTAATGAATTCCTTAGAAAAGTAAAAATAATTTTACATTTTTACTAGTAAATGTAGTAACCATAGATGAATAATAAGTAATGACTCAATGTTCGGTTGTTTACTCGTAGTTTGAGGTAGGTGTATGACACGTATAAAATTACCAAAACAAATACGCTTTTTTCAATCTATGTTGTAGATATATACCATACTGATTTTGATAAATTCATGGATTGAAATTAACAAATACTCAGAAATTAATAACCATCAGAAAGGTTTTAAAAAATACAACCAAAATACAACGTTATCGTAAGGTTTTGGTAACTATACCTACATTCAACAGCACGATCCGGGCTCTGACTATAACCACAATATATGTACGTACTTCTATGCTGGACTGGAAGCGAAAGAAAAACTTAGTATGTGTCAGCTGCCAACTCTTCCCAGGCATACTGTAAGAGCCAGTAAGTGGGATGCGAGGGTTTTGCAGAGGCTGACCTATCACCATTATACTCAAGTCCCATCTAATAACCCTCAGACCAGAATGATTGTCAAAAAGGTTGCCGACAAGATATTGTTTCTTAGTAATGGGGCCGCCTTTTGTACCCTGACATAACTGTTTTGTATCAAAATTTAACTGTGCCTTATTTGAGTTGGAGTGCAATAAAGTATTGTATTGTAAAGTATTGTATTGTATTGTTTCCCGAACTACATGACTGAGTATATGGATAAGTACCTAAACAAAATATGTAAATTGCAGAATTTGATGGAAATTGCCGAGTTTCTATAAATAACTTGCGATGTGGGAGCTCTACGTATGACTTGCGACCTATTTACTGTTTTTGATCGAGTGATTTTGTGTTAGACATTTTATCATCTGAATAATCTGTGGTGTTTGGGAGTAACTTGTGAAGTGACAAAATAAATTAGGAAATTAGATAGACGTGTGTGTGTGTAGGAATGCTTTGAAATTAATTTAGGATATGCAAAATTCAGTTATGTGAATTTCCTCACTAAATATGACAGGTTTTCCTCATATTTTAATAAGAATAGGATTCTGCATAAATACTTATTATGATCATGATCAGTTCACAAAATTATATAACTTTCGTTTTCCTAGTCATGAGTGGCATTAGTTGAACTGCGTAAACTATTGTTTACAGACGCACAAGTTAGAAATAGGCGTAAAAGATCTGTTTATTCGCATTTAGCCAAATCCAAAGGTGCTATCGACATAATTGGTCTGCTAGCCAAGTGTCCCCGTAATACGTAGACACACAGCACAATGCCCCAATGGGCAATCTATTTGAGTAATTATGCGCTAAGGACTATTGTCGGCCATCTTGCCAGCGCCGAATGAGCTTGTTCTCACAATGCCCGCTTGTTATGTACACAGTTTTGGTGATAGTAAGCCACATTGATAGTGCCACATTGCCCTGGAGTGTCTTTAATGATGCCCCATTACTTTGTTGTCCCATTTGGTGCGTTGTTCTATAGTCTATATTTAGCTCGGCTACTTGAAGACCTTAAGAGAAATCTTTTAAATTAAAATTACTTCCCAACTTTATCCAAAATATTAGAATTGGAATATTTAACCGAGCAGAACCCGAAACACTGTTTAATTATAGCACTAGATAAGTTAACAATCTTGAAAACCAAAGTCTGACTGCGGCTTATCTGGCGCCAAATGTTTCAAAGGAACTTTTAACGAGTTTAAAGTTGGGCCAAGTGTAGTGCAGCGAGTGTAGCGCCGCCTTAAGATTAATTAAACAATTGCACGATGACTCCTCGAAAACACTCCGACATGTCTCGGCCTGTCGTCGCCAACCTTGCCAAATTAAAGCCATAAATCAAAATCCGACGACCGGAAACAGAAATGTAATAATGAAGCACTAACTCGAGTTAGCAGCGGTACACGACTTGAGCGAGATTAATTCCTTTCTTTGGGCCCGCGGAAGTGGAAGCTAAGTGCCCACTGGCTACTCTATCTTATATTTCCGTAATGAAGCTATTAGATGTCTAAATGAAAAGTGCGTCTTATATGGATGCGGCTATACAAAATTAACACAAACGTTTTCAGTCGATTTTCAGATTGAAATTTCAGTATACGGCGGGAATGTTCAGATTGTTGAAAATGAAAGAGAATATTGAATTGAACGATGAATGCAATTTGATTATTTACGCAGGACTATTCGGCGAGCGGCTCGAAATTTACAGCGGGGAGAAAGAAGGTGAGTTTACATCAGGACCGTTCGGGGAGGACCGTAACTCAACCGCAATTTATGTGCGTGCGCCGGTGACGCGTTAAAAGATTACGCCACGCCAACGCCAGACTGGCGAGCTCGGAGAAGCATCGAGAAAAGCGCAACATTGTCCTAAATTAAAAATTTAACTCTTGTTCCAGTATGAAAAAGAAAAGACCATTCCGGTAGGTAGCTACATTGTAAGTCACAATGCTAAGGAAATTATTGCTCTTTCAGAGCAGGCACTTGACTCAACAAAGTAGAATTTAAATTACAAGTTGAAAACAAACGTAACCTTAATCAAATACGTGAACCAAGCGAAACCAAAATGAAGGAAGTTCTCGGCTACTAATTCACACGTTTAAAAATGAATGGGTGAAACAGTGAAACAACGGATGAGGGTGCAAAGTTTACGACTATGAAGCAATCCAGAACCGGCCATTGAATTTGTTCCCAACTGATTCCGCCCCACTGCTGCATAGTTCACGAGCGCTCGAATACAAAACCATTGGCACGTGTTTCCAACACGACAATCTTGGGATGCGGAAGGAATCACATTTGAAGCATATTTTACTTGTGCAACATGCTCTTGGTTTTCAGAATTTAATTTCTTGTAAAATTAGAAAATCTTTTATCCTAGCCAGATACACCTATTCAGCAAAGACAAAAGATTTCTAAGCCAAAATTTCCTACTTAAATTATTAATTTCCTCTTTTTACAGCATGTGCCGAAACTAAATATCCTTTAGATTTGTTGAGTATAGAAATGATATATTAAAAACTAGAGTAAAAAATACAGGCGTGAAAGTTTGTATGTAAAGAAAAACAACGGGTTGCACTCCGGGAGTGCCGGCAGAACTGAAATTCGCAACATGAAAAAACGCATTAATATTTAATTTAATCTTTTCTATGCTGACACCGGATGGCCGACACCTTGACTTGTGCAGTTTTAATTTCCTATATTTATTAAATACCCCTCCGTCTTTGATCTCTGTGACATACATCACTAGTGCTGTGACACTTATGACATACCTAGTCGATACTTTTTGTCGATAAAACTCTTTTAAAACCGTGATCTACCATAGTCTGATAGGATTTGAATAAAAATGCATATTATTCTAATTAAACAGAAACAGTTATTATTAATTCAAAGGAGAACATCCCAAGGTCATCCTCACTACCATCAGCTGAGTTGGAGTGGCCGGAGCAGTTTTGCAGGTTAATTATAAAGTCTTCATCACAGATCGTGTCGTATTTGCAATCACGCTCCCAATCCTCTTGAATAGTTTTTCTTGTTTTCATGATAACTTTTTTCTGTCCTCTGGTGTCACATGATCACAGACATCATTTAACAACGTGAGCATCTTATTTGCTGTGAAAGGCGGCGTTGTAGATGCAGTATCCAGTATCATATATTCTTGTTTGAAATATTTTAATAAAATTTGTTATCGATCTACGTCTATCGATTGTCAATTACTATCATTTTTTCGTCCGGTATGACCTTGTACGTGCGTAATCGTTATATTTTCATAAAATTATATCTATGTATTTTAGAACTTACGAGGTATGTTTTAGGTGTGAATATCTATTTTATTATATCAATAACGTATTGCATTTGGCAGGTAATAATAAAAAATAAGGTAATAATAAATAAAATTGTAAAACTAACGCTCGTTCAAAGTTACTCCCTTGGTTTCGTTGACATCTGTCACAGAGATCAAGCTATATTTTACCATAGGGCTGCCATCCGTCCGGGTTTCCACCCATACTTCAAAGTGCACAACAACGTTGCTAAAGAAGTTTTCACTTCAAAAAAGCTGACAACTCTAGTCCTGCGCATTTTTGATCAGGGTCACGTGTCCTGACGCGAGTTTAACATTTTTTACCCATACTTCAAAGTGCCCAACGCCGCTTAAGGAGTTTTAACTTCAAAAAACAAATTTTATTCGTCTTTAACATGCATAGTGCAGTTTTTTTAAAGCTACACACTCAAACGCCCGCACTAAAGTTTCCCTTGGGTCGTGGTTTCTAAAATGATTTTTCTTGGACGGGCGGGTTTCATCACGATGTTTTCCTTCACCGTTGAGCAAGTGATAATTAGAAATCTGTACATAAATCCGAAAAGACGAATTTAGTGGTACAGGCCCGCACCAGGATTTGAACCCGCGACCTTCGGATTACAAGTCTGGCTCATTACCAACTAGGCTATCACCGCGCAAAGGCGGATGTACGTATAGCCAATCAAACTTATTTTTCTTGGCACCGACTTTAAACAGATCAGTAGGTACGTAGCACACTAGATGCAACGTTTTTATTTTTCGCTTTTTGAAGTCGGTTTTCTTTTTTTCGTAAAAAATGAATTATTTTTCTATTGTTTAGTGTAAATAATTGAAAGTAGGTGAGAAACAATGTAAGTGCCTATTTAATTTGAGGGTTTCCTTCGATTTCCCTGGGATTTCATCATCAGATCCTGACCTGGTTACATGGAACCACCTCTGGAGTATAATTTTCTCTTTAAATAATTTTTAAAATCGGTTCATAAATGGCGGAGAAATCGGTGAACATAGATAAAAAAAGATACATTATACAGTCGAACATACAACGTCCTTTTTGGTAGTCTGTTAAAAACTAAATGTTAGCTATGATAATATCAGAAAAAAGATTCCAATTAAATATTAAATCCATTATGCTCAGATTACCTCTGAAATTGCATTGCCGGAACCTTATACAAAGACGCGTCAGTAAAGGTCTCAGAATTCCAAGACTGTCTTAGAACCCTTCAATTGTTTTCGTTTGACAACTTGTTTGTGTTCGTTGACAAATGATTTGTACGATGAGAGAGACAAGGTTTTTACGAGGAGGAAAATTCCAGCCCCAAGCCCAACTATTCTGTTGGAATAAGTAGATCCTTGGTATTAGAGGGATATTTTTCATAGGATTTTTTAAATTATAATATCCCGCGTCCGTATTTCGGGGTTTACCATGATCTTCGCGATGTGTTTTTGTCGGTGCTTCATATAATAGCTTAATAACGCCTTATTGTTTTATTGCTTAAAATTCTAGCGATTATCTTCACAAGTTTCGGTTAATCCATGATTATGGTATTTCTAATAGCGCAAAAATATCGAACAGTCATTTAAAAAGAAATCTTAATTAAACAAAAACTTTGTAAAAAGGGCTATTACAGAATTTCTGATTATCTGTTAGACAAGCAACCATGGGAATAAATTGCGCAGCTCCAGAGTTATTCAGATATTAAGTCAATTAAAATTAGAAGTAAGAAAATTTATATGATTGACTTAAAAAGAGCGACCCTCGGAGTTTCTTGCCTATTCTTCTCCTGAGGAAGACTGCACCTTTGCGAATAGGCGCCGAGTCAAAAATGCTAATGTGATTCACTATTTTGCTCAATGATTTACATTAATTTTGCTAATGTATTTTTATGACGTTTTCAAGAAACACTTTGTATGTTCTATGAAAATAAAGTATTTTTGATTTGATTTGATTTGATCTTGGTGAAAATGTATGTAAAGATTTACTATTAATTATCTGAGATAAGTTTCAAAAATTTTGAACTTGTCAATACCACTGATGCGTCAATACCACTAAAAAGTTAAATGTTTTTTGTAGACTAAGAAAAGTTTGGACTTTTCTAAGAAATTTTATTTTACAAGCATAAATAACCTATTAAGTCCTACTTCAGTATTGTTTGGATTGAAACAAATTTCACATCGTAAAATAATTAAATTGTGCAGTTGTGTTACGTTGTGATTAAAAATACTACACCTCTGCTGTTTCAGATATTATGTTATAATGACGACAAACAAACTGCATAATGTATTAAAATACGTCGAGTTATACCGTCGCGTAATGAAACAAGCCAGATGTACAAAATATAGAATGTTCTTTATGGGACACGCTTTTGCTATTACAAACAAGTCCAATTTCAGAAGAGCCTTTCTCTTCGTAGGCAAGTTCTACTTAACCTAACTTTTCAGGAAGTTGTACAGAGTCATGAGAGGTCTTAGTAAGGTGGTATGGCAAGTGGTGTTGCCAGTAGGCGTGGGGTTCAACTCGTATTATATGCGATTCTGACACAAAGCGCGCTGATATAATATTAACAAACAAACAAAATATTTGCATTCCGCTTCATGAATCCGAATAGAAAGAGGAAAAAATACAGATATAACTTCCTAAGCCTAATAAATTGTAGATTAGGATTTAGCCACCTTTTGTACAGGAAAATGTTAGCAGAATACTGTTAAGATTTATCGCCCACGATTGTTTTATAAAAAGCCGGAATTAAATTAACTTTTTATGTTTAAATTGATAGTCCCACGGCGCTTTTGTGAAACATGAAGTCAATTTCGTAAAATACACGAGAATCGAGATAATCCGTTTGAATAAAGTTTATTAATTAATGCAGATATCGTGCATAATGGTTATAGGTAGAGCCGTCGGAAAAATTCTCAACGTTTTCGTAGTGATTAAGGGTAATAATTGCGCCCTAAATTTTTATAGGTCATATTGATAGAGCGGCTGTGGTCGAATGAATTACCCTATGGGTTTCATGGTGGTGTGGGGAGGGTGGGGTTAGGGGGTAGTCGGGACTTCATGGCGACAGGCGGCCGTGAGGGCGGGGTGCGGGGCGCGGGCGGAATGTAATATCAGTAGAGTGGTGATATTGCGGTTTCTGTGCGTATGTTCATCTGTTGGAGTGGTAATGGACTGGATCGAAATAATTACGAACATTTTATGGTTTTATTGATAATTAGTAATTTTCGGACAGTTAACGGGCCTTCCATTTGATTTGAATTACGGTCTGATTACTCTATTTTAATTGGTGTCAAATCAATCCATTTAAGGTCAACAATGACTTTTGTCTGACTTTGAAAAATCATAAAATAACTAAATTCTTAATAAAACACTTCTGTGATAATGAACTAACTAATTTTCTAAATCTTCAAATTTTAAAATGCTTAATTAATAAAGTTTGAACGTCGTACTTATTTACAAGAGGTTGATTCCATTAAAAAGTAGGGGTATCGAACCCGGACTGTTTAGAAGTGTCACAAACTTCATGAACATACAAATACAACCTCCGTGAACTCAATATCCCTGTGACAAACGAAATCCTCGATACGTACATGGATAAGAAAGCAAAAATCGACAAAGCGGGTCTGGTTTACCAGCCATCTGGTTTTTCCTGATTTGACACAAAGAAAATTTCCATTGGCCGGCTTTATTATAAAGGGGTTAAAATGTCCAAGTGACTAGGTTATCTGAGTGTCAAAATGTAAAATACTAGATAATTTTCAGTTTTCTCAGTATTGTTCTAAAGTAATATAACTTTAAAGTATTTTAATTAAATCTGTCATTGTTTAGCAAGGGAAGATTATGACAAGCCAGCGCGCACAAAAAGACTTCTTTGAATCCATTTGCTTTATTCAGTGGAAGTATCAAATGCAGGCAAATAGAAGTCGTTGTTACTAAGAAGTCAGATGGTATTGTGAGATCTAATGTATGATAGTAGATTAAGCAACGAATATTGAATTCTGAGTGAAATGAAGGATTCTGTAGTTAATTCCCGAACGTAGTGAGGGAATTAAGATGTTAATTCCCGAGCGGAGCAAGGGAATTATGGTAAGAATCCTGAATGAAGCGAAAGATTCAAGTCTGCCCAAGACTAAGACACTTTTATCCCCGAGGAGCTTACTCTACTTTGTACACCTACTGTGAGGTTAAATCAAAAAGAAATTATAAATTCATCCCATCAATGATGTTTTGAGCCTCCGTTTCTATGTCAGAGTCGCTGGAATTACCTACATACTGGACTTTTTTTAGATTTATTAAAAAACTTACCATAAAACAATTTAGTAATTCGCGGTAAATCACAGATCCAAAATCACCGACGACGCTTTCTTATAATATTTAGTACTTTAGTTTTACTAATATTTAGTGCCTACGGCAAAGGAACGTCAATAGCTAAAACGTACAGCCAAGTTTTTATACTAAATATTTTCAACAAAAGTAAAATCTCTTTGAAGTGTAAAACTTTATAGTTAAAATCTACTTGAACCAAGGAAGATAAGCCTTCAACAGCCTTGTTTTTTTTCGAAATTATTTTTGATAGAAGTTTTTGTCGAAATTTTGGTGTTCCATATTTAAATGTCATTAATGCCCAAGGGAAGTTCCATACAATTTCATTTCCCTTAAGCTTTAATGGCTTACTTTTAAATATAGAATACTTGACGTATAATACGTGTTCCAGATGCAGGTGGTGTATAAAATAACATATGCTTCCAAGTACATTGTAACTTTTAGAACATAGAACATAATGAATTAATTAACTGAGTAATTTTTTGTGCTGCATACACCTATAACCATAAATGGCAGGTTTTTTAATGTTGCCATCAGGAGAAAATGCGTTTAAATATCACCCCAAGACCCATATTAAAATTAAAAAGAACGTAAGGGACCAAAGAGTAAAACAGAATAGGAAGTAAAACATGAAAGTTTTAATTAAATTCTAAAACGGGTCTAAATTCGAGTATGTATACATTTTAGAATTCGTGTATTTTAGAATTTAATTATGTATTCAAATCGCGAAAGTTTAAAGTGTTATATGAAAGATTTATTTCCTATTCTATTACAGGTATTGTTATTTTTAAGACCATGACCTATGTAACTTTATTTAAAAGTAAAAAAAAGGTTACAAGGATGAGACTTCTATTACCGTCTATGTTAGGGTTCTGAAACGCAATGTTGGAAAAGGGTCAGAAATTATTCAAGTTCTGTCGGGAGGATTCTGAAATTTTTAACAATGCTAAAATGTCGTGAAGTTAAGGAGAATTGGGATTGAAATCTCATTGTTTTGTTGAGAATTTCAATTCGTGGTTGTTGCAGTATCAAGGTTGAATTTGTTACTAAAACTAAGAACAAAGATACTAAAATTTATTAATTAGATGCTTAGGAGAGCTCAACCATTGTGTTAAACATTATGTTGCAAGTTTAGACATTATGACGGTTTTAACGTTGGGAAATGCTTTAAAAGATTTGACAGACATGAAAATACTTTAAATTATGAACCTTATTATACTTTATGTAGAATTGTGAGAATGTTGATAGTGGGTGACCTTTTTAGCATACTATACAAGTGAAATACTTTGAACTACGAGTACATATTCTTGCAGTACTGCAGTGTGTACCACATGTTATACGTTTGCTATGTAACTTCAGCAAAATTGACTTTTTAAATGATCGTGCGACTTCTTCCAGGGCCCTGATTCTGTAACTTTAGTTTTGTGTCGATGGAATAGTCGCCATTTTATCGATTCAGGAGGCGAAATTAAGAACTATCAAAATTTCATATATCTAATGACGGCTGCTTTGACTGGTGGCGCCACCGCCAACTGAATTTTCAGTTGCTAGGTAGTTTGCAACATAACGTTTGGTTGGTGGTGGCGCTGCTGGTCAGGGTGGTTGTCAGCAAGTTTGTGGAAATTAAATAGTTCTTAATTTCGCCATCTGAACAGATAAAATGGCCTCCATTCCATCGACACACAACTGAAGTTACAGCATCGGGGCCCTAGGATATTCAAATAAAAGTGACTAACGCAATTTACTGTTTCAAGCAATGGAAAATATAGTTTTTTTTTACATGGAAGAAAAGCTAACAAAGCAGCTTAGCCATGTATTTTAAAACATATACTATAAAGTCAGTTTTTTATGGTAAAACTTCATACATGACCCACAATTTACATTTACTTTGAAACGAAGCTGTGAAATGAAACTAGTTTCGTAGTAAAAATAATTTCTGAACGGGTGTTAAAGTTTGATTCCTTTTTCAGTTTTGCACTGAGTCCGTTACATCATAATTTTAGTCGGGGTATTTGATTCCAGAGACGAATTCAGGTATAATACGTCTCTGTACCTATATCAAGTTTTCATGCAATGTGTTGGTTCTGTCATACTATCTCGTGAAGGTTTTTCACACATTGGAGTGTCCTTAATTTATAGAAACTTTTAAATTTAACCAAGTTTCCCTAAGGCAATAGTCAAACGAAATTTTTTAAAAATCCGACTTTCCGTACTGAGCTAAACGATTACAAATGTTGTACCTAAGTATAGAAAAACAAAACAATAATTACATAGCATATGAGCCTTGGAAAGTTATTCAGAACAGCATATTTCGACACATAGCTAGCACATAGCTTATGCTGTTTTTCTACGCGATTGAGATCTCAGATAGAAAACTCCAAATTCAAGATGGATTCCTAGATCCCACTCTGTGTGCGACTTTTGAACGGTTTCTTGTTTACAGACGAAAATAGTCTCGGAATTTAATTGCCACAGAGATTGAGGAAGCTTATTCTTGAATTCTTTTGGTAAATATTTTTGTGTGATCTTTTTTGTAAAACAATCTGGTTTACTTTTCGGTGATTTTGCTTTAAGTATCTTTTTTCAGCTAATAAATTAGAATGAGATGAAACGTTTGTTTTACTTTGTTAGTATGTTATGTTGCATCTATCTGTATGTTTATCAGTGTAATATGTTTGTTGAAGCAATAAATATTTTCATTTTCATTTTAATTTTTTTTTCATTTTCATTTTCATCAGTTGCCTCTCTGTATAGTATTCTTAGTTATTATTATAAGTCAAATATTATTTTCGTTTTATGAAAATTGCTATTTAAGACTGTCATTTACTTACTTTATTATTGTATACGCAGTTTAGGATTTTTTAGATCACTTCCTACTACAATCCATTTACGCAATTAGTTTTGTTAAAAAAACCGACAACGTTATTTATGTTGCAAAAGACGTAGCGTCAAGCGTTTACTACACTAATTACTCAATAAAATAAAGTTAGCAAGTTAATTCGCAACCTCAGGTCTAATAACAAGAAAGAAGTGTAAGCAGTGTGACGTGGGCCCTCCCCCGCCTCGTCCCTCGCCCACCAGATCATTGTTATTTATCTCAGTGCCTCCCGCTTTTATTTCGTCCGTGTCCTCTTCGGTTTATTTGTCTTTGGAATCTGAGGGTACATTAACGTATTTTTCTTCTCTATTAGGGAGACGGTCGCCGGCTCACCTTCAAAGTTCTCTCGAATCTCTCGATCCACGGAATCCGAACTCAACTGTTTGTTTGCTTGTTTTTTATTTCCAGTTAAGTCAAATAAAAGTTGACGATTGATTGTTTTGTAGGACTCGTAATCACTGCGTTGGGGTCGTCCAAAGTTCGTTTACTACCACCATCAACAGAACTGTCTAAGTTAGGTCGTTCTAAACTTAGTGATAAAGTATTTTATGTATTTACTTAGAGGACATGTCACTGATATTAAATACATACCGCAAAATTTGTAGTAGTAAAACACTCAGTGATTCACGCTTCAATAAATAGGAACACTATTTTAAGACGTCCTTAGCACGGTTTCAGTCCGCCTGTTAACATGACTGGAAATCGCCCGTGCTGATATTAACCCAGAATACGTATTTACACAACACTTGTAGGTAATTTCTTCTCGTTCTACTACTCAGATAAATTTTACCACAGTATGGTTAAGATTTTGTAACTAGACTACAGACACAATCTTATTATTATTTCGTTCAGTTATAACATTTGCTGCTTGGTGCGTACGATGCCCCAACACCATAAGTCAAGCATGATATCTCCTGAAGAAGAGAAACATAGTTAAGTCAGCCTCCACATTCACACGCTCACAATTTTCCGGATAACGTAACACCACCACAAAGGTTTTGTAAACAGAAAAAAGGGACGTAACTCTGCTAAATATACTCGGAGGAAAAATAAGGCACAAAAGGTCCATTAGCTTGACGCTGTCAAAATTAAATTATCCGATGCAATAACGCACTTGGGAGTTACGAGCGAATGGCCAGAAAGAATAAATCCATTCCCGCGGATCGGTTGCATGAAAATTGCAACAGCGGGCAATAGCGGCGCGCCAGCGGAGCGCACAATTATAACGAGTCCGAATAAATCAGAATGAGTTGTGGCATGTTATTTAGGCTATTCCAGCACGAAATAGGAAGACGATACCAAGCTCGATGAGAATCGTATACTGGGAATACCCCAGCCAAAATCTAGAATTTTCAGATAATTTCACTGAAAAAATGGAGCACCACGAAATCTTTTTAATCACACCATTTTCGAGTTTCGAACCCGAGCAACTTTTTGTTTATTGAACGAAGAAGGCAAAACACTTAAGTTTTATTGAGCTACTGAACAAAGCATTATAGAATACGATAGGAAATTGAGATTTATGATAAGGAATACTGTTTCTAGGAACTTATAGCTTGAGTCAGCAGAATTGGCTTTCTCATTTAGTGGTTTTCTTACAATTTGTGTGAATAGGGGTTGTTTGAAAAACGACGAGTGCTTAAGTATTTTCGTTGAATAGAGGCTGTTTAGAAGTGAAGTGGACTTACCTTGGCAAATTATCTGTAGACTAGGCGGTGGGTAACCTGAAACAAAATTTTATAGGACATTAGTTTCAAGGCGTTAGCGTAGGAGATAAGGGACGATAGCGCGGCGAGAAATACGATACCCGCCCAGTTACGTAAATATCGTGGGAAAGAACAAACAAAAGACCTTCAACTTTTTAGTAAATCCAGAAAGAGCCGTTTTTCGTTCAAGAATTTAACACTTAATAACGCGCCGAACATATTTCATTCCCTAAAAATTATTTAGATACAAGAATTTAATTCAATATAATTGTAAAACCAGAGATAAAAATTGTTAAGTTGTCCCTGAATCACTTATACATCAAATGCTTATTTTACCTATTTTTTATTATCTATACATGATTGAAAAAGGGAATTGTATTTTAACCAATGCGTTATCTAAATAAGTGTCTTTTATATGAAAATCTATATTCAAGTCTACAAACACAAGCAAAAAGATTCAAAATCATTATTCAATCCATCATAAATCAGAATTACAGTAAACAATAATAAATAGCACGGAGCGGCAGTTTTGGTAGAGCTCCAGTGATTTGCAATAATTTGTCACCGACTCCATTAAGGTGATTTGCTTTCCGGTGTGGCTCGGAGCGGAGATGACTAACGAATAGGGAACAGATGACTGTGTCCTTAATAAAAGAAAGTTTATACTCAGGAAAAGATGTAGACAAGTGCACATTGATATTTTTCTTTAACAACTATCCGAAATCTTAAGTATAGATAAAATACATTCAGTAACAAAAAATATACTTATATTTCAACATTTTCAACATTAAACTAAAATTTGTTTCGATTATTTTTTATTGGATAAGATGACATCATTTTTTTAGAAAAAGCAAGTAAAAGTTGTACTTTATCGCCGTCTTTAGAAGTTTATGGATTAAGTGGCGCCCAAAGAGGGACTCGAACGAGGTCTGCCAATCTACCATGTCGCATATTTATGTTGAACACCATGAATTTACTGCTGTAACTGTTACTTAGAAATAGTCGTCTCGCGCAATAAATAAACTAATAACTAGTATAAAGTTCGCAAATTAAACTAGTGAACATTAACAGCATGTAATTAAATGTGTCTATTATTGTAACAACTTTCCGTAATAAAATGTTCTTGTAGTGTATGTTAGACTTATTAATGTCTTTACAGATAACATGTACGGAAACTGTATGTCAATTTTATTACTTAAATTAATTGAAAATGTTATTGCCTTGTATTTTGTTCAATGATATTTGATAATTTAACTTTTCAATTTATTATATTACCTATATTTAATTTCTAATGATATGATATAAGAATTTGTTTACGTTAAAAATAATAGAATTCGTTATAATTTGTTTTATTTATCATTATTTAATTACATGACAAGGTTTCTATTCCTCGGTGATAAATATAAGATTTTTACTCCATCATGGGTTTTCAAAGTAACTCTAACAACCGTTATAGACACGTCCATAAAGTAAATTTTTTTTTCATACTACTTTCCGTCTTATTGACGTAAACAAGGAAGGCATTACATTTAAAGAACTTTCTGCAACTAAGTGTAAAGCTAATAAAATCCAAAAATAGAATAATTGGAGTCGTTACCCGTAATGAGCGCAAAGTCGTAAAAGAAACCCTGCTACAGTAACATTTGTAGGCAAGTTTAAGAAATCATAAAATATGATAACCATCGGCCAATGGGATTCAGCAGGCTTCCTATTTATTTGTATTTACGACAAAGTGGGCCTTGAGACTTGACCTCGGGCGCCTGTCTATTGAGTGAGCCAGGAAAATGGGTTCGTCGAGACGACTACAAGCTTTGTTGTGCTTACAGTACAAATCTTATTTGAGCTATGATTAATTTCGGTGATACTTCAGATTAGCTTAAGATAAGTTCCTAGCTTCTATAGAGCTACTAGTAATTAGGTAAGTGGTCTTGACTAGGCCTGATTTGAAAGTTTTCTAACCGCCTAATTGCCTTTGGTTTAGGATAGGTAGTAGTGGAAACTGTGAGTTGCAATATTAATGGTACAGGTAAAAAAGCTAGAGTATCAATTTTAATATTTAGAAAAGAATGTAAGGTTGAATGCTCTCTATTACGCACCGACCTTACGGACCATAAGGAACCTGTCATGACAAACAGGAGGGTCGCGTGTGGCTTATGAACATTGTCTGTGCCAGAGGTTGTTTTCCATATCTAATATGAGGGTTACCTGTAAGGTAAACGATGCTGTTTTGGGCAATGAGCTCATTCTAATAGAAGCCGGTTCAATAAGGGCATCGCATCAGTACCGGAGTATGCGGGTATTGCTCTGGAGTAAACAAGGCTCATTCGGGCGCGGCAGCTGTGCGCCTGCAACCGACGCGCAATATCCCTCTTACAAAATAAAGGAATTCACGACAATCGCTCGCCTCCTTTACCCTCGCCTGAGAAATACAAACGCACGCCTCCGAATGACTTTACAAAAATTTGCATGGAACTTTTTTCTCTATATTTTTAGAAAAGCAATTTTTGCGCTCGGGAAATTGCTCTCGTTTCTCGGTGACGGAGAAGAACAGTGCAAATGCGAATGGAATGGAGTGAAGCAGTGTATTGTGCCCGTGAAAGCAGACGATTGCTTACCCCTGAACTATTATGGATCTTTCGTTTAGTTTGCACATCTCTGTGGTATGCCTTGGAGGAATGGTAATTCATTTCAGTTCACTCATTTCGATTTAGCTCCTATTCGGCAATGATTTGGCCGAATGGTGCCCCAGGCCCTAGATAGTTACACAGATGATAAATATTTTAACAATGAAAAATTATTAAAAATATTAGGGAAATCACTGTTAAAGCAGCGGAAACAAGTCAATAATAAAAAGATATTGTATTTATTATCAACCGAAAACTATCCGAAAATGGCGAGAGCTAGTGACAACTATATTTTTAACCGACTTCAAAAAAAGGAGGAGGTTCTCAATTCGGGTGTTTTTTTTAAATTTATTTTTTTATGTTTGTTACCTCAAAACTCCGTCATTTGTAGACCGATTTCAATTTTTTTTTATTAGTTCGTTAGCATCTACTTCCAGATTGGTCCCATAAAATTTTTATCGAAATCGCTTCTGTAGTTTAGGTCAAAAATAAAAAAAAACTGAAATTTACGGTCATATAATTATGTGGATGATAATAGGTCATCAATGTAAACGAAGCAAAAGCAAAGTTGGTCCCTGAGACTTTTAAGTTGTTTTTTAGGGCTCCTTTGTGTCCTGGGGCTACCTACTCTACCGGTATATTACCACCACACATCTTTCCTGCTGTCTATCAACCCATATCTTTCATGCCATCTGGCGATCGGTTGGAGAATTGTACTACCCCGTATCTTTCTTGCCATGTTGCGACTGGTTATGAATATTACCACCTCATATCTTTCCGTGGGGTGAAAGTAATTGATCACTATATCGCTCTTTAATCTCGAGTGATTTACAATAAATCTACAAGGGAGTTATATGAATGACTAGCATCCCGCTCGGGACTTCGTTCCCGTGGGAATTCGTGAAAATTATATAGCCTATGTTACTCAGGGATAATGTAGCATCCTAGTGGTGAAATAATTTTTCAAATCGGTCCAGTAGTTTCGGAGCCTATTCGTTACATACAAAGCTACAAATCTTTCCTCTTTATAATATTAATATAGATAAATGATAACCTTCAAAAAGAATAAAATAAAATATTTTTTACAAAAAATTGACCCGCCTTCAAAACGGGTGAAATATTTTTTTAAAGCTATGTTCACGAGTAAGTAGTGGTTACGGGTAAAACAGCAAATAGGTGAATTCATAGCGGAATATAGTAAATAGAGAGGAATGTTTTTTTTGACGTCGGTGCCGGTTTGAACAGGACCAAGTTTAATGGAATAAGAATTCGCACAAGCTTATTTTGGCAGTATAAATACTAAGATAATTACCCAGCCAGCACAAACCTTCTGAGTAAGTTTTGTATAACAGCAATCATAGAAACGAATTTCTGAATAACGTTACCGTAATTAGCTGGTTAAGCGCTTACTCAGACGTTATCCAAGCAATTTGGGCACAAAATTATATTGCTAATAGCTGGATAATAGCAACGTAACAGATGAATAAGTTTTGAATAATTGCACGACAAGGTGAGTATCTTCTGGATAAAAGCATTTTGTTCTTTTTTACAAATATTACAGCTCTGTTAGCCAGATGAAGAATGAATGATGAATGAACTTAGTGCTGAAGTCCTTCTAAGGTCAGTTATTCAGAGGATACACAGTGTTTAGCGTATTTCATAACTTTTTATCAAGAAGTTATTCATATTAATTGAATTGACAAATCCGAAACGTCGTGTTATTGTAATGACGTGAAAGCTAAACGGCCATAATTGTTCCTATCTATAACTAAATAAATAATTTTACCCTAATTGAATGCTTAAAGAAAGAAATTGTAGGTGCGCATGCAACTTTACCGTGTATTTATACATACATTTCGTGTAAAATTTTCACGCGCCGCCCTGATAAGCGAGTTTTTGAGATAATAAACAACATTTCATCGATTGTTTTGTTTTTGCTACTGAAATACTTTTTATGTTTTATGCAATTTAAGGGTTCAAAAATAACATTGCAATACTTTTACAAGAATATTATACTGATTTCGTTATTAACATTGAGTATTTGTGTATAAAATTCTACAAAATTATAATAGGTTATGTTATTCATTATGGCGACGCTCATTCTGAATTAAATACCCTGCTTGCACAGCTACTCGTCTTATGTCTGCATAACAGACCTTATGTGTCCACTTATTCAGCTATTTTCTGGTTAAAAGTGGTCTGCGCACAACATATTTTGGATAAGTTTTCTATAATCACACACATTCGTACCGTTAATCAAATAATTGGGATTCAGTGCTACATTAATGAAAACCGACAGTATAGCGGTAATTTATTTGTTCTCTTTAGGTTAAATCAAATTCAGATATTTAACATTTAATGAAAAATTTAAGCGACACGAAAAATTGCAACTATTGTATTTATTGTAGTACATTATTGTTTATTGTAGTAAATAACTTTAATAGGTTGCCTACACTTATTGTGGTCGGTGCAGGCGCGTGGCTGGTATCTCAACCCGGGGCTTCCCTCACTTTACTGGTTAAGTTTTAAACCTAAATCAGTGTCGAGTACCTACATTAGAAACATTTTATTTAGGTTTGGTTTTACCTTAACCTTAAAAAACGGTTTTCTTAAAAAGCGAAATCGGTTTTGAATCAATTTACCTGTTTTTAGAAGTTTTTATTTCGCTCTTACCTACGACACCGCCATCGCCAATTCAACCAACTCAAATTTATAATAATTTGATGTCATTTTTTTTCCAACTGCAGAGAGAGTGAAGTACCGCGTGTCAGGCGGATATTTACAAACTTAGAATAAAAAACTTTACGTCTCCTATGTAAGGTCCCAATGGACGAGATGGGTAAGTTTTCCTCTTAAACTCCTCTTTAAATACATGAAAGGAAAATATTTTAGAAATTGTTACTAATTACTCAGGTATGTGTGCTCAATAAGGAAGTTTGCTTAAGTCGATTTTTTTAAATTGAAAAATCATTGATATTTAATAGCACACTTGAGCGTTTAGTTCAGAAATGTGAAAAAAATTATTAAATTAATTATTAAAAAATGAATAACTATATTTTTTCGATATCTAAAAAAATTATCTGGGACGTCACATTTTCCTAGAATTTTGTATGTAAAATGTAAATCATCAAAACTTTTAACTGCTATGTCTTTGTCAGTTTTCGTAATACCAAAATATTTTTTTTTTTAAATTTCATTTAATGTCTGTCTTCAACTTTTCATACTAGTTTTTCGGTTTTAGATACTTTAGATAGGATATTTTTAGCAAAAATCCTTTTTAAAACTAAAGGACACAGTGAAAAGTTGTGGATAGATATTTAAAAAATTTAAGAGGTATTTTATGATATCACGTCCAGTTTTTTTAAGAATTGGTCTCATTAAAAAAAACTGGTAGCTGGTAGGTAGTAGATGCAGAAAACTGGAGAATCAGCGAAGTGGTGCGCCTTGGGAGATCTATGTTCAGCAGTGGAAACATTTAAAGACTACGGATTACTACGGATTGAGTACGAACTTGTAATGTGGTTTTCTTTCAGACTTATCTGACAGCCAACCATTCTTCTCTGAATATGCTTATGGAAATGAGGATTATTGCGGCGGTTCACAATCTTTACTATCAGGCCCAAAAAAGCGTCGTACAACTGATTTAGTAGACGATTCGACAAATTATACAAAAGTACATATTGGCACTAAATTCTTTTGTTTCAGAGGTCCCCGATTATACAACGACATAAATAAAGAAATAATTATCTACAATGATTCAAAATGGGAGTGCAAAAATAAAGTGACAAAATGGCTCATTAAATTAAACTACGAGGTTACTGAGCAGTTGTTGTCTATTGTAACTTAAAATATAATGGCACACATGAAAACACACACACACACACACTCACATACACACACACACACACACACACTACACAACACATACTCGCACTACAAAACACATACAACACGCACGCACGCTTGCACAGCATGGACACACATCGAGATATGTACTGTATTAGAGGTATAATAATAATCTCAGAAATGTAAGCTCACCTTTTTAAAGTGTTTTTAGAAACTTTCACATATAGCTGCCTATCTCTGGGGTGGGAGGCCCGAAGTCCTATATCACAGGCTTTGGCTTAGTTTAGGCTCCGTGCTCTTTAAGATAAGCATATGTCTAAGTGTTTAGCAATAAGGTTTTATCTGTTAAGAGCAAATAAATGAATTTTTATTTTTATTTTATTTTATTTACTTAATAGCAACACACAGGTTATAAAGAAAAATTATGAGCCTTCGAATAAAAAACTGAATGAAACCAAGATAAATGCTGAAAATAAAGATACAGATTCTGATACAGAACACCATGAAGAAGACATAACAATTGGCAATGATGAAGAAATAAGAACGAGTGGCATTAAGTGTATCGATTGTATGTTTGAAAAGGAGATTGACAAAAGAAATTATTACTTTGGGAACCTCTTGATTGGCGAATTACAATTTTTGCCACCGTGTATGCGCTCTGAAGCTTACATAAATATACTTAAGTATATTGATTCATTAAAACATAATCATCGAGTTCGAAACCTAAATAAACACACATAAAAACAATTATTATTGAAACATCTAAATTTTTATAGTACGAGTGATCAATGATTATAATCCTCAAGCATGATAAGTTATTTTAATTTATCGTAAAAGACCAATTATATGGTGTAACAAAAAGGCAATATTATATATCAGGATATGGTTGTGCTTATGAAACTAAACAACTTTGCCTTAAAAACTTTGGCTGAAATATGAAAAAAAAAATTCGCTTTTCCACACAAAATGACCGGTCAGCTGAATGATTTAGCGTGAAAAGTCCAAATTAGTATGTAAACATTCTTGTTTAGTTTCATTTACTTTCATTTATAAAAGTTGTTTAGTTTCATGAGCACAACCATACTCTGAAATATTTATTTCCCCTTTTTATCACACCCTGTATACAAAGTGTTACCAAAATATTCCTAAATACTTAATAAAATGATAATAAAATGAATGGATGTGTACTACTGTAATTTTCGACTATTAATTAAATAAATCATATAAGTTACTTATTGTACAGACAGCTTCAGAGATTACTGTACTATAACATAAATTGGATATGTTGCAGTAAGATTAGTTCTAGCATTTTCACATTGCTCTTCTGAAAGTGTCGAATTCACTCGTTAGAGTGCTGACAGCACATTATGAAAACATTATTTGTAAAAAAAACATGTTCTCTTTTGGTCACGCATAAACCCAATAGTATTGCCAAATGATTATTCATATTCACGACTTCTTATTTACACTCCAACCAAGCTATATACAAATTTCCCATGGTCATCATTGAGGTTAATTATAATACCTCAATGATGTTCATTTTCTCTTTCTGAAGGGTTTTAGATAACTCTGCAAGGTTTCAAAACCTGGAGATTCTGTTCATTTTTGGTCGATTAGTTCTCTTCTATCTAAAAACGTGAATAATGAGCAAAACAAAATTATTTTCATCTCATCTAGCCTTTGTTGCATGTTGACAGTGGAATCCATGTTCTTGAAATTAACTCTATCTTGTAATTTTTAGGAAAATAAAATCAGTATGTTTTCATGATCAGGTTTTTTTATAACTAATGTATTTGCTCTTGACCACAATCTAGCCCAGGGGCGAAGATGTGCTCGAGGATGTAGCAAGCTCACCCAGAAGATGCCCATTCACTCGAACTTTAAAGAGACTCGGGTTATACGATTTATTATTTATTTTTACTGACCCCAAGGACCTCAATCATCTACAGGGCGTGCTGGTTTGTAACACTTTACCTATCTTCAAAATCAAATTCTGGCGTACAAGCCCCACTCACATGCACCCACATACATCCCCACTCACACACACACCCCAGGACTCACACTTACACTCGCACTCAACTTACTCTTATTAATCTATCTTAGAATCTCAAAACTATTGAATTAAGTCTAATTTAAGATGGCACATAAGCATTAGAAAGTCCTTTGTGCCAGTATTCTCCACCTTCAATTTTTTTATGCCAATGTTTCTCTTACTCTGTAATAATGTTCTCGGGTCTACTGGCAAAACTCCTGGCAGTCTTTGATTGATGACAGCTAATAATTATCTTAAGGCTTCTAGAGAAATATTTTTATTTATGGCCCAGTCTTTTAAATTATTACGAAAGATTAAATTCTTTTCATATTCCGTTTCGTTTTTTTCAAAATTATTCAAACTTATTGAATTATTGAACGTTTGAATTGATTAATAATCTTCATAAAATGTAGATTCAAAACTATTTCTTACGGAACCCGTATCTACCGATTGTGGTCGCACTTGATTTATGATTACAACGGAAGAACTAGAAAAACTAGTTACACCCGTTTGTGTATTAGCACAAAAAGAGTTTTTAATGTTTTCATACTCTCACAAGCACTTTCTTCGTATGCCTCCTGTTCTTTTTCTATTTTTCCACGAATTTGAGTATTTTTAGTATGTTTTTTGAAAGGCGGCATTTTACAAGTGTATTTCGCGTCGCGATTGTCAATCTATTAGCGGCTTAAATTCTGACTAAAGTTCCAGAACAGTTCTTCTAGCTTGATAAATGTCTACTTTTCGTGAATATCCAGCAAACTTCTGTATAAGAGTCTGTTACGATTGCTTTTACCAAAGTTAGCTGCACTAGAGGGTAATTTCGTACTTAAAGAGGAATAAAGTAGTTATAACAGCTGTCTTAATTTCTGTTAAGTGGCTACATTCTTCATAACAGAAACAACACCCTACTTTATACAGCAGCTGAATAACTGTCAAGATGTGGTCTGTAATACAGCTAAAAGAGAACAGAACCTCTATTATCCAGTATCATGCTTGATAATAGAATTTTATACCAGTATTATACAAAAGGTCACCCAAACTCTTGAGTAACAAGTCTGTTTATGATGATTATTCAGCTTTTAGAAATAAAATCGGCGCTTTACAAAACTAACTCAGCTAATAGCAAGATTATAGCAAAATAAAAAGTTTATACAGCACTTTGCAATACACACAGCTTCTATACAAAAATAATAAAGCTTAACCTCGTATAAGGTTACATTGTTGACCAGTTATCTGACTTGTGTGCTGCCTGGGTATGCCATGTTCGGCGCCGACGTCAAAAAAAAACCATTCCTCTCTATTTATTATATTCCGCTATGAATTCACCTATTTGCTGTTTCACCCGTAACCACTACTTACTCGTAAACATAGCTTTAAAAAATTATTTCATCCTTTTTGAAGGCGGGTCAATTTTTTGTTAAAAATATTTTATTTCTATCATTTACCATGGAGTTCGTAGTGATATAAAATGTCCGTGGTGAGAGTTTTTGCCTGGTCCATGAAGGTTGGATCCACGTTGGATCGGTATATTTTCAGGTCATCTTTTTATATAGCCATATTTTATGCTAATTCTACGTCATTCGTCTGTCTGTCATTTTGACTTACTCGCATACAGTCATTGTTATTGTTATGGAATTTCGTTCGTCGTTCCCCATTTACAGAATATAATCTTACGATTCCCCATTGAGTAGGTAAATTGTAGGTAGCGTTGCGTTCCCGTTTAGCGAGCCCTCGAGTACCTTGCATGAAATGGGACCAGTTCCGGGATATAAGTCGACTCATTTACGCATCAAAACTTGTAATGATTGCAGATTTTGAGGTGATGTGAAAAATTGCAAATAACTTTTAAACCGCTGCTTTATATATTTAATAGTATGTACATATTAAAATACATGCTTTCCTCTTTCGTATGTTGCATAAATTATTGCTGTAACTTGTTGGGGTACAGCAGTATAGTACAATTGGCCATCTTCTTTAAGATTTAATGTACTAAAAGACAAAGATTAAAATTTTTGTTTATTTTTTTCATGAGATGTTGTTACAAGCTACAAGTGAACGGTAATGACGGACCTCATTTAAATACAAGAACATAATCATTAAACAAACATGCAACTATAAAAATACGATTTACGTAAACAAACTGCCGCGGTGTGATCTAACACTAAGCACTTATTAATACCGCAATAGGCTAAGAATAGCTGATTAACGATGCGTAATATAACACCAATGATGTCATTTGTACACCATAAAACGTTGTGTAGCGTATTTAGTTGCTGCATATATTTTTCCTGGATAGATTGCAGATTTTACTGTGCCTGCTATATTTGGCATGTTTTTTACCGATACTTTAGAATATTAACTATGTTAGGACGTCTCTTGCTCGGTACAGGTGACAATGACAGGTAGTGATATAAATATTGGTCGTGTGATGGTTTAAGACCTACCCAGAGTTCTACACATTACATAACCGATACGATGATTGCAGGATGAAAAGTTAAAAATGATTTTTTTCTAAAAGGTCAGGACGATGTAGATATTTGACTAATTGCCTTTTTTTTAAATAAAGATCTAGCTTTCAATAAATAAAGAACCTCGTTCCCGTGAGAATTTGAAAAAACTGTGTAGCCTACGTTACTTAGGAATAATGTAGCATTCTAATGGTGTAAGAATTTTTTAAATCGGTCCAGCAGTTTTTGAGTTTATTCGTTACAAACACATAAACGTACAAAAACATTTTTTTTTCAATATTAATATAGATGGGTTTGGCCATTGATAAAGTCATTAAGTCAGGATCTTCAATTTTATGTATTTAGTGAAGATATATTTCGTAAAAAAACCCACCGACTCTCACTAGCTATTTAAAAATAGTGGAGGTGACTTCTGCATTGGTCTTCCCGAAATATCGAATATATTTTGTAATAATTCCAATGTCACCTAGATATACTTGATTTAATGTACCAGGTGTTACAAATTTATCGTTTCGTGGAAATACGTTTTTAGGTTGTCGCGACAGGGCGATTTAGAAAACTGATGGCGCATGTTTTGAAAGGATAGTGCTAAATGATATATTGGCCATTTAGCAGCGTTTCAAAACAACCCGAATAAAAGGAAAATCCAAAATTAAATAACAAAATGAAACGGTCATAGCTCTAGTAATCAGTTGCGCGTTTAGCCATCTTTCAAAATCAAAAATAGTCAAAAAACGACGTACCTGAAACAGCAGGTTTATTATTTTTTTATTTATTAAACTTTGATCTAATTAAAATTAAACGTAAGGAGTTAACAAGAAAGAACAAGGAAGGGGGTAATTATATTCTAAACTAATGCTTCCTTAATTTAATATGTAATTGAACACTGAATCGTAGTTATAGCAAACGATATATTATTCTACTGATGTAGGTCAGATTTACCCACGTAACAGCACGATTTTCATTTTAAACGAAATTTCGCAACAAACAATCAAAATAACTTTGGATTGTGGCATTTGTGCAATGTAAATTGAATAAAATAATACGAAGTCATCATTGTACTCATGCGTTAATAAGGTCCGTTTTAAACTGAATAAAATGAATTAAATAACACTTTTTGTAGTTTCAGTAGGAACTTTTTGCCACCTCTTCTGTTTTTGATTTTTCCAGAATATTTATTTCTTATTCTGAATTTCTACATTTCATTATGTACCTACGTTTAGCTCAGAGGTGGTAGCTTTTCGTTTGATTACGGCTGCTTTTGTTTGACAATCAAGTCTAATCAGCATAGCTAGCACGCCTTGCGACAAACTCGCGCGTCAAACACACATGACGGATGTTACTTCACGATATTACGCGCTATTCTTTTAACGTATATTATCGTTATAATTAACACATTGTTCATAACCCTTCATATGACGTAATACAGAGGGCCCCTTGCTGTGACGTTGCTTATGCTTGTGCAGTCGGGAAGAGAGTTAAATCGTCATTGGTTAGGTTAGGTTAGAGCCTTGTCTGTGTCTGTTGCAATGTGGGCAGTTAAGGTGGAATTTGAGGAAGGAGTATGGCTGTTTGCACACCCAATACCCACAGTATGTTCTAAGGCCTATAGACTGCCTTTGTGTAACCACTGTCTTACTGCAGTTCATTTGACTTACTATGAATCACCATTAATATTGCACTGTCTGGAACACCTCATTTGTAAACAATTGACGAGTTGGTGATGTTAGTCATGATTTATGAACGCCGCTACTATCGACAGTCTTGGCGCAGTTTATATGAAAGGCAATCAGTGAGAAACGTATACCGATGAACGAGAAAAGAGCAATTTTTAGTACTAACCGCCTTATTCAGAAATGTTATTTAAGCGTTCAAAAATATTTCTTGTTTCTTTAAAAGTAAGACATGTTTTTATACGCTCAGGTGAGGCTCTTGATTGTCACTTATCTCTAATTTACGCGGTTAATACTCAGTGTAAGTAATTAATGAATAATCCAAGTTATCATAGAGACTAATCCAAATGGTGTGTACCTAACCGATTAACTGATTGAAGTAATTTTAAATTATCAATTTAAGTACTTTTTTGTTTCTCTCACAAAAGTTATTTGGTTGTAGGAACATAAAATATATATTCTTATAACTAGTAGTTATCAAAATATAACAGTTTACTTCTTGTTATTAATCGAGAAACGACCCAAAATACATATAAGGGATAGTTGACAACTGGCGGTAAATGAAATACAAATAGCAATCGATTGTCAGCAATAAAACTTTTGTAATTTGTGATACTTTAAAAGCTCTATAAATTAGTGTTCTACTCTTCAAGTCACGAGCAAAAGTTTCTGAATACACTCGTTTAACGACAACTAAAGTTAGACAACTTGAAAAAAAAAAAAAAAAATTGAAAAGTAAACGTTCAGCGTTCAAAGTCGCTTGGTTATATGCTCGATGCTTCCAGGTTTTTTTAAATGCTACACACTCAAATGCCCACACTTAGGTTTTCCCTTGTGTCGTGGATGGGTCCCTTGGAACATATACGAAGACAGGCACAAACATGTATAACCCGAGAACAAACATCTGCTTTTTACACAATGATTTTTCCCGAATGGGAATCGAACCCAGGACCCGTCAATCAAGAGGCAGCATCACTACTACTCGACCGAACCGTCCGTCAAAAGCTTCCAGTGCTCGATGACCAAAATCTTGATAAGTATTAACAGTTTATGTACTGCTTGCATTTACCTGAAAATTTGTTGCGGTTAGAAAATAGCTAGTTGTGTTTGTGCAATACATAATTTTCCGTAGGTTGTGGTTATACTGTTTCAGATGCTACGCATTTAAATGACCAATAACAATATTTCTTTAGGAAGATAAGTCTTTCTGCAATGTTCGAAGAACTTCATACTTGGGTAACGTGTAATCACGCCAGAGATGTGCACTAGCCTTTATTTATTGGCTTCCGAACTCACTTAACGTTTCTGTCTGTCGGTTCCTAATAAATGTTTCTTCCAGACTCGGCGAGTTAACTGAACGTTTAGGAACCTTTAGAATGGGTCATTTTCGAGACAATGGTACCTACTGTACATACTTATAATAAATATAATGTAATCATTTCGTCATCAATGCATTTTACCGCCAGTCGCAACCTACCGAGCGTAACGCGCTAATGTGTAGGCTCAAATAACTTAACAATAAACTATACAGGGCTTTAGGTAAATCTCTTTCAACCTCTCGGGTGGTTAATCAGTCCACGAAACTGAACAACTTTCCCAAGGAACAAAGGTCAAAATACGAAAAAAAAATTGAGTTCCCATCTTCGATCAACTATAAAGAACTAGATACACAATCCACAACAAAAAAGTTCCCTCACTAAATGATCACCCACTTGACGTTTTGGGTTGTCTTTTCGTTTAGTAGCATTCGTTCGTTCCGAAAGTAACCATGCCTCAGTGCGCAGTGAAAAATTGTAAAAATAACACCTCCAGAACATTAAAGGAATATGGAATGTCATTTTTTAAATAAGTAGTTTTGTAATTATTATATGTGAATTGAAATTATCTTGATATTTGGCCAAGAAAAGGTTATAAAACATTTTTTTAGTTTAATTTAATAACATTCGGCAAGAGTATAACCCTTTAAATTGAATATACACTAGCGGAACTTACAAATCCATACCGTTGTATTTCAACATCATTTGTTCGGGTTATGCAGTGACTCTGTTCTAAAACAAATAGAGACGCTGTTTTTTTTCTATTGTTTTTTTTTTCATTTTCATCTGTGTTATAAAATTTAAGTGTAAAGAGTATATATATTAATTCTGTTTTCTATACTTACATTACAGGTATTATGGCAAAACCATTAATCATATAAAATTGAATTAATAACTAATTTAACGTGCGTGACGTTTACAAACATAAAGTTTTATTGGATTTTTAGTTTTCCTAGAGATCCTGTGCGATGTGGACAGTAGACATACGTGGTCGCACGTCAAAGATGTGAAGATTTTTTCTAGCTGTCGCAAAGTAGTGTCTTTTGCTCCAAGCATTTTTTAGAAAGTGACTCGTATGTCATTACAAACGGAGTCAAAAGGTTACACAAAACAGCTGCACCTCAAATAGTATGTACCTTTTTATCACTTTTGATTTGGAGTTTCTTGTATTGAATAAAAAAAAAAAATATGTTTCATCTTCAGGACAAAGATGATGACAGCGAAGAAGACAAATGTTTTTTTTTGAGTTAGTTGCTTTTTTTTAAAATAAATTATTTCTTGTACTTAAATATCTATTTAGTTTCATAGCTAATTTCCTCTCTTAAAACTCAATAGGTCATTTCTGTTCAAAAAACTATAATAAGTTTCAAATAAGCA
The DNA here is from genome assembly GCA_949987775.1 of Aproaerema taeniolella. NCBI lineage: Eukaryota > Metazoa > Arthropoda > Insecta > Lepidoptera > Gelechiidae > Aproaerema > Aproaerema taeniolella. Next base: position 8,766,932 of record OX465246.1, read on the forward strand.
ATACATAATATATGTGTAATCGGGAAAGACACAGTTCTTTTCTTTTTTTATAAGTTATTTCATATTTCATAAAAAAATAAGCATAGAATATTAGGTTTATAAGCAATAATTAAGAAGAATGGCGGCGGCTGTGATTATCAGTTGTAATGTATATTAATCGTCGGTTAATTTGAAATGAATGTGATTTTTTTAATAATAAAAAACCATAAAAACTAACACAAAAGTAAACGGCTGAACCAATTTTGATAAATCATATCTGAAATCCAGCGCAAGAAGAAGCTTTCGAATAAAATAAACTGCACCATTAACATCATCAGTTTAAGAGCTATGATGCTCCTATACATACACAACACAATCAGGTATTAAAAAGAAAACCACACCATTTCGTAGCATTTTGAATTTGTTAAAAAGTTTTTACGAAGATTTTTTTTTGTGAAATCGACCCAACTAATATATTTTTAAAATTAACAAAGGCAACTCCACTCCTCCCATGTTCTACGTGACAGCCAGTGTCATCAAATTGTCTTACGTTATCCTTTGTTCAAAACCAAAAGTGGTATTTTACAAATTAAACAGATATTATTTTCGACCTTATAATATTACGTTAAGGTTTAAATTAGATTAAAATGTTTGACACTTTAGAACTTTTTCATAATACATGAAGTGATATACAACTATCTAAGTACGTATTGTAGTTAGGACACTTTTAAATTTCATTTTGTATGGGACTGTGTATCTAGTTTTCTATAGTTGATCGAAGGTTGTTCCCATACAAACTTCATCAGCATACAGCGCATTTTGTATGGGAGATCGAAATTTTTTTCCTCGTATTTTGACCTATGTTCCTTCGGAAAGTTGTTCAGTTTCATAGTCTGATTAACCACCCGAGAGGTTGAAAAAGATTTATCTAAAGCCCTGTATACAAAAACTATAAAAGTGTGTGCGTTCAACATCCAACTAAACAACCACAACATTACTTTGATTTAAAGTAATAATAGTAAGTAATGTACTATTTTTTCTCTCATTTCATCTGCTATCATCTGCAATCAGATAATGTGTACAATACAATAATTGTTTTTTTTATTTTCAAATATAATATTATAAGGCTTTTGGGATCGCTTCAGAATCGGTAGCATGAATAGTCATATTTAGGTACATCAAAATTAAAATAAATTAGTATTTCATTATCAAATAACGAACATTTTGATTTCGAACCGTCTGACTTCCATTAATATTGTCAAGAATTTCAAGGGAAATCTTTAGACAGGAATAATCTTGTGTAAATTAATCACTTTCGTAACTTAGCTGTGGTCGAATTTGCACATTGTTTGTCCAGATAAGAGCTCTTAGCAGCGAAACTTAAATTATTAATTTATTATTCAACTTTATGTTTATGCCAACAAATCATTTATGATGATAACGAAATGTCGTAGCAATAAAACAAATAATACATGCCGTTGTGAACCGTAATAAATTCAATATTGTTCCCAGGGAGTGGAATACCCGGTCAAGGCCACGCGAGCATTTATGAGGATATTTTGAAGTCTCATAAAAGAAAAAATATAGCCAACGCTGCTATACCTATGGAATATACAACATACTGTCATGAGAGGACTAAAACCCGAGTAATAAGACGACAAGGGAGGCTACAAATCATAATAAATTCGGCGAACTTATTAAGTCAGCCGCCAACAAACAATGGAGCGAGTTATTGGCGATCTACCCTCGTTTTGTCTAGCACTCCCTCCCCCCGCATCAACGCCCCCTCAGCCAACAAGTAGAGCAATCTCGTTTTATCGGAAAAAGCTCAGGGAAACAAGAATACACCAATTAACACGAGCAAAGAGTTAACAACAATGTGATGTTGAAAGGTAAACAGCTTCAATGCCAGCGGACAAAGTTGCTTTCGAACAATTGCGGCAAATTGGGAACCTTAAAAGTAATTAATTGAGCGGTTTGTCACTCCTTAATGAACGAGAAATTTGATCGCGGTCTTAAGTGAAACCTTCCAAAACTAACTTTTCCTTTGATGCGTAAAATATTTTAATTTTTTTTTAAGTCTTTTTTTCTGAAAATTTATGCTTTGCCGCATAGCACTGCGTCACAGTCTTTTATATGAGGAAGCGACAATTCTTGCCAGCTGTCTTCGCGAGAATTTAAAATAAAGATAGGGGTAACACGCATTATTTACAATATAGCGATACTATCACGCACTGTTGAGACGAAATAAATAAAATGATTACATTTAGTGGTGCACGCGCGCGTAAAAGTCGTATAAATAGAGATGTTTTGATTTATTGCGTATCAAGTGTGGTGTTACGTGTGAAGCTTCCTACTCACTGGAGTTCTTTGCCAACGTAATAATTATTTGTTAGACAAATTAGTCGACCTATTAGACTAGTAATATGCTTTGATAGTGTGCTAATTTAACTATAATAGCTCAACGAAAAGACAGATAATCTAGTTAAAATTTTATACTCCCACAAAATCAGGTATATGTAGGAAGCGTAGTAAATTTTAATACGTCAAGTGTCCCAGAATTTAAATTTATGTAAGACTAAAGCATAAACTTCGTTCCCGTGGGAATTCGGAAAAATTATGTAGCCTATGTCCATCGGGGATTATGTAGCTTTCTAATGGTGAAAGAATTTTTCAAATCGGTGCAGTAGTCTCGGAGCCTATTCAATGCAAACAAACAATCAAATCCTTCCTCTTTATAATATTAGTATAGATAGGTAATAGATTGGGGGTGTATTTGAGCTAAAAACTGACAAGTAGTAATTAGTTTCAGATGTTGCTAACTTGCAATAAATAAAAAGGTACTCCTAACTATACTGCTATACCACTCAATTTATAAGCCAACTGCTCGCAAACAGAAAGTATACTTCTATACGCTGCCAATATCAGAAGTACAATTTCATACAATTGCAATTTATCTAATAGCAATTGGACACAATACGAGTAGCTTCATTCAAATAAAATTTATAAAAAGAGATACGTTTGAACCCACATAAAACATAAACACGTACAAAACACAGACACATATACGGCATCTTTTGTAACAAGAAGAAACCATTAAAGTTAAGCGAGCGAATTTGGATCCAATCTAGCAAAATAGCGGCAATTACATTCCGAACTAGACGCAATAGTGTGTAACGGCCGTCCTTCGACAACATATAAATAGAAGGCTGCGTACCAATAATAGCTTAGATATCGTTCAATAATAGGACACGAGCGGTCGAAAGTACGGCCAAACAATAATGGGGAAAGACCGAGGTCGGCACGTACGCGGAGTTGCAGAATTAATCAGTTAGCCGCACTTGCGTCGGAGTAGGAAGAGTCGATTAGGAGGGCACCTTCAGGATTATTGAGACATTGGCGGTGGCAAGCCATCTGCGGCCGGCCAACTTGCCGATATTGCTGGCCACCCCCAACTTGTTTCCAACTGCCCAAGACTTCTGCCGTTCAATCATCTTTATTGGAAAAGGGTTCCTATAGCCTTGTTCTCGCTCTTCTTAGGTACCTACTCTTGAAAGGGAATATATCAGCAGTTACATTTTGGAATGACGCCATACGTTTTCGTTTTATTACCGAGAATTATTTATGAGATGGAAAGTTATATAACCATCCATAAAAGCATTGGGTTGGTCTTGATCATCATACTCTACATTTATTTTAAAATCTGAATAAGTTAGTTTTATTATTCAGTTTATGTTTCGATTCTGTCGACTGAAATAGTCTAGTCCAGACTGAGTTGATACTGAAGCTAGGGATCAACCTATTATCTTATTTATTTTTAATATACTTACATATTTCTTATGAAAATTAAATAATCCCATAAAGCAACTTATTGTAAATTTTACCTACATAAATAAATGTAGAAGCATGATCAATATGATGATGCTTAGTATGAAACTTGGGTTACAAATAAAGTATCATTAGGCCAGTGTTAACCAAAACTATTATAACCAACGGTTAAACAGCGGTAAGAAGCTAATCAGACAAATGACAAACAAAAATGTATGAAAATGACATTGTCAAATCTCTGGTTAGCTGCTAATCGTCGGTTAAATATTTGGTGAACACTGGCCTTAGAAGCACATTTCATTAATGTATTACTTAGTTGTAACTAATCTTCCATATTCTTGTTTCTTCGTGATATCCTCTGATTGGCGTATATATGTATATTGTATCTAGCTTATTAATTTGTATTTTGGGTAAGCTGTTGGATATCTTAAATAAATAAATAAAAATAAAAATAAACCTTTTATACGGGCAAAGTAAACAAACTGTATCTGTACCTAAGTTTTAAAAGAACTTGTAGCAATTACATAGCAAACCGAATTCACAAATACACACGGGGCTGAAAGCTGGCAATATTTTCTCTCCAAGCCAAATTATTTTCGCCCATATCGTTGGATAGAGTTCCATAATAAACTGCGTGTGTTATTAGCCAGCTCTGGCCGGGTCTTTTACTTCTCCCCCGGGAATGCTACACCTTGCTTCCGGATGAAAAATGGTCTAGCCGTGAGATGCTCGTTCCTTTCTCGATGTCTAAACGGCTTTGAGAATCGCGCGTTCGATATAAATGAGATTGAAAAATAAACTCAAGACACAACTATAAATTCTTTTGACTTTTAAACTTTTTTGACCTTGTTTTTAATAAATACAATTTGATTTTAAAGGAAGACTAATAAATAATTTAATAAATAATAAAATCAATGTGTTGGCTGTCTTGACTAACCCTGGCGTTCGTGTTTACAAAACGCCAAATGGCCTCCACAGATTTATTAATGACGTAAATGACCTCAGACATGATTTGACGATTCAATTGACAATAGTATACAATAAAACAGTATACACTAAAACAGTACCTATACAATGCAATTTTTAGTGCACACAATATAAAACTACTAAGGTAAGTAATAAACATTTTGAAGTTTCTAATCAATTTGGATACTACTCGTACACTTGTAAAACTTTAGTAATAGGTAGTGATTACACAATCTTTTGAGATTTTAGGAAATGTAGACTTAAGGAATTAAGCTTGTCAGCTGAATTTCATTTTCATTTTTTAAATGTAGAGTTGTAAAAACCGGTTATTATTTAACATTCAAGCCACAAACGCGGTTTTATTTGATTTTCGTTACTTAGTTATATTTCAGGAAAGGCATATAAGATTAGGCTTATCGTAGCAAGAATTGTGTAAACAATCCTAATAATAATAATTGCTGAATCAAACCGTAAATATCAAGTATTACTTTGTTGAACCTGAATAAATAAAAAACAAATAACTCAATAATAGACAATGTCTATATCTAGGCTGCATTTTTGCATCTCGCGCCAATCATTCATGATTTGCCATTCGTTCGCACAGATACTCGGTCTACATTAATTCTTTTTCCACTTGTTTACTTTGCAACGTACATAATAAGTGATTCCCCAAATTTTGAGTAAAACGCCTAAAATTGTTAACCAGGTTCCTTTATTTGTCCGCCCAAGTGTGGACAGACACTAGTATAAAAAATAAGTTATAAATAAAATTGCTTGTGTATAGCTAAATAAATTTTCTGACAAAAAATCAACCGGCTCTCGGGTCAGCCGTTGCTTTGATGAGCAAATACTGATTGAACCATATAACAGCGGTCTGTTTTGTAGTAGTAGAAGATGAATAGATAAAAGTGGAATGAGCTGTAAAAACTACTATATTTTTAAAATTCTGTAACATTGATAAACGAGAGCTTTATACATCAATTCACATCACAGTTGCAAACAAGATGCGACCGATACCGAAGCAACTAGACCTTTCAGTAGCAACTAGACAAATGCAACATCCTAAACATAGTTCTGATTGTCAGTTAATGCACAAAGCAGCCCCACAGTCTCTAATGTTGATTGTACAAAACAGATTGTGAGCGCGTAAGCAGAGTCTGTTCTTGAATAACAACCGCTATTTCATTGGTTCTCTGGTAATTCCCTATCTATCTCACTAATTCTGGTTATTGTACCAGAAATTGGTACTCAGTTGCAATTGGTACTGTCTTATTGAACTTCATAGCAGATATTGGGAGCTCATATCAATTGTATTCTGAAATTATGTTTCTTATTGCATCAGGCAATGTGTCAGATTTCACTATTTTTAACCCCGACAAAAAAGAGGGGTGTCATAAGTTCGACGTGTGTATCTGTGTGTCTATCTGTGGCATCGTAGCTCCTAAAAGAATAGAGCAATTTTGTTGTGTTTTTTTTAAAAGCTGAGAAATGGTTCTTAGCTAAATTTGATCGAAATTGGTTCATCTGTTCAAAAGTCAATGTCGGGGGTGATACATAATGTTTAATTTTAGAGTGGTTGTTGTAAAGCTTACACAACAACTTAGCTAGATAAATTTGAGCTTAATGTGCTGTGCGGGTCTCTGTACATTGTGAAATCAAATTTTCAGCAGCAAATGCCACTCTGTAATTATTTTCCCTATTGTGTTGAAATATTCAATATCCCGTAATATGTAAATGATTAAAATATCTATTTTTAAAATTTATACATTTGTATAAAAAGAAAAAACTCCATTGTTTTTAATAAAAAAAAATATTACTGAAGGCATGAATATTGTATTACACTTATTTTTAATTTTTTGTTTAAATAAAATATGAAATTCAACTCAGTAGGTAATTCTACAAAGTAGGTTAACAAAAAATATCACAAAGAAAATAAAGTTTCAGTCTCAAATAGTCAGTGTGATAGCTTATTAACAACAATTTTTATTTCGAAAAAACGATTGTTTTCAATAATTTCAATAATACCTAACTTTAAAATTTAAAGAAAATTAACACTCCGACATTTATCGCCTATCACACTTAAACGGCTAAACTAATTTTGATCAAGTATCTCGATTACGTCGGCTTTCAAACAAAAAAAAACTCATTAAAATCGGTCCATTTGTTTAGGAGCTACGAACGGTGCCACAGACAGACACACAGATACACACGTCAAACTTATAACACCTCTCTTTTATGTTGGGGTTTAAAAGCACTTAAAAAGTACGTAGGACTTAATAAAAACAGTTGGCACGAGCTTAAAAAATCCATAAGACGCGTTTGATGTGAGTCCGATAACATAGATGGAGCCATCACGTCAGCCGTTCGACGGACAGTGACTGTCGATCACCCGCTGATTGCATTCCGATATTGGCACAGTAGTTCCGCCACTATTGAGCCACTATATCGCCAGTATAGATCTTCTATAGCGCTATATAGACCCTCTAGAGCATTGATTCCCAAAGTGGTCCAGGTGGACCCCCAGGGGTCCACGAGAGACGCGACGGGGGTCTACGTTGGCATGACAAAAAAATGGGGGTTCACAATCCGTAAGCGGGGGTCCACGTTTATCTGGTTTCGATAGTGAAGAACTTAATGTTGGTCTGATTAAACTAAGAATTAATTGGTTCCTTGTGCTGCGAGTAGATGTCAAAAAAATGGATGGTATCCACCTTTTGATTGCCCAACTTTACTTTTTTGAGATCCACTCACAGCACAATCAATTAATTAGTTAACCAATCAATTCTCACTTTTTTTCCGAAAACTGTTAATTCGTGGTTGAAATTCAGCCGCCAGCCGCAACGCAAAATTCCATCTTCACATTTTATGTCAAGTTTTGGGAAAATGTTACGAATGTACCACCAAGGGGGTCCACCGGAACAAGCAAAATTTTAAAAGTGGTCTATGAGAAAAAAAAGTTTGGGAACCGCTGCTCTAGAGCCTACATTTTGCTGCCAACAACACGTGGATTTGCAGGAGGGGTATGGAATTGTTTTACAAGTCCGAGTCAAGCGCAAGCTCAATTTTTTAAAAGGTTACAAAAATAATAAGTAACTTTTTGAAAAACTATGAATCACTCATAAACGAATGAAAGGTTTTAAATTGACATAAAGAATGGACTTATATGGCTCTCCTTTTTCTAAGTCCCGTATTACAGAAGGAGACTCAAGTCAAGATACTTAAGTATTGATTCTCTGTTTCTCTCACTATCAAAATGACAAAGACGACTGCTACTCAAGTATAGATCGCAGTCTGAGTAGCGTTCTGTAATACGGACCTAGTCTGTTCTGATGGCATATTTGTATGTATGGTTCCTTCTTGTTCTAGACGGGATGGGGCGGTGTAAGACTAGATATACTCATAGATCTTGATTTTGTTCTGTGTCGGTGAGTAGAATATTAATTTGCGTACTGGTTGTGTAGGAGCAGGTCTAGAACATACCTTTTGTAGAAATAAGATATTATATAAATATGTTTGTGTACATGCAACCCAAGAAATAAAGAAGGTGGATTTTACCTCTATGCATAAATTTTTCATATAAAAATTTCCCGTTAGAGAAAATTACAACAATTTCAATGCAGATAGACCTGTAAAATTGCCAGTCCGATATGGCAGCCATCTTTGAAATACTGTCGCTCCATACCATCAATAACGGAGTCCCGATACTAAGTGCTCGGTAGACGTTACGGGCTTAACGCTGTAATATATTGAACCGCTCCTCTGATAATACCTACAAGGCAAGAATTTATAAGTGTCTCCTAATAGAAAGAAAATTAAAATGACTTTGAATATATTAAAAAGGGTATATGATCCCCTTGTACAATGTACAGTTAACAGCATGACAAGGTTAACGATTTTGCTGTTTTATTACGCCCAGTTGCAGAAACGAATGCTACTTTAAGTATCATGCTGTCAATTTCAGTCTTGCTTGACGTAAATAAGAACGGCATTACATTTAAAGAAGCTTTACCTTTAATAAGCGTTTCTGCAACAAAGCGTTTGATTCTTCGAATTTGTTACATGTTCTGGCAAAACAGACATGACTAATATATTATGTAAGTTTGGTTTTCCACAGATAAAGATAAACTTTCGTGTTAGTACGTGTCTTAGACTTCAAGAAAATTGTGGAATTGGTGTTATAGTGTAAAGAAGAAAATGAAGTTGGTATTAATATATAAAGCCGCGAATTTGTTATTAATACTTTAGTAGTAGAGAGGTGGAGAAAACATAAACTGAAATTAAAGGGAGGCTTTATTGTTTCCGGGAAAACCTGGGTCTGTGAGGTGCGAACAAGCCGAGCCGCACATAGCTGCAGAACTGGAAACATTCGCAGTCCACGCTCGGTTACAATTACGAATGTATTATTTATCAGTCGAGAGCGGAGCCTCGTCCGGGAAAAGGAATTGATTTCTGCATAATTTAACACCGAAAACACCTCCCAGGGACCTCTGTGTAGCACTAAAAACAAAACATTCGTTTGTATTTTACTACTTTCCCCTGAATAAATGCATTTTTTATATTCCTACTTCTCCAAAGCTATGTTTATTTCTTCATTTCGCCTCCGTTTTTTCCTTGCCGATGTTTTTCATTATCGAATATTTTCTCAGTTTACGATGAGGTAAATGAAGATTTAATTCCCTTTGACAGACCATGTCTAATATTTTATTCAAAAGATTTCGTTAACATAATAATTAAATGTGCTTTATGAATATAAAGTTTTAACCGAAGTCTCGTAAATAGCAAAAGTTTTCTCAGTATTCAGTCCGATACACATTTCGCATATTAATTAAGAACTGCTCAAAGGAAACTGAATGAGCAAATAAACAGATGAGTATTCATGGAGGAGTGTACCTTTGTCGAAGACAATTCGTTAATTAGTGAGAAGCAATGGTCGAAGTGAGATTGTTTAAAGTTTAAAAATGCTTTTGTTCGAAATCTCTGAGTTTCAGATTGATTAGGTAGAGGGTAGTGGTGGACTGGTAATACAAACACGTGGGTGCTTTGTGGGCTGGCTTTGTTGTCGGAGCCGGCTGACTAAGATTCTTGAAGGTAATTAACCGTTGCTATAAATTAGAGTGTTGTTGGCGTGTGTCGGTCCGGTGCCGGTGGTCCGGCGCGTCGGCGGTCCGGTGTCCGGCTCATTGCGGATGCGGCGCACGCGGCTCGGGGATGCGGCGGCCAAACATTGTCACTGCACCGCAACTCCAGCTGCGTTCGCTAGTTACTGTCCACATGCCCCGATATGTGTTGAAATATGGTCTCGGTAATTCTAAGACAGTAGGTATATCGTTATCTTAGCTCTTTCAATCCTTTTACCATAATTTAACTTCTTTTGTTTCTTTTCCGCCTCTGGGCTAGATTGTGGTCAAGAGCAAACCCATTATCTATTAAAAAAAAACATTATTAATATGGCGGACAGAGCAATAAAACGTGTACAGAGGATACCTATTAATTTAATGCAATTAAAACTAAGGGAATCTGCTTAGAAAGCAAACCTCTGTTCTGTCAAACTTTGTTTATCTCCCCTTACAAGTGGCAACAGAACATGTTTAATATTGAGTTAATGACGTTTCAGCTTATCCAGTTTGCAATATGCAGTGGGAGCCGACAAGACATGTCACCCTGTTACCGTGCTCACTAGCTGCAGGTAATCGCTCGCGCTCACGTATCTGATAGAGTTTCCAAGCTTCCAAACTAGTTGCACTGTTGTCGGAAAGTTTCGGTGCAAGGTGCATGTTCCGACCTCTCCCGATAAGGAGCAGAATCCTCTCCTAAATCCTAGCACGCGCCGCCGTCCGCTCATGTTACTAACTCGTTAACAATTAAAACTTTCTCCCTAAATATGTTTCTTTCTGATGAGATTCCGCAATAGATACGCCAGCAAAAATAAAAGTGTATATAGTGTACATATAATACTCGTATTTCTAACAAAAGTAAATTAGACGGAGCTGGAGTTTGTCAAGGTCTCGAGATAGATAATTTGGTAGACTATTAATTGAAGGTTGGGTTGTCGCCGCTCCCGAGTGGCATTGCGAATGCCGGTCACGACACCGCGTGAACTTGTTGTGGGGGCGGGGCAGAGCCGGCGATGCCGAGGCCATGAGACTTATGAGGATTACGGGAAAATGTGTATTCGATGACATTTTTCGGGGCCGTAGAAAAAGATGAAATATAAGGAATTCTAAACGTGACTCGAATCCCGTACAAAGCGCCACCTATTACCGGTCTATGCGTTCTTTTCGCGGTCGGGCGGACGAGCGCCAGTGAAACCGAGCGTGACGTTCCATTCCTGATATAAAAATGTAAGTATGAAAAAGCTTTGTTAAACGCGACTTGGCTTCGGCGAAGTGGCAAAGTTTGAAGTGGAAAACTTTTCATGGAAAAATCTTTGCGGAAAACGATTAAATTTTAAGACTATTTGTACAGCTTAAAGCTGCCGCTGTGGACAGAACATCTTTTAAAATTCAGATTTAGTGAAGTTTGCTTACCTACTTACTATACTGAATAATTTTATGCACATTGCTGGTTTTAACGTTTTCGGGGCTGATAGACTTTTAAACTTGATTATCAACGAAGAAACTTGTGCAGTAGTGGAGAGTGCAGACCACACAGTCTTTGAGATAATTATTTTAATGAAATAATTAAATTAGTGGAGGACGGCCAGAGTGGACGCTGGCTGAATCTAGAACGAAGGGGCGCACCATTGTGATTTCATTTCGTGGCTAACTGGCTGTGTCTTTTGTAGGTAGGTACGGACTTCAGAAAAATTGTCCAATTCAAATTAACTATTTTTATTTTACTAAACCATTATTAATAAAAATTTACTTAAATAAAAAAAAAGCTAAAATAAGCTTTTGGGTTCATACCCCAAATATAAAGATAATCTCTTTTTTTAAATAATAAGATGCATTAAATAACTCTACGTTTAGGTAAGTTCAGTGTCATTCTAGTTTTTTTTACAACGGATTATTGAGAATAGAATGGGTCAAGCGAGTAATAAATCACATAGTGAAATTTATTTGTGTACGGTTTAATTTTTAAGTAGTAAAAGAAGTGAATGAATTACAAATAACAAAAAGTTAAGTAAATACTGCTTTAATATAATTTTCTTATATTAATTTCCGAAAATTCCACGGGAACAAAGTCGCGGGCGGGAAGCTAGCATATGATATAGATGTCTATGTATAGGCTTCAAAATCATCAAAGAATCAGGATGAAGTAACAGGAGATTCTCATAAGGAGATAAGAAAAACAAGGATATTCGTGGGCACGAACTTCACAAGGAACATTTAACGCGGACGGAACCCTCGTTACAATCAGCCCTGAATTATTTACCGGAGCCCAGCTTACAGGGCCGAATTGATTTCTGCATAATTTACGCAAAAAGGAACTATTAGAGGCGGAGCTAAGGCCGACCATAAAAACCCGCGCTGATTAGAAAGTGTTTGTTTGAGAAGTCCATTCGAAAACCCTTGTACCAAACGCGTGCACTCTGTGTTATTGCGATTTTGCTACGAAAATACAGTACCTGATGCGCTGGCTTCTGTTTTATTGGAAACAATATTATGAAAGGTTCACTCAGCACTATCACTTGATAAGCGAAGGTCTTGATTGATAAGTAAGAAATCACATTTCATGTGTTAAGACACCTTAAGATTGCGACTGCCACCTCCTTTGTTTCAGTGGTTTGAATCACGACGAAAAAATAAACAACAATCCTACTATCCTATACTTTCAACTAATGTCACATCAGATCACAACAAATATACCTACAAACACACACTTACAAACTTTCGCTTTAATAATATTAGTGTGGTAGACTTCGCTTTAATAATATTAGTGTGGTAGACTTCGCTTTAATAATATTAGTGTGGTAGGTTTTTCCGTGTGATAATCAGTTGAGAATAACACCACCCCATCTCTTTCCGTGGGTGTCGTAAGAGACGACTAAGGACACATGAATGAGACCTGCCTCCTAGTAATCCATCCCAGGCAACGATACTTCATTTTTTCCTGAATCTAAGGTGTCGTCCTATGGTCTCATGCGGTGTGAGAGGCTCTGTGAAGGGCCGTCTGGTTCGCGACCATCTTCCTACCGAAGTCCGACGCCAGCAGCTTGCTGTGTTTCGTCGATGCGTGGAAGTACCAGTGCCTTTATAGGCATTTTCTAGGTTAAATCGCTCCATCGTCGACCTCATCTTTGACCTTTATGGTCAAGATTGAGGTCAAGAGTTAACCCATCTTATGATAAAAAAAGACTAATATAATAAAGGCGAAAGTTTGTAAATGTGTGTGTTTGTATGTTTGTTACTTCTTCACGGTTAGATCAATTTTAATTAAATTTGGTATGGAGGTAGATGAGACTCTGGATGAACACATAGGCTACATCATTTTTAAAAATTCCCATGGGCACGAATTCCTGGGAGAAAAGTAATAATTTGTTGGTTTTCGATTATAAAACACAATTTATTATTGCAAATCTTACGTCTACAAGTGTGTCTGTATTTATGTTAGCTCAAGGATACTATCTCTCAGGAAGATCCTCCAAGTTTAATAAAAAATCCAAGTCTTAAAAGTCTTGTCCCGAACCTCATCTCGCGATTTACAGCGGTACTGTCGGTTAACTATTGGATAGTGGAATCAAGGGAGAAAAAGGCGAAATAAAATCAGTACGGTACCAATTGGGATGCGGTACACGTCCCGTATAGGAGGTTCGGAAGCTGCGGCGTTCGCTACCGCACTGCGTCCCGACAATCACGAGAAGATGAGAAAGATTATGGGAGTCATCGTAAGTTAAAACAATTTCTTAATTTAAGAGCCGCCCTCTTGCCGCTTGAGTTAACGCCACATACCTCTGTCCTTTGCCAGTGATTTGACCTGTGACCAATGTGTACAACACATTAAAAAAAAATGAGTAATTGATTGACTGAAGAAAAATAAATCTAGACTATGGAGTTAAAGACTGTGAAACTGGAAGGATATACTGAATGACCAGAATCTAAGCAAAAAAGAGAATTCTAATAAATTAATCAAACCACTGAAATCGTTTTAGCTCGCTAATAAAACAAAACATAGTAATTCCAAATTACCTTTTGATCTTTGAAGAAAACTGCCTTACCTCCTATTGGTGCAAATTTTAACTCCACGATCCACTCTCTTAACCCCGCGGCAGTCAATGGTCGTCGGACCAAGAGATAGCTTCGTACCTGTTCTAAGACAATTACCGCTACGTAAACGGAAAATGGTTCGAGAGCTCTCCGAAACGTGTTTTCTAATCTTCGTAGAGGATTGAGGGTCGAGCGCTTTGTTTTAACCCTTGGTATGCGAGGCGAGTAGGTATTGCAAAGGTTATAGCGTCTTGAGGATTTTAATTTAATGTCCAACTATGTTTCCACCCGGGACCAGGATGGGAATTCGGCAAAATTATGTAGTTCTGATGAATATTATTGCAAAGTTTCGCCAAAATTCGTCTCGTAGTATTGCGCGAAGGGGTAGCATCATCCATTTATCCTTACAAACTTTCGCATTTATAATATTAGTAAAATGTTCCAGTTTTATAGGTTTTGCTGTGCGGACGAAAAGTTGATAAAAATTTTCACTGTCGCGGGCAATCTCTAGATAATAATGTACTTTGCTAGCATTAGATTAAACTACTGGAATGGGTTTGTGGCTGTTATTGAATCAGTAGTTTAACAGTGCAATTTATCAATCATAAAGTCATAAATAATTTCCCTAAAATAAGTATAATTAATTATGTTTAATAAGGAGAATTTTTTTTGTACAAAGTGGCGATAAATTCATGTTTGTCACTATTTTTTATCAGTTACTTAACCTGATTTCAGGGAGTTTTACATATGTGTGTATGGTACATGAATGTGTGATTTATTGTCACCGGCTGTAATCTGTAAAGATATCTAAAAAAAATACATACATTTTTCTTTAATGATTACTTACCCTCTTTAGGGGTAGGTAAAGCATGATTTATTTTCTTATTCCTTCTTTTCCTACAGTGATTTAAGCCTGCAGTCTAGAAAAGTCTGACACCAGGGAACTTAGCTAATGAGTTTCAAATCAAGTTAAACAAAGAATTGTGCAGTTAGTTATGTTTGTTGAAGAATTAGAATTTCTTTGTTTACTTAAAGTGTATTTAGTGGAGATTTTATTTGAGGATGTCGGCAACTTTATTTCCCTTTGGGCATCAAATATTGTATTTTAAATAGTGGCATTTTCATAATGTATAATTTAAAAAATATAACAGTCAGTTAAATTTCTTCTTTTTTAGATATTTCTTTTTTAGATATAAAGCTCTAATTTTACTTCTAAAATAAAAGTTGTTTGTGGCATTGACTGATACCTAGGTATGCACTTTATAATAATAACTAGCAATCAGCTCGGGACTTCGTTCCCGTGGCAATTCGGGAAAATCATGTACCCTATGTCTATCCCGGATAATGTAGGATTCTAATGGTGAAAGAATTTTTCAAATCGGTCCAGTAGTTTCGGAGCCTATTCAATACAAACAAACAAACAATCAAAATTTTTCCTCTTTATAATATGTATAGATAAATATTCAACAATCGTGCTTGTGACATATCTTTTTTTAAAATTTAGAAACAAAAGCTACAGAAAGACAGAAATTGATGAGAAAACTACGAGGTGCGATCCCGTGGCGCTACTGTAATAAACTAACTAAAAAACGAAGCCTGAAAGGAGACATTCACACAGCGAAATGCAGTAAAAATGCGAAAATAGCAACAGCGTCAGGAACAATTAATACCGGGCACAATATTTTCACAAAGTTTCTCTTCCCAAACTCCATTCTGCGTCGTTTGGAACAAAGAGAGTCCCTCCGCAGACTATTTTACGCGCAATAAACTCCGGGAGAATGAGACAAACTTGACCCTAAAAAGACTAAAAAATATCCCATCGATATTTTTAAAAAGGTTAGCGCTGTTCACTGTTTTCTTTTTTTATTATTATTATTGAATGAAGTAGGAAACGAAATTTATAGTCGTGAAACTTGCCCAAAGGAACTCATTACATAATTATTTTAAAAATTCAACAAATCGCATTAGTTGTGAGAGAAATTATTGTACACTAAAGGATGCTCGCGAATTTTGTAAAATAGAAAGGATTAATCGTATTTATACACCATTAAGGGAAACTTTGTTCAATGTTAAGGGGTCGGGCTAGACAATGATGATAGGTACACATATTTCTTTTCAATAGGAGTTTTCAAAATCCTTTCTCATACTACAAATACTATCTCCACATGTCTCAGTTTAGGCTGAGCGATGATCTATGTTGTTACTAACACCTATGGATGTCTATCTCAAATAAATATATTGAATTGAATCAGTCAGTCCGTCAGGAAAATTATTTTACCTATACTATACAAATCGTTTAATTTATACATATAGATGGATATTTTATTGTTTTCATTTCGCCAACATTATATACTTTATATAATAATTCACATATTTTTTTCCTAATAACACCACATGTATAGAAACTATGCTAATGCTTGGTATACTTTGAAATTTTTGGTAAATTCTTAAAATAACTGCAAAAATCTAAGCAAATTATATACAAGTACATAGGTTACAGCTTCCTTCTTTCAATACCGAAATTCCTCACACCATAGAGAAAAAACAAGATATTTCTCTTATAAATTAAAGATGAGGACGACTGATTATTATCCTACAGTGACCCGTAGAAAAACAAAAACGTAACCCTATCTAGACGCCTCATCTAGACTCATACAACACGCGTTAAGATTGTAGATAGTACGAACCAGGAGTTCCTAGAGATGGCGTTAATAGTAACATGCTCCACAATATTTTTTTACAATAGAGGTTTTTTGAGATTGTACATACGACAATTTATGACGTATGGAGGAATGAAATCAGTATGACCAAACGTTTAACCTTGAAATTTGATGTAAATTAAAGTAATGTAGATACTGTTTTTACCTTTGGTATGGAAATAGTGGAATACAATTGTAGTTTTTGTAAAAAAAAACAAAGTGTTTATTATTAAAATTAGAAAATTTATTGTAATTGCTAAAACTGAACCTTTTATTGCTCCATTATAAGTGTCTCAGATAATTTTATAACTTCTCAAAAAGTCTTGTTATGTGATAAATCGTGTGTGTTGACTAGAAATTGTATAGCCAGTGTACTAGATACCTAGGAACTCTGGCAAGCTGATTAACGTCAGGCGGGGTGTGGTAACCGGGGGAAGGGGCGCAAACACCAGGATTTATTGTTAATGGCCCATAGCCAGACGCTAAATGCGATGAATTCCTTTACCCAAACAGAGCAGTGTTCCTCACACAAATAGGATTGTACCTCCTGATTTACTCTTTGGGAATCATGTTTCTTTTCTTATTTCTTATCCCTTCGAAGCTCCGGAATCGGTGAAAGGGAGAAAAATAAATATCTTTGGATGGTGCCTCGTATACAATTATATCAGGATCTCTGTAAGCTACTTGGCTGCCGGAAAGTTGTGAATACGGGAAAAATACTGAAAGTCGATATGTTATCTCTTCCAAATATGAGTGGAAAGTACCATAGGAAATATTACGAGTGTAATCGTGTGGCAGTGAACGTGTTAACGATTCGATTTGCTATATGTATGACGCTCACTGCCTCGTTAATTGTCTGTTAGGTAATTTCTGGTTCAATTCTCGGCTGGAGTAAACATTTGTGTAAAATGTTACCTACAACAAAGACCAAAATTTCAACAACAATTTACTTGATAACACTGTGGACTTTATTTTCGATAGAATTTTAAAATATCTAGCCTTACTTCTTGTCTATAACGCAAAAAAACTTATCTGGAAAGCTTTTAAGGAAGAAAAGTTTGGGCTAAGGCATAGAAATCAGAATTATTTGTCCTGGAGATGGGCTAGGCCTTTTTGAGCCAATGGGTAAGACCTCTTTTTATCACAAATAGGTAATAAAGAATTTTTTTTTTTTAATTTCTCTATGTGTCACCAAACTTTTAACATGTTTATTGTTTACGTTACAAACACAAAAATGAAATGTAGAGTTATTCAGTTTTCAGAAAGAAAGTAGGTAATGAAAATGAAACGTGTTCAAAACTTGTCTTGTAACTTGTGTAAGTGTAGTATATCACGGAGTAGACCATTACAAAACTAACACGAATGCTGTAACTTTCAACTCTGAAATACAGAGACGCCACAAGCTGAATTCGAGGAAAAAACTGCCAAGTGCATATCGGACAAGATGGGCTTGGGTTCCGCGAAAAAAATATTGTTGATAAACTATTTATTGCCACTCTAATAAAAGATTTAAATTTGTTTTTTTGAATTTGAATTTTGAAAGTGACCTTTTTTACAAGAAAAGGCAATACCTATTTATAAAAAAATCAGTCAGTGATTGGTTTCTGTAAGTTGGCGATAGGTAGAGTAAATAAAACAGTAACAGACTTATATGTGTATAGTACCTGATAATTTATGGATTATATTAGGTGACTTCAAATTAGTTAGCGAAAACCAAAGATTTGGATTAGCTCAAGAAACTAAACTACTATCTCTTAAAAACATAGGTCGAAATTTGGAAAAAATATGTTGCCTCTATACAACTGGTGCAATGAGCTTATTGGCCTTTGCAATGAGCTTAGTCTTTTTTTTATAGAATATCATGGGGAAAGTTACTCAGTTTTACCGGGAGAATCACCTCCCAAAGCTCACTAATTTATAGTCACACTTAGAGATAGTTTTTACCCCGTATTTTTATGATTAAAAGTTTATTGCTATGCCAGTCGCTGTGCTTCATTTCGACGACAATGGAGGACAGATAAACGAAGACTGTTTCAGATTAATATGTAAAAGAGGCTGAAAAGTAAACCGTATTTTTTTTAATTATTTTAATTCGTATGATGTGCTTTGATAAAAGAGTTCAATAGAACATAACACTTAAGAACAGCAACACACTCTAAAGTAATCACCAGCTTTGCGTTTATTTCCTTTTCCTCACAGAACCCTAAAGAAAAACAAGCAAAATGTTAACTCAGTTTTGTAAGTAGAAATCTCCGAGGAGCTCTGTTTTCAAGCTGCACGAAACGTAAATTTCACAGCTCGTTTAAGTTTAGCTCATTATTTCATTACTTGCGTTATCCGACTCTGAGATTCAACTTACTTTTCTAACAGGTTTTTTTATTATGAAGCAGTTTTAAGAAAGTGAGCGAGGTTAAGCTACAAGCATTTTTTTGTATTCTAAACACTTTTGGTTTTATTTCCAATTTTATAATTGTAAGAAAAATTTTCATTTGTTTTTTTCAGTCAATTGTTGCGAAAGATTTCATCAACGCCCAGCCAAAACCCTTAGACCTAGAAAGCTGAAATTTAGCTCAAAGTTGTCTTTTATGACGTTCTAACCGTGTGGTGATCGGTTGAGAATAATACCGCCCCATCTCGTTCCGTGGGTGTCGTAAGAGGCGACTAAGGAAACACAAATGAGACCTGCCTCCTGGTAATTCATCCCAGGAAACGACACTTCTTTTTTTCTGAGTCTGAGGTGTCGTCCTATGGTCTCATGCGGTGTAGTGGTAGGCTCTGTAAAGGGCCGTCTGGTTCGCGACCACCCTCCTACCGAAGTCCGACGCCAAACAGGTTGCTGTGTTCCGTCGGTGCGTGGGAGTATCAGTGCCTTTATAGGCATTTTCTGGGTTAACTCGCCCCATCGTCGAACTCATCTTTGACCTTATGGTCAAGATTGAGGTCAAGAGTTAACCCATCTTATAATAAAAAAAAGGCAAGCACTAAGGAAGGATTTTTCGAAATTCAATCCCTAAGGGGGTGAAATGGGGGTTCAAAGTATGTCTGGAGTTTTTTTTTAATATTTTGAATTAAACCCTTAAAGCAAATAAACGGACACGTGTTTCGCAATTTATCGAAAATCAACAATGAAATGGGTGACTAAAAGAGTTCTTTGCGCGAGCGAAGCCGCGAGAAAAAGCTAGTCATAAAATAAAAAAATTCATACTTCATATATTTTTTACACTCTTCCAAGCCAAAAACTAATGTACAAATTTCGATCAAAATTAGAAAATTACATCGAGCGGGAAATTAAGTAGTTATAAAGTTTGAAGTCTCATCTAAATTAGATTTTACATATTAATAACCAAGAAATATTGGGCAAGAGATAAGAGAGAAAGAGATTATTTACTCACACTTCGTCGTAGCAATCACACTAGACAAAATAAAAGACGATAAACAAGGCCAAGGAATAAACTTAAACATTCCTGAACACAAAGAAAATTCTAGAATTTCAACCTTGAAATTTCTAGAAAAAGCTTGCGTAGTGCAAGGTAATGAGTGCCAAGACAGAGAAAAATAAAACTGCATAATTATGATAAATAGGACGTTTAATATCAATTAGCTTGAGAAGATAATAGTAACGCAATAGCGCAATTTTCTTACAAATCTTCTTAGTTTGTTATGCAAAACAGCAATGGAGCCTTCGCGAAAGTATTTCTTCAAGGAAAATTATTTCAAGTAAATATTTTTTGCAGTTGAGTGGATAAGTTGTGTACGAAAATAGATAATAGCGAGATGAAGGAGACTGAACAACCTACTGCTGGTATTCAAAGGGCCTCGGCTTCAAGTGTACAAGGATGCCTTTAATAAAAGAGGAACATTAATGCATACAGCGGTTTATTGCAGACCGCAGAAAAACTTCACAAAACATTTTTGTTCACAATTTATATGCAAATCAGCGCAAAATCTTTTTTTTTGTTAACCTTATACCACGTTTTAAACCTTCGCGCGATTCTTGCACACCCGTGTGTGTAGGATTTGTATCGCACGCGCCGTAAACAAGCGGGCTAGAGGCAAGATACCTAACGCCATCTAGCGCATCTTAAAGGAACTAATTCAACTAGAATATTTTTTAAATTAGTGTGGTAGCTACACGGAGACAGAGACGAATTTCTGTTCATCACTAGATGCTCGGGCCTCGGCATAGTATAATAAAAGAGGGCAGTAGGCTACCTCCGGCCCAATCCGTGATATAATTACCTACCGTACTTGCCTGTCTCAGAGTTGTCACTTTTAGCTAGAATTCAGTGCCTAGAAATTGGCAAGGGCCGGGAAGTTGTATTTTTTACTTGTGTTGTCTGGGTTCAGGGATTTTGAGGTCGGTCTAACCTAAACCTTTCACGTTGAGCGACAGGCGATACCTATGTGGTTGCGGGGCCAGCCAACGGGCGGCGCAGGGCGATGATAAGCTCAAGTAACGGTAGTTTACTGTTAGTACCTACTGTCAACCAATTCATTATAGTTGAAAGCCCGGCCCTTGCCAAAGATAACACATCTCTGTATAACTAATTCAGTGATTCTATTAAGTTCAACAATGATTTTCCTAACAAATACAGTATTCAGGATTCAGAACAGTATTATTTACAAATAAGGGGATAAAATAAACCGATGTGTGCGCCATATATCTACGCGTCGCCGCACGCACACTCAAACAAAATCTCAACCCGTTTCTCAGTGCGCCAGTCGGGGTTAACACCGTCGGGGTTAACCGGCTTTTTGGCACCGCTATTTATTTATCCGCGGATAACCCCGACGGTGTTAACCCCGACTGGCGCACTGAGAAACGGGTTGAGATTTTTTTTGAGTGTGCGTGCGGCGACGCATAGATACATGGCGCACACATACAAGCTGCGCGCGGTGCGTTTGTATGAAGATAACATACTTTGCCCTTTTTATACTATGGCCTCGGGCTGTAGATACATGGTGTAAAACTCATAAGCTGTCTTTATTACTTTAAACATGTAATATTTTCTTGTTACTTTAGCCACAGTACCACTAACCATTGTCAACCTGATCAGACCAATCCTAGACCATGGTCGCCCAGTATCTGAGCCTACCCCGTTAGCCTTCGACCGATACTTCGAAATGTCGGATGTCAGTACATCTCTCTCTTGCACTTTTTTGCCGTGTGGTGATCGGTGAGAATAACACCACTCCATCTCTTTCCGTGGGTGTCGTAAGAGGCGACTAAGGAAACACAAATGAGACCTGCCTCCTAGTAATCCATCCCAGGCAACGACACTTCATTTTTTTCTGAATCTGAGGTTTCGTCCTATTGTCTCATGCGGTGTGGTAGGTGTGGTGGTTCGCGACCACCCTCCTACCGAAGTCCAACGCCAAACAGCTTGCTGTGTTCCGTCGGTGCGTGGGAGTACCAGTGCCTTTATAGGCATTTTCTAGGTTAACTCGCTCCATCGTCGACCTCATCTTTGACCTTTATGGTCAAGATTGAGGTCAAGAGTTAACCCATCTTATAAGAAAAAAAAAACAGATGACAGTGACAGGTAGGGACTATTATCGGTCGTACCTCGATCGTAGACTTTCGAAGTAGATGTTGCAGAAACAGACAGAAAAGAAGACCGTTACAGAAACGTCCATTAAAATTAATGTTACTTTGTATATCAAACTGATGCTCTCTGTCTTTTTGACAGAGCAGCAACAGTTTGATATCACTGTTGGTGCTCTGTCAAAAAGATAGAGAGGCATTAAAATTAAAGATGCTTTACTTTAATAAACATTTGTATGGAGTAATAAAATACAGTAGTTAAGTATTCTTACAAGCACATGTTATAAATGTGAAAGTGTACATATTACAAAGTACAAGGCCAACGATTTTTCTTTGTAAAAAGTCTGAGAAATCTAATTTAGTCTTTTTTTAACCCCCATGTTTTTGTCGAAATCATTAGTACAAAGCTGTTTTCTATGACACGATTATAAGTACATAATTTTTCGAATACAAATATTATAGAAATTTTTCGAATACATTTATGTTAGGCGCGTTCAAACTTTGATATATGAAGACTGACAGTAGAGATTGATTACTGGCATCCAAAATAATATTTAGTTTACCCGCCTAAATCAATAAATTAAGTTCATTTACCTTTTTCTGATAAAGACATAACAAAGGAAAAAATAAATGAGAAAATACAAAATATAAAGGCATTCTAGTATTTGAATTTGTCTACTATTTTCTCTGAAGAGAATAACAATTTATATGAGAGACGAGAAAGGTCGAAAAAAAGATAAAAATGCTCAGTAAGCGAGTCTCTTGGGGCTCTATTGGCTTAAGACGTAGTGACATTGTTTTTATCTAGACAAACGAGATCTAGCTTTAAAATGAAGTTGAGTTGGCGACGTTATGATAAAGTGGAGAGGTGGTAGATTAGGCACTTTTGTGTGGACATTTGGCACAGAATAAAATAGTATAAAATTGAAGATCCCCGCTACTCCACTTCCATCTATCTATCTCTTGACAATAATATAAATAACAAAGAACTTTCTTTCGGTTTTTATCAGTAAGGTTAATTATCTTTACATTTGATCTTGATAGCCGAGTCCTGGGTTCGATTCCCAGTCGGGGCAAATATTTTTGTAAATAGCAGATGTTTGTTCTCGTGTAGGGTGGTACGTATTTGTTTTATGTTTCAAGGAACCCACGACACAAGGGAATACCTTAGTGTGGGCCTTTCACTGTGTAGCGTTTTTTTTCTTAAAACTATATCGGTTTTCGTTTAAACACAGAAAAAAAAATCTTAACATATTCTTCACTATTATTACTGCCGTATATAAACGCACGAAGGAAAGTTAGAGAAGCGGTGTGGTAAACAACATTTTCAAGTTAGAAACTGCATCAAAATGAATAGCCATAACTGAATTTATACTGGATACGAAGAAAACCTTTCTGTGCTAGACCGCTTGTAGTGTTTGGTAATCCGGTGAATATTGGATACAGACTGTGTATAAACACTATCTAGTACCTCCGTGCGATCTCCCTACGATAAGTAGCCAACCATTTTCACAGTAAAACGGTTTTGTGGTAAGGTACTTGAGTGAATATTTTATAACATGTTGTTTCAAAAACTATATAATACTTATTATTATATCGTCTTCTATGAAAATGAACATAAAGAAAACTTGTTATAGAGTGGAAAATTATATCCTTGGGTAATTTTTCAAGTATACTTGTAAAGTTTTATATAGCTCAGTCGGTAATGTCCGTGCTTACTGATCTGATGAGTTAGATTTCTGATCAACTCAAACATTTTGAAAATGTATTTAAAGGTAATCCTCACAAATACTTTTTATGTATAATATGTGTATATTAACAAAAAAGAAGTGTATATTAGCAGTGTATCAATGTATCTATGTTAGTCTCATAGTACAACCTTGCTTAATTTGGGGTAAGATGGCGCTTTGTCAATTATCTAAGAATATTTGTTTTTACATATTTTTTTATTAGTTATGTTTTTTTTTTCAATAGTTATTGCATGAATACTACGAGGATAAATCGTCTGAGTTATTCTTGCGTTTACAATAATTATTATCTTAGCATGTTGAAATCAAAACGGATATTTACTTCAAATAGTTCAATAGTATCTTTTTCTGTGACATACTCAGATCAATTTGTATTACAATACAACTAGTGATGAAACCGCGTGTGGTTTTTGCTACAATGATTTTTTATAAAATAATTGTAGATGATATATAATAAAAAAACGTTACTTCAGGCCAGGATCCGTACAAAACACATATACAGAGAATACAAATAATTTTTGTTATTAAAAATTTAAAATGTTTTTATTCTATTTTTCAATTCAGTTAATCTTATTTTGTAATACTTACCTTAGCGCCATCTAGCGACTCGGTAATTTACTTGTCAGATTTATTTAAATTCATGTTTTATAATCTGTTTTTGAAGTGAAAACTTCTTTAGCGGCGTTGGGCACTTTGAAGTATGGATGAAAAATGTTAAACTCGCATCAGGACACGTGACTGTCACGTGACCCTGCTCGAAAATGCGTAGGACTGTCACGTAACCCTGATCAAAAATGCGTAGGAATAGGGTTGACAATCGATAAACGTAAATCGATAATAATTTTAGAGCACTAACATGTAATGATTAGATTATGACCCTGACACCACATATCTACTTTTCTTTACATATATCATTGAGGACCTCTTATATGTATATTTCTACCTACACGCAAAACGAGTAAACGCTCTGTACATTTCACCGCTCTGGCTTCCACTTGATATTGGATACCAATTTATTTATCATACATATTGAGGCTGGCTACGAAAGGCACCGAAACTCGCTTGGAAGCTTTTCAAGGAAATCAAGAATCGAATACGTGTGTAGAATTTTTGGTGTACCTGTCTCTGAAAAATATGTCATAAATATAATATTAAAGCTTTAGTGCAGCATGTTGAATCTTTATTACGCTAATAAAAATAAAGTGATTTTAGATTTTCTTTTTCAAAGTTTCACAGCCTGTCTGCGTCAGAATAAATAGCCAGCACAAACGTATACACGAAAAAATATACACTTAAGTTTGGTTTGAAAAAGAAATTTCCATTTAACGATATTTGTAAAGTTATACTTGTAAATTGGCTTCGGAGTTCCCGGCAAATGGAGACATTGTCAATAGATAGTAACGTAGATACAATAACCGCCGTAGAAGTGCACCCGCAACATCGATAAGACGGTTTCATTTAGAAGGATGCAAATGTCGTGCCTGCGCCGGCCACGCTCCACCGCTCTCGATATTGCTTCGTTTCGCGAGACCCCCCCATCCCTTGCCTCTCCCCTCCTCACCTCTCCTATCTTCACTTTTAATCGCTCCTCCAGGAATTTATTAAAATTTTTCCTCCATTTGTAATCGGAAAATGAACCTTCCTCCCACTCATATTTGAAGCACCCTCTCTATTAGTCCATTTACTAGAACCGATACTCGGAGCGAACATAAAACATTGTTACAGCTTACTGCACTAATTTTCCGAGAAGAAGCACCGAAACGCAATAATTTAAAGAGTTAGCGAGTGAAAATGTCTGTGGAGTTGTAAAAAGTTCATTGTGTGAATTCAGCACATTTCTAGAGTAAAGTTGTGGGTTTAAGTTGAAATTTATGCCACGTGAGTGTGCAGGGTGCTAAGCAAGAAGGAGAACATGCGAGTTAGCGTCGCATTCATCACGAGTCGTGGCATATCGCACTGACTGCATATGCCACTTTGCCACAGTACTCTGGGTATAAGCCACCAACGTTGCGCAGCGGGAATCCTTAGCTTTCTCTTCCGATACATAAATTTCCAGCACTCAAATTTAACACGCCAGCCCATGTGGGTAGCTCTTCTGTCTGATGACGTCATCAGAATTGGAAATAACGATTCTAGACTCTGTGAGAAAGGCTATTCAGATACGTCACTTTTAGTTCATATTCAAGAATAATAGATTACTAGCTTCCCGCCCGGGACTTCGTTGGTATGGGAATTTCGGGAAATGAATTATACACATAAGCATAACATTATACACATTATACACATAAGGACCTCTTAAATCACTTCGTCCATTGTTGAAAACCGTATGGAAATCCGTTCAGTAGTTTATGAGTTTATCGCGTTCAGACCCTTACAGACAGACGCGGTGGGGGACTTTGTTTTATCCTTAGATACCAATTTATAATCACTGGAAGGGTACATTCTAGATTGGAACTGGCATTTACGCTTGAGAGCACAAACTCGCAAACTATAATTGAACGTTTATTAAACCGATTAATAGAAGTGTTAAGTAAGCTTATCAGGCAATTAAAGGTGATTATCTGAAATTATGCTGTATTAAGTTAGGGTACCAGAGACAAAAAAATTGTGGATTTTAAAACAACGTGCAGATTGGTAGAACTCGGGTGTAAAAATTTCGAAGCAAAAATTGATCCATTAAAAAAAACTGTGTGACTCAGATCTTCAGACGTGTAAACCTTTCATTTCCTCTACTGTGTCTCCTATGTCTATAATACTTGGCTTTTGAAGCTTGCTTCAATCACAAAAATCTGTCAAAAGATTTGTATGAATTTAAAAGTCCACAGTGAATTCCATTTACACATATGAATATACGCTAAGTCCCGATCTTAATGTATGCTAATCAGTAGTTTATAAAGCAAACAAACTCTTGAATGATTGTTTGTTGCAGCTTTGGAAAACGATCAAATCCAATTTCATAAAAATATAAGATGATAAGCATTTAAAAAAAATGATTTCTGATCTGGACCATATGTAATCAGACAGACATAGAATAGACTCTTATAAAAGCGACAGAAACTAGTGTTGTTAGGTCTATACCAACATCTCAACTAGGTACATATATTTGTACTAATCCGGAGGCACATTTCTCAGAAATCGAATAGCAGATTTCGATGGATTTCCACTTTAATAAATTCTTTGTTTTAACTCAAAGGAAGTTTATGTTGCCAGCCAGTCTAACACATTTTTTGGGAAATATTCCGCCTCTGCAGACCAACGGCGGAACTCCAGTCTTCGTTAGGAAGCTAATCGGTTCATTGTGTACGATAGAAGCTAATGCTACTAAAGCTATACTTGTACAGCTATATGCTAGTTATGCCGCACCTACAGCAGCTATAAACTGCTATTCTACGGCTGCAAGGCGTACAGCGGCTGTTAAAAGAAACGAGCTTTTCCTTCTTAATTGTTTAACACGGCTGGTCTTTATGTATTGTTATTACAGCATTAAAACTGCAATGTATTCCTACGTTAATAGAAGGTAGTGACATAGAATCGTATAAACTTAGAAATTATTTGGAAACAACGACATTATGTATTTGTTATATTTATATATGTGTAATTTATTTTATGTAATGCATGTATTATATTTGCACCCACATCTATACAATTTATTACTTTTTCTCCACACCCAAAGGTTGCCGATAAGATATTGCGCCTTTTGTACCCTTACGTAACTGTTTTGTATTAAAATGTAACTGCACCTCATTTGTGTTGGAGTGCAATAAAGTAAATTGTATTGTATTGTATTGTATGACTCATCATGAAGTCATGCGTTCTATTCTTATTTCCTTTAGTTTTTAAGTTGCTGAAACACATTCTCACACATAACATACTTTACCCATATCCATCCATCCATACACTCACGCCTAAAGTCCCTGATGGGGTAGGCAGAGCATCGTGTGGTTCTTCAATCACTAGACGCCTCGGTTGACATACAGTTTGAGGGTCAAAAGATAGAATATGAGATAGTGGTGATGGGTCGTCAGCCTTTCACTGTATACATCTTGTTTTTATATATATATATTTAATGGGTTTATTAGTTGCTGAGTTGTGCAGTCAATTCTGGTTATAACTATACATGCATATTCCTTTCTCACAATCAAAATATTACGTCTTATTTAATAAATTCATGACGTGAAACTGTCCATAAAACTGAATATTAAATGTATGAAATATGAAATTATATGGAATCATGATTAAAAATATTAAAATGTAATAAGACAGTACAATTAGACAGTTTGAAAACATGAACACAGTCTGTACAAGTCTCTTTGTCGCCAGCCCGGCGGCGTACGGCCATCGAAGGCGGTTTGGCGCACAGTTAGTAATAAAAACTTTTGTAATTACCCTCATTTAGGACAAGGAACCCGCCGTTGACGCGATGTCGTGCCAAAAACGGCAATTATTTTTACAACATCAGCCCGCTAACTTCCTTCAGTCTTTCGCGGCTTCTGTATCGTGCTTGGTAAGCGTTAAAATTTCATAAACTTCTTGATACTTTCGTAGTTGAGTGTCTTAAATTTTTCACTTATGAAACTTAAGCTCTATCGAGCTTAGCGTATTTTTTAAAAACTTTAAATAGGATTACTTCCAAAGTCTATCTTTATATAATGCGCTTATATTAAACTCACCAAAACCTCAAGAAAATCCAATTCCGCATATTTGATTTGTCAATGTTTTATTTTATCATTACAGAAACGGAAAACTTCAACTGAACGAAACGTAATACTTGAAGTTTGCATTAAGCCGCGGCAAAACTCAATAAAAGCTTGTTATTTATAAAATAAAACTTCTACTGAGGTAGAAAGTAATTTATTACGCTTTAGTAATACTTTTCATTATTCCTAACTATATTATATTGTAACTTTATGGTACTCGTATAAATGCATAAGTATTTTGCAGCGTACTTTATCTAAACTTAGACACAAAGTGGTAACATTCTGTCCACGAGTTGGAGTTAGCTACTTCAAGAATGACTTTACAAAAATCTACAAGTCAAGCACTAAAGTTTTACCTTATTCTCTATTCCACAAAGTTTGTTATTCTAAAACTAATTTTATTTTCATAACGAAGTAACTAGAACGAAAAGATGTCAGATGTTTACTCGAAAATTAATTCTGCGGTGGAAACGGGCATAATTAAAAAAGGGAAATGAATATCTTGAAAGAAAAGAACAAAGATGTTAAAGTAAGGTTGGCGGAAACACAATTTGTAAATAATTTGTTCAGTGGAATTATAATCCTCATTGGGACATCGGTGTCAGGCGGTGACAGGCGACGACTTGCCGAAAGCCGCTCATAAAAACTTTTCTAATTATGTACATTTCGTAGCTAAGAAGTACAGCGTTCAGCCTTGGTTCAACCACTCGACTGTTATATTTTCTAGTTAATTTAGCGGATTTGGTGTCGAGGGGCCAGCACCGTGGTTCTCCCTGCTCTCCCGTGGGAATGAGAAATATGTACTGCAGTTTTGGTAACAAAACTAATTGCTAAGATTTTCTACTTGGAATTATTTATAAGATTGAATTACAACCAAATTGCTGTTTAACGAACGTGTGACTACGATGTAGGAATAGAGTTTAGTTAAAGAATGATTTTCATGATTATTACGGATTTAATACCAAGCTTTTTGAACATTTTATGCACTAGATTGTCGCCTGGGACTTCGTTTCCGTGGGGATTCGGGAAAATTATGTCGCCTATATTACTCAGTAATCATTCACATTCTAATTTTGAAAGAATTTTTGAAATCGGTTCAGTGGATTTTGAATATGTTCGTTACAAACATACATACATTTGACCTTATGGCCAAGATTGAGGTCAAGAGTTAATCCATCTTATTAAAAAAAATCTTTCTTCTTTATAATATTAGTAAACCACTGATGCGCTGCCTACCCTAATGGGGATACAGGCGTGAGCGTATGTATGTATTGTGTAGAATATTGGTGTAGCAGCAAAATGTAAAGAAATATATAAAAAGTGGTCTTAGCAGTGGAATTTTATGAGCTAGGAAAAACAAAGTTTATCTTAACGAAAGTTATAAAGATTAGAAAGTACATAACGTCAACAGGACTTGTACTCCGTCTGAAGGACCCCAAACGGCGACCTGACATAATTCAGCCTGATACCCGGTGTTACTTACACAAACCAACAAACTTAAATGGGAACTCTGATTTGTACCAAGATAAACACAAATTTAGGCGTCTCCGCGTCTCTCTATTGAACTACACTAGTTATTTGGTAACATTTCTGTTTGATTTCGTTGGGGAAATATTGTATTTGCAGATGTTATGAATTTACTTCAAACTGACTCTGATTTTGGTAAACAGTGGTAGGTTTACGGCAATTTGAAAGTTCGTGATGTTCTAGCCGTATGATGTGATAACAAGTAATTAAATATTTACCTTATGATAATTCACCCGTTTCGCACAAAAATACCGAAGTCCGAAAAATACCACCCTCCTACCGAAATCCGACGCCAAACAGCTTGCTGTGTTCCGTCGGTGCGTGGGAGTACCAGTGCCTTTATAGGCATTTTCTGGGTTAACTCGCTCCATCGTCGACCTCATCTTTGACCTTATGGTCAAGATTGAGGTCAAGAGTTAACCCATCTTATAATAATAATATTTCCACGCTGGACTAGGAGTGAAAGAAAAACTTAGAATTTACCAGCTGCTAACTCTTCTCAGGCATACTGTAAAAGTCAGTAAGTGGGATGCGACTGTTTTGCTGTATTACGGGCGAAAGGCTGACAACCTCTCACTATTATACATCATGTTTTATCTAATAATATATCAAGGTTTTTGAGTTTGTTCGTAACTAATATGTCTGAATTTATGTCAAATGTGGCATCAAGTGGTTCTAGATCCACTGGAGGCTCTGTCTACACCAATACGGATTATATGAGGGTATGTATGTGAGTGTATATAGGTCATCTCAACTCTCAACATGTGCCTTGTTGCACTAGAGGGCATACTTAAGTTAGTACTTGTAATGATTTACTGCTCTTGTAACTGTTAGCAGCTAGCTGAAATCAAACAGTATAGAAAGTCAAACCTAATTGTCACTAACTCTTTACCCTTTCGTCTTTTTAGGGGAGTTTCGTTGTATATCTAACTGTATTTAATCTAGTACGTTATAAGTATACGGGAAAACCGGTATACGATTTATGTTACACTGCACTTATTTAATACCTTGTAAAAAATATATATTAAGAAAACACATTTTTTATTTTAAGATATTATGAAAATCGTTGGTCGATTCCACTAAAGCTGCATGTAGGACATCTTTCAAAACGAATAAATGTTAACTTTTTATTAATATTCACTGCAACTGCACGCGATTGAGGTTGCTTGTGGTAAAACATGTTAAGATCAAGATTCTCGCGTTGTTTTAACCCCCGATAAAAAAGAGGGGTGTTATATGTTTGACGAGTGTACCTGTGGGTCTGTCTGTGGCACCGTAGCTCCTAAATGGATCTTGATGCAGTTTTTTTTGTTTGAAAGGTGACGTAATCGAGATGGTTATCAGTTATAATCAACACTGGTTCATCCGTTTAGGAATTATAAGCGATGATGTCGGGGGTGATACAACATTTTTAATTTTTGAGTAAAGCCGCAGACCCACCGCGGCGCACGTAGAGGCTACGCACGTGTCTTAAGCTTCGCTTTGCAAGAAAATGTATGTGATCATGTCCACTGCAACCCACGAATACGCTACAAACGAATACGACAAACGCCAGGTGATTATTTACTCATTGAGTATTACATTTAGGCACAAATAAGATTTTGATCTAATCCACGTAGCTAAAATGCGCCGCGTGTTCGTGCACAGCGTGCGCAGCGGTGGGTCTGCGCCTTTATATTTTATGTTAAAACACGATGATGTAGAAGACGTCTCAAAGGATGTTTTTCACGAAACTAGTGCCATTTACGTGTTCGAAAGTACTTTCGACTGGAAGATTATGACGGAGTCGTAAACCAGAGCCCCGATTTTTCCTTTTAAACTTGCGCTCAGAAACTTCCGCAAAAGAAAACATAAAAGAAACACCATTAAGGTTGTTTATGTGCTTTGCATAAATACAAATGAATAGTAGGTACTAAAGATTAAGGCTGTAGTGGAAAACTTCAGCAATTATGATGAGTCGACGGGGAAGCATCTAAGATCTGAGTCGTTGTATTATTATAAGTTTTTTTTTCTGTATCAACTTAAATTACAGCCATTTTGTTGAAATTTTTATTCAAACAACCCGATGTTTTCGGTATTATATTTCCAAAGTGCAATTCGCTATATTTTTTTTAAATACGTTAACGTCGTTGATGTTCTTGAGCTTCTTGAAAAAAAGGAATTGAAATTCAAATTATTTATGAATTTAAGAAAAATAATTTAAAAAGTAATTCAAGAATTCAAATTATTTAAGAATTAATAATTTGAACCTCCAATATTCACCGCTTATAACTCTTGAAATGCTAAACCAATTTTGATTAAATATAGCTAAGGACCATTTGACTACATCAGCTTTAAAACAAAAACGGAACCAAAATCGTTCCATCCGTTTAGGAGCTCAGATACACTCGTCAAACTTATTTATTATTACTTATATTACTTACTAGGCTCCGCCAGCGTGGACTACAGGTTATATAGTGCCCAGCTGTGGGATAAAATGTAGCTTATGTCCTTTCCCAAGGTCTAATCTATCTCTGTACCAAATTTCATCAAAATCGGTTCAGTAGTTTAGGCGTGAAAGACGGACAGACAGGCAGACAGACATACAGACAGAGTTACTTTCGCATTTATAAATATTAGTAAGGAAGTAAGGATATACAACCACATAAGAAACATAAGGCACTAAATACAAAATACCTAAAAGAATGTGGCTTTTTCTCCCTGACGGGGTAGACAGAGCAACGTGTATGTACATACCATTTCACATTTATCCTGTAATTTTGTAAAAACTTCTAGTTTGAAAGTACAGGAAGGATAATATTTTACAAGTACCTACTGATTAAAGAAACAACAGTATTGGGAGAATAAAAAAATTACCTAAACGGTAAAGTTCATATTACATAGTACAAACAAACGGAATATTGACAACCGACAACCGATCACTTATACAATAATTAAACCGATTAAGTTACAGCAAATACATCATCCAATTTCAGTGACGGGTCTCAGTAATCTATTTGTTGATGCAAAACTTTCATAAATGGATGCGTTTAATGCATTAAATTAATTGACAATGAGTCATGAGTGGAGGGGGAGAGGAAAAAATGTGCATTTCAAAGTTTTAATTTTAAAATCCCCTTTGTAATATGAGCTAGGGGTATAAATCGCTGGCGGTGGTCGTTCTTCAAACGACTTCAATGAACAATGCAATCAGTTAGAGTGTGTTCTGCCTAACAGGCCTGTAACTCGCTTGTAACGAATGCTCTGTTCCAATGAATATTGCCGTCATTACGCTAGAAATCTGTCTCTATTTACTACTATGTATTTCACCGCTAATAGTTGAATGGTTCGTGTTTTGGACGAACAGGCCATTTGTTTTAGTAAAAACTGCATTGCTTTTTGTACTTATGCGAGTTTTATTATGAGCTATCAGTTATCTCAAGATAAGTTTACTGCGATTAAACATTTACTGGGTATAGGTAGTGATAAAAATATCAAAAACTGACAAAGAAGAGCAGATCTCTGATTATGCCGCTGGAATATATAGGCGTGGTCTTTTATATAAAAAAAAATGAAAGACCGTATCTTCATTATTGAATATAATCGATTATAACATAATAGTTATTTATTCAACAAGAGAGCAAAGTTAGTTTTTGCTACCCGAGTGCAATCTTTAAATCACGAGCTAGCGAAGTAGTCTACATTTGAATCACGAGCGTAGCGAGCTCTCGTGTTAAACACATCACTTTTCACTTCTACAGCGAGAAAACTATCAAATTTGCCGCTGTTTTTTTTTAAATGACAAATAGCTGTCTGTGTGTTTTGTTCTTTTTTAAAAGTGGCCAGGCTTCTCTAGCGTTCAGAAGCGTTTAGAAATTTCACTTCATAACATTTTTACAAAGTTAATTTTTTTTAAAACTACATTGTTTATTAGAATTTATATTAAATAAACTTTTATATCCTCAAATGATGAACATTTAACACATTTTTTTTAATTTTAATTACAACAAATAATATAAAATGTCGTGATTTAATAAGCCTAAATTAGTTTCAGAACAAATCACCGCGCTAAGTCATTTCAGACCTTTGTAAATTAGTTAACTTTTTAGGATTATTTTTAGTTAAGTTTCTTAGTTTTATGTCGCGTTTTTTTTTAGCTTAAATTATTTCCTGATTTTATGTTTGCTTTTAAGCTGATGGCCATGTTGCCAAAGCTTTAATAAATTAAAAAAAAAAACTAAGTCATTTCAAAGTTAGTGTTCCAAATTCAAATAATTTTTCTCTCGCTCAAAAAATTCTCGCAGCAAACAACGATTTTGCTCTCTGATTATGAAAAGCAAAATCTCTCTTTTCGAGCTGGAGAGGTGAAAATAGCTATAACATTTGGTTTGTTTTTTAAAAGACTTAGACCTAGTCGTTTTAGTAACTCTGTGTCTGGATTTTACAATATAATACAATACAGTATACTTTATTTGTACACAAAGACATACAGCACAATCAACGAATGTAAAACATAGTGTACAACAAGGCAGCCTTATTGCTAGGTAGCAATTTCTTCCAGGTCACCTTAGGGTAGGACAGAAGTAAGGTAAGAAGTAGTAGGTGGTGCATAAATATATATAATTATTACAAATAAATATATAAATATTTTTTTTTGTCCTTGGAAAATCATAAATAATATCTTCAATGAATATTGAAGTGACTATAACCGATGGAGATGGTGGAAATTAAGCATGATGTTGATGACCGCGTCGATCGCGCGTGTGAATCGTCAATGAGTCCCCGCCCTTACGTGTTACCTGTTACATTTGGTACAATACAATCGTTGATTTAATTATTTAGTGGTAATTATTGTAAGTACCTCTATTAGTAGCCCTTGTGCTGAGAATAGGCATGTGTTAATTGAATATGTAATTTAATGGTTTGTTTGTGTTTAGACAGGAAAAAAGGATGCTGTTTGGTTCGTTATTGCTAATTAACCTTTATGAAATCAATTAGTTTTAGTTTTCTACTCGATTTTATTCATAAATAGAATACGTAATTAATATATGAATTCTATAATTCTTCCCTTATTAGATGTTTCAGCAGCCCGAGCACAACCTGCAATTCGCGCCACTCAAGATGACGACGGTGAAATTCACTTTGATAGCGATTCACGTTCGGTATTTTTGTATAAAACAAATTGACCTTCTAAGTAAAGATCATTGGGCACTTAAGCATGAAAAATTTACCCACGACCTACAGAAATAAATTAATGTGGGATGTTTAGACATCTCGTATATCTCTGGTATACGAATATGTGGGTCGCGTTACTGTAAATGATGGGAATCAGACAGAAAATGAAATTCTGTATCTTAGAAAAAATATATTAGTGAGGTTTATTTCAACTTGATCAATATCTACAGGTGCAATCGTACTATCTCACGCAGTACGAAAAATATGTCCAGAGTCTACAGAAATAAAATAGTGTAGAGTATTTCGATAAATTGTTCATGATGGAAAAAATAAAATTCTGTATTCGTAAAAAAAGATTGATTTATTTATGAGATTTATTCTATTTCATCAATAAGTTTAAAAACAAAATAAAATTCTATGAATTTGTTCTTTGGAATGAATATTTTCAACACTTAAGTACCTATAATATTTTATTCCCATGGTTACTTAAAATATTTTTTACTTAAATTAAAAATAAGCTGTACTTTATTAATTTAAAAGTAATTTTGTTTCTGTAGGCAAAACCTTCACTAATTGGGTCGGATTTTGCTCAGTGACCTTTCAAAAATACTACAGCTCAAGCACAACGTGAAAACAATGAGATCAAATGTCAAAAAGGTGTCGTTATAAGAACGCCAGAGGCGATATAAGGTAAAAAGTGTCGATATGAGGCGGGCAGGCCTTAGCGCGGTAATCGCTCTTTGGCGTTGTAAAAGTGAAGTTTTGTCGTCATCTTAGTGACGTGACCCGCGAGTTCTTCGCGGAACATGCTAGCTATGTAACACTGCATTAATGAATCGTGAAAACGTTTCAACTTAACACATGTCAAAAAACTAACTGCCTACCTTATTGTTTCTCTTTATTTTTAAAACCCCCAAACTCCAGTATCAGTGACGTACCTGAAACAAAGCACACTTTATTAAGACCATGTACGAAATGGTGATGAATAACGCCATTCAAAGTTGAGGGATGAAAGAAAAACATGGGGTGGATTGTGCTTTTATCGAAACCAATCTCGCCACTTGCGGGGTTGACTGAGCGGAGCTTCCCTGAATGGATGCACGTAATTGCTCCGTCATTCACTTCAAAGAGTTAAATGATTAGAAGACTTGTTTTGATATTTCCATAATAACTAGGTATGTGTTTTTGAGACTACTAAGAAATGAAACTTAACGAATATGGACGGCTGAGATTCAGAAAGAAATTACTATTTTAAAATGTGCTGTGTCGCTTATAATCTATTCATGGACATTCATTTTTTAGGTTTCCGTACCCAAAGGGAAAAAACGGGACCCTATTACTAAGGCTCCGCTGTCCGTCCGTCCGTCCGTCCGTCTGTCACCAGGCTGTATCTCATGAACCGTGATAGACAGTTGAAATTTTCGTAGATGATGTATTTTTATGTGCCCTATAACAATAAATACTAAAAATCAGATAAAATAAATAGTTAAGGGGGCTCCCATACAAAAAACGTGATTTTTTGCTCGTTTTTATAGAAAGTCTGTCCGAGGCTGTATTTGATGAATCGTGATAGTTAGACAGTTGAAATTTTCACAGATGATTTATTTTTATTGGTCCTATGACAACAAATACTAAAAACCAGAATAAAATTAATATTTAAGGGGGCTCCCATACAAAAAACGTGATTTTTTGTTCGTTTTTATAGATAAGTCTGTCCGAGGATTTGTCTCATGAACCGTGATAGTTAGACAGTTGAAATTTTCACAGATGATGTATTTTGGTTGGTGCTATAACAACAAATACTAAAAAGAAGAATAAATTTAATATTTAAGGGGGCTACCATACAAAAAACGTGATTTTTTGCTCGTTTTTATAGAAAGTCTGTCCGAGGCTGTATTTTATGAACCGCGATAGTTAGACAGTTGAAATTTTCACAGATGATTTATTTTTATTGGTCTTATAACAAAAAATACTAAAAACCAGAATAAAATAAATATTGAAGGGGACTCCCATACAAAAAACGTGATTTTTTGGTCGTTTTTATAGATAAGTCTGTCCGAAGATTTGTCTCATGAACCGTGATAGTTAGACAGTTGAAATTTTCACAGATTATGTATTTCGGTTGCTGCTGTAACAACAAATACTAAAAATAAGAACAAATTTAATATTTCAGGGGGCTCCCATACTACAAACGTGATTTTTTTGCCGTTTTTATAGATATAATGGTTTTTATAGAGTCCGACTCGCACTTGGCCGGTTTATAGGTAATGGTACGGAACCCTTCGTGCGCAACTCCGACTCGCAATTGCCCATTTTATTTCTTACTATATGCGAAATGTTTTCTTTTGTTGCGCTTGGTCCTAATGGACAATGGTCAGCATCTGCTGACCATAGGATCATCTGATTGCGCAAGCAAAATATAAGTAGCATCTCAAAAGAATTGTGATAAAAGCTAGAACGCTAGAAACCCTAAAAAAGTTTTAGTTATTACATCAAACGAAGTCAAAATTTAAAATCTTTAGACGAAAAGTAAGTAGGTACCTATTTAAAAACGCTGACGAAAATCCTATAGCAAAGAATTTTAATCATCTTTACGAAAATAATTTAAAGTGATGAAAAATTTTAATAGCTTAATTAAGAGAGGATGCTGCGCTCTACGCCGATTTTCTTATTCCGTTGCCACACCATGATGTTTTGTTATAAGGAATTTTCAGCTATTTGATTACAGTTTAAGAACATTATTTTGTTCGCCTCGATTACTTGAACAAAATTTGAGGAATAATTTATTATGGAAATGGGGCATTTGATTTACAATTAGGATCTGCTTAGTTTGGTTTCTTTTTTGTGTTTTCTTTTGATATTCTTTTTGGTAGAGAAGTTTTGATGATAAAGTATAAAATATTACTTAGTTTTTAATTAGAAAATCTTAGTAAAATTGCACTATGTTGTGTGTTTTTCAAAATCTCGACACTGGTCAGTTTGATTTATGTTCGATTGTTGTAATTTAGTCGGGTTGAAGTTAATTAATTTTGGTATCGTCGAGCAAGCGCCAAAACTCAAGAGATGTTGTATACAACAGGCACCTACTTAACTTTCTACCTGTTTGTTGGCCTTTTAATCTTTTTTGTAACGAGCCAAGTAAAATTTCAGATAGGTATGCAATTAGATGTTTCAGCCCAAAACAAAAAACCGAGTATTTTCCGTTATTTTTCCTTTTAATAAACGCTGGTGTTCCGAATCTCATGAGAATCATTATAATAGTACGTGACCCGTTCGTTTCGGCCCCTGCCACCGTATTTTCATTTCCATTTCAGAAATCTTAAGAAAGTGAACGTTGAAGGAAAAAGACAAAATGAAAGGAGTCTGTGTTTTAATGGGTTAATTAGCCGACGATCCTCCGGTCGGAGCTTTAATTAAAATGAAAAATTTTCGTGACTCGAAGACTCACGGAATTAATTGGTACCGTGAAACTATTCAGGTGTGAAGGGTGCTTATATTTAAATAAGGCCAACAAAGTTAAGGCTAAACGGCTACGTTTGCAGGAAATAAGAGGTCTTTTATTTTGCTTCATATTTAGCTATGATTTTATAGGCATCTTTCTGATCGTTTAGCTTTAGGCTTCCTATTTATTAATAGACTAGCTTCCCGCGCGGGACTTCGTTCCCGTGGGAATTCGGGAAAATCATGTACCCTATGTCCATCCCGGATAATGTAGGATTCTAATGGTGAAAGAATTTTTCAAATCGGTCCAGTAGTTTCGGAGCCTATTCGATGCAAACAAACAAACAAACAAACAAACAAACAATCAAATCTTTCCTCTTTATAATATGTATAGACAAAAATCATACTAATCTTAGTCGATCCACTTTTAGTATTCCCACGAGACATCACGGTTAGTCTGAGTTTACAAAACACTAGCTTTTCCCCGCGGCTTCGCTCGCGCAAAGAACTCTTTTAGTCACCCGTTTCATTCTTGACCCTTTAGGGGATGATTTTTGAAAAATAGCGAAACACGTGTCCGTTTATTTGCTTCGAGGTTTCGAGTCGAGTTCTTGACGAAGTTTCGAGTCAAAATGTGCAAAAAAATTGTTTTCTCCATACAAACTTTGAGCCCCCATTTCACCCCCTTAGGGGTAGAATTTAGAAAAATCCTTTCTTAGTGTTGTAAAGTTCATCGCCAATTTGATAATTCCTAACTAAACAAATAAAAATTGAGATCTTATACACTTGACATTGATAGGTATTACATGGTGCTGTAAAAATACAACTTTTTTATTTGAATTACTTACTTACTTAAGACAACTTTTTGAAGACGTAAGCTGAATAGAATAATCATGTATGTTACATAGATAAAAACACCTTTAAACAGACGCATATTTGCTAATCCAGAGTAATCTGTATTTGGCTATGCTTAATACCTAAGATATTAAATTTAAGTCTTTCAATTAAGTTATGAATAAATAAATGTTTGAAACCTAAAATAGCATATAGGTAGCCTTATTGAAGTATTTATCATATACGAAGAGGGTATTCTAATTGCTTGAAATGCTCAGACCACTTATGCAAGTGCATCTAAGGTCCGTATTTTAGAACGCGACTCAGACTGATCTATACTTAAGCACAGTCGTCTTTGTCATTTTGATAGTGAAAGAAAGAGACAATAATACTTAAATACATATCAAGCTTGGTAATTTAGGTAATACGGACCTAAATTACCAGTAGAGGGAATGTCCACCGAGACTGGAAAAGCAGTCTGCATTGCTGTCATACAGCATACAATAATATAGATATTGATTGATTTTATAACATATTATTAAACTTTCTGAAGTTTTTTTTTTCTTCGATTCTTGACATTGACTCCCCGCCCGTACGGGTATCCCAGTGACGCCTACAACGCATAAGGTGCTGCCTAGCTAGCTAGCTGAGCAGGATGAGCGGCGACCACGAAACTTTTTTCTAATACTTACATTTTTAAACTCGTGATATCTTTTGAATGGAATGTCCGAATTGCATAATTCAAAAAGTTGTATAAAGATATTGAAGCAGTCTTGAATATGAAGTAATTTATTTTGATAAGGATTAATACCAAGATACAAATAGAGAGCATTTTATAGCGGGCGGCATTTCAATTAAATTTTGAAAATAAAAGAACACATATTGTGGCATAACTACAATAGTTAGACATATGCTGTCGCGACACTTTTTGTAAATATTTACGTGTTCTACAAAGTCGTAGTACATTATTTTATTCTATCATCAATAGTTTACGCAGCGCACGCAATGTAAAGAACATTTTAGGTAATTTTTTTACACCTTTGGTTACATTATTTGAGTTTCAGTAAGGATCCCTAATTTTTTTGAAAATATAATATAACCTATGTCCATCGGGGATAATGTAGCTTTCTAATGGTAAAAGAATTTTCCAAATCGGTCCAGTAGTTTCGGAGCCTTTTCAATGCAAACAAACAAACAAACAATCAAATCTTTCCTCTTTATAATATTATTATAGTATAGAAGTATAGATTAAGGTCTAGCATGAACATTGCAATGAAAAGTCAATAAGGCCCGTGTTCACCAAAAATATAACCAACGGTTAAACCGCGGTTAGAAACTAATCAGACAAAATGTCAAAAAAAATGTATGAAAATGACATTGTCAAATCTCTGGTTAGCTGCTAATCGTTGGTTAAATTTTTGGTGAACACTGGCCTAATAAGGCCCGTGTTCACCAAAAATATAACCAACGGTTAAACCGCGGTTAGAAGCTAACCAGACAAAATGTCAAAAAAAAAGTATGAAAGTGACATTGTCAAACCTCTGGTTAGCTGCTAATCGTTGGTTAAGTATTTGGTGAACACTGGCCTAATAAGGCCGTCTATTTGTATGCATTTTTTCAAATTTGCTGTAAATGTAAGTAAATTGTATTTTCCAATGTGTGCAATAAAGTATATTGTATTGTATTGTAATGTCCACACACTAGAGTTGAACAACAACTAACAGTGCACTCATTCTTGTAATACTTTAACAATATTTGTAAAAATCTTTGTACTCGATTGACGTTATGATTTTGGCCTAAAAAGCCGGCTGGTCGTTAATTATAAAACTTCTTGCTTAATGCGGCTGCCCAAAAACACAGATCATTAGGCGGAAATTTTTTTCAGCTTCCCTGTTTATTTTAGCTTAATGAATTGATATCAAAACGAGTATGAGCCAAATCTTGTTGCGTTGTAATGTTATTGTATTTTATTTAAATAAACAATCAATTTCATTTCGAGGAAACCTGATTTTTAACCTGGATTATTTCATTAATCAATAAATGATGCTCCCAATCAAGATATCTGTCAATAAGGTTAAGATAGTTCTAAATTCGAGCGTCGGTGGTCTAACGGCTAGTAGGTCGGACTCGTAAGTGAGAGGTACCGAGTTCGATCCCCAGTGCCGCCATGTACCAATGACTCGTTTTCTGAGTTATGTACATTAGTTACACACTAACCGATGCTCTTACGGTGAGGGAAAACATCGTGAGAAAACCTGCACATTCAGGAGACTGAACGTGTAACCATGATCCAATCACGGAGGTCAGATGGCAGTCGCTCCACTGTAATGACTTGACCTGCCAAACCTTGGATCATGTTCAAGCGTACCCCGAATAAGAAACGGGACTAAGCGCTAGGAAGAAGAAGAAAATAGTTCTAAATTTCGCCAGCTGAACGGATAACACGGCTACCTTGTCATTCAACCGCCATTGAGACGCCATTGATTAGTATAATAGACGAGGTTGGCGAAGTCAGATGACGTCAGTCTATATTTATCTGATCAGATATCAGGTGTTAAGATCAAACAATTTTCCCAAATGAGAAACGACAGACAGCGATAGGTAAAGGTGGAATCGCATGATAGGGATCATGGAAGAAGGGAAGAATACACATGTAATGAAGCTGCATGCATCTCGTTCCTAACCTTCTTCATAATTCAATACAAAACAATATATATAACAATATATATATTCAATATACAACAACAACAATACAATATACATGCTCACAACATGCAATATACACGCTTGTATACAATATATATAATGAGCGTTTTTACTCCTTTGGTTCGGATCTTCATGTTTAAATTCAAAATTACCCTCTTTTTACCTATCATCATGAAAGAGACGCACTCGGGCCTGATCTATACTCCTGTTAGGAAGTCTTCTATGATACGAGTATTTCAATAGTTTATAATGCATCGATTTGCTCGATGTTATAATGTAAAAAACTACTACAGTACAGTACAAGTATAGTATAGTAGAGTATAGTACAGTCAAGTATAGTACAGTACAGTGTTTTAAAGCAATAAATAAATTATTTGTCTGTGTCTGTCAATAAACTACATTGATTCGACTTCATTGATACCACTACAGTGATTTTCTGTAATTTAGAACCCTCCCTGAAGAGTCTCAAGTTACATAAAACCTGTTTGCAGCCACCGGAAATCGAACTCGCGACTTTTAGTTAAGAAGGCAGGTTCTCTAACTGTAATACCACAGCTTAAATTGAAATTGCCCTTCAACCTAATTGAAACTAGACAATATTTCACATGTAAATTCAAACGTCTACTTCTTATTTCAGCTCATTTGATTAACACGGGTACGGATGTGTCAACTTTCAAACCGCTTGAGGGCCTTTACTTAGCTTAAAAACACATAATACTAACCCCACAGAATTTAAAACAGCAATTCATATAAATCTAGACGTCTTCAGAGTTATGTTTACTAACAAATTGCGTTCTTAAACTGTAATAAACTATGTAAATTCAAAATGTAAATTACAAACGACCACGTCAGGGATGGGCCGTGCAGTTAACATAGTGCACAGAATTAAAAGTGAAGTAGGTAACGTAAAGTTAAAAAAGTCTTGGAAATGGGGAATGCACTTTGATTTCCAATTTATTTATGTTATAATTCTTTTTGCTGACAGTGTCCTTTAATAATTATGTAAGGACAGCAGCAGGTCAGGTTACCTATTTATACTACGAAAGCCGACGCTATTGCGATAGAGATAAGGGCGATGGCAAGGTCAATGTGCTGTCATGTGTTCTTACATGTTCTATTTTGAATGAAAGATAAAATAAAGTAAGTAAATATCGTACAAGTACTAAAATCAAGTATCTCAGGTAAGATCGCTTTTCCAAGAAGTCTGCAGAAAAAGTCAAGAACAATATAAAATTATGTTTGGCAATAGCTTAGCACAAATGTCTGATAGTATACACAGACTGTGCTTGGTAAACCATCTGTAACTTACTGTTTTGTGTAGTCTGTTGGTGGGTGGTTAAAAGTAGTGTTTTTAGTGTCGTGTCGCCAGCACAGCGATAGTGAGTGTCAGTAGGCGTGAGTTATGGGCCTCTGCTAGCGTTAATTGTTGCTGACGAGTTCGCCAACTACTGCAACCGTTCTAAGGTTTTTATTTTGTGTGTGCCGATTATACGTGTTTTAGTTTGGCTTTGTTTATTGTTGCATAGCACCTTTCTTCTTCTTTTGATGCTGGATTTAAACTGGTCTGGT
Organism: Aproaerema taeniolella; assembly: GCA_949987775.1. Taxonomy (NCBI): domain Eukaryota; kingdom Metazoa; phylum Arthropoda; class Insecta; order Lepidoptera; family Gelechiidae; genus Aproaerema; species Aproaerema taeniolella. The sequence goes on from OX465246.1 coordinate 8,810,771, forward strand.
CAAGTGCAAGACGTATGTATAGGTATGCCGAACTCCAAATTCTCATTGAAGTCCACCATTTTGCTGGAGAAAGGACAGTGGAACTAAACAATATATGCAAATGCTGCATTTTTTGTAGGGGAATTGCGACTTTATGCACAGAATCCGAGGCAAAAAATAAATAAAATATTAGTTCTGCAAATCGACAAAGGATATTAGGGCACTGAAGCAGGTAGTACGTATGTACCTAGTAGGCAACTGTTAGAGATATGTAGAGTACGTAAAAAGTTTTCCTAAGGAATGTTTGTCGAAATATGAATAAAAACTAAAGCGATCAGCTGATTGCTATAGTATGAGGGTCTCTTTATAATTCTAACGGAACGGAATAGTATTTACCATTGCCGTCTATGTTCCTATTGACACTGGCGATATTAGAAAGAAGTGGGCAGTGGTAATACAAATTTACCGTGCCTGAAAATTCCTTTCGAATTATAAAAAGTTTTCTATAAAGGTTCATCCTAACCCGACTGTGTTCCTGTCAATAATACTCGTACAAGTTGAAAAGGAACTTAGTTTTCTTTTTTCTTTAGGCTTAATATTTAACTGTTAGGTCGTTTGCAAAAGTGACGCGTTGAAAGAGGTCGCGGTGAACTGTCGTGCGAGAAAACAAATCGCTTTAATATGCACCGAGAGGCGACAACGACAACATATCGCCAACTCATGCGACAACTGTCGACTATTTAGTAGGCGAGTTGCACGTTCTCCGCTCATGCTAGTGGTGTTTATTTCGTTTTTTATCTTATCGCTCCACATAATAGTTTTTATAAGGCTATTTAGAACGTTATCTACTACATGATAAAATTTGTGCTTAAATGTTTAATATACCTAACAGATTCTTTACTAAACGAATCTGTTTCACTATATGTATTAGCGGTAATTGGACACTCTAGATTAACAACTTATGTCGCCTACTAAGCACTGACACATTGTGTGAGCACCTTTCACTAGAGAGGTGGTTTCTACACGTTCATCACTCTTTAGATAGCAATTTTCGCAACAGTAGTCAACCGGCTCGTTGGTCTAGGGGTATGATTTTCGCTTAGGGTGCGAGAGGTCCCGGGTTCAAATCCCGGACGAGCCCAAACTCTTTTTGTCGTTAATTTTTATTTTTTATTAATTTTGAAAACATTTTATAACAAAATTTGTTTATTTATAGCGATTTTATCTGAAATTAACGCATTAGTATTTTGGCACGATTAACCTGGCACGGACGTTTGATAAAGTTCGCGATATGCGTTGACGATGAGTGAGTGCTGGCCGTTTGTAACAGCGATATTATTAGCAGTTAGAGCGGAGGCTCCCAAACTCGACGCCGCAAATAGCCGTTCTCCGCTTTGTTGTTTTGGAAACATTAACTAAGTTGAGAGGACGCCAAAAACGGAAACATTTTAACGTTAGCCGCTCGCGCCGTATTGTCGCCCGTGTACAATATTACACGCCAAAAAAGTTGAGTCGTTATGCTATGCCTAAAATAAACAACGCTACATTCCGCTTTAAATGAAGTGGCGACGCACCAGATTTTATAGTGTGTTATGGAATTAAATTCTAGTTTACTATTTTACTGCATTGTGTCCGCAGTGGGCTGGTAAATGTGGTATTGTTGTTCTGAGAATGGTGTTTGTGTATTTATGAAATACGTACGAAAATTGACTTAATAACACCCAATGCAAAGGTTTCACTTTACAGACAGACTAGGATCTAGCGAATCGAAGATTAAAATCTTGAGAGTTTGCAAGAGCATCCTATTATTATTATAAATTCGAAATTTATGATATGAAAAAAAAACAACTCTTTTCTGGTGGAGATCGAAGGATGAATTTTAACTCCTTATCAAGCAAAAATTGCTGGACGGATTTTGATGCTAGCTTTCACTAATATAGCTTAGTTATCATAACATCACATAGGATACATAATTTTCCCTAATTCCCTCGAGAACGAAGTCCCGGATGCAAAGCTATTCAGTAACATGTTGATACTTAAAATACTAAAATCAGATTCGCAGCTGTTACATTAAATTACTCATGAAACTCAAATATTGCATCAAAAGAATGAAAACAGTATAGCTTGTACAAATATTAGCGTTGAAAACCTCAACTGTTTTAAAATGTCGGCTTCATCGTTCACTTGACATGAGCAAATAAAAATGTTTTATTGCTTTTAAAGTCCCATTTTTCAATCGTTCGGAAACTTTAGCGTCGTTGTTATAAGGTTATATCATAAATGTGTGTACTAGAGCCGCTAGCGCTCGGCACATTGGTCCGATGGCTATCTTGTTTGCTTTTATCCTTATAGAAAATTTCGTGCAGTCCAGTGAATGCATCTACGGGCCTTCCAATATCAGAAGGATTATCCTCTGTAAAACGTTGTAAAATTTTAAAGTAAAATATTAAAAGTTTACTTTGTTGTCGGGGAATAGAGTTGGTATTTGAATGTAGGGGGAATGTTGCCTAAATATTGGTAACGGATTGGCGAGGCTATACGTGGCGAGATAAGAGTTGCATAGAGAATAGTGATACATTGAATGGATTACCGACGTCCGTGCGGTATCGCGGAGCGTGCATAATGTGATTGTTTTATATTTTATTTAAATAAAATAGAATACAAACAAAACACAATCTGGGTTACCCACACATTTACCATAATCAAAAATATAAGCACTGATGACTGAATATTGTACTCCGTGGGTGTCGTAAGAGGCGATTAAGGAAACACAAATGAGACCTGCCTCCTAGAATCCATCCCAGGCAGCGGCACTTCATTTTTTTCTGAATCTGTGGTGTCGTCCTACGGTCTCATGCGGTGTGGCAGGCTCTGTAAAGGGCTGTCTGGTCCGCGACCACCCTCCTACCGACGTCCGACGCCAAACAGCTTGCTGTGTTCCGTCGGTGCGTGAGAGTACCAGTGTCTTTATAGGCATTTTCTGTGTTAACTCGCTCTATCGTCGACCTCATCTTTGACCTTGATGGTCAAGATTGAGGTCAAGAGTTAACCCATCTTATAATTTAAAAAAAACATACCTAACGAAAAAATTCTACAACTTGATTGAGTAAATAACCTAAACCCAGCACTGATTTGGAATAAAATTATTTTAAAACAGTAAAATTGATTTCTAGCAAGACACAGGTAAGGAGCCCATAAACTAAAAGATAAGATGCACACTGCGCTTTGAATAATGTCTTGGAGACAGGAATAACTGCCTGCAGTTAAAGATTGACTAAAATCACGGAAATAAAGCAACAATAAATACAATAATAAACACTCAATAGATGTAATTTTTTTTCCTTACCGAATTAAAAAATATAGCTTAGCATAATTATTTATGCGATCTAACAATGCTGTTAATTTGAATTTTAAGGCCACCTTATGGCTAAAAAAGTAAAAAAAGAAACTTAAGTATTAGTGTAAGATACGACGTCCAAAATATCAAGCACATGCGACGCTATCAGTGATATATTTGTAACTCTATGTTAATAGTAGACTATTATATCCATAACGCTTTATGCACTGAAAGCACTGAACGATAATTTAATAGTGTCTGCTTAGCTCTACGTTGTCAACATATGACTATTAAACAAACAAACAGTTCACCTGTGTGCCGTGCTATGCATAAATAGGGGTGGTATTAATGTATTTATGTCAAAAAGTCAATACGGGTCAATATTAGCTTTGGTGACAGCAAACTGGACCAAACTCCAATGTTTGAACAACCATATTCAGGCGGTATGCATGCCGAGGGCGTGTTTAGTCATTTCCGCAGCTAACGACATGGGGACGATACGACTGTTTTACTACATTTTGGATACGGGAATCGTCATAAGGTTTGGGTAGGTATGACGTTATAAAACGACTATTTAAAAAAACATACCGATTCGATCAAGAGCATTTACAATGGATGTAGTTATTTACGTAAACCCTCTGGTTTAATCTTGTTATTATTATTACTAACACATAATGAGTCACTGTAGCTTGAATAAATAAATATATTAAATATATTAATCACTAAACACTTTTCCAAAGAATATCAAAAGTCCGCTGGAGACGGAACAAAATTAAATTAAATGCGTCGTGTACGAGGTCATGCAAAAATTGAAACAAAACTATAATGAAATTAAAAACACAATCACGTGTATTAAATCTGTACATATAATAATGTTGTCTGTATGATTCGACTTCTGTGAGCAGGTTGGTTTCTCTACGGAAAGTCATTAAAAAAAATTGCTTTGTCAAAATGTTTTCCTAGTGTTACTGTAATCTTTCCAGGTTAGTGCAGCAGGCTTATATAGCCTAGTTTTTTGTTGGTATCGTGTCGTCATCGTTCGAGTAAAGGGGTCTATTCTGACAGCTTTGTAATGGATTGTTTGCGTCCTCGCGGACGTCCGCCGCCGCCGTCGATCACTGACACGGACCTAATTACATGTAAATAAATACAGGCCCGACCAACAGACCAATAGATCGGATCTGCTGGGCTTATGGCCAGAATTTTGTAAGCTCTTTGTCTGATAAGTGATAACTACTATGTGATATTACGAAAATCATGAAGATGGCGGCTGCAAGGCTTAATTCACACGGTTTTACCTTTTACATTGGTTGTGTCACTAGTCATATGACATAACAATCAGTCGTTTTCGCCTTTGCATTTCCATTGACATGTATTTACTTACTTGCATATTTTTAACCCTCTACAAAAAAGAGGGGTGTTTTAAGTTTGAGAAGTGTATCTGTGTATTTGTGTGTCTGTGACATCTTACCCCCATAACGAATGGGGTTTTTTTGTTTGGTAGCTGACGTGATCGAGATGGTTCTTAACTTTATTTAATCAATATTGATGTTTAAGGTAATAAACTAAAAGTATTTAGTCCAATGGGAGATGGTAACCTGAATGTCGAGGGTTACAGTTATCTAGAAAACGTGTAGAATTGTGTCATTTTTTATTTAAAGTTAATGTTAAAATACGATTTCGGTTTCACTACGAATTTTCTCAATAAAAGATTTTTAGTCTTAAACAGCGTGATTTATACGTATCTCCAATACGAGATTTTTGCATCAGTTCTAAATTAAGAATATCTCTTACAGGCTAAAAAAAGCATGCGAATCGAACGTTTTAAATATCCGTTATAATAGCTTTGGCCTTTGTTGAATGCATTTCATATTCTATTTCTGATATGTGCTTAAACAAGAGAGTTTCTCTGAACGCTTTTAGTTTTAATGGTTATTCGTATTGCCCGGGGAACCTGACGTGTAAAATGTGCTAGATGAGTATTTCATTAATAATTTTTAGCGAAAGAAAAATATGCGATGCGAATGGGACTTGGACCCACGACCCCAGGATTAGATATCCTGGGTGCTCTAACCAACTGAGCTATCGTGTCTTCGTATCCTGGGGTCGTGGGTTTATTTTTCTTTCTCTAAAATTATTTGTGAATATAACTCGCGTGGGTAAGCGTTTTAAAAATACCAAAGTATGTCATTATTATTAGATTAGATATTCTCTGAAATAAAATTAATAGTGGCGTTATGTTGCATTGGTTTCGTAGGCGGCCGAAGGATGGCAATATGGTCCACGTTATTTTGTGTCACAACCTTTAATTGGCTACTTCTTTACTATAGTAGAGTTATGTATAATCTATCAAACAGTAAAAGTATGAAAAATGTTCCCGAGTTTACATTCGGGCTCTGTGCATGAAATAGGCGTGCTCCCACGGGCGCAGTAAACCGATGGTAGTGAATTGCAATACCAGGGACATGAATACACCTGTGTCTCGTGACCTGGATGGTTCTACGATGGTTTAAGAATTAAGGCTAAAATTTTAAGGTTTCAGAAATAATTTTATCAAGGTAATATTAAAACTGATCAATAAATAAATAAAAAATTAGGAGGCTTTACCCTTTTGTAAACGTCTGGATGACGCAAAGATACAAATAAACTGTTTGAGGATTATGTATATTACATCATTTATTATTATCAATGACTTTCGGAAAATCAGAAAAGTTGCACAAATCTGTAAAAACATATTTCACAAACATTAAAATAAAAAACAAATTTTTAGGCGCATATATGGATCATGACTGAAAACACACCATCTTTTACTTTCATCAAAGGAGCGGCGGAACGGCTCTCGAGACGTGCAAACTTTTCTAATCGCGCTCAAGTGCGGGAATTCTTCTTATGTTTATTAAATTTCCCGTAAGAGACAAGAAATTCAAAGCCAGTAAACATAGGACAAGTTACAACGCTCACTCGCGCGGTACATTGGCTCGACACAAAATATTGTGCAGCCAGGGTAAACGCGCCGCTCTAACTTCCAATACAATATAAATTGCACTTTGAAAATGCCCTGTAACTCAAACGGTATGCATTGGATTTAGAGCTTTAACACCATAGTTTTGGGTATGTTTTAGGGTAGTGACGGAAGCATGGAGTAGTGGCATAATACCGGTAATGTGGTGTCGCCTTTCTGTGGCGAGATAAGGGTACGCGACATTGACTATTCAAAGGGTTGCGGTCTTCAAAATTTGCGCTCAATAAGTCTAAAATACATGCTCCTTTGCCCTCGCCATTTACATTGGTGCAGGATGTTTCCTCTATACCGCGTTGTGGTTTATTTGTTGTTTCGTACTAAGTACAAAACACAAGTTTGTAAGAACTTAAGTGGGAAACTACTTGTAATTTCGGAAAACTCTTGGAAAATTTTATTGGAACAGTTTTCTACTAAAAGAGGTTTGCAATCCTTGCAAACAAGTTTTCTGTATACATATCTAACATCAATAAATAAAAACGTTGTCTTAACTGATTTTCGGAATGTTCATGATTCTTTTGAAGTTTTTATATTTATTTTAATCTAACCATTTATTACATTTGATTTTTTCGGTCTTCATGTTAGTTATTTTTTTTTAGGTAAAACAAGCAAATTAAAAGTAAGTAGAGTAAATTACATTTAAGAATAATTAATTCGAAAAGGATGGACACATCGATGAAAACTTTAATTTTATTTTTTAACAAAGTTAATTTATTTTATTTTGTAATTATTGTATTTCAAACGGCCACAAAGCGGCGCAATTTAATGAAAATAAGTAGCACATATAACTACAAGTTAGACATTACCTGCTAAGCCCAGCATGACTAGTTAATTTTGCAAATCTGATAATGTTATAAAACTTTAATCATTTTCATTTGATTTCGCTAATGCAGTCGCGGCAGCCCACGGCTCGTTATGCCATTATTGTTCACAGAAAATTAACTCCAATACACCATAATGCCTGTGTTTGGGTGAAAATTACAACGAAAACACAAAAGCAGTGTTATTCAACTTTTCTGTTACGTAAACTAAAAAACAGCTTTCGCTTGATGCAATCTAAAAAGCACATTTCTGTGCCATATGTTTTAGACGTTATTTTCATTTATTGTAATTAATATTATTTATTGAGTATCCCCAACAGGAAATACACTTACAAGCAAAAGATCTTAAAAGTACTTAGTTTTGATGCAATGTTTACCTAATTACAGGAAATGATCATACATTTTATACAAAAGCAAACATCTTACCAACTAAATGTAGTTAATTAATTTTGTTATCAGTTTTATCTTAAATTAAAAATATACGGAACATTTGGCCTGTATGAGCCACAAACTCATGACAAAGTGAAATTACGCAGCTTATTAACAACCATTTTCTTTAACCACTCTCAAACGAAGGTATAGGAAAACGGAATGTAGTCCTGTACAAAATTCCAGTATATGTTTGTTTACTTTGTCGTCGCCTAAAAATCCCAAGTTCACCTGTGAGTGGTTATTTTGGAGATCATTTACCAAATTTTGTCATCAGAATAAGCTTTATGTCAATAACACTCAGATTAACCAAGTATCTGGTGATTAAGAGGGCTTGTTGAAGACAGAAGCAAAGGAGATTGCATTTCAATATGTTCTATTTTACAAACCTTGTGGAACGCGGAGTGGTTTTGATTCATCTTTTTCACTTTTTTATGACTTATTCTACCATTATCTTTTGTGTAAAAATGTGTTTATACTTGTAATAGATTGCACTATTGTCTTGAAAAGTCTTATTAAAATAAGACTTAAAATATTAAAATATCTACGCATGCCTGTTGAACCTGTCCGGTACAGGTCTGTACTTTTGTCTTTATTCACGATCATATTCAGAATATTTCTACGTGTGCTGCTTAAGTAATTACACTTATGTATTCGAGGGGAGTGTGCGAGGTGGTTTATTTATTTGCAATTTGTAGGCTATCGCTTCGTAGGTACCCTAATGAGGTAATAACAATAAATAAAGACCCAAAAGTTTTCTCAGACTCACCCTCGGGTGCAGGGACCCTTACAAGAACCTCTAACTCGTGTGAGGCCGGGGTAAAATATTATGTTTAACATGCGCCGCTGAGTGGGGTTCTGCGAAAAGTAACGAAATAATCTTCTTAATTGCATAGAATGCAGTATTTTGTTCAATTGAAGCGTTTTTCATTAAGCGACTTATTGAGGACATTGTGGTTCGTTACCCTAAAGTGTATTTCTGTATGCTAAGTGTAAAATTTAAAATTTAAATATGTGAAAAAAAAAATGTCGTATTATGTTTGTATGTTTCTCGGCTGCACAAGTTTTTTTTTTACCAGCCCTTATAGGTCCCCACCGAGGGGCACGGGCCTCCCTTCGAAACACTAGGGGATTCAAGCCATACTCCAGCACGCTGGCCCAGTGCGGGTTGGTGGACCGCTCGTCTTTTGAAAACGAATTTTCTTGGACAGGCCAGACTTGTAATCGGAAGGTTGCGTTCAAATCCTGGTGCGGGCCTGTACCACTAAATTCGTCTTTTCGGATTTATGTACGGATTTCTAATTATCACTTGCTCAACGGTGAAGAAAACATCGTGATGAAACCCGCCTGTCCAAGAAAATTCTTTTTCAAAAGACGAGCGGTCCACCAACCCGCCTTGGGCCAGCGTGGTGGACTACGGCACAAGAATCATTAGATACAATTTCTTTGTAATATAAACCTCCTTAGAGTTAAATATTCCTACATTTTTAAAAATGTCACAAACTCGACCAAAATGCGACCTAGGCATACCTTGCGGTACATAACTTGGTTTAATTTCGGTAATGAAGGATTTTATAATCACGTTCTGGTGGGAAACGAAGTATTTAACCTAAAATATATGTCCGTTAAATCTATTAAATGCTGTATGTTTCTCAATTTGTTACAATAAAATAAAAAGTTTAACATTTTCGGCCCTACCAATAATTATTGCACATTGCGTACCTATGAAAAACTGTGTTTGCGCATGTTATATGCAGTTTATAATTTTTCTTAAAAAAGAATAGAGCCAAAGAAAACCGGTAGTCGCGTTGCCTCTTGATCGACGGGTACTGGGTTCAAATCCCAGTCGGGGCAAATATTCGTGTAAAAAGCAGATGTTTGTTCTCGGGTCATGGTTGTTTGTGTCTGTCTATAAGTGTGTTCCGAGGGACCCACGATACAAGGGAAAACCTTAGTGTGGGCCTTTGAGTGTATGGCGTTTTTTTTTTAAATCATTATTAGAATAGAATCGTTATATTGTGTCATGATGAACTCACAAGCCTTCCTGTGAAATTATAACAGTCCATTAAAAATTAATTAAGCAGAATAAATAATTGAATAAATAACTAATTAACTTAATATTCGACAGCCATTTACTGAGGCTACTTTATTTAATTTAGTATCCAAATAATTTCATAAAATGAGACCGTCGTCGTTTTAATTCACGGCAAACAAAAATGAGCAAATAGTAAACGCGCCGAAATGGTTTTGTGTATTTATTCGAGTTTACTTTTTGCATAACAGTTGCGGTTTATTGTGTATTTTGATGGAAACCTATAGCAAAAATTATATTCTTATTTTGTAGCAATTTCAGGCTTTTGTTTCGTGCTGCGAAGTTTAATTAAAATATTTATTATTTCCATACAGACTGTTGATAGTGTACTAAATTGTAATCATGTCACGGTTTTTACAGTTATAAATGTAGATAAAATGTTTGATTGACAATTCTCGTAATAATGTTATCTAAAATTGTTTTTATCTATACGAGTACATACCTGGAGAGAAAGAAATAATTTATATAGATGCTATGAAGCTTTTAAATAATAATTAACCTTGAAGTTTGTCCGGATTTTGTTTTTAATCAGTCCAACTTTGAATAACTTATTTCTCTGGAGATAGTTTTTAAAAGGTGTTAGTAACACGTTTATGCATGAAACCAACAAGGCGCAATAATACAATGAGTTTATAAACTAATTCTAATCTTGCCTTTTTAATATTAAATTAAGTCTTTTGAGCAGTAAAACAGAATTCCCTGTCTCCGAACTTTCGTCAGTCCAAGTTCTCTTTTGAAATTAACATATAGCACATGTAGTAGAGTGTTATGTACTTCCACAATCAATGTGCTCTGCAAGGCAGGTGCGCTGGAGTCCCTAAGGAGCCGTTATGTCCCGTCTTGTGGCTCCCGACCCACTTGCAATGCGAGCTGTTCGGAGATAGCCACCTTGTGTTGCAGATACATACCTATACAGGTCACAAAAGCAAGGTTAGCAAGCAGTAACTCAAGTTCTCTAAGATTTGGGTTAACTTCGGACTATGATTTTCAATTCCTATTTCAACGCAATGTTCTTGCATTGTGTTTTGAGATTAAAATAAAATTTCACGTTGGCATAAGTAGAAAGTTGTTTTTCTATACTAATATTATAAAGAGGAAAGATTTTATTGTTTGTTTGTCTGCAATGAATGGGCTCCGAAACTACTGGACCGATTTGAAAAATTCTTTCACCATTAGAAAGCTACATTATCCTCAATGGACATAGGCTACATAATTTTCCCAAATTCCCACGGGAACGAAGTCCCGGGCGGAATGCTAGTATTTTATAACCAGAGTGGAACACTTGCGAATAATATGATAATTTCATGAATATTCCTTAATGGCTATTTAGGCATTTTATTTAATTTAAGATAAATGAGAAAGAAATAGGAAGGAGGCTTATGTGTTTACCTGTCATGTCTGAATTGAGTTAGTTTTTAACCGACTTCCTAAAAGGAGGAGGTTTACAATTCGTTTGTTTGTTTCTTTTTATTTATTATTTGTATGTTTGTTACCCGATAAATTCTTGTTAGTTCGAAAGAGTATCCTTCTGATGTGGTTCCATATTTTTATTAGAACAATAAAACACATACACATTTTTTTAGGTTATGTCTTGGTTTGCTGATAGTCATTGTTGGGATTTGAAGTCAGTTGATTCTTACGTTTTTGACGTGGACAACTATTATATATTTTTTTTTGGTGCAAATTAAAGTTCCCTGTATCTTTATAGTATTTTTACTGCTTGTCAGATGTATGGCATCTTTGCGGTGGGCTTTAGAGTTGGGAATCACCAGTACATTAGAAGTTATGGGCGCAGATATTACGATTAATAATGTACCTATCGTAAGTCTGGGACGGTATTGGGCTTAGGAGATATTGCTTCGTAATTAATTAGATGAACGTAATATGGAGAAGCACGCTATTTGCTGTATTTAGTTTAGTTTAGTTTATAGATTAATAAGGAGCGGAGACACGACAACATTGTTTATGGGATTTGTCGAAGTTCATAAAGCCTTCAAAGATATTAAATTATTATTTAAGACTCTTATTATTATTATTGCAATCGACTTTTTTTTCATAACTGTTGTCAGATTTTAATCACGTTATTTACAAAATTGACACAAACGATTTATTTATATACTGGGTTTAAAACATGATAATGATAATGGCTTTTATTTTTTTTATTATAAGATGGGCTAGCTCTTGACCTCAATCTTGACCATAAAGGTCGACGATGGAGCGAGTTAGCCCAGAAAATGCCTATAAAGGCACTGGTACTTCCACGCACCGACGGAACACAGCAGGCTGTTTGGCGTCGGACTACAATCAGAAAGAAGTGATTACAGCCATTATTATGTATATCTATTTCGATTTCAGAGTTATACAATTCCTTTGGGTTCCTACTAGCGTTATCTATACAAATAAAAATTAAATACTATAAATATATTGCTGAACACTAAACTCGAGAACGCAAACGGCTGGACGAACATAGCAATTTTTTCTCTGGTTGTAATAGTCAGTGCACGGGTTTAATGAATAAGGGAATTAGTAGATACCTAAGTTATTTTAAGTAAGAGAACACATCACGAACTAAGTAAGTTCAAGGCTAAGTATAGTATTATTTGTGGTTCAACACCCTAACAGGTAAATAAAGTTTCATGTGTGATACTTACCATGTTCAAAGTGTGCACCCACAAAAGCGTTATCTGTGGCATAGAATAGACTATAGAAAGCACTATGTAAAGGTAGAGACGGGATGATATAGTGTCGGGCCGCGGCCGTTCCCACAGGACCGATAAACCCTTCCTGGCTCTTCCCGTGTACTCTTCTTTATGGGAGGATGGAATGGCTAGCCCAGGTAAACAGGTAGCTAGATTGCGATAGTATTTTTAGAACATCTTGTCGGGTCCTTCAATGTTATTGCTTGTATCAAGCGCGTTAGCTTGAATCGTTTTTTGAAAATTTTTGTATAAAAATTGTGTTTGAGTGGCTCAAAATTTAAATACTTCATTTGCTAAAAACGGGCAGGTACAAAAGATTCAAAGGTACGAGTAATAAAGGAATCTCCAAATTATGTGTACAGCGGTTGGGGTTAAATAAACAATACATGCTTATCATTAAAAAATAAAATAAGATATAATTAATAATGAAATGGGGTGATAAGGGTGATAATAAATTATTCGATGAAACTTTAAAGTATAAATCAGTCTACAAAACTGAGCAACTTTCCCTAAACAACGCAGACACAATTACTACAAAATGTTAAACGTTCCAAATAAAGTATATTAGTACAAGTCGTACGGAGAGGTGAAATTTTATTTTTATACATATATCAACCTCATTATAGATTGATTCAAATCCAATTTCGCTAATTAATTTAAAACGTCCAAAATAATAGACAAAAAAACGCGCAAAATGGGGTTAAAATTGCAAAATACAATAGTCGCCTACCGGGTTAAAAAATCGGCATTCATTTGTTATTTCCATTGGAGTCGGCATGGCAGGATTATCGCATGTTTTACCAAGCCGTTTGATATCTTCCTAGCTTTATTTGCAAATCGCGTGCTGCCCTGTGTACGGTGAAACAGCCTTACAAACTATACGCAGGCTGAACTCTCTGTACTTGCTATAATGGTGATTTTGCAACAAAGACGATTGTAGCTGGACGAGCTGTTCTCTGTAATAGGCACAATTTTTTACTTGCATTACTTGTTGAATTGCTTTTGTTGGACTTGGTAGAATTTCTATTTGAATGAATATTTTACCTTGTAGCTTTTCATGTGTCACTTTTAAACGCACTTTTTTGACATATTGTTTAAACTTATTTATTGATGTACTGAAAATGTTATTATCTATTTACTTTTCAAATTCATCTTTATCGCTTGTAACCTTTATATGGTTATTCTACACTAAAACCTCGTTGTCAGCTGTCAAATTTTTTTTTTTGCATTCTGTATGTGTTAGGAAAGGATTTTTTTATTGGGGGCAAAAAGCTGACCCTGAAACAACACGATTTAATAACTTCCAGGATAATTATATTACTTGTTATCGTAGCATCCAATTATTTATATCGTCATAGGGGATGTAGGTATGAATGCAAAAACGAAAATTCTTCATGTTATGACTTAAAGTGCAAAGAGTTTCATGGTTTCACCTTTGACATTCTAGTGGGAAATACATGTGCAGAAACGTAGCTTCCATATCATTTATTCTCAACAACACTATTCAGATATTTCAGATAGCCAATTTGTGCCACGTTGCATTTCAATACAACTTGTTAAAATGTATCTACATTTGTCCCGTCTATTTATGGTTGTGGCGCCGCCGTGTTCCGGGGTGTATGTGGGCGGGCGGCGCGCGTGGGCGTAAAGTAATGCCCGCACTGATATCCGAGTAAGGCCTTATTAAGTTCTAAAGAGCCAATTATTAATATCCATGATTTCATTACATTATAATTATTGACCGTAATTTAAGCTTTAGTCCTAAATTAACAATGACGTGAATAAGTTTATTAAAATAGGGGTGACTCCTAATTAGTTAGAGAAAATTTACTTTGTGTTTTTGTTTGTTTGTTCCTTCTACTTTCATGACGTAACGGAGCAAAGGTTCGATCTGATTTTTGACCCCAAACAAAAATCTAGAGGGGTGTTTGAAAGCTCACGGTTTTTTTTTAAAGCTGACGTAATCGAAATCAGGGTGATAGCCCAGTTGGTAATGAGCCAGACTTGTAATCCGAAGGTCGCGGGTTCAAAGCCTGGTGCGGGCCTGTACCACTAAATTCGTCTTTTCGGATTTATGTACGGATTTCTAATTATCACTTGCTCAACGGTGAAGGAAAACATCGTGATGAAACCCAAAAAGTTTCATCACGAAAAGTCCAAGAAAATTCATTTTCGAAAGATCTACCAACCCGCATTGAGCCAGCGTGGTGGACTATGGCCAAAATCCCCTTCGTGTTTCGAAAGGAGGCCCGTGCCCCTCGGTGGGGACGTATATGGGCTGGTAAAAAAAATCGAAATGGTTTATAATTTTTGATTATTTTTATTTTAGAGTTATTTACACAGATAACTATATAGTTTAGGAACTGAGATGAACATAGGCTTCCTTTCTAAGCGAACGTAGCCATCGGCGTAAAGCTTTTATACATAAAACATAAAATAAACAAAGCGGTATATCCTTAATAAGCACTAGCTATGGAATGACGTAGGGGACAGTGCTGCAACGTAAAACGCAGCTCTCTCCAGTGCATCAGTAATGCATGTGCAGTGGCTGCATTCCGCCAATAACCCGCCGCACCGTCGGCTACGAGTCTTTATAAACAAATTGTATATGTGCATTCCTATATTAAGTACGAATATTTATAAAGTGGGTAAGAAAATTTATTATCATAACCTAGTTGAAGAAAAATCCCTTAAAGTTAATGCTACTTTAAATATCATACTGTCACTTTCCGCCTTGTTGACGTAAACAAGGATGGCATTACATTTAAAATGGCTTCAACAACAGAACGTTTCTGCAACCGGGTGTGTGCCTTTATTTTTCCTATTCTACGAAATTTTATTAGGTTAAAATTTTTTTTCAAACATTTAAATATGTATTTTTCGCATTGATAAAAGTTGAGGAGTAAGTTTTAATATCCATTATTTATTTTGTGACCACAATCTAGCTCAGGACAAAGATGTGGTAGCGAGCTCACCCAAAGGGAGCCTATGTTATATGGTTGCTACGAAAATAACGAGGGGATTGTGATGGCTTGAAAGAAAGAATTAATGAAATGTGTTAATTTAAAAGTAGTGAAACATTACAAACAATTTAAAAGAACGTTAATCATTTTGAAAAAATGCAAGCCAAACCCAATTTCTGCAATTTTTAAATTAAAATTACTTCTTAGCAAAAATATTGTAATTATAAAATCATAAATTCAGAAAGTAGATTACACCACGTCGTAGTTCTGGATTTTCATCAGGACGAAATGTATTTTCAAACATCGTATGCAAAAAAGTCTGTCACAAAAAGTCGTAGAACACACGAGGCCGTTTTATTTTTAACCGACTTCAAAAAAGGAGGAGGTTCTATGTTCGACTGTATGTAATTTTCTTTAATGTATGTTCACCGATTTCTCTGCCACTATGGACCTATTTTCAAAATTATTTTTTGTTCGAAAGAGTACTCCAGAGGTGGTCAAATATAAATTTTATCGAAAATGATTCAGCGCTTTTTAAAAAATCAAGAAAAACAAAAAAAAAATTACAAATCAGAACATTATCTAAATAAATGAGTTACATTTTGTAGTTATCAGCTAATAGGCATTGTAGGTAGTCTGCAAAAAATACTAGTTATCTACTTTGTGCGAACTGTTGTTAGGATTGAAGTCGGTGACTCATACGTTTTTTTAACGTGGAAAATTATTATACCTGTTTTTATTTAAGTTAAGAGCAGAAATCCTGACAGGCTGCTTAACATGCTAGCCATGTAAGTACAAGCGACTAATATTATTTTTAATCTAGCTGTCTAAGCGTTTTAAGCTAGCTTTATAAACGTTTAGCTACCTGAGTAACGCTTGGAATTATGAGATTACCCTCCAGCGCAAAGCAATAGGATTTCACAGGCTTGAATAAAACCTATTTATTAAGTGCATACGGGTACTTTGTAGTGGTTTTAGATGGTAAAAGATTTATCAGAGATAATAAAGTAAAGTTGTCATAATATGTAAGATGTGGTTTTATTATATTACTTACACTATTTAAAGTCTTATATAGGTACTTTTACCCCCGTAAAAAAAGGTGTAATAAGTTTCACGTGTGTTGATATACAGGGCTTTAGGTAAATCTCTTTCAACCTCTCGGGTGGTTAATCAGTCCATGAAAATGAACGATTTCCCCCTAATAATAGGACAAAATACAAAAAAATAATTTGAGTTTCCATACAAACTTCATCAGCGTATAGCGCATTTTGTATGGGAGATAAAATTTTTTTTTCGTATTTTGAGCTATTATTGGGGGAAAGTTGTTCAGTTTCATGGACTGATTAACCACTTGAGAGGTTGAGAGAGATTTACCTAAAGCCCTGTATAGAATATCTGTGTGTCTGTCTGTGGCATTGTAGCGCCTAAACGGAAGGACCGATTTTGATGAGGTGTTTCTTGTTTGAAAGCTTATATGATGATGATGGTTCTTAGTTACATATAATCAAAATTGGATCAGCTGTTTAAAAGTTATAAGCGATGAATGTCGGAGGTGATAAATCATTTTTAATTTTTGAGTTTAAGCATTTATGTTAAAGTATTAAAAATTTAGAACTTCTTTTGTTAATGTTGAAGAAGATTCAAATTTCATGTCTGCCTTTTATTAAATTTATAGAATACATTAGATTAAATGCTTTCGTATTAAAGCACAATTCTTTAATTTTTATTTTATTAATTTTGTATTTCTAATCAATTTAAGTAAACAAATATTTAATAATAGCCTGAATTATTTTAGTTGTTTTTATGAAAAAATGTGTTAGAAGCAGGAAAGGCTTTGTTGATTAATAAAAATAAATAAATATTCTTGGAACGTCACACAGCGCCATCTAACCCGACTAAGCAAGGCTTTTTCTATAGGTTTTTTGCGAATAGTTCTTTTCTTTTCATCACAATTTTGAAATACTTGTGTTGGTCGGGAATCGAACCCACAACCTTCTAATCAGTAGGCAATGCCATTACCGATTGAGCTATCAGACCAGATTCACTAAAAGTTTGAAAATAGGAGATATAAACCAAACCAAGACAGTGGTAGGTAAGTAAACCAAGGCAGTGGGGATATTTAACATCATAATAGAAGATAGTCGTCGATACCCGATATTTTAATAGGCTGGAGCGGGGTGTTGACTTTCAACAAAATAACTGGAAAATACTGGATATAACCGGCTTCGATAAAAGGTAATTTGTGTTAAAACAGAGAGCAAACTCCTAATTACCATGTAAATTGGTCGTTGCGATCACCGCCGATGTAAAATTGCTTCTATCAAAATATGCTTGTAAAGGTTTATTTAAATATGTCGCCCATATACAATTTAAATAGGTCGTAATCAAAAGTTGTCAAAAGTCCGTAACTTAGACAACAAATTTTATTTTCTCAGAATTTGGATGAGAACTTGTTATCTGTGTTTTAAACCGCCTACTAGGTTAGAGGCCAGTACAGATTATTAAACACTCACGCCAACAATCCCTGGTGGGGTAGAGCTTCGTGTGGTTGACATAACCCCACGTTTGAGGGTTATTAGATGAAACATGAGTATAGTGGTGATAGGTGGTCAGCCTTTCGCCCACGATACAGCAAAACTGCCTGGGAAGAGTTGGCAGTTGGCACGTTCTAAGTTTTTCTTTCTCTCCCAGTCCAGCATGGGAGGAATTATTGAATTTTGATCAATTTAAAAAAAAGCAATAGGAAGTGATATACCACATAACAACCGTGATGTAGGTAATTCAGTTAGGATACACCTTTAGATAACAAGATAAATTAATCTTCATACAGCTTGTCATAAGAGTAACGATACATTCTTGTTAGATGTTGATTAGGACTTAACTTGTAAGTACCCTATGCTTCACCCAGGTGGAGATCCTAGGAGAAGCATGAGTTGGCACTCCTAAAAGGCGTCAAAATAAATATCGATATTCTTTAGGTTTAAATGGTTAATTGCGCACGTCTGTTTTTAATTTTTCTACGCCTCTGTCCTGGGACAGTCAGTCCATGAAACTATACAACTTTCCCCCAATAATAGGTCAAAATACAAAAAAAAAAATTGGGTTCCCATACAAAACGCGCTTTATGCTAATGAAGTTTGTATGGGAACTCAAATTATTTTTTTTCGTATTTTGACCTATTATTGGGGGCAAGTTCTTCAGTGTCATGGACTGATTAACCACCCGAGAGGTTGAAAGAGATTTACCTAAAGCCATGTATATTTGTAATTGGTCTTGTGAATCTTTAAATAAACAAATAATTCCCAATTATTCGTTTCAGTGACAATATACTAACATCATAAGAGCTTAAAAGTGTAACTAAGGAACCTGATAACATACAAAACAGGGCCTGTTCTAGGCGAGTGGAGAACGGATGTCAACATTTGCCTTCGTACTTTACCAGGGCCAGCGGCGGCGGGAAATGACGCTCCTTTATTCCACACTCTTTACAATTCCGCTATGCAATCGCATGCAACTCTCAAAGAAAGTACTTCGAGTGGCTTAAGATCTTCTTTTGAATATTACTCTCATGTGTGCATATTTTTAGTTGCGGTTTGTTTGTTTTCGTTGAATACTTTTTAATGAGTTGTCTTGTCGTTAGATTGGATGTGTGGATATCTTTGTAAAGTTACTTTGTAGTTTTACCTACTCTAATCGGTTTGAAATTTAGAAAAAAGGAAGATTGTGAAAAAAAACTAAAATTTGTGACTCCACAATTTGTTCAATTTTTTCAACTTTTAAAAAGGTTGATAATTTTGTGATTCTACATTTTTCTACCGGGTAAAGATTATGTTCTACTGCTATTATGTAAGATTAAGAGCTGAAGTAATTGAGATGGTTTTTAGTTATATTTGATCAAAATCGGTTTGATGTTTAAGAGTTTTAAGCGATGAATTTCGGGGATGACACAAATTTTAAAATTTTTGAGTTTTCTTGATTTGACAAACAAGACAAATACTCTAATATTCACTTTAGAATTGCTAATTTATCCTATGCTACAAATCAAAATAGTTCAGGACCCAACAATAAATAAAAACAACCCTAGTTCCATAAAACACAGGCTCAACTTTCCATTTGCACAGTAGAAAATGCGATGCACATTTTTGCAAAGCCCCAGTGCGGAAGATGAAAGTACGTACTCGTCACTGGCTATACTGGGACGAGAAATCACGACAGCAAACATTGACTTTGGACTTTTACTCTTTTACTCACTTAGCCTAACTCCCTCCTGCAGCGCAAATCACTCCACTCCAACTGCAGAGAAACTTTTAAATTCTAAATTCACTCCGAATGATTTGAAGTCGCCCGATATGAATCTGACTAAGCCATGTATTTTTGATTATTTATTTATTTGTGCAATACTCAGCGCTTACCTTGAGAAAGTTTGGTTCATCCTCGTAGCTCTAAAATATGTTTGGTGACTTTTAATTAGTTAGCAAACGTTTTTGACTTCTACTAAAGCAATCAACTGATCGCTTAAATTGTATAGAGAAACACATAAGAAATTCTCTTATTGATAACCTATGTTCCAATATTGGGTGAATCTAAATTAACCAGCGAAAATTGAGGATGAAAATTAGCCTAAAAATATTTTGATTGCCTACTTTGCTTTATAGGGTCTTTTTAAAATAGGTTTACTTAGGGGCTATCCACATATTACGTCACAGAAAATTTCGACTTTTTGAACCCCTCTCCCCTATGTCACGCTTTTTGGTATCCCTTTAACATGTACTGTCACATTTGGTATGACACCTCCCCCCTCCCCCATACGCTGTGACGTAATATGTGGATAACCCCTTAGTGATACAAAAATAAAATAAAACTGTTTCGCAAAGGGTCTAATTAGATATCAAGTTGTTTAGTTAATTTATAGACGCTCTATTACATATTATTACTTGATGGACCAATTGTGATTTACTGAGAAGGTAGGAAGACTTTCTAGAACTGCAACATAATCTGGCGAGTCAGCGATTTCAAAGATTGGTGCAACCACTTCCCAATACCTGGCGTCTGAAAAACGATGTGCATTTAATCTTCTCAGACTTTCTCAAATATCCGCTCATTAACTTGTGTACCCACTTCAGACATCGTCGATTTGTTACTTTAAACCGGCTTGTTCCTCACTCGCCACGATCTTAACTCGGCACACATAGGTACCAAATACATCTTTAAAAATATTACTATCAAAGACATTATGTTGTTTGAGATTCTAGAAATTATTTTCATAATAATCATGGTCAGAAATATGATATGTTTAAAACTTATCATAGGAACATTCAATAGCCTGACAAAAAGAAAATTTAAATTACAGATTTTGTAAAATTTTGAAACGGCAAGCTAAATGTAAGTATGTATAGTAATAACGAAAATATACACAACAATAGCCTAATTACCCAACCAAACTCAGAAATAATTTAATCAAAGTACTGCATTCTTTTTGTGGTCTTATTTTCTGAGCTTTTCAAAAAATTAAGCTTGTAATTTAAGCTTTATATTATATGTGTCAAATCAAGATTCTGACGAGTGAGGAATGAAAACGCGCCGATAGATTGAAAGACGGCCAGATTTAAGAAAAGAGGTACCTACTTTCAACGCCATTTTTCACCCTCCGGCCTCTCTGTAAGTGTAAAGACTAGAGACTCAAAGATATTTACTCATAAAGCGTTCACTCAACTTGGAATAAATACTGAGGCTAATTAATCAACTTTGATAAACTCAAGTATTAAATGTTGAACGTTAATCAAGGAGATTGAAATTAATCTTTCTAGTTTAAAACAAATTTTACCTGTGTTACTGAGAAAATAGTATTATGTTGATTCGCACTTGAGTTTAACTTTTGCCTTGCAGGTAACATGTAGGTATTTTATAAAAACGGTAAAAACTATAATATTACAATTTCATTTGTGAAATTATAATCTCTCGCGATATTACAATTTGCCTAGTAAAATTACAATTCCACGTAACGTATGGAATTAGGAGAAGTTAGGTTATGTTCGGTTGAGTTAGGTTGCATTAATACACACATCAACACGGTCTAGGGATATTGCACGATTTTTCATACAAAAGAGGTCTGTTTGAGAAGCTGTAAAAGCAGACTCGAGATACATCGACGGCTATAATTTTCAGATGAGCAAGTGCTAAACCTGAATTTTAAATTCTAGTCATAAAATTTTGTTTTACTTGAAATTTCTGAAAATTTGCGTAAATTCAACCATTTTCATACAAAAAACAGGCAAAAAGTGCATTTTCGTTTTCATTTCCGTCACGTTTTCAGAAATTTCAAGTAAAACAAAAATTGACAAGAATTTAAAATTAAGGTTTAGCACTTGCTCGTCTGTAAATTATAGCCATCCATGTATTTCGAGTATGTTTTTATAGATTCTCAAGCAGACCTCTTTTGTATGAAAAACCGTGCATTATCCCTAGGCCGTGTTGATGTGTATATTATGAAAATGTAAAAAAATGAGGCAGTTTACAAAGTATCGAGATATTATAATCTTACTAAGTGACATTACAATTCTAGTGGTTTGAAAATGTTACGGTGGCACACTCACACATATATTTACATAATTAACTATTAATGTGAGCTCCTACGGAGTTTTAAAATTGCTTTAAAAATGTATAAATTTATATTTTTAGACATCACGAAACATAATAACAAGATCACACAAAAAAGTTAATAAACTAGAATAAAAAATAATGCATAAAACTTTAACAAACTTAGTAAACAGAAAGATCCAACTGTTCAATTCTGATGGAAACCTGCTTTTACTTCAACAGAATTTAATTGTACTAATTTTGTTTATGACTATGTTAACTTCGGAAAGTAATCCCCAAAAAGCAATGTTAAATCATTTTCCGTTTCCATTAAAATTCGGAATGTAATATTGTTACGTCCGTCCGGCACCAGCCTGCACGACAACAATACGATAAATATTTGAATATTTTATAACCAAATCCTGATAAAGGGATGTAAACGACTAGCTCGTCCAATTTGCATTGAACAGATTAACGTCATAATCGGGGCGATTCAATCAGCGATCCCCGAAACTCTGGACAGAAGGGGGACACGATAGCCCAGGGGGGTAAGGGGGTGCCATTTACGGGGCTACTAATAACTTAAGATAAAATGCTAATTTTGTGTTCATTCGATTTAGGCGAAGACGATAGGCTGCCATCAATAAGATTAGGACGGGCGAGGGATTTTCTGTTTCCCTAGCATTTTCATTTAACTTTCTTCTATCTTTTGTGTAGAATTAGGTGTATTTTTATACAGTATTTTAAAAAGATGTTTTTAATTTGATTCATGCACAATATTTACATGATAGGTTAATTACGTTTTAAACCCATGTTCCAAAAAAATTCTTAAGTATACTTAAAAGGTATGTTTGCCCGTAAATTTCTCTAAAACTATAAGTATGTGATTATTATTAATACGAGAATAATAAATTAACTTAATAAAAATAAAACTAAAATGTAAACTATCTATACCTAAGTAATATGAAATCAAAAGAAACTGTATATTTACAAGAACAGCCCACCCCTGATCGTTCCCGGCGCAGAGATGTCCATGACACTTGCTGTGTTACCGCGCCGTATAGCTATGGACAGCTTTTGCGCCAGAAAAAACTTTATTTGTATCAACAAGTGGAAATTTTTAATGAGCAATTTATCTCAGATACTTTAAGGGATTTCTAAATATACATATGTGACTGTGAAAATGAAAAGGTACAACTTTCGTTATAGTCGTTAAGGTTTACAATTAGAGTGATGAGTCTTATTGACTGCCCCAAAAGTTGGACCTTTTACTAAACACTATCACATATAACCAAAAGACCTCATTTCGTTTAAATCGGCGACAAACAATGATGGAGTTGAAGTTGATCCTTTATTGGTTTTAAACCTTCAAAAATCGATAATTGCTAACCCAATAACAGCCACAAGATGCTAATAACAGCTTGTAAAAAAGTAATAGCAGATTGGCACATAAAAAAATGACACATTTACAGCTGAATTCCGGTACGGTTCACTTTACTGTTATGTTCAACAATCAATTCGATCGTTAAACTATTAGTTCGACCGGAGTTATTTTGTGTGTAACGGGTCGTTTTTATCAAAGTTGAGATCGGAAAAGATTTTTCTCTCTTCCGAGAAAAATATTTTATTATTTAGTTCCAGATATCAGATATATTATATCTTGTAGAGCGGATCTAATGAGCAAAGTTGCTATGACAACTATACTCCTACATCATTTCTGGAAACAGTGAGATAACAGTCAAAAGCATCATAAAAACAGTGTTTTACTTTTACAAAAAGTCATTGAAAGAAATGTATAATATTAAAATTCGCAGTAAGTAGAACTTTTATTGTTAAGATGACCTTTATTATTAAACCAATGTTAATGGTATTTAAATCAAACAACACTGTGACTAAACTTAATAACTTTTGTAGTAGTGTATTTTTAGTATAGTATTAAATAGATTAAATCAAAAATGAAAAATGATATTGTTACAAACATTACTCTCTTTTTTATACGAATATCTATTTCCCATTAATGGCGAACATAGGTTCTGTCTAATAAACTACTATATGTGGTAGATTATTTGGTATTTCTTTGTCTGTTAGATATTACAATTAAACTCATATAGACGTGGATTTCAAAAGCCCATAATTAACAGTAATTACTTTACCATCTAGTCTAGTATATTATTTCTCTCTTGTTAGGTTGACTAAACGAGATCTTTTCCAGTAAGCTTGCCTTTGTACATTACTGTTTCTATCACATATTTATGACGTTGGTTGGGCAATAAAGAATTATATGTATACATACACATATGTATAACCCTCGCATTGTAAAACCAAAGCCAATCTAACAATTCTTAGAAATAAAGCGACAGCAATCGTATTTAAGTGAGCTGGTTATATGAGTCACTGTGAAGTGTTTTTGGGAGTCCGATAAGATGGAACGTGCCTTTCGCAGCCCTCGGCGGACCAACTCTGTGGACCTTTGTATTGTGGCCGACGTAACAGCTGTACTACCGACACAATTGTAGAACTATTTTGTGATCCTTCGAAGCTTAAAAATGTTTTGTAATAGATAAATATGTTTTTAACCCACCCATTTCCTTTCCTTTCATTGGCATCTCTTGACCCACTTACACACACATGCATACACACACATACACACGATTACACACACATACATGCTCTCACACACACACATACACAAACATCTTAACTACTTATTTAATTTATTTTAATTTAATTTAATTCTCCAATAATTGCTACTTGTTAAATAGCTAATGTAAATTTCTATTTTCAAAATTGTTATCTGAGGGTGGGATCCAGGAGACCTATGACACAGGTATACCCTAGTTTAGGCTCCTGTCTCCCAATTAAATGTATAATAAAAAAGGAACACATAGCTTAAGTTTGGGAGAAAATAAAAACAATTTTATTTATTTATTTATTTTTATTTTTTAATTATCTATTTTTATGAGTAGAAGAAAGCATACATTGCAATAAAATGTTGGATGATTCACTCTTAGATATATGATACAGATAAGATCTCCTTAAAACCTGCGAAAAGCTATAATATTTTTATATTTCAACTTTAAGATTAAAATTGTACCTGCCAACTGAATTGATAGAAGAAGTTATTATCAATAGTTTACTTGTATGACATTAAAATGAATGTAACTTATCACAGCATTTATGTGTAAAAAAATGTGTACTTTTAGTTTTTTTTAATTAAGGAAAGGGTTCTTCATTAAAGTGATACTAATGTAGCTTTCATGGGCTTTGTATGAATCCACTCCACTCCATTGTTATGTTGTTTTATTCCACTTTTAAATTTATTTCCGTAATGCGCAAGCCCTAAGCTAAATTTTTTAAATTTAACTTTCAAAGATGAGCTTGCCGTAGTCACGCTCACTACTATTTAACACTATAAGTAAGTAACCTTGTTTATTGTAGTAGGTACTATGTTCAGGTTTCGTTTGACTTACGGCTACAAACTTCTGGTCTCAGACGAAATTTGTTCACGAAAGAACAAAAAAGTTTTTGAATTCCTTTTTTCGTCAACAATATTCGTTTCTTTCCTTACAATGTTAGACAACGTGTTTTCCAGTGTTGTATTACTTTTCTCAAAAAGTTTGTGAATACAATGCTACGGGAAAAAGATTTTCGGAGTTATATTAAACCTTCATGTACACAGAACATGATGTACACAAATGTTGTAAACCATAGCCCTCATTATCAGTCCATCAAAAAGAAAAGAAATTTAATAAATTTAGAAGAAGGTGATAAATGTGTAATTTATTAGGGGAATCTTTTATGTAGTAATTTTATTATGTTAATAAAAAGGTTGAAGCTATTTCAACAGAACTAATGTAGGTCGTTTGATTGCTTATAATAATAATAATAATAATAAAAAAAACGCCACATTAAGGTTTTCTCTTGTGTCATGGGTCCCTCGGAACACACAAAAAGACAGACACAAAAACCCACGACCCAAGAACAAACATCTGCTTTGTACACAAATATTTGCCCCGACTGGGATTCGAACCCAGGGCCTATCGATCAAGAGGCAGCGCCACTACCGCTCGACCAAACCGGCCGTCATTTGATACCCATTGACTCTTGTCCCGTTGGGGTTAGCAGACACCACAGACTGTTACTTAAAAGTATTATATTAAGGGAATTGTATTATTAAAATACAATCTAAGTAAAGAAAATTTACAATATCCATAGTATATTAGTGACAATGGTACCTTACAATCATGATATGCTAATAGTATTACTTCAATAAATAGAGAGATAGAAAATATATTTTACTATTGATTTAAAAGCCAACATAAAATGCTATTTAAAATTTTGAAAGTTGACGGCTAACTTCATCAATTCTTTTTATTTCAAAAGACTGAGTAGGTATGTCACAACTCTACAAAGAAAAAGTTAGAAAAAAAACTACGCGCACATTTTTAAAACTTCCTCTGTAGAAAGAATGTTCACAGAATTATAACTAGATTAATGTTTGGTGACTGGAACTAGTCAGAAGGGCAATTTTGTAACCACTCGCTTGGAAATAAGCCTTCTAAAGTTCATTGGTTGTAAAATCGGTACCATCTATCCGTATTGAAAAGGCCGGTCGTATTTGGTGGATGATTTGTCCACTTTGTCATTTAATTTTTTTAAATGTATTTTTAAAGTTTTGACGTATTTTTCCTTCCGTTCTATTTTGTTTTCCATTCTGATCAAAACGACCAAAAAATGACAACTTATAACAATGATATTTTAAAGTCAAAAAAATAAGGCGTGGAATTTATTCATCTATGAATTTAAACGGGTTACCAATCATGCAAAAAGCGGAGGGTCGTGCAAAGTGGCGCACCTTGGGGGAGGCCTATGTTCAGCAGTGGACTGCAATAGGCTGATATGATGATGATGATATGATGACCAATCATGTCTAAACTTTTATTCAATATTTTATTTTTTTCTGTGAATTAAATTGCTCATGTGTATTCGCTGTGTTTTCGAATACACATGCATTCGAGCAATTCAAGTATCAACCACTGCTAAAACTTGGTAACTGAGTGGAAACTGAGTTTTGTATTATTTTTAACGAACCGAAGCGCCTTCAGAATTCATTAGCTTTGGAAGTAGTGAGCAAAATTCTGGTTCCAATATATGCTTTACTTATTTTGGACTGGCGGCCATTCACGGACTAAAAGCAACGTTGGTTTATCAACTTTTAAATTTTAACTTTTAAAATTGGCTACAGGGAACGCGGTGGAAGTTTTAACATAGTGCTTAATTTGAAAAATGTCTTGAAATGTTGGAGACTTGCATATTGCTACGAAGCTGTAGCATTCGTAGACGTGCTACGAGCTACGAATAAAATTTTTGTTTCCTAAAGATCTACTGTTGTTGATATTTGGAATAATCTCTGTTATTAATGTTGAAAAAGAAACAGGAGAAAACAAATAAACAAAGAAAACAGATTGACATGCATAGCTAGCACGGCCCGCCGGTAAAACATTACTTTGACTACGCGAGGGTCCCGTGCAAAGGCTTGCTCGCCCTCTGGCGTTGTCATTTCGCCACTTTTTTGACATTCAGCCGCGGCACATTTCACAGCATGTTGTGTTTGAGCCGCTGATAGTAATCGGCAGCGATCATAGATCGATTGCGTGTTATGGAAATAAATATAAATTATGTAGAACACTCACGCATTGTTTAAGTATTAGTAGAATCAAATAAAGAAAAAGGAAGCATTTTAATAGATAGTGTACTTATGTATACAATTTATAATTTTAACTTATTTGTTTTGAAATGCTTTATTATTTACTGTTGACATTTAGTTTATTTTAATAACGTTTTATAATTATTATTTTGTGACGATCATAACATGAGCTGAATCGAGTAATTAATTTAATCTGACATTGTACGCTATGTTGTGAAATAAATATATCTAATCTAATAGAAATATAATTCACGAAAACAACTCACTACCTGCATATATAAGACGACTTTCCGTTAATTGATGGAATTGAATATGCCTATGAATTTGAACTTGTGGTACCATTTCCTGACTACGATTTCTCATTTTTTTTTATTATCAGCAGATTTCAGATTTTTCTCATTGTACACGCTTAAATCAGTTACTGTAAAAAAATACTACCCCCACCAAGTTTGATTATGATTAAATTTTGTTTGGTTATAGTTTAAGATACAAAGATGGATATAACACTTTAATCTTTCGCGATTAGAACAAATAATTAAATTCTAAAACGGGTCTTAATTCGCGTATATATATTTATTTACCTATTCCCGACGCGGTTGCACGCTCCGATCCGATGACAGCTTGCTGAGACAACAATAGTCTACCCGTGACCACGGCGCGTGTATCTATACGCAAATTTAAACCCATTTTAGAATTTAATTAAAGATGGATATAGGCTATGTTTTATCCCAGAACTTTAAAAAGTTCTTTATAGAGCGAGATATAACCAAATCACACTCAGGCGAAGGCTACTGTTGTTATAAATAAGTAGCTTGTAATAAATGATGAGAGCTTTGCCCTTTGAGTTAACGAGCGATAGGTGGAAAATTACTGTTATTCCATCGGAAAATAATTGGCTTGTGGACTGATAGCTCGGCGATATCGGATAGATAGCTTTAAGTAAGAATCGGCTTTTTTATCGTAGGTTATACACGTTTTTACTTTTAGTTATTAGTGAAAAAAGGGAAGTTTCACGATCTCACAATTCTGACATATTTATCTAGTTTTGAGTCATTTATGAACATACATACATACGATCACACCTATAATCCCTATCAGGGTAGGCAGACCATCAGTGGTTCTAGAATCACTTGATACCACGTTTGACTTAAATTCTAAGAGTTATTAAATGAGACATGCTGTGTAATGGTAAGAGGTTGTCAGCCTTTTGCCCACAATACAACAAAACCCTCGCACCCCACTTACCGACATTTACAGTATGCCTGGCAAGAGTTGGCAGCTGGTACATTCTAGGGTTTCCTTTCACTCCCACTACGGCGTGGACTTAGAATATATTTTTTTAACAATAACACAATTTTAACAAAGGACGAACAAAAACACTTTCAAAATCGATATTCAATAAAGTGTATATTCTAAAGTTGCCGAACATCTATATCTCTACATGCAGGCATAACAACCATTTCTGTCTCAGTAAGTGTACGGAAATGGAATTAGGTGCCGAATGAGCAATGGACATGACACCCGACACGATAACGCTCCGTGTACTCACCCACTAATTAATTTTACTTCGAAGAGCACTCCTAAGTGACAGCCCTAATTGGCTGAGCAAAAGCGACAATGAGGCCTTTATATTTTGGGTGTTAACTTAATCACATTAAGGTTAAAACCACCTTTGATTTAATCGTATGAATATGTACGTATTAGATGAATTCCAAGGGCTAGTTTACTTGAAGCGACTATACCTAATTGATGTCCTTTCATAAGGTTTCCTGAAAGAATTAGCTACCTAGACATAAGGCCGTCTTGTTGTAGTAAATTTTTTATGTCCAAGTCTTTGTAATATATATCCTAATGTAAAAATAAAGAGTGTCGTATTATGTTAAAGACCTACCACAAGTTGGACTAATGATCTATCCTTCCTCAAGTATATCCAGTACCTAAGTGGTTAATTATATCTATCAATGGTTAAAGGAGTTACAGTTTCAAACTTCAAAGTGACCTCCGAGATCAGCAGTCAAACGATTTTAACAGCGACAAACGGCTTTAACGTGTCGTCTGAAGTACTAAATAGCTCGAAATACTAATTAGCCACTGAAGTCACCCATTAAATTATTCCACCCATGAAACTGAACAACTTTCCCCATCCCTAAAATTTCATTTCAACATCCCATACTTGTTTTTAAGTTAATATTTGCATACCACCTACTTAGCTGTTAGATCAATTTTACTGTATTCGTGCAAATAAATAGATCTATTTACATATTTACCTAAGCAATGGCGAACTATTTTTACCGACTTCAAAAAAGTTCTATGTTCGGTTGTATGTATTTTTTTTATGTATGTTCACCGATTACTCCGCCAATTATGGACCGATTTTCAAAATTATTTTTTTATTCGAAAATAATAAGAGGTGGTCCCATATAAATATTCAGCGCTTTTAAAGAAATCAACAAAAACAAAAAAATACTACAAACCAGAACATCATCTAAATAAATGAGTGAAATTTTCGTTTGTGGTTATCTGCTAATAGGCATTGTAGTCTGCAAAAAATACTATAGTTATCTACTTTGTGTTAAGGTTGAAGTTGGTGACTCATACGTTTTTAAAGTGGAAAATTATTTCATATTTCTACCTGTTTTCCTTGCGGAAAGTGGTTCAGTTAAGTGGTTATCTGCTAAAATGCATTGTTGGGATTGAAGTTGGCAATTTATACGTTTTTAACGTGAACAACAAAACTCCTTTTAAAAATATTGTATGCAATGCAGTTTGATATCTCTATCTCTAAAACAAAGAGACAAGTTTCGTAATACACACTGTCTTGATTGTTGTAATTTATGATTAAGAATCGCCGAGCTAATGTAAAAGGCAAACATAAGTTTGCATAACCGCAGAGCAAACCGTAGACTTAGGAAGATAGAAGTGACAAAAATCGATTAACTTAAAACTTAGCTTCCTAACAGCGACTTTGTTTAGAAATAACAACTGTTAATAGGATACAGTCTGTTGATCCCCTCAATAACAGGAAATCGTCAACATTTGTTGTTTACTAACGATAAGGTGCAAATTAGAACGAAACTTAAATTTAGTGGACCTAATCTTGCGACTAACCCCTTTCAAAAATATACTACATGTACTCCAACACCAACATGTGCAACTGCGATTTTATAGCCCAACTTTAATTCAATGCCTGTAGCCATAAGCCATGAAATGTCTGTACTGTGTCGAAATTGTGTACTCAAGTTGTAAAGCAGACACTTATAGCACAGGTTTTCATTAATCCTATTTTAAGTGGCTGCTGTCCCTAATAATATAGCTCAGTGGACAAACCTTGTAAAATATTTTAATGTGCTTGCTATCTTTGTAGTGTCAAATAAACTTATTATTTATTAGTATTACTATTATTACTTTGGCTCCTGTAACATGAAGTCTCCGACTGCATGAAGGTTTTTGTTATTATTGTGTCTTCCTTTCATCCTAATCGCCTAAAATCAAGTTTGCGGCGAACTTGAATAACCCTGGTGTCAGAGTTTTCAAACCGCCAAATGGCCTCTGACATAGTTTAACAACAACAGCCGGCACCGACGGTTTTACGTTCCCATTGAAGCAGAGAAATGCTCATCATAAACGGTCACTATGGTCACCCATCAAGTTTTCTGCCACTGTGTGCGTTGCTCAACCTCAATGATCGGTTCAAATCAACGAGCACTACTGAGCTATGAACTACGAGCATAATTTGTGGAGACATTATTATTATTCATATAATTATATCTGACCGAACACACAAAACACGTTGCTAAGACTATTCGCTTTTTTTTGTTTACCCAATGCCTCAAGCGCGACACATCTATAGTTTTATACATCCACGTCTATGAAATCGGTCTTCATTAGGCAAATCGGGCAGCGATGGCGTTAGCATATCCTATTACTGAGGCAAATGTTTGGCGATCCAATCAGCCGGGATAAGCCGCCATTCCACACCACGATAGGTTTTTGGTATTCCATTAAAAAATATGATACATTTGAGAATCCGTACATTCACTAAAAACAGAAACTTTGTGTGGTCACTTGTGTGTCCATCTTTCCTTTTTTTTGTTTGTCTAATTTTCTCAAAAGTTAGTTAACTTGTTTAATAATGTTATAGAATAGAAAAATGTTTCATTAACACTTAATAGTAATATTAATTTAATTATTTATTCTAATTTTAATTATTCTCTTTGCCAGCTACAATAGAAAATTAATTTGCAACGTCAAACGAAACGTTAGGACAATAATATTTGATATTATTATTGTACAAGTGTATTACATACCCAGTCAAATGCACCTCTGTAATCCTACATAGAATTTGATCGACGACCACCTCCTGGCACTCATGAATATCTAAAGTATTTAAAACCTTTATTATGCTACATCAAAGGGACATATTTTTCCGCAACTTTATGAAAACGTTTGGGTAGATTTATGAATAAAACCTTTCAGGGCGGATGCGAAGCCGCAATGTAATTTAAGGCGTATAGAGGAGCCGCAGCCTCCAAAATTAGACCGTTATCATTCCGCTGCTGTCGCCGCGGAGATCACCAGTTATATGGGCCAATACACCGAACGAACAGAATAAATTTGCTTTATACCAGACAGTTGACCTTCATATTCGATATTGTTGCTTTTATACAAGAAAATATTTCGGAAATACCCCCACGTCGGTCGCTTCGTATTCGGGTCTTGCCCGATCTCGATTTTTTCACTATTTTTACTTATTTGTGCCGTAAGCTCGCGTCGTATGAGAAAATTGGAACCCTTTAAAGTCGGGACGGGAAATGGGAATTCCCGAAGCGGAGCTTGTGTCTCTGTATCACAGATTACTCGAATGGAATACTACCTGCGTACATTACACCCATTGTTGCGTAAAGTTGAATCCAAATTAGATTATCTAGACACCACTGTTCTGGAAACTATCTTCCTGGAATCGGCAGTTTAGTTTTGAATCCTATTACAAGTTGTGCTTATTGGGAAGTGGAACTTGTATTCTTAATAGCCTTGGTTTCCACGAAGAGTATAATGTTGAATGCCTTTTGGTTTAATGTTTAATGCCTTTTTGTTTCAGTGGACAGATGTGGCTGAATGCATATGTCACGCGTGGTTATGATATGGCAGTGTCCGTGTCAGACGCATGAGAATCCTAGCCATAGGAACGCGGCGGGGTGCCTCTTTGTCCAGATTCTACCCTTTTGTGAGAAATTCCAATTAATACGCCACAGTAAAACAGAAAAAAGTATCGATTCTCGTTGTGAAATTGGAACAATAATACCACATCACTATTTGTGAACTCTGCTCGTGTTCTAGTTATGAATTTTAAGCTTTTTGAGTCACTGTGTAGAGTCGGAAAGTAATGAATGTTTCATTATTACCGGAGAGCTTATGTTAGCATTACAGTATATTGCGCACTCATTGTCCGTTTTCATGCGTAATTCATGTCCACTGCGACGCATTTCAAATGTAATTTAACACGCGGACGGACCAAGTAATGCTTTCTCTTTATACATATGTCCAAGTCATGCTTTCTCTTTATACGTATGTTAACTTCACTAGCTTAAATTAATTGTGCAAAATCGTTCCACTTTCAAGTATTTTCCCTATCGTTTTTTAGTAAGTTCCTACTTCAAAAGGATTCTAAAATTAAACACTATCCAGTATCCATTACCGTAATCCTCTATTATTTTTGAATGAACACTCGGAAAATATTATGTTTAATATTTCCGAGTGTTCATTAAATCCAATTCAACTTCAAAGGTTTTAGCGAAAAATAAGACTTTTATAAATAACTATCTTTGAAAAATTAATTTGGAAAGTTTCTAATAAAGTGTACTCGTATTTTCTGAATAAAAATATTTCACAAAATGCAAATGCATTTTTGCAGCTTTGTTTCTCTAAGAAGCTTACCAGAACAGGATGTAAAGTATGAAATCAATTGGAACGGACTTTTCCATTATTAAAGGAAGTCGGGAGGAAAGAAGCCGTGTCCTCGCTAATTAGAAGTCGCAAGTCGAATTTTCAATGCGTCTCCCTCGCTTACCGACGCGACGGTAGACTGAAATAAAAGTTTATATTTACTGTGCGTGGGCTCTTTCTCCAGAATGAATATTTATACCTTCTCCTCTCCACGTTATTTAACTCAAACCCAACTTGGGTAAAGTTTTACGAGTATACTTTTTCTAAGAAAATTTCCTTTGGCATTTCTTATGAATGTGATTTTTCTTTTGCAAAGTCAGTATTAATTTACAGATAATCGATAGCTTATCAAAATGTTTAGTTAATTAGTTGAGCAGATTAATCATAAGGGATAAAGTGCGTCGGCTTGTTATCAAATTGAATTCGGCGTGTTAATGCGGTGGGCTTAGCGGTGGATGCGGAGTGCTGGCTCGCGACAACGTCTCGCGGCAGGAAATCATTTGTTAGAGCGGCAATAAAGCGGAGGATTAGCAGCCGTCACAAGGGCGCTCCGGCAAACTTCCCAATAAGCCTTCCGGTACCGAGACTCGCTTTACAAGAGTAATGATGCTTAATTTTAATGACACGTCGCTAGGCCAGCGCTCCCCGCTCCCGTCCCGCGTCGCTCTGCGCGTGACCCGACTGACAACTCCCGCTCATATTGGAACGAGACGACCGAAAGTCTGACGATAAATTTAGTTATTACTTGTGAAAATAGACGGAAGGAGATCGCTAACTTGTCCGCGTGAGAAGATAATGGATCATTCCGAGGGATGTTTTTACTTCCTTCGCCAAAAAGGTCCCGCTAAAAGCCCCCTTTATGTGAGGAGTTTTCAAATTGTAAGAGATGTGTTTCGGAAGATTCCGCATTTAATAAGAAAGAATGATACTTTGAAAATTTTGCGGTCATAAGAAAAGTTTTGAATTATCCCTACTAGACCTACCATCGTAACTTTTCCAATTTTCGTAATTATCATACCGTTAGGTAGGTATCAGGGAACTTCTCAACGTTCTAAAAAGTTTTCCAGGAATCTGA
Source organism: Aproaerema taeniolella (assembly GCA_949987775.1). Lineage (NCBI taxonomy): Eukaryota > Metazoa > Arthropoda > Insecta > Lepidoptera > Gelechiidae > Aproaerema > Aproaerema taeniolella. The sequence goes on from OX465246.1 coordinate 8,845,411, forward strand.
TTTATGCAGGTATGTCGGGAAAAGAGTAGTCGTTGGTATAATGACTAGTGGGTCGGCATTATGGGCGAGATATATCAACTAAGATTTTCAGTACCGCCATGAATTATAGTCGGTCCCTTCTACTGGTATCAAATCAACATAAGTTTTCTTGTCTTGTCAAATTTTTTACCTTGTAATTAAGGGAACCAACTGCACCCGTGACTCTTTTTGATAAAGTATATAAGGAACGCTCTAACGATGAGGGAAAACATCATGAAAAAATCTTCAGGAAACTTATTATTTTTCTATTAGCGGGAAGTCAGATGAATAACATGATCTTCCAATTTTCGGAACTTAAATATGACACCTTAAAACCTAACCTCTTATTCATAAACATGACAGACAAAAGCTTCGGGGATGCTTTCGGGAAGCTTTCTTTTTTTTACAGGTTAGACATGTTTTTACACGCTCTTATCTTATCTGTCATTTTCCTTTAAATAACATTAATTAAGGGGGTAAATGTGAAACGAGGCAAATACAAAGAACTAGTTGGCGTAATATTTTAGGTGGCCAGCGGGATTTACATGGCATTAATAATGTAGATGTCAAACACGTCATCAAAATATTTCATTTAGTTGTTGGAAATGGGTATTTTGGGTAAATATATAATGGATTGGTAAAATGGAAAGTAGCCGCGGGCAATGGTAGTCATATATTGAATGGCAGACCGATGGACAGACGGCCCGATGAATATTATTTACATACGCCAGTTGTACGCCGTCACTGCGATTCACAAAATGTTTGTCGCTACGAATGAGTCGCCCAAGTTCATTTTGGTTCATTGTTATTTCATTTTTGAATGCGAAACTATGACAAGTTTGATCTCTACTGCAACTGAATATAACTTTACTATGAAGCATGCCTATGATATTAAAATTAAAAACCCGTGGTCCACTTCATTAGTTCACCTGAGTGGACCAGATTAATCATTTTTTTCACCTCACATCAATAAAAAAAATCAACCAAATTGTCAGAATTGCACAGTTTGTTTTTAATTATTTTTTGCCACGGACTTTATGAAATATTTAGTATTTGTAGGTTATTGTACGAACAATTTGTACAGTAGGGCGTCCGAAAGACGCGAAACAGCTATATTGGATTTTTTTTTTGAATAATAGGTACATACCACCAAAAGTAATATTTCGCCGAGTATGCTACATTTAACTGCTTTTTGCAATACAAAGTTGCAATTTAGGTGAGCCAGTCCACAAGTTTGACTTTCCTTGAATTTACAACAGATGGGATAACTTGGGGAACTAGTAGGAACTAGCTTTGTAGAGATCTAACTATAAGTAGACGGAACAAGAAGAACAAATACCTTGTAGTTTTAGATGAAAACAAATGTGTAAGAGACTTTGTAGCTTTAGTTTGAGAAAATGTATCTTATAGAAAAAAAAACATTTCCTAAATAGACACGTAATATACTACTCCATTCTCACGATTAATTAACTTTCTCTATCGAATTAGACTGAGTACCAAGGGGACGCTTAAAATCATAAATAACTAAAATTCAAAAACCGCAAACGTAAAGCACTTGTGCGTATAACCCAATTTTCGAGCTGTTAATAATATTATTAGATTTTAGTCACTTTCATTACTATGATGTTAACGATAGAATATTATGTTTTGTATAAATTCGTTACAGTAATTTAAAAAATATATTTTTTATGTAAAAAATAAGTCAAGGCAGGATACGGAATATATGCACCTATATTTATTCACTAGTACAGTCAGTTTTCTTAACTTTTAGTGTCTTATCCACTAGTTATAAGGTTCATACAAGAACGGAACCGTTTTTAACAGAAAATAAAAGCGGAAAGAAAATAACTCTCTCACAACGCTGCGGAGAGCGAGAGATTGGTAATATTGCCAGCAGTAGGGGCTTCGCACACATGTTGTGCGTGAATTCCTGACTGGGTCACGTATGTCGCCCTCTAATACAATTTGTTCGAGACGCCGCGCCGCGCACCAGGAATGCAAACTCACCCCTACTCAAAACGCCAATGTCACAGTACAAAAAACAATCAAGCTGAGGAAATCCAATTTCGACGGCCGGTTTGGTCGAGTGGTAGTGGCGCTGCCTCTTGATCAACGGGTTCTGGTTTCGATTTCGAGTCGGGGTAAATATTTGTGTAAAAAGCAGATGTTTGTTCTCGGGTAATGGGTGTCTGTCTTTATGTACGAACGAGACAAGAGAAAACTTCAGTGTGGGCCTTTGCGTGTGTAGCGTTAAAAATAGCTCTATTTTGGGCTCGCTTTTATTAGACGATTCCGTAGGTACGGCGGCTATACATCGGACACCGCTCCGGTGTGCAGTTATGAGGTTTTAACTTTGACTGTTGAATTTTCATTGATGTAGAAAGACCACACTATATGAACACAAATTCACCGCATCTCCCTTCAAAGTTGAAAAAACCGCAGCACCGCACGCGAAGAGGTTGTTACTGTTGTCTCGCTTAGGTTTTGTTAGCTAATTTAAAGTCAAAGAGAAGGAGAGATATTGCCCAGCAGTGGGATCTCATAGGCTAACCAAATCCAAGTTAACCCTCCTAAAATTCTCACATTATTTTTCATAAATAAAATCAATGAACAAAATGAGCTGTTCCATAAAAAATTTCGTCAATAATTTTTCTGTGTAAGAAGTATAGTGACCTACTGTTATTTTTTTATCTCTACAAGGCCTTGTAATATAAAACGATTACTTGTTATTGTATGTGAATTCTTTTCGTGTCATTTAAGTAAAGGCACGACTTTTTATTTTACACCTTAATTCAAAATTCGAATTTGTGAACTTCTGCGACTTCATGACATCACAGAGCATGAGTAAATCAGCAGCTCAAGCACAAGTCTTCACAACGTGAAGACAACGTCAGAAGGCGAGCAAGCCTTTATGCGGTGCCCTCGCATAATCAAAGTGTCGTTTTACCGTCATTGGATGACGTGACGTGCGAGTTTGTCGCGGGTTGTACTAGCTATGTAATTTTTCACGAAGTAAGTTCAGAACTTTCACTGCATTCCTTAAATTTGTGTAACTTCACCAAAATAGTATTGCATAACTATTTAGTTTTTTTAGATGGTTGTTAAAGTGGTGCGTACACTGTAAATTGATATTACTAAACAGTTTTAGCGTTATTAATCACAGAAGGCCATATTGCGGGCCCAACTACCTAAGTCGGACCACAAGTTGTTTGTCCACGTGTGTATAATGTTGTGTACATCGATATTCCACTCGAATTATTAAGTCTTGGCGGCGCTCACCCACAAAGCAAACTCATGAATAATGGCCATGAATATAGTAAAGTACCAACACGATGTGCACAGGCCAGGGATTATCGGAATTTATGGCCACGTATGTGACGCACCTCCACTCCGACTTTACCGGCTCCGGCAAGGGGACCGCGCGAAGAAAAATATTGTGGTCGGAGAGCTTAAATATTGATGGATTTATGAACGCTCTTAAAATTATGACAGGCTTGAGCCACCGGCAACTTTATTGAACCTTATCGTGCCACAGGATTTATTGGCGCCTGTATCAGGTTTAGGGGAATCATTTTGTTGTTTTCGCCCTTACGATATAAGATGTTCGGGCACGTCCTTACTACGCGCAGCGGGATACGTGCTTCTCCTCAGTGCGTGCTCACAGTCGTTGCAAGTCTTTTATCGAAAATAATTTGTATTCTACCGTTCTTACAACCTTTGTGTAAAAGTCCTATTCGTACAACAAAACCTCAGTTCAATACCTCCCTCGTAAACTTATTGCCGCTATAAAAAAACGCCGCGAGCGCGCCACCATTGTACATTCATACGTCTGACGAACTTCTAAAGAAAATATTTTTCTGAAAGAGTACTCCCAAACTAAATCATTTGAAGCAGGAATATAAGTTGCAGGAGTTGCAAGTAACAGACAGATGGCGCAAGTTGAGGTGCGAATAAAGTTTGAGTGGAAAAACTTATTCTTACTCGGCAAATCCAGGCGCGAGAGTCTACGCCCTCGGGGTACCTTTAACAATTTGTAAGTTATTTATTGCTGCAAAGAAATATCATTAAACCTCCCCCGCGTAACCACTTTCAGTTCCAAATGCTCACTAAACTGTATTTATTGCCGCTCAAATATTGACTTTAAAGACTGTGAAGAGAGTCATAATCGTAATTCACTTGTCTGTAAACTGCGTGTCTCGTATTTCATAACTAGTAACTTTTCATATTATCGCCAACAAATTCTAAATATTCGAGTGTTATCGGCAAGTTAGCTCGTTTCGAATAAAGTTGGGCTGTTATAACTAAGCAAGCTATTACTTATGAAAACTGAGTTAGCATGCAAATCTTCGTCCAACCCGGACAGTTTAGGGTCCCACTTAGACTGTTTAATTTAAAGCTTCGTCTACACCTACCTTTGGAATAGTTGCTTTGCTTCATAACTTAAGTGGCTTTAGCTTCAAGGCAGCTTATTTAAGTGTCTTATCGCGATGTAGGTTGTGTGAAGAAATTTTACCTCATGATCTTCAGATATAATACAATACACTTTTTTTGCACACAAAAAAAAACAAATTAACAACTAAAGACGTGTACAAAAGACGGCCTTCTTGTCAAATAGCAATCTCTTCCAGGCAATCTGGGTACAGCAAATATATTAACTATATTAAAGTAGGAGTGGTGTAAAAAATACCTAATAAATGTATATGCAAGTACAGGAAATTTACTGGGTGGGACAGCTTAGAAAGTAAATAAATGTTGGAATCTATGCATAACTGTAATCAGCTACAATTAATTATTTGACAGAACCTGTAGAAAACTTATAAACATCACCGGAACATTTAGTTAGAAATTAAATCAAATATGCAAAATGTGAAAAGTTGCAGGAACTTAGTTAACAAAGGTAAAGTCCGTTAACAAAATAGGTTTAGCGGCGGCCACGGCAATCTTATTAAGTTAAATAATTCTGTAAAACTTTTTGAACGGTACTTGTTAAGAAGAGAATTTGTGAATCTTTTAATTTAATAGCTCTTCTCGTAAATATATCTGAAGCTGTCTTAAAGTCTATAATAGACTATCTGAAAGTATCTAAGGTTACACGGAATAAAATAGGAGCAGTATAATTGACAATTTAATTTTTTTTTCCACGTTAAAGACGTAAGAATCAGCCAATTTTAATCGCAGCAAATGCCTAATCAGCAAATAACTAAAATCTGTTAGTATGTGTTTTTGTTTATTATGTTTTTTTCAAAAATTTGATAAAATTATACGGAACCATCTCTGAAGTATACCATTTAAAAACCACCATTTAAAAAAATATCAAAATTAATTCTTAGCAGATCAATTTAAAATCGCGTAACAAACATACAAAAAAAACATACCTACAGTAGAATACGGAACCCACTCCTTTTTTCGAAGATGTTTAAAAACTTTGGGACAGCCATAGTCTTGTTTAGTTTGAAGTTAAACATATTGTTTTTAAAAACACATAGGAGTAGAAATTAGCGTTGAAATTGCAAATTGGGTTTTTTGTTTGTTCGGTACATACCGTTGTTGAATAAACAGAAGCGTCCTACAGCTTACCTGTGAAAAGAAAAAAAAAACGTTTTAAAAATTATATGTTTCGCATATTTCAACTCTACGTCCATCGCAGATTTAAAAATATATATACATTATTAAACAGGGCTTTAGGTTACTAGAAAAAGTCGTATTAAGTCTAAAAAAAGTATTAAGAGACTCATTTATAAAAATAACGGACAGAGGCCAGCGCATCAGGTTACTCCATTTTAATTACAAAACCACTCTTATTACAACAGCACAGGGTGCACGGGTGTGGTAACCTGAGCTGCGGCCGTCCGTACATAAATATAAATATCAATAAAAATATTAAAAACTTAATTATATTTTCTGTTTCAGGGTTGTTCATAATCATAAGCTCGTCGTTTAAAAATCAAATTTAACAATGGAATACTTTAACTAACAATGATTTATGTCATATTGAAAAAAATGCAATCCGCAATGATATCCAGCTTATCTAACACGGCCTGCGAAAAATTCGCGCGGCGCCACTCAGATGACAGTAAAACCATAGTATAAAAAGGGCATACTTTGCCTGATTTTGTTTGAGTGTGCGTGCGGCGACGCATATATACTATGGTGCGCACACATACAAGCCGCGCGCGGTGCGTTTGTATGAAGATAACATACTTTGCCCTTTTTATACTATGGTAAAACTTCACTTTGGCTGCGCGAGGGCACCGCGCATAGGCTTGCTCGCCCTCTGGCGTTGTCATTGTGATAATTTTTTGACATTTGATCGCGGCGCATTTCACCGCGAGCACGTTATGTTTAAGTTGCAGATATCTACGATAATTTTATGCCACTAATCTACAAGAATACAGATCTTTTTGAAAAGTACGAAATTTTTAATTAAAGAAAAATGTAAAATAAAATAGATGTAACGAATTTCCGTCAATTTTCATCGACAAATGGTAGCTAACTGAATTATAACCAGCGCGTTGTAAAAAAATGTACGGTCGTCAGCATATCTGACAGATGAAGGAATCTCCGGCAAGTCGTGATGGATGCGGCTGGATAGAATACGTGTTAGCTTATTACAACCAGTTACATTTTTCTCGAATATTCAGTCCTTCTTGACATTCCATTATTTTACAAGATGAATTTTGATGTAGTGTCTCTGGGTGGAATATTATCCCTTTTTTATTACGTAAGGATTTCGCGAAAATAATTTGATTTGGGAATGTTTTGTGATTTGAACATGTTAATATTTTTTGCTACGTTGAAGGTTGTTACTAAGGGTTTTAGGTTTTCGTTAGGGTGTCAGCTTGATTTTTTAGGCATAATAATTTTCTATTGAATGATCGTTGGCTCGAAACTCGACCAATGACACCAAGGCATAATTTATACGATAAGTAGCCGTTATCAAACGTGTCATCATGTGAACCACATGAAGCTCTGTCTACCCCGTCAGATATTACGGGCGTAAGTTTATGGATAAATAGCCATACCTACTCATTAACAATTGCAAACTGATTCATCAGATTTACCAATAAAAGCAGCTCGGCCGAATATACATATACTGCCAACGACCAATGCTTTTGAAAGGCAGCCGCGGTCCCAACCTTAGCGTGAACATCTTGTCATCAATTCATCACTAATGATCCCGTTTTAAACTTTTATCAAACTTTTCCATATAGGCCCTTTAACACTTAAAATACATTTTGATCCAAATGAGCTAACGGATAAAAGGATTCATGGAGTAGAAAAGTTTGCAAGGGAAGTAAGTTTTAAGCGGCGTGGCGTGGCCCGCCGACGATAATGGTGCGTCACTCATCCACACTGGATGCTACAGATTTACATCCTTGTGATTTATCACTTCTTCATAGAGAGGGGAAAAAATGTACACGAAAATTCCAGAGAGAAGATTCCGTGGAAATCTGATTTGAACGGTTACAGAAGTCGGCTGCTTAAGGTAGAGAACATGACGGCTTTCTAATTACAAAGTATTTTGTTCGGTTATTTAATGGGGAAAAATAGCGACTTTGCCCCTTTGTTCCTTTGAAAATTTCAAACAGTCGAAACTAATGCCTGCTTAATTTTTATTTCATCAAAAGAAAGAACACAATATTATCACATTCACACAACAAGTATAAATTTTTCGCACTTTATCTATACATATTATAAAGAGGAAAGATTTGATTGTTTGTTTATTTGTTTGTTTGCATCGAATAGGCTCCGAAACTACTGGACCGATTTGAAAAATTCTTTCACCATTAGAATCCTACATTGTCCGGGATGGAAACAGGGTACATGATTTTCCCGAATTCCCACGGGAACGAAGTCCCGCCCGGCAAGCTAGTGTCTTAATAAATTATCATAAAGGGATCCTCCGAAGATAATTTCAAATGGAAACACCACATTTCATAGATAAGCGAGTTAGGAATTTTCTATCTTTATATTGAAAGATCAGCACCTACTTGATCTGTCTATAGTACATTTATTTAAATCAAAGGTCTATGGAGCCTACCGGGGCATGTCGACCTGAATTAGGTGAAAATTAGCCATATTTGAAAACACAAACTTATTTCACGCGATCTGTTGACTTCCGATACCAATAAATTAATCAAATTTCACCGAGCATCGAATTGAACTCGACTCAAATGCTATTTTTTTAACATTGTAAGGGAAAATTGGAAGTTGGAAAAAAATCTCAAGTCTCGAAAAAATGTGAAAGTCTTTATTACTCTTATTATTAGGTTTGCAAGGACCAATTTCAAAGTTTTATTTAAATATGAATTAAAGAAATTTTCAAAACTTTGTTTTGTACACAATTTCTGAAAAATGCACGTCTTGAGCATACACGCTTCAAAGTTTAGTGTTGACTTGCTTAATACGATATTTTACCTAGAATTATTTCAAAACCTACCAAAAAATTTTAATTGGTTGTAAATATACTTAGGAAGAAATTGGTAAGATAAATGAAATAAGAACTTTAATAAATAATTAACAAAACACTTTACTCTGTTGGTATTTTGTATTGAATTCTCGCTGAAAATAACCTAACAAACGATAGATTTCGACATATTTTGGGTATCGTTAGCAGCCATAAATCTTCGTTTAAAATTTCAGCAACATTCAATATCTGCAACCAATATTTAAAGCTAGCCACCGTTTCTGCCTGTATATACTGGAAAATCAGACGTGAATACTGACTAGAGGATCGGCTTCGTGATACATTTCACTTCGAAGAAAATAGAAAAAGGATATTGAATAGGAAAAGGAGTACCTACGTTACGAACACGTCATCTTATCAACCTTCTGTCTACGTGTTGCTTTACTGAAAATATGACTGCAAAACCGACTGGTAAAACCTCACAACATGGATGAAAATATTCCGAACATGTCGCGGAAAAATACAAAAAGGTCATCCTTTTATCTCACAATTTGCAATTTGAATACGCAGACAAATTAATCCAGCAAAAAATTAACCAAAAGAATACAAAGCGGCGCGGCATACAACGGTCTCGAAATTTGCGACAGAGGATACTGTAACACCCCGCTGTATAAATACGGAGACGTGGTCTAACGCGACTTTATCACTTACTTTTTCATAGCCACATATGCAGATCAGCTTAATATGCAACGCAGAAGGTGTTAACCAAATTATTTAATTTATAACCTGGTAGTGAGGTTGCGCCGAAAACGAACCAGCTTCGGATTACCAGACTAAATTGGCTTTACCTACACCGCAGACGCGCGACTTGAGTATGTATCTTTTTACTATTCACGCCGTGTACCTCAATTTCAAAGGTGGCGTTTGTTATTCCCTAACAAAGAAAATCACGCAACGCATTCAGACAAAAACAAGGAATGTTCAGTAACTAATTTTCGCTGTTAGTCTCCAGTGAATACCCGTGGACGTGTGGAAAATATAATCAGCGGAAACTCGACATCTTTCGGCTCGTTCGAAGATAATAACCTGCCTTGTTCCCGTTGTGCCCGTCAAGCGTCTCCCGTCTTTATTTCAGGCATGAAGAACGAGATGGACCACAGTACTTGCTGTTGTCATTTTGTCGCAAACGCATCATTTGTGCTGTTATGGAGCTTGTTTTTGGCAAGTGACCGTCGTATTTCCGCCGCCTGCTCCAAATGAAAGAGCATCGTGTTCGACTCGAGAATTAGTTACCTTCATTACAATTAACGGACTGTGTTTGCGCGTCTGGCAACACTGCTATTTAGTCTAATTAACCGAGCGTTCTGACGGCTGTGATACCAGCAAGACTCGCAAAAACACTAAGCTTCACTTTCACGTCGTTTACCAAAATTTTGTTTAACAGTGTCTGGGGAGAGTTAATGCGACGTCTGCTTTCTAAATATCTTTCTTAAAATACCGACACCAATTAGTTTAACATTGTTACAACATGTTTTCGGCACAAATATTGTGGTGTAATAAGTTTTCAATCCGTAAATATTTGCGAGTTGATTATTTTTGTTTATGAATTCTCTCCCCTGATATGTGAACCAAATAACTGAAATAAATAAGCGCTGACTAAATTTATTTTGTAGCTCAATTTGCGATGAAAATGCGACCCTCCCTCCGACAGCCAAATGTATATTAATGTGCCTCCCGAACCGCAACAGTAATATTGTTTTCTTTTTATACCTACTCGGCGACCTCGAAAGCTTTTACTAGTGTCAACTGTTACGCTGCCTTTTTACGACATCAAGTATGTAATGTCATTACACATAGACGTGAACAAAGACTGTGCTCAAAGGGATTCGTTTCGTAAAAATATACAGTTGGTGGAAAATCCCACCTAACGACCGAATATCGTGCGTTGCAGAATAGCGCACCAACATTCGAGCTGTTTGTACTGCCAGAATATGTACCACTTCAATAAAAATAGATTACTTTGGTATTGTTCTGAAAACAATATATTTTTTTATAATAACTAACTTGATTTTTTTATAAAATAAACAAGACACGATTCAAAAGCTTCTTGCCGAAGTTAATTGAACAGAAAATCCTAAAATAGAAATTAATATTCTGGATGAATTTGAATCTGTGGTTTAAATATCGTAAATAATGAAAATACAACTCTATTTTCAGGGGACCTTTTAATTTGTTGCCGAACTGAATCAAAATCCAAGAGTTAATTCCTTTAGAGTAATTCCGCAAAAAATAATCTCGGAATTTTAAAAACAAAGCAGATGAGGCAGTAATACCTTGAGCCGAGACAGGGCGGTCCGGTGATGACGTAAGAATTTTATTACCCCTCCCCCCTTTGCCCGTAGGTTCTGTTTCAAGAGGATTAACTTGTAATCCCACAGGAGCACCAATATCATTCATTAGAATGCTATTCCCAGCTTTATTATGTCTGACATAATGTTTTTGCCGGCAGCGGACAATGGTTTTAAATTACTTTTTAAATGTGATTCATATGGTAAATGGATGGTGGATGGAGTTGACTGGATGTAATTTTTTCTGTCTTTTTTAGCTAGCTCAATTATTAATTTAGGTTTACCAGTATGAATTTGTTTGAAAATTTCTACGTAATTAAAATTTATGAATTTCTACACAAAAACGCTGTTGCCAAAGTTATTTGATTGACATCAGTGATTGAGATCTTTAAGGAGATAGAAGAAAATAAATAGCAATTAAATTAATTGGGACAATACCTCGGCCCAGGCAACAGATTCGTACATTAAGGGCAATGCGGAGGCAGGGAGCCGCTATGAGCCATGGTATTAAATCTAGATTACCGTTTGGCATTTCCGCGCGACTGGATAATCAACGGGACTATATTAAAGCTATCACTCACGCGACGCATGACAATACCGACCAGTGACGTCACACGGAGCGCATCAAACGTAAATTGTCGGGCATCGTCGTGACAATTACGAATTTACATGAGTTATGGAATGGCCCTGCATGAAAAATGAATCACATTTCTACATTGGTTTGTTTTCTTTGTCCCTTACTATTAGAGATGTACCTATATTCAGCTTCAGTCTCCAAATAGATTTTCGTGGAACTGGATGAAGCTATCCAATTAACAGGGGACAGATTCCAAAACATAGGTTTATTCAGAGTATTTTAGAGCTTCACGAATTCAGAGAAAATTACATTTATCAAACTGGGATTTATATTTTAACTGTAGTGACACACTTTAAGCAATATTTTAGGTGACTCAGAGAATATAATTGATGTGAAACAGTAATTACAAACCATGTTTTTCAAAAAAATAAGTATCAAATATATAAAAAATCGCTTCTCGATGTAACTAGCTATTAGCTGAGCATCTATTTAGTACAGAAAGCCGCATATCAGGTTATCACATGCGTTGATAATAAGATAAGAATGACTTTTCGACAAAATTGGGGTAACCTGATGCGCTGGCCTCTTTGCTATACAAATTCAAAAAAATTCAAGGAGTAATGTTCTCTAAATTAAAGTCTACAAAACTGACTAAGCCACTTTGTAGTTATAGTTGAGTAAGCGACTCACTTGTCTTACCTAGGGTTGGCTTAACGACTTGAAATCAACGGCATCTTAGACCAACAACGCTACGTTCTTATAAACAAAGGGTATGCCATACGTATTAACAATGCGTCTCGTTCGTTCAATTTGAATCGAATGGTTGAATTGACCACCATAAAATATGATTAGTGGGTTTGTGGCCGGGACGTGAATTCGACGCCGGCGACGGCAAGAGTAAACACACCGGGCCTACTCAAACACGCACCGAAACCACCGCCCGCCGGCAAAAACGGATCGACGTTTAACAAATATTATGCCAGCAAATCTTTATGAATATATAAATATCTATATAATAGCTTTTATTGCGATGAAGCTCAACAGGTTTTTAATTTCATCGGCTAAGCTTAGGCTTATAATTCAGTCATGTTTTTGCAGCAAATAACTTTCCTTTAAAAATAATAATACCTTTATGAATAAAACCAACACAATTGTCAAATATTAATGACGGTTAAATGTATGGATTAGCAATAAAATAATAATGAACGTCACACACACACACCCAAGAGCTCGCACTTAGGTTTACCCTCGTATGTTTACCTTATGTTATGACACATCCAAAGATAGGTTCGAAGAACTTCTACATAGTCAATTACTATTACTATCTTTAACATAGCAAGAAACTACTATGTAGTGGCCAAGCTGGAATAAAAAACCGTATATGTACTGTACACTATATTTAAAAAAGTTTCAAACAGAATATATTTTATTACTTGAAATAATCGAAGTTGCAAAATTAAATGAAACATATTCAGATGTCAGTGACAGGTAGTGATAATTATCAAAAGGGATATACAGAAAAATGACATCTTATATGTATAGTGCCCCAAAATCGTCATTCTCATGTGCACCCTGCTGATCAACGGACGACACCTTGATGTATTATTAAAATATTTTTTTACTTGACGTTGGTGACTTCGCCATTCTACATTTTAATTTTGATGAAAATACTCAGAAATTGGCAAAATTACAATTAAGGACACCATTTTTAAAAGATTACTTGAATTGAAAATTCAATCGATCGTATACTTACAGAGTAGATACCCGTGATTTATTCTTAAATCGAGTAAAGTATTGAAGTCGATAGTCGCCATATTGGATTACGAACTTATCGCCGGCGTGATCTGTATTGACAGCTTCGGTATATTGCACCAAGTGACCCGTGACACATTCTGTGATTAAACAAAATGACCCTGTTTAATGCAAAACTATAATTTTAACTGCATTACGAGTTTAACCCGTCACGAGTGTCATGGCTATGTCATTCTTTACCAGTTTTTCGAAATATTTTGTAATTACGCTGCTCTTTATCACAATTTTATTTGCCACTGGGGAAATGGCATGACAAATGGAAAATATGTTGAACATTGCCTTATCTGGGTACTTATTTATAAGATAAAAAGTAAAGATGAATTTGAAAAAATATTTTTATTATTACTTTCATAAAACACATAAAACAACTTGGCTTTCGGATTGGTTCAGTGGTACTAACACTGGCTTTGAATCAACGGTTCCTTGGTTCGATGCTCAATCGGCGTAGGTAAACATTTTTGCAAAATCATGTTCGTTTTCGGGTCTGGTTGCTGTTCGTTTCCTTTTTTTGTGTTGCGAGGGAGTGATTCTTTGTGTGAAGCATCCATTTATTTATTTACTTGTAAAGCATTAAAGTAACTTTAATGATCAGTATACTTATATCTGATGGGTGTACAATGTGTATTTCCCACAATAAAAGGATAATATATTATCTAGGATTCTGTATTAAAAATAACTCGAAAAACAAAAATTTGTAGCGTCCTTCCTCCCATGAAAATAGCCGTAATAAAAATAAGTTATCACTACGACCTGCCAGGTGCAAATGTTGGGAAGCAGGTTTTTTAATAATACTCGATCTGTGCATTAATTGAATGCATTGACCGCACCGTTGTCTGCCGAAATATGTATGTCACAGAACAAACATATTATTTCAGCTTCATTAAACCTTCGCGTGCTTTTTGAACTTATGGTGTACGAGATTTGAATCGCACGCGGCGTAAACAAGCACGCGGCGTAAACAAGAGAACCTGCGCTTTTATTTTTCGTTTTTTGACCGAATAATATGAAAAGCTGTTAAAATTTTGTACATTGTACCTAGTATGCTTGCTACATATTTGCTTTTATGTACAGTCTAATGTATTATTTTTACTTCAAGAGCTTTATTTTTGAGTCCACTGCAGGACATATGCCTTCTTTCACATGTGCTTCTTTCACATTCCGGTCCTATGCCAATCTGGTCCAGGACTTCTTTGCGATTTTACATAATATATAATTAACCTATCTAAATATAGGCTGGTCGTGATTAACCAAACTTTGGCCTTACATTATTCGATAAACTGTACTTATTAAAATTATCTTGAAAATGTTATTATGCTGATTTTACATCGCATCTTGTTATAAATATGAATACAGTGAGTTTCATTTTGTTCTTGCTTTGTCACTTACACCAACTGTTCCTATTTTATTTTACGACCAAATTCTTCGTCAAGATTATCTATCAAGAAATATTAAAATCTTTTTTTTGTTTATGCACAGAGCCGAATTCCGAAGCTAAAATGGGCTACTCAATCCTACACCTATTACATGTCAGCTCGAGCCAGTAAATACCTCATTGATTGAACATGAAAACCGATTATCTTACTGATAAGGGATAATAGGCGTGGTTGTATGTATGCATACAGGCTTTAATCTGTACCTCGAAGGCTGGATTATCTACGTACGGAGTGACTGAATCCTGTGACTGATGAGCTAACAGGCGTAAATACACTGTCAATAGCAATATTGATTTCAATGTCTGTCCCTTGGTTGCTCTATTAACTATTTTGAGTAGACTGATAATATTTTAAAAAAATACAACTGTAACGGAAACTGATTCAGTGACTAGTTGTGTGTAATAATCAACAGGAGCGAACCCATTCCTTATATATATTTTTAAAAAACTTTTGATTTGATGTGTCTTGTTAAAGTTACTTAAATATGCATCAACTAGCGATAAATACCTAGTAACATACTAAAAAGTTAAATAATTATTCTCATCTTTTAAAGGGTTTAACTAAAGAAGTCTTTCTATAGCATTTTCAGCGCCTTCAATTTGCTACGGTGAAGTATGACGCGAAAACAACACGAAATTAAGGAGGCTGTAAAGGCTTACAGGCTTGCAATAATAATTAATCTCCGTGTTAATTAGTCTAGCAGCCGTTCGCAATGGGCCGGATCTAGAAGCCAAAGTATAAGTATTGACTTAGTATGTACAGAGGGCCGCACATTCGGTCACCACATGCGTGCACTTTGTGCTGTTATAATAAGAACGATTTTGCAATTAAAATAGGGTAACCTGATTCACTAGCCTTGTATATTCATGACTAGTTATGATGAAAATATATTCGACGTCATGTATAAGGGGTAGTAATATTAAAAACTGAGGCCTCTCCCTAGATCCGTACCTATGTCGCGTAAATCAACGAGCGCCAACACTATTGTTTCATTGTTCTATTTTGTCTAACGTTGATAAATAGGTAATGTTTGCCCTCGGAGTGTAATAACGTGGCATTCAGATAGTTATTTAAACTACCTGATGTTATCTTAAATTTTTAGGTTAGTATTGTTTTAGAATTCATCTAGTTTTAGAAGGTTTCAAGAAAGCAAGTATTTTGATCTTATTTGAACGGAAAACCTATCAAACTGGATGTAGTATTTAAATATTTTTTTGTATATTTTTTTGAACACTAGCTAAGATATACATATATGGACAAGAGGAAATGTTGCGGAGTTCCATAATTTTTTTATGGCAATTTGTTACATTTTTATTTAAAACTTGTAAAGCTCTTTATATCCTTTTACCTTGAAACTGGAGTAGAGAGTGCACATTAGCACTTTAAGTTGGTAGCTCACTGTACATAGTGCAAGGTTTTAATGCTGTGAATAACTAAAGTTCGTGTACGGAATCCTCTGCGAGATATCTACGAGATTCCACATGGACATTACTGGAGTTACACACGGTCACGAAGTGTAATGAACGGACATCATTTATCGCGTTTTCTAAATTTCGAGACAAAAAAGGAAAGTTCGATTTGCAGGGTTGTAATGCCTTGCAAGATGAATATTTTTTATCACAGAAAAAGAGGCCTACTAAATTAAGTAATGTGTTTTTATTACAGAATACTTTCGTTTGCGTAGAAGAATCGTCGCTTTCCAACCATTTAAGAAAAGAAAGATAGAAAAAGAAATGTATTGACCATAATAAGCTTAAGTCAAATAATACATTACATACAATTAATTACGAGGTGAAAAGGAGAAAATTAAAATTATGGAGAAAATTACAAACCAAATACATTATAAAAAAAAAATAGCTGGTGGCCTTATTATCCGGGCAAGTGAAAGAATAAAAAGACAGACTCATATTAATGCCATCTGTTGGTGCATAAGTAAACGAAGTCGGTAAACTTTGTTCACTTATGCACTAACAGATGGCGTTAGTGCATGAGCTCATTTGGTGCATGGGCGTCACGAAAAAAAGGTCATTTCGTGAATACGTGAATACAAAATGACTTCTGCATATTACAAACAAAAACAAAGATGCATCTACGTCTATAAATCATCGAAATGAAATATCAAAAGAAACCATGTTTATAACGAAAGCATTTAAAATTCTGGTCTACGTCCGGATTTTTGAATGAATGAAACTTTTTTCTCAAGTTATTTTATGAGATATTGCAATAGCCTAAAATGCATAAGCAGAACTGTGAAGATGAAGTTCTCTAAAAAGCTGGACAAAGGAGACGGCAGTGTGTAAGTGTTATTCTACCTGCATCTAAACTATGTTTATTACATCCAAAACTGAACAACCACCAACTTGTAGCTCCGTACTGCCAACGGGAGAATTCCACGCAAGCGATACATATTGCATTACAAATCCTACCTATTTTATGATTAAATCCTCTTGGTTATCTTGAATCGGTCACGATAGAGAATTTAGTACTGCGCTGCTTTATAAACCACAAGTTCTAGGATATTAGGTTTGCTAATGTTCATTAATGTGTTTGTTTGGTTTAATTGTTTTGGTTAGTAACGCTCTTTCGGGTCAACGGTTATTGGGTTCGATTCTCGGTCGGGGGAAAGAAGCAAAGACAAAAGACAAACTTAGGTCTTAGAAAAAACATTCGATTTTAACACAACTGTGGGACTTTTTGTAATTCGAACGGCACGGCACGGCATTACAAAATTTGAATATCATTGCCCCTTATGTTCCTAACTACAAAAATACCTAGTATGTAGGAGGCAATGGTAGTACAATTTTGCCGTGCCGTTTCCGAATTATAAAAAGTTGCCATGACTGAGAATCGAACCCAAGAACAGGGGCAGCGTTAAAAACCACGAGTCACATTAGTTTGAAAATGTCATATTACGATAATTTTTTCATTATCACCGGTATTATCTCTACAAAAAAGTAATTGAAAAGTAAAAAGTTTAAACGAACTAATTGAACCGAAATAAGATAAAATAGCTGACTTAAAATTAAGTTCCAACAAAGAAAGAATCTTTTGATTTTTTATCTTCATTAACTCTTTGACAATATTTAAAGGAGAAAAAGCTAGCAGTTTGGTTGAATAAAAAACCCTATCAGTTTTTGTTTTTAATTAAAAATTTCGAGCTGCGATTAAGTACTCCTAGGTACTTTTTAGGGATAAGGATATGGCAGTTTTGTGGCATGTTGATTACCAAGTATTGTCCTGGTTGTAGGTTGTGTAATAAAACCGATTTGGTTCATTAAACAAAATGTAACACAACGTAATTCACGCCTAATTGATTACATTATTAACTTTAAGTAATACGAGCACAGGGGGAGTGCGATGGCCGTCAAGTGAAATGGAGGTGGTGGAATGTTTTAAGGAATTTATTTATCTTTAAATTGCTTGTTTGTACTTAAAAAGTGGAGTTGGCTGGTTTGCGGATTAAGGTATCGATATGTATAAAGAAATATCCACCAACCCGCGTTCGACCAGCACGGTGGCCTGAATCCCTTTCATAGATTCGAAGGGAGGCTCGTGCCCCTCGGTTGGGACGTACAACGTACATGGACGGGTGACGTACCGATAGTAAAATAAACAACTAAAATATTAATTTGATTCGTAACAAAGTTTATATAAGAAAAGTATTTCTTCTTAGGGTAATCTTCGGTTATATGATACCAATATAGAAACATGACAGAAATATATTAAAATCATGAATTCATTCCTGTTTAATACCCATAATATATTTTACTAAAACTAGGCAATTCGACAAACATCTTTTTTCACAAAATACTGTCTTAGTAGAAGCTGCGTTTTCCTTGATATAAGAACGTTTAATCAAATCAGTTGCTTGTAGGGTTTCTTCAAAGAGATAAGATGACTCAATTTTACATTTAATTTCATCTAACATAATTAATTCTGCTGAAATCATTTAGCACCACTTTGAAGTTTATCAGATTATTTAAAAATCCAATATAAGTAAATGTACTCAATTTATTTTAATAAGTATATTAGCTTTTCACCAATCTTTTTTTCATCATTATAAATTGTGAATTAATAACTTTTTTTGATTGGAAAAATAAGTAAACAAATACCAAAGGTATAAAAAAAAAATAACATAAAATAAAGGCTACGGTATTTACACTATTTTAATGTATATTTTTTATTTTATTTAAATTTAAATAATTTTTGAATTCATTTATATTTGGGAACTTTCGAAACTTTAAGGAATGACTTTCCCCATGAAACTGGCGACTTTCACTAAGGAACACATGTTAAAATTCAAAAAAGAATTTTTTGAACTTATCCAGGGATAAGTCCGCCTTTGCTATTAAATTACTTATAAAATGTTTTGTACAACACTGATTTTGAGCAATTCTTCTTCTTATCGTGTAGGTATAGTCAAGTGTGTGGCGAACTTGGCTAAGTGTCAGAGTATTCAAACCGCACAATGGCCTCTGACTTGGTTTTAACGACTGTAGTCAATTGACAACAGCCGGGACCGACAGCTTAACGTGCCCTCCGAAGCACGGAAACGCTCGTGATAAATTGCCACTTTGGTCACCCATCAGGTTCCCTGCCTCTGCTTACGTTGCTTAACCTTGATCGGTTGAGATCAGCGAGCGCCACTGGGGTACGAGCGCAATAAAGAATTTACATACATACATACATACAAGTTGTATGGAGTGACAAATCATTTTTTTCATATTTCGACCTATATTCTTAAGGGAAACTAGGGATTTTTTTTATCTACCTACACTAATATTATAAAGAGAAAATATAGTTTGTTTGCATTGAATAGACTCCGAAACTACAGGACCGATTTCAAAGTTTTTTCACCATTAGAATGCTGCATTATCCCTTCCCTGAGTAACATAGGCTACATAATTTTCCCGAATTCCCACGGGAACGGAGTCCCAGGCGGAATGCTAGCTCGAGAATAAAGGCAAAAGTACATTTTAAATATTCGCTTGTTAACTATCTTTTCTAGTCGAACTTTGTGGTGCACGTTCCTCAAGCGGGAGCGGTTTCTATAAATAAATGATTATGAAAGAGCAGACTTTGACGTAGCACGATTCTTCCCCAAACTTATTGGAGGCTTTATATAACTTTAAAATTACTGCAGCTGCTAAATCATGGAAACTAGCGATTTTCTAAAGGTATAATAGAGTGATGGATAGAGGGGCCAGGTACACCTTTTTGCCATATAAATTAATTTATGTAATTAAATCAATTACACAATTTACTTAGGTACGAATACACGTGAGTATAGGTTTAATATAATAAGCATAATTAGTGATCAGAACACTTTCGTTTTTTTATGATACGCTTAATGATAATTTACAACATATTTTACATTTTTTTTCATAAGACTTTTACTTACGCATAAAATTAAGAGGTAGCAATTTATCATCAATGGAGATAAATACATGAATGTTATCTCAGTAAACGAGAGATACTCGACGCAGAATCTCTTCTTACACGAGTATTTGACCTAGTTGAACTACCCACACAAATCAGTTATGAATGCAGGTAAATTAAAAAGGATCTATGAGTTCTGTGAAAGTCTTCTCTGGTAGTAGCATCGCGGTCGGTTTTAATATTTTTCCAGTGAGTAAATAAATTGAGTGTGTATTTTTAATCTAGCCTTTCAAAATCTTTTGAATTATTATGTAGATGTAAGTGATGCAATTTTTATGACAGCCGGCCAAAGAGCCTTGGGCTAGAATTTTGACAAGGGCTGACTTCTGAATTCAAACAAACGGTATTATACCGTTTTTTAAAATAGTGGACATATTCTAGCAACCACTAGAACGTTGTAAATAAATCCTCTTAAGTAAGTTGCTCACCTATTTGAACGAGCGACAAACAGAAAAACGAATTAGTCTCGTATTAATAAAAGAGGTGAAAAATCTCGCCAGCCTACATCCCAAAACAAAGTTTTTTTTAAATAAAACTTAAAAAATAAATGCATACGAGTAGGTTAAAATCTAAAAACTCATAGGTACTTACTTAATATTTACCTTCTTATGTCGATCATAAATGAAAAATACATGAAATATAAAAATATAAAATAAAAACAATTGGACGTACAGTGGCCAGCACTAAAGTACGACACATATTTTCTGTATATACGAGTACCTTTTCAGAAAACATTATAGTCACTGTATGTATTCGTCACCATACAATTATAACACAATTCCATTAATTCTCAATTAGATCATATAATATTTCAGGTTGCAGGTATTTCGAGTCTAGTGCAATCGATTTCGAGAAAGATCGGGGCAGTTAAATCTATTCTAGACTTTCATAGGACGGCAATCTGTTGAAAGCGAGACAAAGGAAAACTTGAATGTAGTTATTGAGTTTAGTGCTTGAATTCAGTAGTTGGAAAATCTAGTTTCTATTTATTTGAAACTATCCTAACGTGTTTTGACTAAACAAAGAAGTTGCTTATGTGTGTGTAACAAACAGACGAGGTATTTATACGTGCACTCCACACAGACGTACTTTCAGGTTAGACTTATGTAGAAAAGAAAACTTTTGTTTCCTTATTTCTATGGTTAGGCACGAAAATATTTTTTGTAATTTTCATATTGGTTGTTGAATCACTAAATAAAGTTATCTTAGAAGAAAAAAAAATTCTCATAGAAAAATTCACCAATTATCAAAATAGTAAAATTTCAAGATACCTTTAGAATCCTGAGTGAATTTAGAAAAATATTCGTAAACTTTTAAATTTAGAAAACTAAAGTGCAAGGGACTAAGCGGAATAAACTTCTTTTTTTATTGTGAAGGTGTAGTCAGATAAGAAACCATTTTAACTAAACCTGGTGTCAAACTTTTTAAAACCTAACCTTGATGTTTTTCACCCTGATGGAAAATATAGCCGTGAACTACGCATCAACACTCGACTAACAAAAGAACAACAAGCTACCACAAAACCGAAAACCCTAAATCAAGTGACCGTCATGAGTGATATGTGATAGTAGCAAATGCAGCAAAGCTTAATCCAAGCAGGAAGTGTACAAATGAGGGCATCAGGTGACGTCACTGGCTTTGGATGCGGCTCTCGATTGATGGCTGCAGGCTATTCGATAGTCCCACTCGATATAAAATGACCTGTCAGCTGCTGGTACTCAGAAATACGTTTATGCGGTCTCTTCATGCCTACATTTTGTTGTACAGGTAAATACAATAAAGTTACATAGTCTAGCTACAATTATCTAAATAATCTTTCATATTTAAATGTAAAGCATTAATCTGTTGCATAATTAATAAGTAAAAGTAAGCGGAGAAACTGACATTACTAAATTAAGTCTGAAGCAGAGTTGACCATAGGGTTAATCAAGTTATCTACATAATTTGACTAAACCTACACGATAAGAAGAAGAAGTAATCTGTAACCTAGTAATTACCTAAAATATTTACTGAAACTTTAACAAATTCTAACATTTACAAAGAATTTACCCTCAAAGTTGACAAATATACGCCTGTCGGCAGTGGTGTAGAAGTGACTCGTTGTAAAAGCTTCGGAAAACCGAATATAACTAGTTTCAGGGTGCAAAACGGGAACTAATAGATAAACCAATCAGTGCTCTTGACATAGACATGCCATTCCTACTTCGCACTTCAACATATGGGGCAATTGTTAAAGGATCCAAAAGATGGTTCAGCTTACATTGTTTGGGGCAAAACATTATTTTCCTAAGATCGTTTGATATCGTACGGGTATGCCTAATCTAAGTTTGTGACATTGAAAGTGGGGACAGCTTTTGATAGATTAGAAGTAAAAGAAAAATAGTGATACATGCTGTCAAAAATGCTTACTTGGACGGGGCATCAAACCCAAAACTAACGGATTAGGCAGAGTCAGTCAGACATGTTAATGACATGTTAAGATGTCTTAATGACATGTCTGTCATTTAGATGTCTGAAGCCATTTGAGTCACGTAAAAAGGGGATGAAAGTAACGAAAAACTGCTTCTTATTTGCTCACAAAGTCAAAGTCAAAAATAGCTTTAATTCATAGAGCATATAGGATGTTAATTAAAATAAACTCTGCCTCCTCTCTGCTTCGATAAATATCTATGCCTTGCCCAGAATGTCCAGTGAACTGATACCTCACGTTTTATGCATTAATATAGACCCGTAATAGTCTAAATGAAGATGGAACGCGTTTACCAGATGTGCCTTGAACAGATTACTTCTTAATTAACTACAGCTTTTAAGTAAAACAACCTAAAAGTGAAAATGATTTTTTTTTACTCTGTAAAAATCTTGCGGAGAAAAAATGATATCGGCCGTACAGAAAGCGTGATCGTTTTGTTGTAAACATTTGCACACAATACGTTTCAAACGGACTGTGTAATAATAGGCTATCAAAATTTGTACGGTAGAGTGGGCGAGCGATCGGAAAAATTCGCTCAATTCCACCGAGTTCGAGTCGAGTTCGGCCGCTTTCGACCGGTGCTGTAATCCGCGTGTGCCGCTGTGTGTGAAATTGAAATTAAAATTTTATTAAACTGGAAAGATTGGAATAGAAACCATTGATCGCTTTACACTGTTCTAGTAGTAACTGTAATATGAAACAGTAATTATTAGCGATTGTTTAGGCTTATAAGCGAGATGTAAATGTAAAGGATTGTGTTCAAAAGTATATCGAGTATCGCCACAAATATTTAATCTAAAAAAAATACATTTAATCTGAAATATAATGATGATGTATTTATTTTTCATGCTTTATTTGTGGTACCAAAAACAGGTATTCAATTTTATTTGAATCTGAATTTTTGGTAGGGGCAAATACAAGTATTTGTGCAAAAAACAGATTTTTGTTTTCAAACAAGAAAAACCTTATTGAGGGCCTATGAATGTGATTAATATTTGACAGGAAACTATTTCTAATGTTTCTAAAGTCTACATTATACCTATAGTCATGGAATATTATTGGTCTATGCTACAGTCAAATCAAATCTCTTTATTATTGGAAATAGCAGTATATTAACCGGGCTAAATTCAATCTGTGTATGCTAGTATGCTATAGTCAACAGGCTGAAACCAAAATAGCACACAATCAATCAATCTTCTGCCGGCGTGCCTCAAGTGATTTACATTCCATATTGATTTCGTACTTCACGGTGCGTCCCTTGTGGGGTAGGATTGCACTTGCATCTTAGTTCAGTAAGGAATATAGCCAAGTAAGCTTGAGAAAGAAATTGATAAATGAATTGATTAACTCTTGAGTTAAGGAAGCAAAGAAACAATCTTTATATTTGAGCAATTTTTAGTAGTCTACAACAGTGATTAACTTGTACCAGAATTTAATTAATAGTTTGACTGTTAGAGGTAATCTGATTTTAATAGGATCGTTGTAATTAAAACTTGACATTTAAACAATTTTAGGAACAATTAATAAATGTTTAAATATTATTTTTTTATATTAACAGTTTATTTTTAGACAATCCTAAATTAAAGAATCGTTAGCAATTGTTAAATTATGTTTAAAAACAGCTTAGAAAATTGTCTTTATTTAATTTTTTTTTATCAATATGATAAATAACTTGAAATAAACGTTTGTTTTAATTAACAGCTGACACACTTCAATTACCATTTATTACTTACATTAATTATGATACACACAGATACACATACACACCCGCCAACCTCTACAATCTACAAAAACACAATCACAATCTACAGTCTGACTTTGGTGTCAAATGGCTACAATCTACAAAATTTATGTATCCTCAATATACAAAGAAACCAAACATTACCCAATCCTGGAATCGTCAGACAATGGAGGATCGGAGTGGTAAAAACAAGCACTCCTGCGTTTAGCTGGATTTATTGGCAGTGTGATAAACTGAACCCCAGAACACCATTTGTCTATTCCACTGGCACTAGTTCCGTTCGATCCACAAAACCTTAATGTTGACGCTTTAAGAAGCTTTCTTTACAAATATTTTTTGAGTTTCAAAGTCTGTTATAAGGACTGAAGTAATTTGCTTTACCATTGATATCTAAACATAACATTATTTAGTAACCTAATTCTTAAAAAAAATATTGACTTTTGTCAAATGGTTCCAGAACCACTATATCTCTTGCCTATTTAGAAAGAATTACAAATCTTAATTTTTAATAGAAACTGGGTTCACTCTTGACCACAATCTAGTTCAGGGGCGAAGCATATCGTCGAGGGTAGCCATTAGATGGTTAAAAACTTTGACAACAGTGTTAGTCAAGTTCGCTACACACTGACTATACATACACGATAAGAAGAATAAAACTAATTAAAACCTTATCACTGCAGAATAGAAACATATACTTCTTTAGTATTTATTTGATTCAGCAATACATTTATGTTATGTCAGAAAAGTGTCAAAGTGCTGACGAAGTACAACTCCCATGGCAATACGAAAATGGAGCTATCAGCCCAGTATTTCAGAGAAATTAACCTATTTGCCAAATATGTACATGAGATAGACAGGGCGGCGCCGACCCTGTTTGGTCCGGCCGTCTAGGGCCTGAATAAAAGCCTTCTGTATCTAGAAGTATATTAATCTTTGTCATTTTTTTCTTTACATCACGAGAGATAAAGGAAGAGCCAAAAACTTTTCGCTTCCATTGTATCAATCCGCTTTGAATCCAATTTTCCGTTCACCATTAATCATTACTATTAAACTAAAATTGAATTGAATATTTTTTCTTATATTGTAGCTTAAATATTCGTAGCAAATTGCTACGAAAATCGTAGCACTTATTGAATAAGTTACTTTTAATTTCTGACGCCTCGAATCTTGTGTTGGCAATTAAGTTGAACATTAATCATACCTTTGCGAAGGTAATTATATAAAGGTGGCTAATGTACCGCGTGAAAAATTATCCTAATATGAAATAATATACGCGTTAATTGTTTTGGAGTTTAGTAATAATCTGGGCTAAGTTAGGAACAATCTTGACGAAAACAGTATAGGGAAAATAGGTTAATTTCAGTAAGTGTTACATCAAAATTTTCTAAAGTTACTTTCAAGTTGTTAAGTTTCC
Organism: Aproaerema taeniolella; assembly: GCA_949987775.1. Taxonomy (NCBI): domain Eukaryota; kingdom Metazoa; phylum Arthropoda; class Insecta; order Lepidoptera; family Gelechiidae; genus Aproaerema; species Aproaerema taeniolella. Next base: position 8,871,070 of record OX465246.1, read on the forward strand.
AATGTAATTACTTCCGAGATTTTTTTGAGTATAAACTCATTGAATATTGTAATATTGGTGTATTACTCGTAACAGTCGGTTTGGTCGAGTGGTGGTGGCGTTGCCTCTTGCTCGATGGGTCCTGGGTTCAATTCCCAATTCGAGCAAACATTTTAGGAAAAATCAGATGTTTGTTCTCGGGACGTGGCTGTCCGTGTCTATGTTTGTGTATGTTCCACAGATTCAAGACAAAAGAGAAATCTTAATGTAGGCCTTTGAATGTTTAGCGTTTAGTTTTTTGTTAAACAAATATGAATACTCGATAGATGGCGTTGATAAACTTTTAAATATATTTTATTTTTTACAAAAAGTGTAAAGCCGTGATAAATGTAGAAACAGTAAATAATGGATTATGTAAAGGGCTACGGTGTTAATAATAACGCCTAAAAAAGCTGCTGTTTAGCAATAAGATCGCCTATTTGTATAAATTCTGTTCAAATTACTATTTGATATTGTTTATTTTTTCCTATGTCTACAGTAAAGTATAATATATTGTTTATAATATATAATAAAGAAATTAAGAATCTGTTAAAAGTGCAGCTTAATCAAGAACAGAGTAAAATTCTTTATAATACCAGTGTCTCTAGATAGTTTGCAGAAAGGTTAAGTAAGTTTTTCATGTTAAGTATCAAAGAAGGAGCCGTAAATAGTGAAATTAGCGCTTACGCCGAGACTCTGTGTAAACATCAAAACTTTTAAGTTAGCGTCTACTTGCCGAGTAAGAGATTACAAGCGAGTGGAAACATTACATTAACTAGAAAGGTGTTTCAATAATAATAATATTTAAAAATATAACCGCCACATACTTAAAAGTCCAAAAGAAGGTAGCACATACAAAGAGGCGCCGAACACGCGCAATTGAGTACAAACATTTGCTTTTAACACAAATATTTGCTCCGACCGAGAATCGAACCCAGGAAACATCGGTTCAAAGGCAAGCGTCAGTAGCCGCTATATCAAAAATGCAAACGAGATAATTTACATAACGTTTCTTTATGTCAGAGGAATAACCGCTGTTCTTCAAAACAATCTTCTTATTAAACAATAGTTTTAAATTTTTGAATCGATAACTCAATTTCCAATCATGATTTTGTAGAAATGTTTCCGTTTATACCGTCATCATCAGCCCATGTATATCCCCACCAAGAGGCTCGGTCTTTCCTTGGAACCAGTGAAGGGGTTTAGTAGTACTATCGGCCGTGGACATTAAAATTACTCAAAAAGGTTACCGTTTGTCGGTGTAATTTATTACACTTTAAATATACCAAAACCGAAATTTTAAAGATCGCAAACGGCTGTAACCTGTTTTTTTAGGTTACCGCATGGTTTATCTATTGTCGTGTTACAACTTTGTTCGATTACAAGAGATAATGTAAGACCATGGCAAGTGGCCAAACAAAAATAATTAAGACCATCTTCAGCTGATGGTCAAGCCATTTCATAATTCTTTATTTCGTGTCTTTATATTTCGTTATTTTAATGTCCACGGCCGACAGTTCTATAAGACCATGGCTTACCTCAGACCATGGCCTACTCAGGCCCAATGTTCTCATTTTTATTTTTTATTTTATTTATTAGGTTTGCCAACGGTTAATGCATTATAACATTCTTAATATCACATCTATGTATGGTTACTAACTAAATGCTTAAACAATTACAAGTAAACTCCGCATGTATTAATATTCAGCAGTTTGATGTGAAGAATGAGCTCTTTAACAAAGGCAATATAAAAGTTAATAAAGAAATGAAAAAATGTTGCTGGACCAAGTGCTTTTACGAAACTTAATTTTTTCAGACGATGTGTTCAATCAATCAATCAATTTGAGATGGACGATGTTTTTTCCGTCCTTCAAATCAAAATCAAATCAAATAAACTTTATTATGACACACACTGTTAAGCAAGTGATAATTAAAGAGAAATCCATTTATAAATCCGAAAAGATGATTTGAGTGAAACAGGCGCGATCCAGGTTTTGAATTTATAAGCTTCCGTATACCAGACTGGTTCTTAAACCAGCTGGGCTATCACCGCTTGGTTTTATCTCACAAAGTAATAAATCATGTCAATCTTATTTACAATCTAATTTATATTTAAGTTTTATTAACTAAATTTTACACTGATAGATATTTTTACAAAATAAGACATTACAAAGTGGATATTTTTTCATTTAAAGCTGCCTAATGAGTTACGAGTCATAATCATCACCATTGTCAGTCTACACATTTTTATTTTATTAATTAGCATTTTGACGAAGCTTGGAGCGTTAATTTATGCTCATAGGAGACCCCGAAAATACTCTGAAAAACTGCTCTCGGATATCCTCTAATGTTTCCTTAGGTAGTTGTATTCGTGATAGGTTTTAGGAATGAAACGGCTGAATAAACACGTAACATTTTCCCAGATGTTTTTAGAACATTTTCCGTTGTCTTGAACTTTGGACCACCTCCAAATTCATAAGTTATGACGCTGACAATTTTTGTGAAAAATAAATGGTGTCCAGATATAAACAAGGTATATAAACTTTCAGTCCGTAATATGACTATGAGGATATAATTTTAACTTTTTAAATCTGCTTTTAGTATAAAAGAAATAATGATTTTGAAATGTATTAATCCGTACGAGTATCTAATGCGACTGTTTCATATTGTATTTAAAAACTTTTGATTAATATATTTTTCAAAACCAATTACGAGTTTTTTAAATATTTTCCAAGAAGTAAAAGAGTCCTCGAAGAGATGTCAAGATAGTGAGATACGTTAATTTAATAGAATAGTTACATTACAAAATTAGAATAGCAACAGGTCTAAATTATCTGGCAGTATATTTGGTCCAGTGGTTAGTAACGCTGTTCTAGTCGACGATTCCTGGGTACGATTTTCAGTCGGAGCAATTGCTTGTGTAAAAAAAGCAGATGTTTTTTTTCGTATCTTTTACACCTTAGTGTGAGCGTTAAAGAATTTGCCTTAAAAACATCTATACTGTGAATATAATATTTCTGGAAAAAAAAAACAGCAAAATACACATTTAGTTTTTTTTATCGGTGCAGAAAAGTATGGGCTGCATCGTTGCGGTCCAATGCGGAGCTTCGTTCATATTGCATTATTTACTGGTCTACAGAGGACAACTTTTTAATGGCGTGATAACAGACCGCCGGAGAGCGAGCCGTTAAACCTCCCGCTCATAAATACGTTATGTAAACCGACCCTAATAATTAGTCGCGGTTACGCCTGTACTTAAGTTTTATGGACGCTGAGAACCGAGAAAAATGTTCTTTAATTTGTCTAGCTACGCTCCGAGGCGATGAACCGGAAATTGTTATGTTTATCCCGGAATCTTAACCCTCCCCTTTCTTGGGTCTTAATGCGATTGGATTTTGTAATCGCCTCCGTATATTTACATGTATTACTTTTGGTAAAGATTGACAAGATAATTTTTTTAAAGTATTTTTTTTAAGTCTTTTAATTAGCATTTTAATAGAAATAATAAGCCGACGAACCCACAAGCTAATTTTAGTAGTTTCAAAGTACGAGGAACTATTTGAAACATAATAAATAAACAAATATCTTAAGTATATTACTTTCACTTTAACTAGTAACTTTAGATGACTATTTTTTTATAAAAAAATGTTAACATAACAAAGAAATGATTGTCAGTTTTCGATATTTCTTCATTTTCCTTGAATACACGGCAAGTCTAACAAAACAGAACAGCGATAACAAAATAAACTTCTTTCTCGACTTAAGGAAAAACGGAAATCTTTCCTCTGTGATTTATAAGGGATTGTATGAGACGAAGTCGTGAATTTATAACAGTTCTTGTGATAAAGTATTCAAAGTAAATAAATAGTCTAGCGGTTCAAGTAAACTTTTCGGTGTCGGGAATATGAATGTAGTGTTATTTGTCATCTGAGATACTTATTCTAGAGATGATAGTAAGGCATACGAGATGAATCATAGTTAAAGTTGTCGAGTGGCGGGAGGGCGGCGTGAGGTGCGGGGGACTGTACCTGAGTGTCGCCGGTGCAGCCTGCACAGCCTCCTCACTGCTCCACTTACGGAAAGTTTCTCAACTTTGTAAACAGTTCACAAACTCGGCGCAGGATCGGGATTCGAAGCGGCTGAAGCTTGCGGCTGTCGGAGGAGTGAAGCGCGTGATACGTACACGGTTACAACGAGCACAGCGTCGAAGCAAGATACGGAGTCATGCGGTCAGCCAAAAGGACACAAACCTACTGGCTGGGTGTCTGGGTGGCGTGGCGAGGCGCGGCGGCGGGCGCGGGGCACGCCATTGGCCCGCGAGGAACCGCCTCCGGCGACGCCGCTGCCGGCCGCGCCGCGCCGTCGCCGACAACGACCATCCTCCACAACTATTCCAACACTCCAACTTCGCAACTCACACTTTTAAAACTATTTAAACTGTACTTCAGATACGATTCTAGGGTGATACTTACTTGGACACCTCATTCACTTTCTATGATTTTTTGTTCGAGTTTCGATCAGCTCATCACTTCACAACACTTCCACAGCAAGCAACAGCTAACACCAAACTTATTATATTACTAACCTCTCACAGTTTCAACTAAATACTTATTGATTCGATTTTAAACCCTTTATCATATATAAGATTTTAATCTCTAAATATCACTACAAAAAACACAATCACTGGTAAAATTTACTGATTTAATTACTAATCTAAGCGTTAAGTAATCTTAAGCGGTCCAGCTGCGTGATGCAGGAATTTGTCACGATAACTGACTAAAATTTTTAACGAAGCGTCTTTATAATGCAATTTTAGTCGTATTGTTATTCTACCCCCATTTATATTTTAATTCGAAATCTGATTATGTTTATTTTCTTTTGTGTGTATTCATATATGTATATCTTACACTTGTATGTGAGGTATATAGCGCGTTTCCTATTGGGTTAGGTGGAGACAACAGATTGCCACTAAGTAAAATCCATACACGGGGCAGTACATTTTGATGGGTGACCGAAATTCAGTTCTAATTTTTTTTTATAAATAAAATACGAATATTTGGCCGCGGCAGTATATAATTTTCATAAAGATAAGTGTTTTACAATTTACAACTCGGCAATTTGAAAATGCCGCTATTGCGGTCATTTTGTAAAACTATAGATTGTATACAGCTAACGATCGGTATAGTAAATGAAAATAAAAAAATGATAAGTGTTTGTGACTGTATTAGAGATTTTATCGATGGGTTGAGCTAGAGATTTATAATTAATCGAGGAATTTATTACAAAATTATTTTAAAGAATCTATTTTCGCTTTTATTTACTTACGATTTTTTTTAAAATCGGTGATAACGTACACTCATGGCTATAATTCCAATCGGGGAGTAGGCAGACCATCAATGGATTTAGAATCAATTGATGCCATGTTTGACATAAAGTCTGAGGGTTATTACCTTGATGAAACATGATGTATAATGGTGAGAGGTTGTCAGCCTTTCGCCCACAATACGACAAAACCCTCGTGTTCCACTTACTGGATTTTACAGTATGCCTGGGAAGAGTTGGTAACTGGTAGATTCTAAGCTTTTCTTTTACTCTCAGTCTAGCGTGGAAGTTTTACTGAAACTTATTGTAGGTGACACTGTACGAATAGTATAATATTCACTCATATATGTATTATGTTATTTTTTTCAATTAGTAAAAGTTTAAAGAAATCGCTCGTAGTCCAATAGCGCTCGCTGACCAGAACCGATCAGTGGGGTAAAGCAACGCACATAGGTGTAGGGCACCTGATGAGTGTCCAAAGTAGCAATTTATCACGAGCGTTTCCGTGCTTCGGAAGGCACGTTGAGCAAGCGGTCCTGATGTTCCGAATGTTAAAACCAAGTCAGAGACCATTTGGCGGTTTGAAAACTCTGACACTAGGGTTGGTCATGTGACTATACCTACACGATAAACAGAATAAGAAGATGAAATTTCATCAGTCATTTTATTGGTTTCCAAATTTAACCTAAAATATGTAAACATTTTTTGTTCAGTTAGAAGTTGTTTTTTTTTTAACAAACACATTTGATGTTTGGTAACATTAGTCCATTTCTACTCACAAGAAAACACCACTCTAAACTGAAAATAACAGCCTCGAAACTGAGTTTCGACTCCCTGCCTGCCCCGTTACACTATGAGGTCTATTAATAGAGGATAAAAGCGGTGCGGGTTCAGAATTCAAATGAGTGCAGCTGCAGTAACCACCTCACGTGCTCTGATCCGCTCGGGAAGATTGGAAAATCACCTTTTGAAGATGGAAGTCACTATAAACGAAGATAGAACGAAGCTTGACATTAAATCTGTTTTAAATAAATAAATGTTGTTTTTTTTTTCAGCTCGGGGTACGCTTGACCCAGGGGCGGTTCCAGGAGGTTACAGGGGTCATGACCACCACCAAAACGAAGACGTCAGTTGACAATTTGTGAAAGTTTTCAATAAATTGTATGTCTAGTCTAGAACTAACCTATTTTCCACTACGAAGTTTATTAGCAGTCTTTGACTATTTTAATATGATAATAATTTTCTGTTGACATGAATGACACCTCCCTAAATCTTGGGTTGCGACCGTTATCCAGGATTTGGCGCTTCCAAATAAATTTACCGGTTTGTTAATTTTAATTAAATAGCTTTCGGCCAGCGACTTTGTTCGCGTGGAAAGTATCCCTGTATCACTTTCTTACCATCTTACAATTCTTGTGCAAAAAAAACGTCGATCTGTTGCTTTGTCACGACTTTTTTTTAAATTTCGTACTTTAAATAATTAATTAATAATTATCCTTATTACTTAATATTATAAATGCGAAAGTGACTCTGTCTGTCTGTCCGTCTTTCATGACTAAACTACTGAATCGATTTTGATGAAATTTGGTACAAAGATAGATTATAGTCTGGGAAAGGACATAGGCTACATTTTATCCCACAGCTGGGCACAATATAACCTGTAGTCCACGCAGGCGGAGCCGAGGGCGGAAAGCTTGTATACAAATAATGTAAAGGTATAGTATGAGGGAGGGTGATTGAATGCTACCTGCCGACTATTCCTTCCTCTCAAACACTCAATGGTTTGACTGGAAGAAAGCCCCTTGCGGGATAAGTCCGCCTTTGTATTGTGTTTCTTATGTGTCTTGTGTAACTTTTGATCATGTACAATCTTATCTTATATCTTATATTATATTATATTATATTATATATATATTATATTATTATTATTATTATCTTATATATAAAAGAAAGTCGTGTTTGTTACAACACTTATAACTCGAGAACGGCTGGACCGATTTCCATGGTTTTTGATTTGTTGTATTTCTCTCCGTCCCGAATAGCAGAATAACTATTAAAAACATTGGAAAATTGACGGGGAAATTCCCACGGGAACGAAGTCCCGGGCGAAAAGCTAGTTATATATAAAAGAAAGTCGTGTTTGTTACAACACTTATAACTCGAGAACGGCTGGACCGATTGCCATGGTTTTTGATTTGTTGTATTTCTCTCCGTCCCGAATAGCAGAATAACTATTAAAACATTGGAAAATTGACGGGAAAATTCCCACGGGAACGAAGTCCCGGGCGAAAAGCTAGTAAAGAATAAATACATACATACATACACCCTCCTATAGAAGTCCGACGCCAAACAGCTTACTGGGTTCCGTCGGTGCATAGGAGTACCAGTGCTCTAATGGCATTTTCTGGGTTAACTCTCTCCATCGTCGATCTCATTTATGACCTTGGTCAAGATTGAGGTGAATAGTTAACCCATCCCATTATATAAATAAGAAAAACCGGCCAAGTGCAAGTCGGACTCACGCACGAAGGGTTCCATACCATTACTTATCTATAAAAACGGCAATAAAATCACGTTTGTTGTAGGTTCGGGAGTCCCCTTAAGTATTTATTTTATTCTATTTTTTAGTATTTGTTGTTATAGCGGCAACAGAAATACATTACTTATCTGTGAAAATTTCAACAGTCTATCACAGTTCATGAGATACAGCCTGGTGACAGACGGACGGACGGACGGAAATCGGAGCCTCAGTAATAGGGTCCCGTTTTTACCCTTGGGTACGGAACCCTAAAAAGCAACGTCATCGTTAAAGACACACTACTGCGATCGAGAGGCGCCTTCTCAGCGTGGCGATTATGAGCATGAACTCCTCTTTAAAAAAATTGGTAAGTGAAAATATTGTGATAAATAATTCTTGAGTCTTTCAGGACACATACAAGCATTAAAACATTCAGATTTAAGGAACAGTTTGGTGACTAAGCGGCAAGGACCAAAATAGCTAACATAAACACGTCAATATGTTTATTCGTATGTATATCGTTTCGCTCTCTCCTTATATGGCCTAGTATCAGTACTGAACAGGTAAACGACATCGACATGACAAAATTATGTTACGCGTCTATGTTAGCTATACATGTCGTGACGCTGTATCCAATTAATCAATGCATTAATTATTCAGTAGATTCCAATTCTATATCTTATTCAGCCTAGAAACACATAGTATTTTATTATTCTGTGTAGTTTTAATAATGTAAAGAATTCTGTACACATAAGTGTAATAATACTAAGCTCGGACAGCCTCTGATATATTGTGCTGACTGTTAAGTGGCATGCAAAATGTATTTATACGTTTTACTTCCTTACATCGTTATGGCCAAGTTCCAAGTGAAACAATCTTCCGCTGTGCAGCGATAACAGAAACCATGATTTTATTACAACACACTGTAATAAAATTCAAATAAATTACGTTTTCGAGAGTATTAATGACTGCATTAATAAACTTATGACAGCCATACTTGAATTAATGAGGCGATTTTGCTTTTTAAGTGAGAGCACCGTGAAATGTTTTTGGCAATGCTTGTGTGGACAAGGAGGGGAAAGTTTTAGGTTAAATAGCTTTGCCAAATATATGATAGTTTATGTTTTTCGTCACCAGAAATTAACTATGGTAAAAATTTTTGTTTCTGTTAAACATGAAATACGATCTTAATAAATTGAGCGTGCCTTTCGAAAATTTTAGTATTTTTTTTCCATAATAGATGGCAACTAAGCTGAGTCATTTAAGAGGTGTAAAATTTTATGGGCTCAAATATATATATTTTTTCAAGATGTAAAGTTACCTAAATATACCACCTTGAGTTTTGGATACAATAACGCTTACAAAATCTTATTTTTCTCTTTTTACCCATACTAACAAAACATTTACAGTCTCCCAACAGGTTAGGTTAGAGTAGGCGATAAATCGCACCATTAAGTCTATTCACCTGACTCCTCTTGTTCGACTCGAGCCAAGACGTCCCTGCATATTGGCCGCTGGGCCAACCCTCGTCAACGTCACGTCTCATTGACCCCCAGAATCAACTGTAAAGCAATTTATTTTATATGAATCTTCAAGCTCCATCTACCGTCAAGATGGTGGTTATTGTTATAATAATAATGGTCGAATAAACTGGATCAACTTATATGAAGGTGTACTTAGTAGAAAACTAACGCATGCGTTTCATCCCAAACCTTCTTCATCATGAGGGTTTTTACTTCTCTGGTCCGGATCTTCATTTCATAATTAGAAATTACCGCTTTCTTCCCATCATTTTGAAAGTGTCGCATTGGAGCCATAGACAAAAATAAGGCCTTTTATAATTCAAACGCCACGGTACGGCAGTTCAAAATTTTAATTACCATTGCCCCCTATGTTCGTAGCTTCTAGTATTACTGTTACATAGGAAGCAATGGTAATACAATTTTTCCGTGCCGTTTTCGAATTTTAAAAAAGCCCAATAGGGGATTGATATTTAGTCCGGGAAGGAGGTCTTCTTTATTTCTATATTTGATACTAGCTTCCCGCGTGGGACTTCGTTCCCGTGGGAATTAAGGAAAATCATGTACCCTATGTCCATCCCGGATAATGTAGGATTCTAATGGTGAAAGAATTTTTCAAATCGGTCCAGTAGTTTCGGAGCCTATTCGATGCAAACAAACAAACAAACAATCAAATCTTTCCTCTTTATAATATGTATATATATATAGACTTCTATAGTTTAATAATGTAACCTTGAACAAATATTTGAACTTCATAACATGTAACAGCTGACTGTAATAAACGACCACAATGCTTTTCCTACTACAGTATTATATCTCAATAGGGATGTTCTGCCACTGCGATAATACGGCGAGCTATTAAAAATAATGCCATAAAAAAAAACAATATATAATAAAACAAAAACTAAATTGACCTGGATGTACTCGTATATGCATGCATCCAAATTTTTCCAGACACGAAAAAAAATAAACTTTTTTGCATAAGTGTTCCCACAGTAAGAAATAGAAATTCCCGTTCATCCTTTTCGTGTAGATTAGTCACTTGGCATTGATTTAGTTAATGATTGGTTTAGTTAATACAAATTTGAAAATACTCGTCAAAAATCCATTGTTCTGAAAAGCTTGCTTTGTATAAACCTAGTACTTTTAGATCCCTAGCTTAGTTAAATCCAGCAGCAATAAATAGAAAACAAAAACAAACCAAAACAACCATAGGCTCGTTGTGAACCGGACATAAAATATATCCGAAAAGTATCTGGGAACGTGTGAAAAATCCCGCGTTCGATATGAAAATAAGTGGTAAACTTGTGCAGCGAGAGACTCAGATATTTTTATGGTTGGCCGGGCACCAGTCAACCCTTGTCACTGTCACAGAGCATTATCTGTGAATTTTCATATTGACTGCAACGCGGCATCTCTTTATGCGTGGCTCGCTTTCAAAAATATCCATTGTAGATTTTTCAAATCGATGACGCCTTTACTTCGCTCGATTTATATGACCATTTTATTAAATTGGACGTCCTTTGAATATTATAGCTGTCTGCAAATGTTTTACCAATCTAAAGTAAAATGTTGTGTTCTATCAAATATCAACCAAACAAAATACTTGTGTACTTTCTTCGTAAGTGTAAAACAAATAACACTTTTCTATGGCAACCAGTATGCTTGGTACAATCCGCGACAAACTTGCGCGTCACGCCCTCTGATGACGATGAAACTTCACTTTGACAGCGCGAGGGCACCGCGCAAGGCTTGCTTGCTCTCTAACGTTGTGATTTTAACCAATATTTGATATTTCGATATTTGACCGCGGCGTATTTCACTGCGAGTAGGTTGTGCTTGATCAGCAGAGTTTTTCGGTTCCAGAGTTCGATACCCGTAGAAGCAATTAATGCAAAGCAGAATATTGTTTTTCGGTTCTGGCGTTATTTGCTTTGTTTGTGTCCCAAGTTGCCTAAGGGACTCACGACACAAGGGTAGCCTTAGTGTGTGGAGTTTATTAATTATTTTTTTAAATAAAATTTATACTTGTACCATGTGGAACGGGACTATCCTTGTTCTTTTTTTTCGTATTTTGACTTATGTTCCTTAGGAAAGTTGTTCAGTTTCATGGACTGAATAACCACCCAAGAGGTTGAAAGACAGATACCTAAAGCCCTGTATATATTCTACAATCTTAAGGATAATGAATTCTATTTCTGTTTTTAATTTAAAAAAATAATTAAATAAAACATTAACAAAATGAAGGATTTTATTTGTCCATATCCTTGTCGTAACGGTAGAATTTTCATTAAAGGTTCCTTTGCGCGGCCATTACATAAAAGAGCAATTTTTCCCTCGGAGAAACTCGATGCAGCCGCATTAATGCCTTTATTTGTTCTCTTATTCGAAAAACTTATTACAGCACGAATGGCATTTCGGATTTTTGTTAAGTTAAAACATGTGACATATTGACTAAATGTAATGTTATTTTATGGCGTGAGTTTTTAATTATTTAAATTCCAGTTTCATTAATATTTTTAATCATACAAATTCAGACGACTGAATGGGTAAGCATGATTCAATCTGGTCAGGTTCCCTGGGGAACATTGTTCAGTGACATAGAAGATTCACCCCTTAAAGTAACTTTAACTAATTTAACAAACGTTCCATATATGAGTAAACGAATTAAGTTTAATACACTAAATACTTTCTGTTAAAAAATTCGATGGCATCAGTCCTATGCGATCTCTGATCAAGATTGATGAACCCAAACGTATCGATGTGAACCATTGTACTCTTTGCTACGAGCTACGATCGATGCAGCACTGCATCTTTTTGCTACGATTAGTAACGTTGCATATGGTGGTGTAGCTAATGGCTACGCGTGAGCTACGAAATTGTTGAACTCAGTTTGATGCTCATTTAGACTTGTTATTTTTTAGTTTACTGAAATATCTTGATTTAAGGTCGTTTTGTGAGATTTTTCTTGCAAATTTGTAACCGAAACCTCAATTTACGACTTGTATGACTTACGACTTTTTCTAGGAAATGGGTTCGCTCTTGACCGCAATCTTACTCAGGATCGAAGATGTGTTATTATAACTATATTTATAGACAAACTGATTTTTTGTATATTGAAATGAAATCCCATTTATTTACCAAAACAGAAAATAACAACAACATTTTTGCAAATAATTTATTTGTGTGTATTTTACTATTGTAACAGCCTGCTAAATTAACATTCTAAAAATAAGTTTTCAAGCATTCTATTTACTCAGCATTCGACCCGAGTAAATCTAAACGAAAAAAAAACAAATCGACGCAGAGAACTACCAAGTAACTGGATTGCGAGATCTATTACTAGAATAAAATAAAAGAAGGCGCAATGGTCCAAATTAAAAAGCAATGCCTTGTCGGGATAGAGCGAGCGGAAACAAAGAGCGGGAATTCATCAAGCTCTTTTGAACCGGGCATTGTGGTGCAGGGCGTTGGAAAGAAAATCTCCAGCGTGCCTTCATTCTGCGATTTTACTGCCTGTGGTGACAACTGGACCATTGGAACTTGCCACGTATAGACAGCGAATACTTAACCGTAATTATCTACCACACAAGAGAATTGGATCAGTTTATGGTTTGACTTTCAGCTAGACGAATGTGCGGGATGTCTTCCGTCCCTTGTGATGTCTTCCGTCACTAAGAAGTTACTTTAATTTATTTATTTTACAATACCATATTATTCTGCTTTTTGCATAATTTATTTTACCATAGTGTACGGAAATAACGCAATGATTAAGGCTGCAAAGTCGTTTGTTAAGAAGACCAAAATCATAAGTGACGAAAGTAATTTCAAAAAAATCTAAATTTATTTAAAGTAATCAGCAAATAGGCCTTTCAGGGAACAATATTACAATCTCTTCACTTGTGTTTTAAGTGACCTCTCGTTACTTATTACATAACACACTGGTGTCGTTATATTTACTTATAAAAAGCCTCCCAGAACATAGGCTAAAAACTGATTTTTTATGGCAAACTAGGTACTTAATGAGACCATGACTTTTCATTTTACCAATGTTTTAATGTACCAATATTCGTAGTATTCTAGAGGATACCCAAGACTTCATTCCCGTGAAAAATTTGTAAAATCCTTCCTTATTCCTTGTCTATACCGTTAAAAGAAACTTTATGCAAAGTTTCAGCTTTACAGGTCCAAAAGTTAGCGCTGGGTCTTGATGAGTCATTGGGTCAGGATCAGGACGTACATTTTAATATATTAAAAGAAATAAATGAAGGTATTGTGCATAGAACTCGGGACCTCTTGCCCTTATATTATTTCAACTCGTCAACCCAACGCACCTTATAAATTTTTTTATTTTTATTTTTACTATTTACATGACAACAGCTTTCTAGCAGAATAAAGACGTAGATCGCTATTCAGTCTTTGACGCCCGATGCAAAAAGTAATCCCTTTTTACTAAGAAAATCCTTCTTCATTACTTTGAAACTCACTACTCGTATTGAAGCGTTTGAGTATAGGTACCTACTTGTTGAATGTGCCTTTGACTCCGTATGCGAAACTAATTAGTTAAAGCTACTAATCTAGTTTTCTGAGCTTTTACTGATTGAGTGATAAGTTGGTGTTAATTTGTGATATTTCATTGACTTCATAATATTTCTTAATACTGTAGATGTTAAAGTGATTGACTTTGATAATGATAGAAACAAATCTATCTATTGGATAGTTTCAAATTATAAAGCAAAAATAAGTGATTTTTGGCTATCAGGCCTGTCTTCTAATTTGTACTTACCCCCCTCCGACAAAAAAAGAGGTTTGTTATAAGTTTGGCATGTGTATCTGTGTGTCTGTCTGTGGCATCGTAGCTCCTAAACGAATGGACCGATTTCGATGCGGTTTTTGTTTGAAAGTTGGCATAATCGATATGTTTATTTGTAGCTATATCATTATATGTAGTTATATTTAACTAAAATTGTTTCAGCCATGTAAAAGTTATGAGCGATAATTTTTATTTTATTTTAGAGTCATTTCAGTATGCATGGAACCAGGGAAGAGTTGACATCACTATTTATTCAGTTTATTCTAAGGTAAGTATCATTAATATAACAAATTGCCTGATAGCCAGCATGTAGAATTGATAGTGCTATTTGATTTATACTCAAGATACGAGTATATTACCTACTCTAATCTTACATCAACAGACTTAAGGGCGAAAGTTGAATTTCCTGCATCAATCTTGCTTCTTCAACTTTCGCAAATTGATAGCGATTATTCTAATTTCCCCTCGATAAAGCGGGACTCATCTCAAATCCCATTTCCATTTGTAGTCCATTACTCAGGGTGTTCCTTATTCTGTACAAAAACGTCTATTAAAGCGTACATGGAGATAGTGGGCTCACGTACGTATGCAGGTCCGGTGGGTCCCCGGCGACTTCTGATCAAGATTGATGTATTTCCTAGTTCCAGCGGACTTACCACGTCTTGTATCGGATAAACTATAAGCTGGTATTGTTGAATGAGAACGAACAGAACATAATAATTTGTATCATTACGCATGTTTTATTGTACTCTTTCGATATATTTAATGGGACTAGAGCTATTTTTGCTTTGAGGTATTAGTATCAGTGAATGTATGTTATGTAACTGTTGTATGTAACTGTTATTTATGTATGTAATTTTTTTATTACTTAAAAACAGTATAATACAATAAATGGAAAAGGTAATGTAATATCAAAGGTGGATTTATCTCTAGTCTACCTTAGAGTAGTTGACAGAGGAGGCACACGTGACGCGGGTTGCGATGCAATTAAAAAAACGTAATTTATCCTTTGTTTTATGTATACACTTCCTTCTTGGTATATTATAAATGAAAAAGTATGCCTAATCCCATGCATGCTTGAACTTTTTGTCCCACTGCTTAGCACGCATTCAAGAAGAGAAGATTACTACCTAACGCAGGACTAATGTGTTAACAAACTACCATCGAGGTCGTTTTACAGAAATCTGGCTACTTCGACGTACTTATGCAAATAAGACACATTCAACCTAAGAATCATTTTCCTTTTCTACATTTTTAAATCTAGAAGTTCACAAGACTCATATACAAAGTCCCTCATACAAGACCAAACGTATACGTCATGCAGTTTGTATGTATAATTCAATTGCAAATGGGTTGCAAACAGTATCGTTTCCCGATACGCAAGGTTCATTGACCCGCCTGCTTCTTGGAAATGCAACCGCAGTGGCGTCACTGCCCTGTAAGTGATACACCGTGCAGTTTATTTATATCACTCCATACTCTATATACGGGTTATACTCCTCATGAAACTGAACAATGTTTAACCAACAAAAAACTTATATGAAATTCTCAGAAATCATTTCAAGGATTCAGCGATCGGTGAAGTACATAGTTTTGAGCGGCAAATATTTTTTAATGTTTTGATCTTTTGTCCTTTGGGGAAAGTGGTTCAGTTTATTGGGCTGATTCAA
The DNA here is from genome assembly GCA_949987775.1 of Aproaerema taeniolella. NCBI lineage: Eukaryota > Metazoa > Arthropoda > Insecta > Lepidoptera > Gelechiidae > Aproaerema > Aproaerema taeniolella. Next base: position 8,886,931 of record OX465246.1, read on the forward strand.
GTTTTTAATTTTTGCTTTTAAAGTCATTCGTTCAATCAAAATACAGCGTCGTCATTTTGTCAGTTTTCAAAATGGCCGAGCTACCCAATAAAATACTCGTATAAATCAATGAGATCGATTGTCTTTTATTCAAAGCTGTATTTTAAAATTATTAATGGTTAATCTTATGGAACATTTTACTAAACAAGTTAAAGTGTTAAAATAAAATATAGTGCCACAAAGTGGATCCAGTGAGCTTTAGAGCTGTCATTTTATAGCTTCATGAAAGTTTTATTCACTATATGAGCACGGTACTATCAGAACCCATATTCTACTATTTGTTAGCAAAAATAGAAAATAGTTTCAAAGTAATCTCTACAAAACTTTCAAATAACCATTCTCGACATCGAGCTAATTTCAACACTGACATCACACTTTTCTGTGGTATCATCATAATAGAATTGCCATTAATTTAAAAACCTAATACGCGATTGTTCAACTTGCTTGTCTTTGTAAATTAATCCTATCCTACTGCCAATAAATATATATATTAAATGCGAAAGTTTGTGAGGATGGATTTTCGCTACTCCTTCACGCAAAAACAACTGGACGGATTTTGACAAAAAATCCTTAATTTTCACAGGAACAAAGTCCAGGGCAAACAGCGACTGTTAGAATAAGGCCTCCTGAACTAAAGTCAAAATGTGGTACCATAACTATCCGTAAAAAATGTTTACGGGATTGTGTGTTTGAAAATTGTCACGTTTCGTCGTTTAAAGTTACAAATATCAGTGGTAATGGCTTTATAAACGAGTTAGGTCGGAAGCTAAAATACAGTCATTTGTTTTTTATGTCGGCTTCTATCGTTAAATTATTTAGAAATAGACAGTTTTAGTGTTTAATTTTTTCTACTTTTATGTATAATTATACAGTTCCAACATTTGTACTTGTACGCGCCGCTTTATAATAAATTTTAAGTAATTAATCCATTTAATTTCAATAAAAAATAATTTCCCTAAATCTACACTTAATTAAACGAACTAGCAACACTACACATTCAAAACACTCATTCTTCTTCCTATATCCTTCCCATTCTATCTCATCCGTTTCCGCCACCACCTGTCATTTCGTCAATTGTCCGCCGTGAGCCGAACTGAACGCCGCTATCGTGCTCATTGCAACTAAAACTCTAATTAAAACTCATCAAAAATCAATTGCCGGCACGCGTCCCGCGTAAACTCCATCGCACCCTCCTCAAACAAAGAAAATTATAACTCAAACTTGGTGAAGTGTGGTGAAAGGTGAATGTGCCCTGGCCTGGACCGCCATTGGACTGCAATGCTACGCGTCAATCTCAAGAGCGGAATCCAAGAAGCAATCAACAAGGTACCCCTATTTCCTTTTCCACGGCCCCACCAAGTTTCTGGTCCTTCTCCCTCGGATAAACCGTCCTCACAGTTTTACTGCTCAAACAACATAACCTCACCGCCATCTTGGTGCTAACACCGCGTGCCAATAAATTACACTCATCTCGCTATTCTCGCTTAATCACTCATAACATTTGCTCAACGCATACACACACGCATCCTAACTCATTACGCTACATATAAATAATTATATTTTCACTCGCTAAATAAAAAATAAAAATTAAACCGCTAAATAAAAATAAAATAAAATTGCATTCCGCCATAACCTTATCGCGTCTCAGCCGCCATTGGCTATTCGCATTTTAGTATATTTCGCATTCATTTGTAGTTATTTACGTAAATATTAATGGTTTTATCACTATAATTAATTAGGTACACTTTGTCTGTAACCTCGTAAAATGCCTAGAAAAGACGCAGAGGGTAAACAACATCCTCAAATCACTTCATTAGAAGCAAAAAGGTCTGCTTTGTTTGAGATTTGCCAGGATGTTTACAACCTTAGCCTAAAGGTTTCCGACAACTCAGATTGTGTCAAGTTTCTTGCTCGCGCTCGCAATATCGACCAAATCAGAACAGATTTTGTTGAAACGCTAGATGCTTTGGCATACGCTTATATTGAACATGAGGTCGATCTAAACCCGAACTACAAGTCTTTAATCGCCTTCGAAGAACTTTATTGTTTTATTAAACAAGTCCAAAGTGATGTCACTCCCACTCAACCCGCTACACCTAAGCCTGGTTCCGACTTTTTGCTTCGCAAACTCCCACCACTACAGTTAGCTTCTTTTGACGGCACACCTAGCAAATGGCCTACTTTTTACGAAAATTTCAAAAGCTTAATTCACACTAACACTCGCCTCACTGACGCCGAGAAGGTGCAATACCTGGTGGGCTGCCTCTCGGGTAAAGCTTTATTAGTTTGCTCAGGTGTCACACCCACCGCTGATAATTATAATATCATATGGGAATCGCTAAAAGAAAAATACCAAGACGCCCGCGTCCAAGCCTCAATGTATATAAATCAGCTGTTGCAGCTTAAACCTAACCAATCGCTAGAAACATTCATTGATCAGTTTTGCTCAGCTGAAGCTGCCTTACGCCGTCTTAATATCACTGATTTATCAGATTTTATTATTACACACCTCGCACTAAGTAAACTCGACAAAGAAACACTCAATTTATTCGAACAATCACACAGACACGTACCTATACCTACATTCGCACAACTCACGCAATTTCTAAAAGAACAAAACAAAATACAAACATTACGCCCAAACGCACTTCCCGCTAAACCTAATTCTCAAAACCTAAACAAAAACTCTAACGCTAATACAAACAATAACAAACCTAAACCCACTCACTCACACGTTGTAAACGAAAATACCTACTCACTACCTCAATCACCCGCGAATTCATCACAACAAACTCCTTGCATTATCTGCAATAACTCCACTTCTCACCCACTGTACAAATGTGAATACTTTCTACAACAAAACCCGCAAACTCGAAATAACATTGTTACGCAACATAAGTTTTGTAAAAACTGTTTAGGATTTCATGATCTTAAGTTTTGCAAATCTCAACGCTTATGTGGTGTTTGTAACAACAAACATCATACCCTTTTACATATATACAATTATAACACGAGGGCAGTAAATACCGACCGGACGGCTGCCGCCGCGGCGGCGGCGCCTGCGTCGCCGGCTCAGTCGCAGCTGATCGCCGGCCGCCCCGCGCCCCCCGCGCCGCAGGTGCCCGTCGCTCGCCCTGCTACCGCGCATCCAGTGTTTGCTCCGCTGCCCGCTCCCCCCGCAGCCGGCCCGCCGCCGCCTGTGTCGTTCGCGCCGCCGCCGCCGCGCTCCGACTCGGGCACTCTCGATGCGAGTTCGCGCGCATATTCAAACAACTTAGCGCTTTCAGTGACCGGTTCTAATGACAGTAGTGTGCAAAATACGACAGTTCTGTTACCTACAGCTGTAGTATACGTTTACAAGGGCAACGAACGTAATAATATTCGTGTCTTTTTAGATTCCGGATCTATGAGTAATTTTATAACTAAAGATTGTTGCGAACGCTTAAATTTGAAATTAATTCCCGCTTCTTCGACCGTAAAGGGCATAGGGCAGACAGAGAGCGCCTCGCTCGGAGTAACTACTCTTACCATTCACTCTCGCTATGACTCACGCAGCTCCTACACTCTTACCGCTCGAGTAATAGACACTATTACCGATCACTTACCCAACGCACCTATTGATGTTTCACATCTCGCTCACTTGCGTTACTTGCCTTTGGCAGATGACACTTTCGATTCTCCCGCACCCGTGGACTGTCTTATAGGCAATGAACTGTTCCCATTCCTATTGGGAAGCGATAAGGTGTACTCACCAACCTCTAGTGTTGTCGCAGTTCAGAGTACGTTGGGTTATCTAGCCATGGGTAGGGCCGCTTGTTTACAACCGCAAAATCACCGCTCTGCTTTCGCTATTCAGGATGACAAGTCGTTCTTTTGTTCACTTGATTCTCTTACGAAACGGTTCTGGGAGTTGGAGAATGTACCTACAAAAACTCACATGAGTCCAGAGGATGAGACCTGTGAACAAGTATTTCAATCCACTTACTCACGCGATGCATCGGGCCGTTATACCGTGCATTTACCTTTCAAGGACCCCCCGTCCGAACTTGGAAACTCTTACTCAACCGCGAAACGCCGCCTTCTTCAATTAGAAAAGAAGTTAGATTCTAACCCTGACCTACGCTCAGATTACAACGCTACGCTACAAAGTTATATCGATGACGGTTACTTATCTAAAATAGAAAACCCCGATACCAATATCAGTTCTTATTACATACCGCACAGAGCCGTCTATCGCCCGGAGAAACAGACCTCCAAAACACGCATAGTACTCAACGCCAGCGCCACTACTTCGACAGGAAAATCGCTTAACGATATTTTATACACTGGTCCCAATTTACAAAGCAACATTTTCGATTTATTAATCAATTTACGCCTTTTCGCGATCGCTATGACTAGTGACATTGAGAAAATGTATTTCCAATGTAAACTTTTCGCAAATCATCACCCATTTCAAAGAATACTGTACAGATTTCATTCGGGTGAACCGATTGAAACATACGAGTTCAACCGCGTTTCATTTGGAGTATCCAGCTCACCCTACCTTGCGATGAGAGTTATTCGACAGCTCGCCGCGGACAGCCGCGACAAGTACCCGCTAGCCGCTTACGAAGCCACAAACCATATGTACATGGACGACTATTGTTGTTCCATTGACGGTTTGGACCAGGCTGAACAAACATATAAAGAAATGGTCGCTATGTTTAGATCAGGAGGTTTTAACCTGGTCAAATGGATGTCGAGTAGCCCTCAGCTCATGGAAAGGATTCCCGCCACACATAAACAGACTCACATAGTTAACTTTGATCCCGACGCTAATACAAAGATAGTAGGCATGCATTGGCAACCTAACACAGACTGTTTTCTATACAAAATTCACTCTGATCCGCAAAACTGTACTAAGCGCAACATACTCTCTGCCACCGCTCGCTTATTCGATCCGCTCGGCCTCATAGGTCCTGTCACCGCTTACATGAAGTTACTCGTTCAAGAATGCTGGAAATTAGAACTCGATTGGGATTCTGAGGTTCCTTCCGCAATCGCAGCTAAGTGGAATAACTTCTACCGCGAACTCCCCGCTTTAGAACTCATGCGACTGCCCCGGCATGTAGGCATCACTCGCTCATCTCACATCACACTCGTAGGCTTCGCGGATGCAAGCGAGCGGTGCTATGGTGCCGCCGTGTACATACGAGTTAGCTCGAGTAAAGGCTCTAAAGGGTCAACTCATCTTCTCACTTCAAAGTCACGCGTCGCTCCACTCAAAAAGATGCCACTAGCTCGCCTGGAACTCTGCGCCGCTTTACTGTTAGCAAACCTTCTATCTGCAGTTGATGACGTCATAAGTAAACGCTGTAAAATTGATAAGATATTCGCATTCTCAGATTCAACAGTCACACTCACTTGGATTCATTCTCACTCATTCAAATTTCACACATTCGTCGCTAACAGAATTACAGAAATAAATTCAAAACTACACGCTTCACATTGGTATCATGTCAGTGGTCACGAAAACCCGGCAGATATTATTTCGCGCCCCGTTACACCCAACCAACTATTAAATCATAGTCTCTGGTTTCACGCTCCTCCATGGGTTTCATCTCCTATCCAGGAATGGCCTATTCAACCCTTTAAAGTTGGTTCCAATAGCTCAGATCTATTAGAAACTAAAACCGTTTCACTAATTACCAAACCTTCTACTGACGCTCCTGCGACTCACCCGATTCAGGATCTCTCCGAACGCGTGTCTACCTGGACCAAGTTTTTGGGCGCTCTTGTTTATGTCTTACGTTTTTCAAGGATGTTAAATTCACGCGGTTCAATTACTGTTCATGATTTGGAGCAAGCAGAATTATACACTATTCGTTACATTCAAAACATTAGCTTTTCACAAGAAATACACGCTATTAAAAACAATAAAAGTCCCTCTAAATTAATTTTAAAACTTAACCCATTTATTGACAACAGCGGTCTACTCCGAGTAGGTGGTAGACTGTCCCATTCTCAACTCGAATTTGAACAAAAGTTTCCAATCTTGTTGCCGCCAAAAAATCATATTGTCACTCTTCTAGTGGACCATTACCACATCTCTAATTTACATACAGGACCCGCACTGCTTATGGCTCTACTCAGAAATAAATACTGGATTCTGTCAGCTAGGAATCTTATCCGCCAAAGAGTTCATAATTGTAGTACTTGTTTCAAGCTCAACCCTAAAAATCCATTCCCTATAATGGGAGATTTACCCTCATTCCGTGTTTCGAAAGTAAAGGCCTTCGTATACACAGCAGTGGATTACGCTGGTCCGTTCTACATAACGCATATAAGACGTCGTGGAGTCAAGTCGCACAAAGCTTATATTTGCCTATTCGTGTGTTTAACAACCAAAGCTATTCACCTAGAATTAGTTACAGACTTAAGCTCAGAACTCTTTCTCGCCGCTTTTAAGCGATTCATTTGCAGACGTGGCCCTGTCTCTATGATCTACAGTGACGGAGGCACTAACTTTATTGGCGCTAAACGTAAACTAGATGAAATCTACACTCTTTTAAACTCTGCATCACATCAAAACTATATAGGACAGCAACTATTATCTGAACACCGTATACAATTTAAACATAGTCCACCCTATGGTCCACACTTCAATGGACTCAGTGAAGCGAATGTCCGTTGTGTTAAAACTCATTTATTTAAAGTCATAGGAAAACAAGTTCTTACCTACGAAGAATTTTACACGATTCTCGTTCAAATTGAAGGATTACTCAATAGCAGGCCTCTTTGCGTGCTAGGTTCTGACCCGTCTGATATTTCAGCTTTAACTCCAAACCACTTTTTAAACGTAACTCCGCTTAAATTTTTACCTACTGAGGAATTCTCAGAAATTCCAGACTCTCGCTTATCTCGTTATCAGTTACTCGATAAAATCACCCAATCTTTCTGGCGAAGATGGAGCCAAGAATATCTTACGTCACTTCAACAAAGAGAGAAATGGTACTCTCCTTCCTGTCCTTTAAAGTTAGGAATGGTAGTAGTTATCAAAGACTCGAATGCTCATCCGCTCTATTGGCCTCTTGGAGTGATAGAGAAGCTCTTTCCCGGAAAAGACAACGTTACTCGAGCGGTACAAGTCCGTACTACTTCAGGTACTTACATAAGACCCGTAGTTCGTGTTTGTCCCTTGCCCACTCAATAGAGAATGTTCATACTTTTAATTATTTTACGTAGTTTTAAAATAGTTCTAAGTTTTATTTTCTCATATCTCTTGTTTAGAGGAAACCTCTAGGCCGGGGAAGTTGTACGCGCCGCTTTATAATAAATTTTAAGTAATTAATCCATTTAATTTCAATAAAAAATAATTTCCCTAAATCTACACTTAATTAAACGAACTAGCAACACTACACATTCAAAACACTCATTCTTCTTCCTATATCCTTCCCATTCTATCTCATCCGTTTCCGCCACCACCTGTCATTTCGTCAATTGTCCGCCGTGAGCCGAACTGAACGCCGCTATCGTGCTCATTGCAACTAAAACTCTAATTAAAACTCATCAAAAATCAATTGCCGGCACGCGTCCCGCGTAAACTCCATCGCACCCTCCTCAAACAAAGAAAATTATAACTCAAACTTGGTGAAGTGTGGTGAAAGGTGAATGTGCCCTGGCCTGGACCGCCATTGGACTGCAATGCTACGCGTCAATCTCAAGAGCGGAATCCAAGAAGCAATCAACAAGGTACCCCTATTTCCTTTTCCACGGCCCCACCAGTACTAAAATACTTGTCTTATAAAGGCTTTTTACAAAAATGTTTATTTTCTTTAATATACATTTTTAAATGTTATTTCTTAAGAACGAGAAAATGAATTCTCATTTCATTTCGTCGAAAGAAAAAGTATAGCGTTTTAACCCATTTATCTTAAAACTACCTATAAATAAACAGACACCCGTTCACGTTTTAAATATTACATGCGAGTATGCAGAATTTAAACTGTAGTGAAGCATTTAACACCGACCTAAAATGTTTTTGTGCCTACCTAACATAAACTAAAAGGAATTAGATTATTAACCTATCATTAGTAAAGGCTTATAGCCTCAAAAGACTGGTAGTTTTAAAACTTTATATGCCCGATATGAATAGTATGGCGCCACGGTTTGGGGGGAAAAAAGGGAGGGGAGTGCTAACGACACCTAATTGTAGACTACCTAGACCTACGTGCACCATCGATAAAGTACAAATATTAGGATAGCAGTGAAGGATCTTCGATTATATGGGGTTGACTTTAAATTAGTTAGCGAAACTAACTTTGAAACTTTGGCCGGGTGGTGATCGGTTGAGAATAACACCACCCCATCTCTTTCCGTGGGTGTCGTAAGTGGCGACTAAGGAAACACAAATGGGACCTGCCTCCTAGTAATCCATCCCAGGCAATGACACTTAATTTTTTCTGAATCTGAGGTGTCGTCCTAAAGGGCCGGCCGTCTGGTTCGCGACCACCCTCCTACAGCTTGCTGTGTTCCGTCGGTGCGTGGGAGTACCAGTGTCTTTATAGGCATTTTCTGGGTTAACTCGCTCCATCGTCGACCTCACATTTGACCTTTATGGTCAAGATTGAGGTCAAGAGTTAACCCATCTTATAATAAAAAACTTTATTGGGTGATTCTACTCATGACATTGAATAACTTTCCCCAAGGAACCCTTATGAAACTCTACACAAAAAAATTCAACTTCCTATACTAAGGCAATCAGGTGATGGTTCCAGTGTATGGAAAGAAAAAAAATTCAAAGTTCGACCTATGTTCTTTGGAGAAACTTTAAATTACGTAGTTAGCAAAAATCTAGAGTTTTAATCAGCTTAGTGGGCTGATTAAAACTCTAGATTTTTGCTAACTACGTAATTTAAAGTTACCCAAAATAAAATTTTGTTAATTTCGGTAAGACATTGGTAAAGGGAAATATACGGGAAAATATTGTGTAGTTTACGCTAAATTGGATTAAACATAATTTTTTGACTTTTCTATTTGTGATTAATAAAAAATTTCACATATTTTTATAAAAAGTCATCAATAAACAGCCCGTGATATTCCACACTAGGCTTCAGTATTTTAAACATTTTTAGAAAAAAAAAATTTTTTATAAGGAAGTTTTAATTAAACTCATTTCTGCTTTTGCCAATGCCAAATATACTAGGGTTTTCTTGGAATAAAACTCAATTTGAATTCTTTGGTAGCCCAAGGTAGCTTTATTCAGGTAGATAAATATATTTCCTGCTTTGCTTGTGTGTACCGCGTCACCGACAAGCCGACAAACACTATCATTACACACGATAACCGTTTACCTACAGAGCAATTCCATTCAGCAAACTTTGCAATTGGATTTCCCAAATTCCATTATATGACACATCGGAGGTCGAATATTTGAAACTGCAGCAATTTTTTGTAAAAGGCTTCATTTTTAATATTTTATCGCTTCAATGCTGTTATTTGTAAATTGATATTATACATGCGGATTTACTTTTGTGTTATAAATTTTGTATGCAAACGTAACTATTATCTAGAATGAAAGTAATTTGTTAAAGATAATTCTTCCACAAATGTTTGCATAGCTTAAACTCTCGCCTTGGTAGCCGAAATGGGATACAACCATAGAAAAAATAATATATTCTTATTTATATGGGTACTCAACAACATGATGTCATCTCTACTGTCGATGCTGATGAAATTTAAAAGTGTCTATCTAAATTAGCTGAAATAAATTTATCATTTTCCCTTGTCCAATAATGTTATAGAAAGATTTTGCTAGATAATCCTATATTACTGTCTGCTTTCGAAGTCACTACTTCCACAACCTCCAGTTATTGTCCACTGCCTCTTCTTTAAAAGTCATCTCACAAAAGTCAAAGTTCACTTGACTTTCACTTCAATATATGAACAATTAAACAGTACAAAACTAACAAATAATTGCAACTAAACTTTACAAAAGTCAATCAATAATTAAGGAGCAAATGGTGAAAGTCTTCAACAGCTTACGGAGGCAAGTAAAGCAGCGCATCGGCGGCTCTTCAACCACGAATTTAGTTGGGGCACAGACACTGAACACACACTAGTTGTATTGTAGGTGAACTTATTAATTCGTTCAGGGAGTTCTAAAAATACATAAGAGACTAGAGGAAACCCGGGACTTTGTTAAGTGAGAATTTTTTTTAATAATTAATTGTTCCTTGCCTACGCTCTGAAAGGAATCTTTGTACTTTTAAGCTTTCCAGGTTCAAGAATTTTAGCTAGGCGTTAATGAATTAGTAAGTCAAGGTCCATAATTTTACACATCAAGAAGACGACCTGATTGCATCTAGTTTGTCGGGACAAGAGCTGTTAGAAATGACACTTTATAACCCGACTAATCACTAGTGAGACAGCAATCCAATAACTATGCCTACAGACTAACTAAATTATCTTACCCTTGAGTCCGTATACTGTGCTAGATCCGTATGAATCCAGCCGGGACTCGGGACGAGCACACACGCGGCGCCTCTTAATGAACACGTGAATCGACGTCTCACCAAATGAACCACTTCTCAGGCACCAGGTGAACTTTTCACTGCGCATTTTGATCGAAAATCGTACAGAATTAAACAATTTGAATACTTAAATGCACTGGTAGTGTTTGTTTTTCTGTCCTTCTTTCACGTCGTGTCGTCCTAGAGCAATAAATTGACGTAATTTTTTGCACACGCATAGTCGGGTTGGAGAGTGACATAGAATCAAGTCACGGACGGCAAGCTACTCCGTAATAAACAGCCTATTATCAACAAGATTGGTGATAGCAGTGGGTAAGACAGGTAGAACATCATTCTGTAAGTCTACGAACGATATACAATAGATAATTGCCACTAACTATCACTGTCATATGTTAAAAAAGAGACAGAAGTTGGTACTGACATCCGATTTCTCAAACATCGGTCATAAACTTACAGAATAGGGACAGGTGAAGAATGAAGGTAGACCCGTGTTCACCAAAAATATAACCAACGGTTAAACCGCGGTTAGAAGCTAATCAGACAAAATGTCAAAAAAAATGTATGAAAATGACATTGTCAAATCTCTGGTTAGTTGCTAATGGTTGGTTAAATTTTTGGTGAACACTGGCTGAAAACACATAACTCGAAAATATTCATTTATTTATCTAAACAAACATCAGCGATTTGCTATTATAATGTGCAATAGGATACTTGGAAAATATTGTATGTAGCTAGCCTTCCGATCTTCTTTGAGTCGATTTTTACGGACCCGACACCACACACAGATGAATTTAGATATATTTTTCAACTAATTACCACCTTAACACAACCACAGAAATAAACTGCAATATCTCTTTTCTATGAACAATAGCAATGTTGCAGAACCCTTAATTACTCGAGTGGGATCAAACCGATCTCAGAGGGTTTTCAACTACTCTTTTTTTTCCTATCGTCATAATTTTAAAAGAAGTTACGTAAAACATTGTGACCATCAATAATTAGTTACGGACTTATTGCTGACTAGTTTGGTTGATCCTGGAGCATTAAATGTAGCGGTTCCTGTGATATTTTTATTTATTTATTTAATGTTTTCGTTGCATTACTAGGACTTTTTAACAGTTATATTTGTTTTTAATAAAGAAATATTTGGTCAGAAGTGGGAGCCAGAGGGCTATTCATAACGAATATAATTTAATATCGCCCCTTCAAAAACGTCTTCGGAAAAATAAGGAATTGGCTGCTCCAGCTCTTCATTACAAGATGTCCAAAGACAAATTAGCGCCAGACGCTACATGTGCTCAAGGTTTAAAGATAAAAAAAGATTGTGTGTAACATATGCCATAATTATACAGGGTGTAAGAGACGGGTTAGAAACTAAAACCCTGAACTCAGACTCATTCTGAATGATTTCCTAGTGTAATCTTCCTCAGGAATATTAAAAAAAAAATCAAGTAATATCTGCTTAAAAATTAAAAAAATAATTTGAACAGACTCCATTCTGCATTAAGAAATAATAGTAACAGCGTGAAACACGAAAATCAGCAATGTATATCTTGTTCTGATAGCGGCGCGGCGCAGGTTCGCGAGCGCAGAGTGCGGTATCGCGGTACATTGCGTTGCGCCAGAATAGGTAAATAATGAAAACTCTTTTGATGGACGTTTCCGGGAAAAAGAAAGACTTGAAGCCGATCATAGTTATGGGTAGATCCCACCATTTTCGTTTTCGTTAAGCTGTCCCTTACACTCTATTTAAGTAATAAGCAACAAACCTGATGGCACTCTTTTGGTATATGATTATGCCAAAATTTATAGTATAGTTATCACTTTTTATATCAGGCACTCTTTTGAGCATAACAATAAATTTTGGCATAATCATATACCAAAATGTATAGTTATGCTCAAAAGAGTGCCTGATCCAAAAAGTGATAACTATACTATAAGGATGTGTTTCGTTAAACCTTTACGTTTCTAAAAACTTCCGATTTTATTGAACATTTTATCAGAACGACCCGACCCGACCAGTAATGTCAGTCTTTTAGCGCGAGAAACCAAGGGTTAACTAACAATAGCCATTTATTGATTATTTTAATACAGCATGTTTCGTCGCGATATTTTATTCATAGATTCTTGGAAGGTTAGAAATGGACATAACCCACTATGGTGACCTTGATACATGCATTTAAAATCCTGTTGATAAATAGAAATACTTGATTGCATATTACATGGGAAAAAACATGCATATCGAGATTTCTCCGTAAGGCACGCCACTTTTTGGAACTGTACTGGATTTGAAACGCTCTGCATAGTGACGAAAGATTTATGGGAGCCCGAAACACGGTATTAAAGTTTTTGTCCATCGCATAGGTATGTAGAACTTCGAAACATCATCAGTCGGCCTGCAGATATAAACCTAATAACCTTTTACCATCACGGCTTCCCATTTTAACATACGGCGTGGTACCATTAATCCTTATCTCGCTCACACCATATCCAATCCATCCAAGACAATGGAAAACTGACTTCATACGTAAACTTGACAAAACCATATCCGTAACTCACATCATTTCATATACAAAGTCTGTCTCTGAAACAATTCCACAATATGCAAACTAAAACACAAACATCCAAGTTTAACAGCAACACCAAGTAGGAAACTCCCCACTCTATTTCCCCTTATACTTGCAAATACGTTGTACGTCTTATGTTCCGTAAGTCTGCGAATGAGCCAAGAAAGGCGGAAAATCTACTTATTACCTCGCTGCGATCTCTTCCAGTGCCGTCAGTCAACAATTTAAGCCATCCCCTTGCTTAAGATGCATTGGATCATTCCAAACATGGACTTTAGGTTGATTCCCAACTTGGAGGAAAGAAAAATGGACTAAATACACAAAAAATCTTGTCATGTATTTCACGACGTATTACCGTTACATTTATGGTATGCTCTGTAAAGGGTCTTCTGATAAAAGCGACCACTCTCATACCGAAGTCTGACGCCAAGTCAAGTTGAAGTCATCGAGTTAACCCATTTCATAATAATAAATAATAATAAAAAACTCATTAATAAGGACAAGAATTTCATATGAAATGAAATGATTATTTTATTTACTTAAATACTGGGATAGGTTTTACTATTTCACAATTAATAGATTGATTTTTAACTATATTAAAATATGTTAATGTATAATTATAATATATATAAAATATATAATTAATTTATAATTAGTTTGCCGAAGTATAAATTTCATATTTTATTCTAAGTTTTTGTGGTGCAAAAAGCATTTAGTCCCTATGATAATTTATACCTTGTAGTGATTTAGTTGTATATGACGTCTCCAACCACTTATGATTGTGTGATTTGAGTTTTCATAATTAATGAGCTGTTCAAGATGTCAGATGTTATTTAATTTTGTCTCCTTTGCTTTAAAAACTAATTTTAACAAGTTACTCTTATGAAGGTTCTCCTAGTTGTAGATCTTTGCGGCCGGCACAGGGAACAAAATGTGGCAATTCGTAGGCGCCGCGGGCCGCAACAGGCATTAGCACTAAATGACATCGCCCAAATCTTCGACTCGCTGATAAGGACCGGAATAAAAAGCTTTTCCCGTCTTTCACACTGTTTTACCACATGATTTTCATAGATCTCAAGAGACAGGCGTATTACTCCTGAGTTCTATGACAGTCTGGGAATATAAATAAAAAAAGTAATTCAAATATTCTTGGATAGTTCACATTGTGCGATCTTACCCCAAACCAAACAAGGCTTGTACTGTAGATGCTAGATAACTGATATACTCCTTTTATACTTTTTTGTGTGTGTGTGTTGTTCGGGAATCAGACCCGGCAACCTTCAGATAACTTACCGTCTGAGTTATTAAGCCAAACAAATACTAATAGTATCTTGCTATTTGACTAGCTAAATAATTATAGTCAAAAAGCAGCAATATAAAAAACTACTGAAGTTATAATTGGAGTATTCCAGAGAATCTTGAATTTGGGAATCGTCAGAAAACATGACATAAGTTTACTGGAGTTAGATTTGTTTGTAGGCTGCGTTTTATGCAAACTTATATTTTTTATTAACTGTATGTTTTATTTAATTTTATTCGGAAATCTTACAGCTTAAGCTAAACGTTGGGGTAATAAAAAGCCAACACCAAGATTCCGCCTTTAGATGGAAAGATTTCATGATTTCGTACAAGATAAGAAACAAAAAAGCACATTCAAAGACGCAAATAATCTCAAAATGACACATTATGTCGGACTTTCGATTTTCGTTGTTTAGATGCATAATTCATTCCTACCCCGTCATCACAAGCACCAAACAAATCGCCTACATTGTATTCCAGCAATAACCACCAATAACCTGGTTCAATATTCACAGTAAAACGGTACGGGTGAACTGCTTTAGTGCATTTGAAATTTGTTAAATTACCCGACTCAGACAGAAGTGAGTCAATGGCGCCGGCCACGCTATGCCTATACCTACATGGTAGAATTTTTAAACAGTATGTCAACTTTAAAATTAGGTTTTTTTCATATTGGTTTCTTAGGGAAAGTTTTTCAGTTCCAGGGGAGAATCACCCCTTAAAGTTTCGCTAGCTAATTTTTTTATTTTATTATAAGATGGGTTAACTCTTGACCTCAATCTTGACCATAAAGGTCAAATGTGAGGTCGACGATGGAGCGAGTTAACCCAGAAAATGCCTATAAAGACACTGGTACTCCCACGCACCGACGGAACACAGCAAGCTGTAGGAGGGTCGCGAACCAGACGGCCGGCCCTTTAGGACGACACCTCAGATTCAGAAAAAAATAAGTGTCATTGCCTGGGATGGATTACTAGGAGGCAGGTCCCATTTGTGTTTCCTTAGTCGCCACTTACGACACCCACGGAAAGAGATGGGGTGCTGTTATTCTCAACCGATCACCACACGGTTAATCTATATAAATATAAACAATTTTCTGTCTATACAAAACACATTTATAAAATTGAGCAAGAGCTTCATTTCAAGTATGAGAATACTTAATACCCGTGCTTCTTCTTCTTCTTATCGTGTAGGTATAGTCAAGTATGTGGCGAACTTTGCTAACCCTGGTGTCGGAGTTTTCAAACCGCACAATGGCCACTGACTTGGTTTTAACGACTGTAGCCAATCGACAACAGCCGGGACCGACAGCTTAACGTACCCTCCGAAGCACGGAAACGCTCGTGATAAATTGCCACTTTGGTCACCCGTCAGGTTCCCTACTTCTGTGTATGTTGCTTAACCTCACTGATCGGTTGAGACTGCCACTGGGCTACGAGCGCTTCCCTGTGCTAGGAGGAAGTTAAATTTGAGACCAAGTAACTCTAACTTCTACGCTGGACCGGGAGTGAAAGAAAAACTTAGAATACCAACTCTTCCTAGGCATATTATAAAAGTCAATAAAAGAGACGCGATAGCTTTGCTGTATTGTGAACGGCTGTCAACCTGTCACCGCTATACATTATGTTTTACCTAATAACCCTCACAATTGTATGTCAAACGTGGCATCAAGTAGTTCTGAACCACTGGTTCTCTGCCTACTCCGTATGGGATTACAGACGTGAGCGTATGTATATATGTAAGTAATACTATTATAAGTAATAAAAAAAAATAAGTTTCAAAATATTACAAAAATAAGTCAACTTACTGAAAACACCTCGCCTCGCCCTAGACATTCTCGGAAACTCTCACCCCAGTTCAAAATAATAGACGATTACAGTGCAATGACTTCAAATTGATGCAATTTTATCACATATAACGAACGCCATTAAAAATACATGGGTCAGTTCTGAAAATATGAAAATTACTATGAATTTTCCAATTGCGTGATTGTTATCAAATTATCACTGGGAATTTTAACCTTTGATCAGAGCGTCGAACGCGCTTAGTAAAAGTAGACGTCGTTTACCGTATATCGTCAAAGGTTTTATAAGTCTATGACAGAATATTCATTCTTCTTATTCTTATGCAAAGTGTTAAGACCGTTTTTTTTAAAAAGACTATGTAGTTACCATTGACCAATGTACGCATTTTTTGACTTACCTAATAATATAATATATAATTACAGTTCATATTATGTGTGTATTTTTGCACCCACATTTATATTGTGTAATATTGTTGCGGCCGGGCCCGAGTATTCGAGAGAAAATAGGAGGAACAATAAACAAGTCCAGTTCGAGAAAGCTCACATACAAAAAAAATAGATCGGCGACGTAAACAACCAAAAAAAAGGGGTTGCGTAGCAACAACACAAAGCTGCGTCATCACAGAGTACACGCAAGATTGACCCTTGCACGTAGGACGTAAAGGACATAATCCCGTGCACACACCGTGAGAACACCGGCCTTAGCAACGAGTTGTTTACTTCGTGGACGTCTAACTGCGCATGATTTTTACGAGAGCGACTATCGGGATTGTTCCAGAGCCCCTTCCGGCCGAATATAAATACGGGCGAGCCGCGCCTAGCGGATGCAGTTGATCTCAAGCGATACAAGCGATACATCGGAGCGAAGAAGAGGAAACCTACGACCACAGCGCGACCTAGGACTACGTTTAGCTTACGATTCGGACTCTGATCTACGGAAGGAACCTACGACCACGGCGTGACTACGGACTACGATTTTTGACTCTGCGACTGGGCTGACGGCTTCTGTGTGGACCTAGGATTTATTTAACTGGCTGAATAAACACCTAAATCATAGTCAAATCGGAACCTAGCACGCAACAATATCATCTTCGCCACACCCAAAGGTTGCCGATAAGATATTGCTTGTTAGCAATGAGGCCGCCTTTTTGTACCCTAACTTTATTAGAGTCCATAATGTAACTTTTACTTTGTATCATGTTCTGTAATGTTGGTGTGAAATAAAGTATATTGTATTGTATTGTATTAATACTACTTTGTTTAAACGGTAAACGTAATCAGCTTAATTGCTACGAGCTACGAGGCTACGAGAGTGCTACGAATTTTAATTGAATTGTTTGTTCAATTATCTTCTTTTTAAAATTGTATTACAATTTAACTCACAAAACAGTGAAAATTTGTTAATTAGAACCCTCCAGAAAAATTTGTCTGTAAAAGAGTTAATGTAGATTTTTGTTGTAAAGAAAATGTTTATACTGACAGCAGCATGTTAACCATTTGCACTACAAAAGCCGGCGCATCACGAGCGAGATAAGGGTACGTCAAGATCGACATGTACAGACTGACGTGTTGCCGTATGTATACTTAGGCTGGTGGACAATAAGTTGGGTATTTTTTTTACTCTGGCTTAATTAACTAACCTAGAACACCTACCGCTAGAAAATCTGTTTTTAAATATTAAAAAAACACATCCAGATCATTTTATCCGCTTTATGTTTTATCAAAGTTAGTTCAGTCGTTTAAGAGTTATAAGTTATAAGCGACTAACTTCGTTCCCGGGGAAATTCGAAAAAAAATATGTAAAAAAATTATTCATCACGGATAATGTAGGATTGAAAGAATTTTTCAAATCGGTCCAGTAGTTTCGGAGTCTATTCAATGCAAACAAACAAACAAATAATCACATCTCTCCTCTTTATAATACAGGGTGTTCGGCAGATCATTGAACATACGAAAATGAGGGGTAGGTGGGGTCGTCTCCTACCTATTCAGGCAATAAAAAAAATCCTGGTCATAAAAAATGTTTATAGGATTTTTTAATTTTTTTCAGAATTTTTACCATTTTTATTCACTTAAACCCCTCTAACTTTTTGTTTTTCTACAGCTAGGTCCATTTTTTTTTCTTTATTAGAATTTTAAGGGATTGTAGGCTCTAATGAAATTGATATTTGCTGCAATTTATTGCTAGAAACAAATTTGTGTAACATAAAAACAAGGTGAAAAAAAATGTAAAGCTCAACTTTGTGTTGCATTAAAAAAAAAAGTAAAGTTGATGTATAGCTTCAGATTTTTAAAAATATTTCTACGATGTAGGCTTTCTAACGGTATTTAATTTGTTTTGATATCTTGTTCATGCAATTTTTTCAGTAATTTTCTTTTAATAAAAAATACAAGTTTTGAAATGTTTGTTTAATTATTTTTACCTTTGCTCCCAAAAAAACAAGTAACTTTCCACGTAAGTAGAATTTTTTCGAAATAGTCCATCCACGGAAAAAAAATTATAACTTTGGTATCGAACAAGATATCAAAACAAATTACATACCGTTAGAAAGCCTACATCGTATAAATATAGCCTTACATCAACTTTACTTTTTTTTTTAATGCAATGCAAAGTTGAGCTTTACATTTTTTTTTTCACCTTTTTTATGTTTGAAGGCCCACAACTTTGTTTCTAGCAATAAATTGCAGCAAATATCAATTTCATTAGAGCCTACAATCCCTTAAAATTCTAATAAAGAAAATAAAATGGACCTAGCTAAAAACAAAAAGTTAGAGAGGTTCAAGGGAATAAAAATAATTAAAAATTATAAAAAAAAACCTATAAAAAATCCTATTAAAAAAAAATTATGACCAGGATATTTTTATTGCCTGAATAGGTAGGAGACGACCCTACCCCCCATTTTCGTATGTTCAATGATCGGCCGAACACCCTGTATTAGTATACAGGACTTTAGGTTAATCTCTTTCAACCTCTCGGGTGCTAAATCAGTCCATGAAACCGAACAATTTTCCCCAAGGAACTAGGTCAAAATACGAAAAAAAAATTTTGATCTCCCATACAAAATGCGCTGCTAGTGAAGTTTGTAAGGGAACTCTAATTTTTTTTTTGTATTTTGACCTAGTTCCTTGGGGAAAATTGTTCGGTTTCATGGACTGATTTAGCATTAGCACCCGAGAGGTTGAAAGAGATTTACCTAAAGCCCTGTAGATGAATGTCAGGGGTCATGCAATTTTTTAAAATTTTATAGTTATACATTCCGGTAGTTATTTTATATTCGAATGTGACAAATTCCTATCTCAATGCAACGTCAACAGCTAATAGAGGGACATGTTTCCTGTTTACCAAGCGCACCTGAGTTTCGTGTCACTACCAATTGGAAACTCCTGTAATTACCTATTGCCTCATGTATCATGCATGATTGTAGCTATATGGTATTGTACTAGATATATAAGTAATAGAGATAGCTGGCATACAGGGTGGCCGTGGAAGTGACGTCCTAAAGATGAATCATTGCCTTAAATGTTCCGAAAATCCATTAAAATTACAACAAGCATCTCTCAAAAGATCTGTTTTTGTTTTAAATTTTTTAATCCTGCTGTTGAATAGCATAATTAAATTCTCCCAAAATGACAACTGCGGCAAAATGATTGATACAAACTACGAATAGGTTGAGCAACTGACTCGTAGTTGTGACTGAATGCAATACCGTGATCGATCAGAGGTTAATGGCATGAATTGATTGGGCCACAAGTTTTTATCTTATCTCTTGAAAATAAAGTTTTTTTTTCTGTAATTTTGAAAATTTGTGTCCTGAAACTGTAACATTCTATGGACTCTAAGTGTGCTGTGATTGAACGGACGTAAAGTAAGAAGAAGAAGAAGTTCGATGATGGCAGCAGTTAATAACAGGTGTTTTAAATGGCTTTTGTTTACCTAAAATTCAAATTTGGTAGATGAACACAAAACTTTACTGAACTACTGTATCATAATCGCAACGGCAAACTAAAATGGTTCAAATTGAAGCATTTCATTTGGATATAAATTAATTCTGACACGTAACATAACATAACGAGCATTCAGTAATAATATCTATTGTCAGCTAGGTATAAAAAGTATATTTGTTTAAGTGAAAGTAATCGTTGTTCAACAGTTCTGCAATTTGAGGCCCTGGACAAAAGACAAGTTCATTGCACTCATCTTGTAGGTTGCAAACAAATCAAAGAAGTACAAACCGAGCAATGTATACGATCCACGTGGAGTGTAAACGGGCAGATTATACGGCACAAATTACATCATTACAAAGCTCATTTTTATACGAGCTGCGACCGCTTATTTGCCGCAAAGCCCTTATAAGTAAACGGGTCCGTATTTATTCTGTTTACTTCAATTATGTTAAAGTTTTTGCTTGAACAGACTTTTAGATCGAGCAAAATTCGTCCATGGCCAGCTACAATTAAGACACAGTGCTTGTTGGTAGCACAGGTATCTATAAAACTTTATGTACGAATATAAATTCGGATGTCGAGACATGTTTTATAGTATACTCGTAAAATTTGGAGTCGGAAAAGGCCAAAGTATTTATTAAATAGGAGCTGAGTCGTAAACTCGAATACAAGTTTTCGTGGTTTTGATGATGTTAGAGATACTGTTGCTATTTTTATTAACCGACTTCAAAAAAGGAGGAGGTTCCTCAATTCGACCGTATATTTTTTTTATGTATGTCCGCGGATAACTTCGTCGTTTATGAACCGATTTTGATTATTCTTTTTTTATTAGAAACAGAGTATACCAAGGGTGGTCCCATGGTAAGGAAACCAGGATCTGATGGTGGAATCCTGAAGAAATTGAGGGAAACTCTCGAAAAAATTGTCTTTTTGGGATTAAAGTCGGTGACTCTTACGTTTTTGACGTGGAAAATTATTATTAGATGAACTTACGTTATATGTGATTCGATAAATAATGACAGATCGCATGGGTTACAAGCACTGGGCAAAGGCTTCCCAGAAAGGTTTTGTTTTGTAATTGCCATTCGCCATAGTGTTTATCATATTTCTAGAAAACGTTTGAAGTAGGATTTTTGCTTGTGACTATAACATATTTAATTAAATGTGAACATTGTCTTGTTTTATTACGGATCAAACTAACTGTATTGAAGTTTAACACTTCAAACTTATTTCAATAAATTTATAACTCTAAAATTTTAAAAAATTGTATCACCCCCGATATTCGATTGCTTATTGTTTCAAATGGCTGAACTAGTTTTGATCAAATAGAAGCAATCTCGATTTAAAAAAAAACCGTATCGAAATCGTTTCATTCGTTTAGGAGCTACGATATCACAGACTGACACACGGACATACAGATACACAGACACACAGATACACACGTCAAACTTATAATACCCCTCTTTTTTATCGGGGGTTAAAAATGTCGCATATTTAGAAGGACCACAAATACGGTTAATGTTTAAAAGTAAGCGTTGAAAAACTAAACAAAAAAACATCCATTAAAATCTTCGAAATATTTAACACAACAATGCTATTCAGCTCACCGGGATTCCCGGTGACGTAGTGGCAGGGGAATACCCGAATGCCGTTACCTTTCGACTTATTTACCGAACAGGGCTCTAATAAATTTAATAAAAGGGAAACGCGTGACAGACGGGGAGGACCTACGCAGGAAAACTTTCACTATTTCGATCAAAATAAACATTTTTATAGGAAAACCTTGTTTTTGTAGCCTCTAGCTTTTGTACGGTAAATACGAGAAATTGCCTTTTATCACAATTGAAATCCGCATTTCTATCTAAAAAAATATTTAATAATAAAAATAGGTAGTAGTCGAAGTTCAACCGTGTTTTTGTTTATTTTTATAATCTTTTCCACATAACTGCGGCTGCATAAGTATCTAAAACAAATCATAATTCTATCAGATAAATGCAAACTTTTTTGTCAATGCAACAATAATCACAATTAGTCACAAATTGCAAATTGAGAATGTGTAAATTGATTCATATGTAAGGGCACAGCATAGCACATACTAAAATGGAATCTTCATAAATATGATCAACTTTAACTATTATTTTTACCAGAAACATCAAGTTAAGGCATTTTCGTAATCTACCTACTTTGGCGCTACGCAAAATACCATTTTCGTGTTTTACGCTGTTTTTATTGGGTTTTTTAATTTCAAAATGGGATCTACTCGTATAAATAATTAAATTTTCAACAGAAAATATATTCCTGAAGAAAGTTCTATTGGAAAATCATTCGAAGATAGTCTGATAGTAGGTTTTGGTTTTGTCAAGCTGTCCTTTATACCTTATAAACATGATGAATATACCAATATTGTGATAAGCAGAGCTTGTTGAAGAGGTATAGTTTATGAATCTAATTTTGTATTAGGCTGGGCTTTGGCAACGATTACGGAATTTTCATTACAAAATTGGTGGTATTAGTTTCACGCGAAGCATATTTAAGCTAGGTATCAATACAAGCCTGTAATGTTACATGATGTTGTATTTTACAAAGCAAGCTGGCAATTCATTACCGTAGCAATATTATAATAAATTAAAACTTTTAACCTAAGTTTACGCTTATGCTAGACTTCTTAATTTTAAAAAGGTTTGTAGAGGCTATAGCTTAATTTTAGTTTGTCTAAAGAGATAGATATCAGAGTAAAGCTACTGCTTTACTCCAGACCAAAGTCGAATCTCCTAAAGACAGATTTTCTAGGAACCAGCATACTTATACTCATATACAACAAATAATAAGTACATAGGTACACACATAGAAATGTATCACAGAAATGTGTAATGTATCTAGGAAATGTAAATAACTGAAGAGGGAATGAGGCACAGTTTAGACTAGTCTCTCAAAATGAAGGTATTAGTGTACTTGTTTTGTTGGGGAGCAATGTGCGATTTTTATTTATTTACTTATTCATCCTAACTGATTTAGGCCCGTATTCTTGATGGCGTTTCAAGTGTCATTTTGAACTATCAACATTCAAGACTAGATTTAAGTTCAAATAAATGTTAAGCATTGATCTTATTCATTCAAGAAAGCATTTTAAGTTGAATTATGTCAGCTGTCAGCTGAAACTAGTTTTAAAGCCCGATTTGATCTCATCTCATTTTTTTAATAGTTTATGGTTTTATAGTAATGGAAGTCTATTTTGATTTGCGTTTTTAATATTATTCACAATATTTTTACGTTTTTCGCAGCAACTTGCGTCAAAATTAATTATTTTATCATATATTTCAACATTTTACATTGAATAGGAACGGTCGAACTGTCCAAGGTGTCAAAAACTGATAGATGACAGAAAAAAAAAACACGGGAATGCTCAAAAAGAAAAAATAGAAATCCTGACTCATGCCAATTTAGCATTTTTTATGCTTTATTTGGCAGATTTTCTTTCCGTTTAGAATAATATTTTCTCAATTAGCTTATAGCATATTTTGTTAGCATATTAACATATAAAAAATAAACGTTATAACATTCTATACTAAATAAATATAGCACGAAATTTTTTTTTTCATTTTTAAGTAGCACTTTAGCATATTTCGTATCAGTCTAGTTGGCAACACTGGACTTATGTAAACAAAGATCAGACCTGACATCTACTGAGTGACATTACAAATGTCACCTGAATGTCACTCAGCAGATGTCACTTAGTGGAACTTACTTTGATCAACGAAAGTGACGTTCTAGAATACAATCTCATATTAAAAGCTGTTCTAAAGACCGATTTACGACTGAGACGCCTTCAAGAATACGGGCCTTTAATCGAGTAAACTGCTAAAGACATGGAAGCCAATGACAACGGAGTTTAAAAAAAGTGAATAGAATATTTTTTGTTTCTGTTTTTAATTTAACTTACATTTTGTCGAAATATGAGGATCATCAAACTCGTTCTTCAGATGCGAAGATGTATGTCTTCAGGTGAGCATATGGAAGACTGCCAACTACCTGTGGAGGCTCTTTTAAGATGTACGGTCGGCTACACGTCAATTGTTAACTTACAAGTTACATTAGAGTGTTCTTTTAACTAATGTCAATGTCAAGAAATAAACTCAACTTGAAATTTTGTATCGTGTCGATGGCACATCCATCCAAAACTTGCCGAATAATGTGGCTCACATCGACGGCTTTACTGAAATAATTCACAAATAACTAGGTATTTGTTTGTTTTTTAATTGGTCTTGGGTTTATTTGTTATTTTAGTGCTGGTGTTATCATAACGCTTAGTACATTTATATCTCGTACCCACATTCTTCACAACACGTTCAAGTAACCCAAAAAAACTATCGATGTAAAAAAGTCACCAAAACATAAACAAGAACTTCACCAATATACAGTCACAAGTTCACCCTCTTTTATTTTGTGTTCTACTAAGCTGCAAAATTTGAAAAAGTAACAAAATTGATTCGGTCCAACCACAACCCTATATCTGTATAAACACCTTTCATGATCTGTAAAAACACCTTTCATGTCTAAATAGGACATGAAAGGTGTTTATACAGATCATGAAGAGAGGAAAAGAGAGGGAAGAGGGTAGACAGCCCAGAGACAGGAGGTTAATCCTCCTGTCGCCGGCAGCCGTCGATGAACGGATTAAAACACCATTTTTACTGACGTTTAAACCCTCCCAGTATCGTTTTCATGTTTTCAATTTATTATTGCCGTCGAAAATTATGATTTTTATGACGCTGGGATTGGACTCTCTGAAAAGCTGTGAGAGCGTTTTCTGTATTTGAAATGCTGTTTTATTTTGGACTAGATTAAAGTAACTTGTGCTTAAAAAATAAAATTATACAGGTATGATATGAAGATTGATATTAATCCATGTAAGTACTGAAACAGCATGATTTGAGCAATTACTTAAATACGGTAAAATCTTTCTTAAATATAATAAAATGTCGGGTCTTGATTCACTAACTCATCGACGCCCAGCCAACCCTTGAACTTAGAAAGCTGAAAATTGGCCCAAAGGCAAGGAATAAGAAAGTATTTTTCGAAATTTCCTTGGTAACGAGGTCCCGGACATACTCTAGTAAATAAATAAAACAGCATGTAAAATTAAAGAGCAAATACCCACACTTTTCACAACACATTACAAGTAACCCAAAGCTGTCGATATAAAAACTTAAAACTTTTTGATACATACACGCCTCACGCCTTTAATCCCTAATGGGGTAGGCAGAGCATCAATGGTTCTATAAAACCACTTAATGCCACGTTTGACAAAAATGGTGAGGGTTATTAGATGAAACATGTTGTGTAATGGTGAGAGATGGTCAGCCTTTCGCCTATGATACAGCAAGACCCTCACGACCCACTTACGAACTTTTACAGTATGCCTGGGAAGAGTAGGCAGCTGGCACATTCTAAGTTTTTCTTTCACTCCCAGTCCAGCGTGGAAGTAAACTTTTTGAGTCATAAGGTAAAGTTACATTTATGTTTATGAATGAAGAAGTATGTCTTCCGTGAATAAACCTAAAACAAAAAATATCTGTAATGCTCATCAAAACGTTATAGGTATAAAAGGTTGAATGTAATTCTTGGATTAAATGCAAAAAAAGAAACTTAAACAAAACATTTAGATAAATAAAAATCTCAAGTCTTGCTAAGCCACAACGCCAGTTAGGAAATCGATGGTAGGCAGGTCCATAAAACTATAAATAATAAATATTCGGGCCATAAAATTTTATGTTGTTAGAGGGCTGCGCTCATGGTGTACATCAATTGCTACAACCGCAACCATGGACTGCATATAGGGTTGTGGTTGGACCGAATCAATTTTGTTACTTTTTCAAATTTTGCAGCTTAGTAGAACACAAAATAAAAAGAGGGTGAACTTGTGGTAGTATTAAATTAATAGTGCCTAACACAAGACCCAGTTCTCAAATAGGCTATAAATTTCCTAAAGGAATACCTTTTTTCTGTTTGTGTATAAATTCGTTTTTTTTTACATTATTGATTGTAATTATTTTTCCCTTCCTTCCCTCCTTTCTTATTAATTTTTTTACAGGTTTATGTTTATTATGTAAGAAACTAAGAAAGCTAGTGGAACACAGTGGAAGCCTTTTAATTATTTATCGGAATTTTACGTTTTTGACAGCCCTATGGACATCCAGACGGCATGGAACATAATTTTGCATGTTCTAAAAGAAATGGTTCAATGTTTATGCTGCAGATGTATTTTGTAAAACATAACTAAGCCTTACACAAATTTAAAACCGTCTGGAATTTAGAATTATGGAAACTGCTAAATAAATAATTTGCGTTTAGGGAAAATCATTGTAGATTTTAGGCATAAATATTTAATGTAACCAAATCAACATTTCGTAAATTGAAACTGTTTCGAAGGGAGACCCGTGCCTGTTGTAAATGGCCTGATGACAAAAGCAAAATTTACTTACCTTCTACCTTGATCAAACTAATCTGCTATATCTCAGCAAACTTACGATTTCTCAGTAATATTCCGATATACATGCCTATGTATTAGACGTCTGATATAGTGATATAATCCCCTAGAGCAGAGACCTAGAATGATTGACATTTAGTGCCGTTCTGGTTTACGACATAGCTACCAACATACGTGCCTTCTGAAACCTACAGCTCTATATTACATATACAAATTTGGCACCATGACAATTTTCACAATTTCCGAATTGATTTTGTTAAGGTTGGATGTCTAGCATTGGCGTAAGAAGATTAGGTATGTAAGAAGTCTATGTCTATGCTCTGATGCTAGGCAACCAATTCTGTTGACAAAAATAAAACTGTCACTCGTGTAAAAACATTCCGTGTGAAAATTTCTTATACTTTTGTGTTATTGACTGAATAACTGTTTTATAAGTTCGTGAGTGCTAATAACTAAAATATTTAGCTAGGTCGATTCGTAAATCTATTTGTATTACTTCATTGTTAATTCCTTCTCTATTTAAGACTTCCTGTAAGTACGTAGCGTCAAATTTTAATAGGTTTCGGGCCAGCACTAAATTTGAAGAAGTTTTATTTTGCAATGGATTATACACAAAAGATCGATATAGGCAAGCTAACGGGGAAGGAGAATTGGTCAACCTGGAAATACAAAATTTCTGTTTTGCTGGAAGGCACCGAAAGTGCCTTTGAGGCAGTAGAAGGACGGCTAAGGAAACCTACCCTCGCAGATGGAGCTGGTGACGCCGAAATCATCAACTATAACACGGCAATGGCCAAGTATAGAAAGATTGAGTCTGGCGCTCTTCTCATGCTGACCACGAACACGACAGAAGAAACACTAAAGAAAGTTATGAGATATAGGACTGCTCACGAAGTCTGGCTGGAGTTACATAGGCTATTTGATGGACAAACGGAAGATAGAGCATACAATTTGTGTTTAGAATTCTTTGGACTGAAATATGATAAGGCGGATGATATTCCTTCTCACATGTCAAAGCTGAAGAATCTCTGGAACGAATTAAAGGTCGAAGTCGCAAAGATTGACCCCACCGCTAAGCTTCCCGAAATGTTCCTCATTTGTAAAGTCTTAGGCACACTGGATGTCAGGTTTTTTAACTTTAAGTCAAGCTGGTTGATGCTAAAGCAGCCTGAAAGGACCATTGACAGTCTCACGAGTCACCTTTGCGCTTTTGAACGAGGTCTGGGAGGTCAAGAGAGCTATCAGCAGGAAGCACTAGTGACTACACCTATAGAACGAAAAGTTAAACGCAATAAGGATGAGCAACTGGTTTGCAACTACTGTTCAGGCAAAGGACATAGAGTTCGCAAGTGCAAGAAGTGGATAAAGGATGGCAGGCCACCTAAACCAACTCCAGGCACATCAAGTTCAAGCTCAAAATCCAATCAAGTACAGCAGATCTCGCTGATGGTTAATGCTTGCATATCTGGACAAATTCAAGATCGGAAAAGCTGGTTTTTTGATAACGGAGTAACAACACACATCGCAGTAAAGAGTGATTTCTTCACGGATTATAATGAATTTGATTTGGATCACACAGTTACAACTGCAGACGGCACCACTATTCCAGCATTAGGAAAAGGGACCGTAGTGGTAGAATCAAATATCAATGGCAAGAAGGAACGAATAACACTTCGTGACGTGTGGCTGGTACCATCTTTAACGAAGAATCTTTTTTCAACGTTAGCGGCGCAAGACAGGTTGCAGAACAGCATCTTCATGTCAACGACTAGAGAGTGCAAGCTCGTTATAGAAGATACGACTAGAGTCGTTGCCAAGAGAGAACCTTTTGGAGGACTTTATAAGTTGGATATGGAGACCGTCATTCCAACAAAGAAGAAAACCATACAAGTCAATGCTATAACTGGGGCAAACATGTTACAACTGTACCATGAGCGTTTCGCTCATCAGGATAAGAATCACGTCATTCGTGTCGTTAAACGCGAGTTAGGCATCAATCTGAGTCCTGATAAGATGAAATGTGAAGCTTGTATATATGGAAAGACTCACCGTAAACCTTTCGGAACAAGGGAAAGAGCATCGGCCTGTGGAGAGTTGATACACACCGATGTCTGCGGTCCTTTTGCTGATAGTATCTCAAAGTACAAGTACTTTGTTTTATTTAAGGACGATTATTCGAGCTATCGTTTTGTTTACTTCATAAAACAAAAGTCTGAGGTTAAGGACAAACTAGTACAGTTGCTGCAAGAAGCGAAAAATACAGGACATGTCATTAAGACAATCTTGAGTGACAACGGTGGTGAATTCGACAATGAAGCTATTCGAAAGACATTGGAGAAGCACGGTATCAAGCATAGACTCACTATGCCATATACTCCGGAGCAGAATGGCTGTTCTGAGAGAGAGAATCGTACACTGGTGGAAGCAGCACGGTCCATGATGTACTCTGGTGGAGAGCTTCCTCAAGTGCTCTGGGCAGAATTGATTAATACCGCAGCTTATGTCTTAAATAGGACTGGGCCTTCAAGAATAGAAGGAAAAACTCCCTACGAGTTATGGTTAGGGAAAAAGCCGAAGATTTCTCATCTCCGAGTGATTGGTAGTACGTGTTATGCTCACGTGCCTAAACAAAATCGCAAGAAAATGTGTAAAAAAGCGATTAAAGGCAGACTAATAGGATACGAGAACGATGACGGTTATCGCATCTACGACGGAACAAAGACGTTGAGGTCCAGAGACATAACGTTTGAATCTAATATTGAGTTCATCATAAGGACTAGTCCTGTTTTGTCAGAGGGAGCTAAAGAAGACGGTAACGGACATGTTCTTGTAGAAAAGATACCTACAGATGTTCAGGAAAATGAACTTGCTCTAGAGGGAGAAATAAATAAAGATCAAGTTCATGAAAGCGAACAACAAGTCGAAGATGATGATTTTGTTGATGCTAGTGAAGATCAATTGATCGTAGAAGAGCCTCGGTACAACCTCAGGGATAGGTCTACTATCCAAAGACCTAAAAAGTACGAAGACTACGTCTGTTTTGTTGGAAAAGATGACTTTCCTGAAACATATAAAGATGCGGTTCAGAGGAAAGACAGTGCTGAATGGCTTCAAGCAATGGCGAGCGAGATAAAGTCCCTTAGTGATAACAAGGTGTGGACATTGTGCGATCTACCTCCTGGCAGAAGGGCGCTGCCATGCAAATGGGTATTTAGGATAAAGAGGAATCCAGATGGCACAGTGGACAAATACAAGGCACGACTAGTTGTGAAAGGCTTCAAGCAACAGAAAGGAATTGATTATCAACAGACCTTCAGTCCCGTTGCACGGATGTCAACAATAAGAGCCTTGTTGAATGTCAGCGCTACAGAAAAGTTGCATCTGAAACAATTTGATGTCTCCACAGCCTTCTTGAATGGGAAGCTGGAAGAAGAAATTTTCATGAAACAGCCTGACGGCTATGCTGATGGAACATCAAAGGTCTGCAAGCTTCAGAGGAGTCTGTACGGACTAAAGCAAGCGCCTCGTTGCTGGAACTCTTGTTTTGAAGAGATTTTGTTAGAAATGGGTTTCATCCAAAATGAAGCCGAGCCTTGCCTTTTCACCAAGAGAGTAGGAGAGAAGAAGATCTTGATTACATTGTATGTGGACGACGGGCTTGTAGCCACTACAGATGAAGAGCTAGCGGACCAATTCCTTAAAGAATTGGGAGACACGCTCAAAATTACGACCAAGCCAGCCTCCTACTACCTTGGACTGGAAATTAATCGGTCGGAAGACGGTTCTGTACTGATCACGCAGGAGTCCTATGCAAAGAAGATCTTGGAACGTTTCCGATTGATGGACTGTAATCCGGTTTCAACGCCTATCGAAAGGACCTCTGAAGCAGGGAAAGTGGATGATAGCCCTGAAAAGAAGAGTTTCCCTTATCGTGAAGCTGTAGGAGCTCTAGCATACCTCATGACTGGTACACGTCCTGACATTGCTTTTGCCGTTGGAGTGGTATCAAGGAAGTTAGAGAACCCAACCTGGTCTGATTGGCTTAAGGTGAAGAGGATATTCCGATATTTAAAAGGGACAATATCTTACGGAATTAAGTATAGCCCTGGAATCCGCAAAGCTATCATCCACGGGTACAGTGATGCAGACCACGGCGGTGATGAGCTCACAGGACGCTCAACCACAGGAGTCGTATGCTTGTATGCAGGAGGTCCTGTTTCCTGGTTGAGCCAACGACAAGTGTCAGTCGCAATTTCAACAACAGAGGCCGAGATCGTAGCAGCAAGTGAAGGAGCTCGCGAGCTAGTATGGCTAGAGAGAGTGTTCAGCCAGCTCACCAAACTAGACGGCATTTCAATACTGCAGGTAGACAACGAAGCTGCAATACGTCTCGCGCACAACCCTGAATTTCACAAGCGGACGAAGCACATCCGCGTGCGACATTTCTTTGTACGTGAAACTGTGCAACAGGGTTTAATAATTGTGCAGAAGACCAGTTCAGAAGAGCAATTGGCTGACATTCTGACAAAGGCAGTCCCAAGGCCAAGGCTTATCTTCTTGAGAGCTGGATTGGGGTTGCAGACGCCCTTACACCAATGAGGGAAAGTGTTAAGGTTGGATGTCTAGCATTGGCGTAAGAAGATTAGGTATGTAAGAAGTCTATGTCTATGCTCTGATGCTAGGCAACCACAATAGGCAACCAATTCTGTTGACAAAAATAAAACTGTCACTCGTGTAAAAACATTCCGTGTGAAAATTTCTTATACTTTTGTGTTATTGACTGAATAACTGTTTTATAAGTTTGTGAGTGCTAATAACTAAAATATTTAGCTAGGTCGATTCGTAAATCTATTTGTATTACTTCATTGTTAATTCCTTCTCTATTTAAGACTTCCTGTAAGTACGTAGCGTCAAATTTTAATAGATTTTATAATGAAAATTCGAAGGTTATCCTGAAAGACTTTTAGTTAGTAAAACATTCACTTGTTGTGAAATGAAGCAAAGAGCCACTTATGTCCTTATTTCATAACAGAACAACGGACAGTACTATTGTCCAAAAACAGTAAGAGGGCCGAAAACTTTAAATAAGTTCAAGAAACTTAAGAGGTAATTGTACCCGTGAAACTGAACAACTTTTCCCAAGGAATAAAATTATTTTTTTTAACTGCTTTCCATATTAAGGTAATCAACTGATCACACAAATATTAAGGAAAGCCCAACATTTATTTTTATATTTTGACCTCCGTTCCTTGGGAAGAGTTGTTCAGTTTCGTGAGCTGACTGACATCCTTAATTTTCACTTTTTAATTTAAAGTCGCCCAATAGAGTGGCGAATTTTCAACGCGAAAGAAATCGCGGCGGAAAGCTAGGTTTGTCACTTAAACATGTAAGTTTACGACACATACGTACATGTAAGTAACATGTAAGTTTACAACAAATACACCTATCCACGTAATATGTTTTAGTTTCTTAATGTAAAAAATGGAAAAAAAGGTTTTTCTTTTACTATAAGTTTCTTAGTCTCGTGTGAAGACTTGACCTCCTAACCTAAATCCCACAAAAAATATATTCTCGAATTTTCTAGAAACTCTATATTCTAACTAAAATCAGCTTACTGTGAGTAGAAAGTCAGGCGCTCAAATAGCCATTTGCCTCCCTCACAACACGTTTTTATAAGCTTACATTACACAATGCTTTTAGACAATGTTACGAACTTTGAAAATAAGTAGCACATTGTATTTTTGAAAGGATTTTTCTCATTTATTAAACTTAATAACAAAAGTTTTATCAATTTCTATAAAATGTATGTGGCTCCACATTAAGAGTGTACTCTTTCGAACAAAAATTAGTTTTGAAAATTTTGAGTATCGCCTAACAAACATACAAAAAATACTACATCAAAGAGCCAATTTAATCAGTCAGATCAAATACTCTATTCATAAAGCAACTAACGGGTTGACACTTTGAGTATGTAGTATTTGTTTAGGTTGACATTATGTCAGTAAATAAGATGACAACAATAATACGACATAAATCGTAGACACAATAATCACGAATATTGCTCTCTGACAGGTAGACAGGGCTGTAGTTAGAATATTTACCTTTGTAATAAAGTCGCTCAGCGAGCTATGGACTCGGTGTTTATTTGAGGGATCGGATTCAGAACGAAATAATCCTCCAGAAAACTAAAGTCACCAACATAGCCCAGCGAATCAGCAAGCTAAAGTGACATTAGGCTGGTCATATCTATCGTAGAACCGACGGCCGTTAGGGCAGACGAGTTCTAGAATAGAGACCGCGAATCGGCAAACGTAGCGTAGGACTCCCTGTAACTAGGTGGGGTGACGATATTCGTAAGAAAGGGGGCAATGATTGGAGGAGGAGAGCTGAAGACCGAGCTCGGTGACGTGCCATAGGAGAGGCCTATTACCACTAGTGGACTTGCACCGGCTAATGATGACCTTGCAGTCCTCACCTGTTTCCCCGACCTTATTAAAGCTCGAAAAGGACATGAGTGTACTGATGACCACTACCTTATATTAATAGGTGACTTTAAATTAGTAAGCTAAAATTAAAGACGTGAATCAGCCCACGAAACTGAACAACTTTTCCAAAAAAACATAGGTTGGAAATGTAACAAAAAAAATACACACCTCAAATACGCTAATACGTTTTTTTCTCACAAAGGCGCTCTAGTCTTTTTTATAAACACTTTGTGTACAAATACAGTAAAGTTTTCCAAGGGTGTCAGTAATAAAAGTAGCCAAATGATTATACTCTTATTTATTGCAGCTTAAGAAAATACTTGCAAATGAAAGTTCAAAACAGACTTTTGTAACAATAGGGATGTTGACAGTGTTTGATTTTATGAATAATTGTATGTGAAACAAAAATGATGATAGAAATATATTAACATCCGAAATCAGCATTAAAATCCATACTAATATTATAAATGCGAAAGTAACTCTGTCTGTCTGTCTGTCCGTCTGTCTTTCACGCCTAAGCTACTGAATCGATTTTGATGAAATTTGGTACAGAGATAGATTAGAGCCTGGGAAAGGACATAGGCTACATTTTATCCCACAGTTGGGCACGATATGACCTGAAGTCCACGCGAGCGGAGCCGAGGGCGGAAAGCTAGTTGGTTTATAAATGAACAAGTTATCAGCATTTATATTATCGTAAGGACTAGCTATCTCGTTTTTACCTACGCAAACAAATGGCGGTGACGTCACATGCCAGTAAGTGCATCTCTTTTTCGTTATTTTGACAGTTTCCCCCTCTATTCAAATTTAATAGCTTGTAACTATTTTATTTCTCAATAGTTTTTAAAATTTATTTCGGTTTTGGGGTTTGGATTCAGTTCCTTTTTAAGACAAACAATAAAAAAAAATAGTCAACATCCCTACTGTTAGAATAAAACCGATAGCGCATTTTCTCCGCGAGATTCTTGCACAACTGTGTATGCAAAATTTGTATCGCACGCATCGTAAACAAGCGTGCGACGGGTTAAAAGACCAGTGTCACCTATTGTTTTCTTGCGAACTAATCTAACTAAACCTATCATGCTTACTTGGTACAGTGAATCCATAAATAAAAGTTTTAAAAAGTTTTCTTTTTAATTACTTGTGTCTTACAAATTTATGTATACAGGGCTTTAGGTAAATCACTTTCAACCTCTCGGGTGGTTAATCAGTCTATGAAACTGAACAATTTCCCTAAGGAACAACGGTCAAAATACGAAGAAAAAAAAACTTCATCAGCAAATAGCGCATTTTGTATGGGAAATCAAAAAATTGTTTCGTATTTTGACCTATGTTCCTTGGGGAAGTTGTTCAGTTTCATGGACTGATTAACCACCCGAGAGGTTGAAAGTGATTTACCTAAAGCCCTGTATTTGCCTCAACAAAATTCCCAAATAGCGGACAGCATTGTTTTCCTAAGCAAATATAAGAAAAACATCATAAAAATATGTGTAATATTGGCAAAACCTGCTTTGGTGATTCAGGCAAAAATAAACTTTTCGACTTCCCTTAATCCGACCCTGTGAGTAGTTCGCCTCACTCGCGTATGAATGTTTATTTGTGAATATTTTTCCTTGTTATTTCATCTCATCCCAGTCTCTGAATAAACAAGGCGATCTGACGCCGCTTCTAATTGGAGGTATATTGCACGGTCGACGACACAATTAAGTATACATTATTATGAGTATTTCTTACGAAAGTTAGTAAATAATTGATTTAATACACAAGGATCTCCCGTTAGATTAAGTGATAACCTACGGGTGGGTGGCTAGTTCGGATTGGATGCGGATGGCTCGGTTGGTGTGATGCATCTTGTGGGAGCCGTATTTCTAACGGTGGACTGTCTAGTCTAAGACGACGACGATGGCCTATGATATGAACGTCCCTTGGGACACACATAAATCCACCAAGACCTGAGAACTACCATCTTCTTTTTATACATAAGAATGTTTGTTCATGTAAGGAATTGAATAGGAACTTATCTGATGAAGAGGTGGCCTCACTTCACCTAAAACTAAATTGGTCGTCGAATAACCGTTTGAAATATTTTTGAATGAAATTCAAAGTGGGATGGAGCTACGGACATTTTTTTCCGTTTGTGCAATTTCGAGGTAAATTTCCATTTGAAAATAGCAGCCGCCGCACACACAATGACTTTTTAAGCACAAAAGTGGAGTAACTTGGTGTGAACAGGTTCACGTTTGAACTCACGTGGGATTGAAGCCATAAATTCAAAAAGCTGGAAAACAGAAGCAATTGTTTATGAGTCTCGTAAGACTTTTTTTTTTGTTACTATTGCCACAAAAATGCCATTTGTATAAACCGCTTCAATTGTACTATAACCGACCTTATCCCATCGGCAGAAATATTACCACCAGGACAGGAAAAACTACCTTGGCCAACCTGGTCTGTCCACCCAGGTAGGCAAAACTTATCTGTTCACATCGACGACTAATGTAATTAATGTGACTGCGGTGCATCTCCCCAAACCTTAATTGACTTTCTTACATCCTCCGCCGAAATCAAACTAAGGACCATGTATTGACGCGCTCAAATTGCCATGACATTTGCACCTTGGAAGACTTTTATGAGGCTAGAACAAACTCAATCAAGGTTTGGTCCACTCAAGCAGTGGTCCAAATTAATGAAAGCGTCGAACCATCATCAACATGCTAAGTGGAAGAAGAACTTTAAGTTAAACTTTCGTATGAAAAACTACCTCCTAAGCATTACTTTCATGTTGGACAGGGTGTAAAAGAAAAGCTTAGAATGTGGCAGTAAGCCTCTTCCCAGGCTTACTTTAAAAGCCAGTAAATGGGATGCGAGGATTTTGCTTACCACAATACATCTCATGTTTCTCCTAATAACCAGAGTGAATATCATGAATATCAAATCGTCTAGTGGTTCTAGAACTCATGATGGTCTGCCTACTCCATCAGGCATTATAGGCAGGAGTGTGCAGATAAATATACATAAAAATAGATAGATAGATATACAGAGCGGCAGAGCAGCAGTTTGTAAACAGTCGGCAGAGTTACTCTTGCATTTAATCGAATATTTTATAATTTTTTGCTCGGCAATTCGCAAATAGTACTTCTGAGTAAAAGTCATGACTTTATAAAATAACTGCACCTTTCCATGCCACTTACTCGATTCGTCATCAGCCCATGTACAGAGGAGACAGCTGCAGAGATACCTGACCAGCCCTACCGGATAAAGATGAAGTGGTCTATGACAAAACATAAAATTTAAAAATCGTGATTAAGCGTAATTGTTTATTTAGTTGACAAAACTATATTAATATACAAAATATCATTGAAATACCTACAACATTTCGTAAAATAACTTCATCCTTATTTCATTTGGGTATCTCTGCAGCTGTCTGTACGTCCCGCCATGGGGCACGGGCCTCCCG
The DNA here is from genome assembly GCA_949987775.1 of Aproaerema taeniolella. Taxonomy (NCBI): domain Eukaryota; kingdom Metazoa; phylum Arthropoda; class Insecta; order Lepidoptera; family Gelechiidae; genus Aproaerema; species Aproaerema taeniolella. The sequence continues at coordinate 8,923,522 of OX465246.1, forward strand.
ACAAAGCGGCGAAGGAAGTTTTTAGGCCATAGTTTGTTACGTTGGCCCAATGTGGATTAGTGGTTCCCACCTTGCAAAAAGTTAATTTTTTCGTACTTAGGTACCTGTAATATGAAATTTCCATTTGTTTTTTTAATAAATTGTTACTTCTTTTGGATTCATTCAAGTCGTTTTTTCAGTCAAACTGATATAAAAGATAGTGCATTAAAATTGGGGGCTTATTAATCTGACGAAATGTTAAAATGGGTGGTCGAATGCGAAAGCGTGACACGACGGCGCCACGGTTAAAACCCGGCTAATTAAATAAATGAAAACGAAACTCGAATGTTTTCATTCCATTTACCGTCTCTTTGCTTGCTCACCGCCGACGGACGGCCGTATGCAAAGTGTATTACAATATTTTGTAACACGTTATCCACTCCGCGCCTGTATCCATTCTATCTGCATTTTCATTTTGCGAGATATCCTATCTGACCTGGATATTCGCTTGAAAATATGATTGTTTTTTTTACCTACGCCACGTAGGTATTCAATGTAGATATCCAAAGCAGGTATTCAATTTATATTACACTACAAGTTGTATCAGGTAATACAGTTTTACGAATACCTGCTTCATGTCAGCCGCAAGACGTCCACTGCTGGACATAGGCCTCCCCCAGGGATCTCCACCTTGATCGGTCCTGCGCCACCCGCATCCAGCGGCTTCCCGCAATCTTTACGTATTGTAGTAAAGATATTAACTTTACGTAGTTAAGTATTGAAAATAAGTTCCGGTAGGCGTAGGCCTTCCTACGCCTACCGGAACTTATTTTCAATACTTAACTTCAATACTTATTTAATACTATAAAATATTAAATAAGTATTGAAGTACTTTTAAAAATGTTTCTTACATCGTCAGCACTGAGTGTAATGCAATAACACTTATATAAACATAAAAGTTGAAATAGTCCAGTAACATAACAGTCTATGTTAGCTTTTTTTAAGGTAAGAAAAACAATGAACACAGTTTTACATTTAACTATATTAATTTTATAGACTAGTGCGGATTAAAAGATTTTTTATTTAAAAAAAAATAACACTTTGATGATAACATACTAAAGCTAAATGATATTTCCACGATTTCCACTTCTTTTTTAATTTAAACAACTTAGCAATAAAAACTCCAAAATAATTTACATCATAAAAACTCTTTGTCATTCGACATAAAGCGGTCCACCCAGTGGTAGAGTTCGGAAAGTCATTTGTGCGATTATCTGTCTCGCGGAGCACATCATAGGCTTTATGTACACTCGATAGCACCTCTAGTAAACTTTTGTTGTGATGCCACTCTTATTCAAATGATATAGAGCTTATTCATAATACTATTGTGATCATTGCTTCGTGCTATAGAGACAAAAAAAAATTAAAGTTCTCTTCAATCTATGAAACTCTTCATTATAGATTTAATCCAGTCATGGCGCCAAATTCGGCATTCATTTTGAGGGTTATTAGATGGAACATGAGTATAGTAATGATATGTTGTCAGCCCACATAGAGCATATATAACCCTCGTGTCCCATTTACTGGCTTTAACAGTATGCCTGGAAAGAGTTGGCAGCTGGCATAATCTATTTTTTTTCTTTGCCTCCCAGACCACCATGGAAGTCTACATTAAATGAAGCTGGAATATCGATTAATTGTTGTTATTTTTTTTCTTTAACAAAGATTGCAATCTGTGTGTCACACAGTCAATACCTTACATTCGTATCCAATTTCGGTTTTATTTAAACTATTTCACCCGTTGGCTTACTAATTTGGAGAAAACTTAAATTAATATTATTCGTTGGATGTACCAATTAAGAAAATCGACCGTAAGTACACATATTTGGTCTTACTAATAATAAATTATACACTGCGTATAACACGCGCAAACACTGTTTTTCATAGGTATTTGGTTTATAAGCTTGTACTATGCATTGTGTATGTATTATTGTTTCTATGCAGTCTTTCAAAAGTTTATATTATATTTCTTCATTATTTTTCTACCTTCTTTTCTAGGTCGATTATTTAAATCAAAATATGGTTAAAGAGGAACTTTATATCCGCTTAATGAAGAAAAATACGTAATATTCAAAAATTATTTTCGCAAAGAACGAATAAAATTAAATTTCTGCATATAACGAAAGAGATATAAAGGATGTACGGTTGCATGTGGATCGAGTAAACATGCACAATTGCACATTATCTCTAGACACACCAAAATTTGCGCTTTCTGCACAATCTATTCCACATTGAGCCATTCTAACTGAACCGTCTATTATCTCTGGCATTATTGATGTGAGATACGGTCAGCTGAGTGTTTAGTTCGCCCTGGGGATCGTGGCCCACTAAATTCCAACACTTTATACCCTCTGCCCCCCATTAAGATTACCAAATTATGAATCCAGCCGGATTCGCGTAGTAGCACTTGCCTTTTACTCAATGAAAATTCTTACTTATGTATTATAACACTTTATTGTACATAACTCTGCTTATAACTTTTAAACGGCTGAATTAATTTTGATCAAATGTAGCTAAGAACCATCACGATCAGGTCAGCTTTCAAACAAAAAAAGCCGCATCGAAATCGGTCAATTCGTTTAGGAGCTACGATGCCACAGACAGACACTCAGATACATAGTCATACAGATACACATACGTCAAACTTATAACACTCTTTTTTGTCGGGGGTTAAAAACAGTTGTTTTAATGTCTGGATTTGAATTGTAACCCTTAGATACAGCCATTCAATTCTTAGCAAATACAGTTTAATTCTAGTATCAAAGTCACTGTTTTCAATTACATTTATGTGATACGTATGAAGGCAGCCATGGGAGGTTATTTTTCTTTTTGGTCTTTGCTAAGTCTATGCCAGCACGACACGATCAATGAACACTCTTGCTAACTTAATTAGAATAAGTCTCCGTTTAGTTGCACTTAGGCCGTGATTGCTCCGCATACACACCCACAGGCACACGCATAGCGCATATATACACACACACACTTGAAGTTGTTCTCGGCCTTATCAAATATTTACGACGACGGACCAATGTCCCTTACGTTACGCCCTTGGGCTACACAAACCTATGGGATCTTTCGTAAGATTTGTGAGATCCTTTTTACTCGAAAAACTACTCGTTTCTTTGTCTTAGAGGTCCCAGAAGAAGGAAAATGGCGGTGTGACACGACATGTAATATTATAACTCATTTAAATGCGATCCCAAAAGTTTGATGAATTTGATGAAGTTTTCGTCAACCATAAATTTGTATTTACATTATTCTCCGATTTATTCACCAATACCAAGACGTTTTTACCCTTTCAAAGTGCACATGCTTACTTTTCACATCATAGTGCACAAACATACTTTGTTAGTCTTAAAAATATTGTTTATAGAATGTAGCCTAAAAGGCAGTCATTCATAAACAAGAAAAAACAATTTCCCGGTTCTTTTATCTCGGTAGGAAAAAATCCTGAAAAGCTGGTTGCAGGAATTCATCGACAAGTGCAGAAAAGGGAAAAAAAAGAGAAAAAAAAATCAGGAAAACTTTCTAGAGTTAGAATTTAAAAGGAATAGCCCTGACCTGGAAATCCTAATCCTTCGCTTGGCAAGCAGACATCCGCTAACTCAGCGCGGAATAACTTAGGGGAAAACAAAATCTAGGCCACAGCTAATTCTGAACTGGAATCACAAATTGCAATTTTCTCTCGCCCTTATAACAGCCATTTACCTCATGATAAGAATCTTTTTATTCGTTGTAAGGGAAGCTATGTCGGTAGACTTCGGCCGTTGATTGCCAAGTGCCCAGGAGGCCAGATTTCATGGGCCTATTGCCATTCACGCGTAGGAGAAAGTGATCGCTGGGGTGGTATTATTTAAATGTAATCTTTTTTCGATACTTTTAAGCGATATCTGAGATAGTCTATTTAGGAGCTATCTTAAAACTAATGGATGCAGTGAAAACTTCATTAACACGAGCTCAATTTGTTTTCGCTCAACGACACTTGCTGTAAGCTGTGGAGATTTCTGAATATAATGGCATTTTATATTTTACACTATATTTTAGCCGCAAAAGGTACGTTGATAGCGTAGGTAAGTCCAAAGAAAAAGGAGGGTAGGTAAGTCGTGGTTGGCGAATTAAATTAAATATTTTTAGTGTAAAGTAAGTCACCTGATCCAGTCCTTACCTATGAAATTGACGATATTTTATCAAGCTTTATTTAATTCATAATTTATTTGATTGAACAGCCCTTAACAAAATGGTTTCTTTATCTAAAAACTTGCTCATATAATGGAGAGATTCAGTGAAATTAATATATTTTTGAAGTGAAAATTTCTTTAGCGGCGTTGTGCACTTTGACGTATTGGGTAAAAAATGTTAAACTCGCGTCAGGGTCACGTGTCTGTCACGTGACCCTGATCGAAAATCCGTAAGGCAGAGAGGTGTTTAATAAATATAGGAAATTAAAACTGCAAAAGTCAAGATATCACGGAGGGGTGTTTGATAAAATAGGAAATTAAAAGTGCAAAGGTCAAGATGTCATCCGGTGTCAGCAAAGAAAAAATTAAATTAAATATTAATGCACAACGTTAATGTTCAAGTTTTCACTTCTGCCGGCACTCCCGGAGTGCAACCCGTTGTTTTTTCACTTTAGATTTATTTACTGAAAACGAAGCTCAAACATAGCTTGTTTACTGTGTTGACCGTTTCAGTGCTTATTTTTGCTGTACCTTAGTTACAATTAAAAATTTGTTTGGAAAATGTTTTTTAAATCTACCCATAAAATTTTGTTAAATTTAGATTTCGCATATCTGAGAAAAATCCAAAAACGTTAGTATGAAAAAATGAATTTTCTAAAAATATTGTATGGAAAACGTCAATTTCATAGGTAAGAACCTAATATATGTAGATTTAAAGCTTTCCTTTTTTTTTGTAACTCTTTGTAAACGTTCACGTCCATAAAAAAATACTTGTAAGCTATTTATAAACCGACTTCAAAAAGAAATAGATAAAATTTATTGGCACATCAATCAAATAACACTTCTACTCTAGACTGGGAGTGAAAGAAAGAACTTAGAATGTACCAGCTTCCAACTCTTCCTAGACATACTGTAGGAATCAGTGAGTGGGACACAAGGCTTTTGCTTGAGCAAAAGGCTGAAAACCTGTCACCACTATACTCATTTTCCATCTAACAACCCCTTAGAATAAATGTCAAAAGTTTCTATGTAGAACTATATGACGTTCTGCCCACTCCGAAAGGGCGTGATGGATAGAAACGTAATACGTTAAAAGGGACTATTTAAAAGTAGTTTCTATACAGGGCTTTAGGTATCTCTGTTTCAACCTCTAGGGTGGTTGATCACTCCATAAAACTGAACAACTTTCCCAAGGAACATAGGTCAAAATACGAAAAAAAAATTTGAACTCCCATACAAACTTTATCAGCATTTAGCGCATTTTGTATGGGAGATCAATTTTTTTTTAATATTTTGATCTATGTTTCTATGGAAAGTTGTTCAGTTTCATGGACTGATTTAGCACCCAAGAGGTTGAAAGACAGGTTGGGTTTTGCTGGACAACAAAAGGCTGATAACCTGTCACCACTATACTCGTGTTCCATCTAATAACCCTCAAAATAAATGTCAAAAGTTTCTATATAGAACTACATACATGACCTTCTGCCTACTCCAAAAGGGAATGGGTGTCTGGTCGTATAGAAACATAATACGTTAAAAGAGACTATTTAAAAGTAGGTTCTATATTTGGGACAGTGGAACATTTTGTACTAGATAGAAGAGAAGATTTTTTGTCTTTTCACAAAGGTTCATTAAAAGTTACACTGTATTGGGCAGTGAAAATAAGTATAGTCTTATTGCTAGGTACATTCCCATTTGCTCTATCACAAACAGGTAAATGTACCGACCGCTATAAAGATTGTGTTATATGTTTGTTTACTCCGGTGTCCCCGCCTGTCAATCTGCCCAGATTGGATCCCGAATAGCAGTGAGCTATCGCCTTTTGTATTACTCCTTTGGGAAGCGGATCTCAAATCTCGGTCCTTTGCCTTGCTTACCAAATAACAATAGATTTCAACTCCCCCACTCTCTTTATAGTGCAGGTATTTTCACCTTATTGTGCTTTTGCTGCGTAAATAGGAATAAAACCGGTGCAATGTTGGATAATACTAGTGCTACACACTCAAAGGCTCATATTAAGATTTTTTCTTTTTGTCGTGGGTCTCTTAGAACATACACAAGGACATACATGAACACCAATTACCCAAAAATAAACATCTGCTTCTTACACAAATAATTTCCCCGATAGGGAATCGAACCCAGGGCTCGTCAATCAAGAGGTTGCACCAGCTACCACTCGTCCAAACCGGCTGTCAAAATTTCGTCGTGTTTGTGTCGGTACCGTTCTGAACATGACGAGTTATATTTAGAAATATAAAAAAAGAAATTATAGAAGTATTATAAAAAATAGAAATTATTTTTAAATTACTAGTATAGATAAAATAAACTGTTTTTACTTCAAATTAAAGTTTTATAATAAAGACTAGTTAGCCCACTAAATTGTTAAAAATTCCAAATTGAACCCAGTACTTAAAAATCGAAAATAAATTCTCAACTTTCATTTCTAAAATAAAGTAAAAAAGCATCGATAGCGCGTGATTGCGGCGACGCTGCTCAATTTCCGTGGCGCGGTAACGTGTTCGACTCCCGTCATATTTCAGTCGATAGCGTCGGCACCTCATACCGAGTACGTTTATAGCATTATTATTTAATTCAAGAAAGACGAAAAATTTAAAATTTAAATTCCTTACAAAGAAAATAACTTTACTTGAAATTAAAATGAAGTGGGCATCAAATAAATATATACTCACACCTAATAATCCTGTCTGTAAAGGTTACAACTACTTTACAAACATACTGAGACTTATTAGATGTACCACATGGAATTTTCTACGAAGACATAGCTGACTATCAAGTTGTGTTCTTTTAATTTGTCTGCAAGAGTTTTCTATAAGAAGTTTACACATACAAACCCAACATTAACAACCTCTCATGTATTCTTAAGCAATGCGAGTGGAATGCAATGAACATGGTGGTAATAGGTCGCGTGCTAGCCCGCCGCCGCCGCCGCGCCGATGTCAACACGACCCTCTAGCTGCACTGCAGTGCGCCACTCTAAGGGAACCTTCAAATCCCCATTACCATTATGTTATAGCGTGCTGCATTTGCAACTGCAGCGGGTCAGTTTTAGGCCACATTTGTTTGCAGTGTTATCAACCAATCTGACTAAAACTTGGACTTATGTGTTCTCTACTTATTCTCAAATCTTATTTTACAGGAATAGCTTAATTAAAAGGAATCAAAGTTAAATAATAATAATGATAAGCATTTATTTGTCCATTAAAACATTTAGCAATTAAAACAACAAAACAATATTTATAATGTTCTAAGGACAAATTGGTCTGTGGCCCCAGAGAGACAATCTTGACTATAGATAGAAGGACAATCTTGACACAGTAGTAGAAGAGGTGTGCTGACTAGTACTGAATTTAAAAAAAAATATCTGTAACTGTGTCTGTGTTTTTTTGTTTGAGAGCTGACGTAATCGAGATGGTTCTTAGCTACGTTTGATAAAAACTGGTTCAGCCGTTTAAAAGGTTATCTATACTAATATTATAAAGAGGAAAGATTTGATTATTTGTTTGTTTTGAATAGACTCCGAAATTACTGGACCGATTTGAAAAATTCTTTCACCATTTGAAAGCTACATTATCCCCAATGGACAATTGGACATAGGCTACATAATATTCCCAAATTCCCACGGGAATGAAGTCCCGGGCGGAGTGCTAGTAAGCTATAAATGTCGGGGTTGATACTTTTTATTTAAGTTATAAGTAGGTATTTTGATTATCTATTCCTCCTAATTCCGAACCAATAACACGAAATTCATTTTGATGCTAGTCTAATAAATCAAATAACCAGTCACTTCCAAAAACATTGATCCAAACATCCCCTACAAAATAAGCCTCATTTTGCAAGTAGAACTCATCCAATAACCTTGCAGATTTTCTTAAAGAAATCCGATTTCCCTACACAAGAATTTCAGCCCCAGCGGTTGACTTATGCATATCAATTTAGCCTTCAGAAGGAAAATTTACTTCGCAGCACCGTAGTCGTAACGTATTATATTATAATGGAGCATGTTATGTCCGTATTCATTATATTCTTTGCACGTAAAAAATAAAAACTCCTCAGAATCTTGACGGCATCGTATGAGAAAGTAACGTAGCTAACTTATATGTAATTCGGAGGCCCGTGTGCGACCCGCGGAAATTATTAATGTAGAAAAAAGTTACAAAGACTGGAGGCCTATCCTAAGTAAGTTCACTGGAGGTACGTGATTTTACTTCAAAGTGTTTTTTGTTTTGCGAACGAGGATGCAAACAAGGAAAGCGTTTCGTAGTATGTTCTCTCGTCATGAAACATAGATGGGAACCTTGTTCATAGCCCGCGGCCCAACAAACTGTACAAACTTAACAGCATGTTCTCTACCAGGAGAAATTTGTTCTATTTTGTATAACAAGAAAAGGAACCTAAACGAGCTCTTTATTAAATCGAAGCGTAATCCATCGATGTCTGTGCTGTTATAGGAAACATTTTTTGTAGCCTTATTTGAATAAAAGCAATTTCTCTATCCAAGTAGGTCTCTGGCAAGACTACGAAATAGTACTTTCTAAATTTATAGCTTTTAAGAAAGGGGTTAGCCTTTCATTCCAATTTAAGTTGAGTCAGAAGTTATTTAGGCTGGTGCTATAATTTACTTTATTCTGAGAATCTTTTTCAGAAAAAGTAATTCACAAGCGAGCTCAAGCCAGATTGCTTTTAGTCGAATCAAGATACGAGACCAGATATTATTAATATAATATTTCTTGGTGCTCTATGTCATTAGCTACTTTTATAAGAGAGCAACAGTAACTGAATGCTAACCAGTCGGCGCTCAGAAGCCTCCTCTCATTTCAGTCCCAATGATAATAAAAAGAAATGGAAAAGTTGTCGCCTGCGTCAAATGAAAAAGTTATGGCACGTGATAATACTGCAAAGATATCCACCTGGCGGGCCCCAAAACTAATTACCAACTCCTAACTTCCTGAAAACACTAAAATATTCGGCTAAAAACGTCACCCTGCGAGATACTCGGCTAGAATAACAAACAGGGGGTTGTTTGCTAAATATTCATTTGATAAACTTCTCATCGTAGTGCTCTTTTAATTATACCCTCTTCATTAACACCACTGGAAACTAATTTTAATATTTACACGCGGAGGCTTTATTGTTTTGTACGAAACTTTTGTTTGGCAGCAAAGAGAATATAAACCCTAGCGTTGACCTAGCACTTTTTTTTCCGCATATTCACTATATTCAGTAAGGATTTGTAATATGGCCCATGGTATGTTCCCCTTGTGGGATAAGTCCGTCTTTGTAACTTAATTTTATGTCATATTTATAACACTGTTATTTCCAATGTACTTATTTTTAACCAATATCCAAAAAGGAAGAGGTTCTATGTTCGACTGTATGTATTTTTTAAAAGTATGTTCACCGATTTCCCCGCCAATTATGGTTCCATATAAATTTTATCGAAAATTATTCAGCGCTTTTAAAGAAAAACAAAAACAAAAAAATACTACAAACCAGAACATCATCTAAATAAATGAGTGACATTTTCGTTTGTGGTTATCTGCTAATAGACATTGTAGTTTGCAAAAAATACTAGTTTAAATCTACTTTGTGCGAACTTTTGTTGGGATTAAGTACATTATGTTTAATGTACAGTAAAGGTTTTTACAATACAATACAATATTGGAGCGACAGCGACTACATTTTGACCTTCGTGACGTTAAGAACGAAAAATCTTGGTAACAATCCATACTATAGTCATACATTATTTTTAGCGATATTTTAATTAAATATACGATTATAGGTTATAAAAAATGTATATTTGCAATTTCCTATGGAAGTATATATCAAGTTTTTTAATGTTTAACAATGAGCAGTAATAGGAATAGGGTTTAGAGATAATATCAGTCGGCCATTGATCACAAAGTTGATCATTCAGGTAATTTTCCGACCGTGTGCCATGCGTTTTTAAAACGATATTATATTACGTAGGGAAAATGCAGTGGGCTTACGGGCAAACGGTAGAATCAACAATTCTTTAAAATTGGAATGTAAAAAAATCAGCGCTGTACATTTGTTTCCACAGTAGTTTTTTGGTCAGATTCGGGATTAAAATCATAATATTCACTATTTACCGCACTTAAGTTATTTTAACTGCTTTATTATTCATCAACAAAACTTACAATTTATAATTTATTGGAACTACAACTACTTGTCGCGTTACGAGTATATCGCTCATAGATGACGGAAACAAGTCGTAAAATTGAAACGACTTTAAACACCGATCGTCGCCTCTAATGTACGTCATAAAACACTCAACATGGACTCTAGTCACTTACTTTTAAGTGGCTTGAGCCAGTTATTTAAATACCTACTTCATGCCCTTATCTCTATAAGATGTCATTAAAATATGCTAATTTTTTGCTTTTGCTTAGCTGTGTCTGTCCAACTGTTGGGCAAAGGCTTCCCTCTTCTTTCTCTTAACGATTTCGGTTGTGTGCTGTATGCGCCGTCTCTGTAAATGTAAACCACCAACGTCTCTTTGGTCATCTTTTGCTTCTTCGTCCCATCTAATATGTTAACATTAAACAGAACGATTTTCCTGAAAAACATCGACTACACCTACGTATCATGATGAAATATAAATCTCGTAATCATTTAGTGACCACTGTTTCACGGTTTGACCTGCCTATTTATGTATTTGAAGGTACATGGACACAAAAGTGTTAACTTATATCAAGCATTGGGACAGATTCTAAGGTCCGTATTATAAAACGCAAATCAGACTCTGATCTATACTTAAGAAGCATTCGTCTTTGTCACTTAAGAAACATTTACATAGTGAAAGAACGATGAAATCAATTTTTAAGTATTGAACAAGACTTGAGTCTCCTCTGTGATACGGGTCTGAGACGGACACGAACACCGAAACTCGGATTTGGGTGTTCTAAAATGTGATTTGGAATTCACATTCTCAGTTTCATTGCTTTCCTTTTAGGAAGTGACGTAAAGCCCTGGCGTGATTATTTCGACAGTACCACGAAATTGAATAGGTATCATACACTCCCATTCTTACTGGGGAAAGAATAAGAAGCCCTAAAGTTCTATTACAATCTTAACTTTTTAACAAAAGAGTTTTCTGAAAACACAGCTTGGAAAGTGTTTTCTTAACATACTATAAGAAACCTGAGAAATACTTGTTGCAGACTCTTTTTTTTTTGTATTATTTGTGTTGGTAAGAGTAACTCTTGACGCTACTATGGAAGAAATAATATGTTTTCTCTAATACAATTTTGATAACTTAAACTGAAAGTTTTGTAGAACCCCCGACATTTATTGCATTATATGGCTGAACCGATTTTAATAAAACAAAGCTAAAAAGCACCTTAATTAGGTCAGCTTTTAAAAAAACTACATCGAAATCGATTCATTCGTTTAGAAGCTACGATGCCACAGACAGACACACAGATACATAGACATAAAGATACACACATCAAACTTATAACATCCCTTTATTTGTCGGGGGTTAAAAATAAAGAACAAGGGCTGGCTTATCCTAAAATGTTTTTTTTTTAAAGAACTATGGAAAGCTAAAGCAACTACAGAGGCATAAGAACAGCAATAAACCGAATATTTGGAGTATTATTGCGCCGTTCGATTCCCACTAAAACGCAATAACCTGCCAAGAGGAACTGCTACGTACTCGCTTCGAGGTTCACCTCTCATACTGGAAGATATTTCACAATTTTATAGCTAGTATATACAGAAATAGCAAGTATAAATATAACGGTCGGTTTGATGGAGGTTAGTAGCGCTGCCTCTTGATCAGGGTTCTGAGTTCGATTCCCAGTCGGGGCAAATAATTGTGTAAAAAGCAGATTTTTGTTTGCGGATCGTGGGTGGTCGTGTCTATGCCTAAGAACTACCGCCAGAAAACCTGCTTCTTAATTAAAAAAGCCAGATCCGGTTCACCCGTTTAAGAGCAATGGTGCCACAGACCAATACACGTAGTGGTCCAACTTATAACACCCCTATTTTTGCGTCGGGGTTTACAAATGGGACCCGTAAAGGGTACAAAATGACTTTGCATCGTTGATCTCTAAATAGGGTACCTTAAATTAGTTATAGTTAGTGACGCTTAAGGGGTTGATTCTCCCTATGAAACTGAAAAGATTTCCCCAATAAATACATAAGAAATTCTAAAGATTTTTTTACTTTCAAAAATTATATAAGCTTATTGCAAATCTATATCTACGAGTATACTAATATTATAAAGAGGAAAGATTTGCATTTTTGTATGTAATGAATAGGCTCCGAAACTATTGGACCGATTTCAAAAATTCTTTCACCATTAGGATATATATTATCCCTGAGTAATATTACATAATTTTCCCAAATTCCCACGGGAACGAAGTCCCGAGCGGGATGCTAACGTAGTATAAAGATATGAATATAATTTGTATATTTCTACTCACTTTGCTTGCGGATTATCTACTTTTGTGGGTTGGTTACCATCCTTAGATTTTTTCTTTTTATTTACGCAATTAGTACGTACAGTGTTCTACGCTTAAAATAAATAAAAATAATTTACCCGCATTGGGCCAGCGTGGTGGACTATGGCCTAAATCCCCTTCGTGTTTCGAAGGGGGGCCCGTGCCCTTCGGTAGGGACGTATATAATAGGCTGTTAAAAATATATAAATAAAATTTAAATAATTTATCTCTTAAGCTTGATTGCATTCTATATATGGGCACTCATTAATGGCGGAAGGGTAAGTCCAAGAAACCAGTTCGTTAGTAAAATGACGTCGCTCGTAAAACGATATTACAGTTTGATACGCCATCCGAGACCGAATGTGCCACTGGATAGCCACTTAGTGCATTATTACTTATCTATAGACACTATTACTGCGGTATCTAGCCTAAACGATGCTATTACTAACACATTTCTAAATTAAACTGTTACTACATGTTATGTACAACATACCTAGTGCAACGATACTTGTTTTCCTGCAATAGTTACTTACTTTGAGACGTTTTTTAAGTGAAAGCATTACGTTTGATAAGTGGCAGTAAAGCTACTTCTTGATCGATAGTTTGGCGTTCGAATCTCGGTTAAGAAAATGTGATGTAGTTTAAGTATAGTGGTGTCTGTACTTTAATGCGTCCCAAAGAGCGCTTGATGCAAAGCGTAACTTTGTATGGGCGTTGTCATATTTATTTTAATTATCAATAAGTAGGTAAAAGTATTAAATAGGCTGTACTGACTGATACCAGTCCCCTAATCCAATTAACATCATTCAACTTTTAATTGTGAATTAGTACAATAACTGCTTAAAATGCAGCCATTAGGGAACTAACAACTCCAGGCTACCACAAGCTTAAATATTTTTATGAAACTTGATAACCCCGCCAGAATGGTCGCCCGCAACACATAAATATTACCTGCTTCGAAGTTCCTGCCAATATACGCGGGAATTGTAAAAACTCCTTTGTTAAAAGGAACAAGTAAATAAAATTTTGTGCAGAAAAGTTTGAAATGGAGCCCTTCGTTTGCATATCAATCGGTATTACCTATATTTTCGTTAGGGCTCACGCCCCTTCGCCGAAGAATGCCCTAAGCATTTTATTACATTCCCTGCACGTAAAATATAATATCCCTACCCACACAGACGTACGCGTTGTGAGCAAATATCTAAATGTAATTTCCATGCGTTGTCCCTGCTATGTTTTCCCAGAAAATATTAACATGAAGGCAAGGGGCTGAATCTCTCCTAAGTAAGTTGCAAAAAATGTACGTGATTTTACTTCAAAGTCCCTTTTGTCTTTATGGAGGGAAGGCATAAAAGTACAGGCACGGGAATGGCACATACAAAAAAATTACGCAGCGTAATGATGATGTGCTCGCACTTTCCTTGAAAACAAAATATTTTCCCTTACAGTGACAGAAATGTATTCAACAAGGTTACTATTACGGAGAAATTTAAGTCGGCCTGTCGTCAAGGGAGACAGCTTTCTATGAAAACTCGCATCTTGAACCATTAGGAACGAAACCCATTTAAAAACGAAGTTACTTAAGATATTCACAAAAATCTGTCACTTGTTCATTCTTATATTTATTACTCAGTAAGTCAGGGAGACGTTCTAATTTCTTCTGCGTCATATTTGCTAAAAATCGTCGTGTAATTCTTTGTTTTCTCTACCTCACTGCCTATTTAATGTATTATTTTTTTAGTATGTGAGATATTATTATATACAGATGCATCATAATTTACTTTGTTTACTGAAAGTCATATAGAAACTCGACATAATACGGTGACTTTAAATTTGTTAATGAAAATTAAGGATGTGAAACAAATTTTCCCAGGGAACACATGTCAAAATATTTAAAAAAATTGCGTTTACATACAACTTGAGCGATCAGCTGATTGCCTCAGCATGAAAAGTTGAATTTTTTTTAAAGATAAAGTATAGATTCCTTGATAAAAGTGGTTCAGTTTGATGAGTAGAGTTACCCCCTAAAATTTCTCCAACTAGTTTGAAGTGACCTAAAATACGTGATAGAGTCTAAGAGAAACCGAAGTGATCATTACAAATTCTTGAACTTTCAACTCCAATTCAGATTTTCCACCAGAAATGTCAAAGTCTGATAAAGGTCCCAAATATGTTTTTGATTCCGAAAAAGTTAGATCAATTTGAGAAAAAATGCCGATACTTGATAATAATAATTCGGTTAATAAAAAGAAAGTGTAGCTATCAGGGCCACGGGTGGTCATCAGCGACTCAGTAGGGGAGGAAACCAACAGGCTGAACAGTTTCTCTCGAATGTACGGGAAATTGTTTAATGCTGTTACTCAAATGTACAACTAATGCACTATTTCACTCGATTACGGCGCCGTTAGTCTGTTATTGCTTTAACTAGCATACTTACTTCGTAATGGAGAATGTAATTTCTAACTCTGTTGTTATCTAACTTACAGCATGTATGCTTTAATAGCTTATGTCTTGCTTATTTCACTCTACATACTCTAAGTGTTTATTTAATTTTATATTATAGTGTTATGCAAGGGAATAACCACAGTTTTTTCAAACCCCTTATTCTTCCCGTTTCTTGTTTGGGGTACGCCAGAAGCATTTCATAGTTTGGAGTTAGACGGCGTAGTGTGAATTCGCCAAGAATATTTATTTATTTAATGTATCAAGATCCGACCTCTCGTTCTAACGCATTAAAACGATCTCGGCATAACTAAATTATCTCACGCGCGTTTGCTTATTAATTGTGAAGCGATGGCCATCTGACTCCACTTCCTTTGACCCTGCTTCTGACTCCACTTCCAGGGCAACCTGACCGGATAAGGTCTTTTTAATGGTTTTCCTTCTCTTTTCCTACTAGAAAATTTTACTGAATACTAGCTATCCGCCCGTATTTTTCTTAACATGAAAAATAGATGTTGGCCGATTCTCAGACCTACCCGATATGAACACAACATTTTATAAAAATCGGTCCAGACAAATTTTCCTGACATCTATTAAGCTTCAAAGATTCCTCCAAGGTGACAACACAGCAAAATACTTGTGTCTACAGAGGGTCAAGTGACACAGTTGCAGTGATATTGAAATTCATTTTCAACATGTTTCTTTACGATGTAAGGCTTTACGACGGTCAGTCTTTAGAGACTGTGAAATATATGCTGACTACGAATCTTAAATTACGTCATCGGGTGACTTTGTAAAGACTTAGTTTTATAAATATCAAAAACAATGCAAAACAAAAATCAGGAAATTCTGGGAGAAAGCTACCATGCACGCTGCAATGGGAGCGAAAGAAAAACTTAGAATGTGCCAGCTGCTAACTCTTTGCAGGTATACTGTGGCAGCCACCTGTAAGTGAGACGTGAGGATTTTGCAGTACCGTGGGCCAACAACTTTTCACGACTAGTATGTTCCATTTAACTACCCTCAGAATAGATGTGAAATGGTTCGAGAAGCAGGTCACGTTCTGCCTACCCCGACAGAGATTATAGGCGTGAGTTTATGGATGGATATGGATATGGCGCCTTTATTTATTTTTGTTTAATTTTCTTTTTGTCTTTAGAACTTAAAAACTATCTGGAGAACGTGAAAACTATTATTAATGCGGGATTTTCTAATTGCTCAGAATTTTAATTGACAAAAGTGTCAATAGATGTCTGTCCTAACTAATTTTTGTACTAGAGGATGCTCGGGACTTCGTTCCCGTGGGAATTTCAAAAAAGCCTTTCTTTCTTCTTGCATACGTCATAAAATGAACTTTTGGGCCAAATTTCAGCTTTCTAATGCCAAAGGGCGTTGATGAGTCAGTAAGTCAGGACCTGCAATTTTATATATTTAGTTGTTTCGTGATATAATTTCATTTATATTTATTCATTTACAGATTAATCGGGTTAGATATTAGTTGATGTTTTAAATAACTTGTAAAATATTCTAATCACGCTTCAACTATGGAGTTTATATTTTCAACCGACTTCAAAAAAGGAGGAGGTTCTCAATTCGACTGTATTTTTTTTTTGTATATTTGTTACGCGATTACTCCGGCAACTGTTGTCCGATTTTCAAAATTCTTTGTTTGTTCGAAAGAGTATACTCCTGAAGAGGTCCCATATAAATTTTATCGAAAATGATTCAGCGCTTTTAAAAAAAATCAACAAAAACAAAATATACTACAAACTAGAACATCATCTAAATAAATGAATGACATTTCTGTTTGTAGTTATTTGCTAATAGGCATTGTAGTCCGCAAAAAACTAGATATCTACTTTGTGCGAACTGTTGTTGGGATTGAAGTCGGTGACTCATACGTTTTTAACGTGGAAAATTATCATAAAACCTATTGGTAGAGTATGAACATGGTTACGTATATGGTCGCAGAAAAACGTGAAACGCACAAGTAATTCGGTGTTCTCACCATAAAATATTAAAAAAACCATTCACTTGTACAGGCTAGCGATTCTGTAAAAATCAGTCATTGTCATTACACTGAAACCCTATCGACACTCTGACGGCATTATGAGATCAGTGGTCTCACAGTGCCGTCCAAATGATTATCGTTGCAATCTCAATCGTCTCTCAATAGTTTGAGAAAATGGTGGCGAGTTCCAGCCAGAGTCACGTTATTCAGAGACAATACGTAAAAATTTTCGAAACGTCAATGCCACTCAGAAGTAATCACTGTCAGTGACTTGCTATGATGTAATTATCATCTGGGGGCTCGGTAGTGCGTCCTTCCCAAGTAGAGCAAAAACAAACAAAAAAGGCCCCATTTTTTCTCGGAGCCCATTCAGGACATTTTCGAAGTGCGAATGTAACGTTAACCACTTCAATAAATTTTATATGGGTTATAAGTGTTCGTAAGTACCTACCTGTCAAAAAACTATCACACACCGTGTTGAACTCGACTGTCTAGTATCGAACTTCATTTTTTAAACCTGCCCTAAAGTATCACTGATTAGCTTTTAAAAATATATGTAATGGTTCAGTTTGTTGCCTGGAAGAAATAAATCAAAACGGCTGATAAATGGAGTCTTTGATATACTTATATTTTTTGGTGTACAATAAAAAGTATTGTATTGTGTTGTATTGGGGCTAATTGTTTTAGAAAATATAACTTATTTTATAACTCAAAAAAAACTTATGTAAAAAAAGTTCCTTGTTACACTCTGAGCCATTTCATTCAGTCTTAAAATAAATATTAATGCAAAACATGATAAATCTTACTTCATCTGATTTTCGTATTTTGAGCTGCTATTCTTATTTCTAATTGGAAAAATAGAAGTGTATTTAATTAAGTAATTTAATGTTACAGCAGAAAAATTTAAGAAATATATACTTAGAAGATTTTATAGTTTTCCTAAGGGATTATCTTTTGTATTGCGCACTGCCAAGGAGTGGAATTCTCTGCCGGCGTCTGTATTTTTGAACTCATACAATCCGAATATCTTTAAAGTACGAGTGAATAGGCTTCTTCTGAGTGAGTTCGCTACATCCTCGACCATATCTTTGCCCTGAGCTAGATTGAAGTCAAGAGCGAACCCATTCTTAATAAAAAAAACAACGAGTTGCACTCCGGGAGTGCCAGCAGAAGTGAAAACTTGAACATTAACTTAGTGCATTAATATTTAATTTAATTTTTTCTATGCTGACACCGGATGAAATCTTGACTTTTGTAGTTTTAATTTCCTAAATTTATTCTCCGCCTTACGAATTTTCGATCAGGGTCACGTGTCAGTCACCCATACTTGAAAGTGCAAAACGCCGC
The DNA here is from genome assembly GCA_949987775.1 of Aproaerema taeniolella. NCBI lineage: Eukaryota > Metazoa > Arthropoda > Insecta > Lepidoptera > Gelechiidae > Aproaerema > Aproaerema taeniolella. The sequence continues at coordinate 8,942,028 of OX465246.1, forward strand.
TAAAGAAGTTTTCACTTAAAAAAATTATATCCCACAACCTTTTTAAGTAGAGAAACGCAGTGCGAGCATGTTGCAAGACTTGCTTCTTTTTATATGTTTTTCAATTGGATAGTATTTAAATTGTCAGAATTTCAATTTCTTTATTATTGTCATTGAAGTATTATGTACAGTAATAGCTCAATGATTATTGTTATATATCTAACATAAAATGTACCGAAAGCTTTTAAAAACCAGGTCAGAAATAAGTAAAAGCTTGGAAACAGGCTTCAAATATTGTACTTTTGAACGGATTACGGGTATCAGCTGCTGCAGGTCAGTCTTTTTAGTTTTTATCACAAAAATTGCTCTTTTAATTTTTTTGTCTTTATCTTTACAAAATCACGAATTACTCGCGGTTCACGCTTATCTCTTTGCCCTCATAACCTGTGTGACGCTTGAGAAAAACATAATATTATGTTTTTTGGAAAACACAGCAAGAAAATAGGTGCATCGCATTTCTTATATTTGAATTCTTGAAGAAGTGATTACCACTTAGCGTTTATCTGTTTCATACCTAACTACGACGAGAGTCTTAGCTGACCAGTGACCATCTGACCCAGCTGACTTACATATTGGAAATTGCTCAGCATGCTGTAAATTATTTATATGAATTACTTTTATAAATTGCAACTTTTATTCTAGGTGTGAGTCGAGGGTTTAAACTTGTAAATAGGAACAAGAATTGAATCTGCACAACAGGCAAGGAGAGGCCATTCAAAAAGTTGATTTTTTTCATGAAAATGAAATAATTATCGGAATATCTACAAAAAGTACGATTGAGCATAGTTTTGCAGTAGTAATTTAATAATGATTCCTAATCTAATAAATTCCAAACATAGAAAGCATAAGGATTATTGGTTTTTCTGTTCCTTTCACCCAGTAGTTAGGTATTCTGAATGTTATCTGTCCTTATATTTACAATCAATGGAAACCTGCATTCATTGCTGGTTGCTGTTCCGGGACTGTATACGATACCTAAAACACTGTGTATGTGTAGTGTATACTATATAATCTCATTCCATACTCTATTTGACTATTCCAGAGCTTTTATAGAAACAATCTCTGGGGATTCTAGACAATACCTGATTTCATAATCTTGGTTTCATAAATTTCTATAATATAAAAAAAGTCGTGTTTGTTACAACACTTATAACTCGAGAACGGCTAGACCGATTTTGATCAAATTTGGTATGGAGGTAGCTGATACCCTGGATTAACACATAAGCTACATAATTTTCTGAAATTCCCACGGGAACGAAGTCCGGGGCGTAAAGCTAGTTATAAATAAATAAAACGCCATACACTCAAAGGCCCACATTAAGGTTTTCTCTTGTGTCGTGGGTCCCTCGGAACCCCTTATAAAGACAGACACAAACACCCACGACCCGACAATAAACATCTGCTTTTAACACAAATATTTGCCCCAACTGGGATTCGAACCCAGGACCCGTCGATCAAGAGGCAGTGCCACTACCACTCGACCAAACCAGCCGTCAATTGCTAGTAACATTATGGTAACATTATACTAGTCCATTGAAATGTTACATTTTTTAGGCCTTACCTTGCGTTTTTTAGAGGACGCAATTTTATTTTTTTGATGTGTAGGGGGGGTCAGTGTAAAGCTAAAACCAAGTTTGTGGGGTCGCCACCCTTGTCCCACGGCCGCCATCTTGAAAATAGGGGTTGAAATGGTTTTTACGGTATATCTCTTAAACTATTTATTTTATAAAAAAAATTTGTTAACATTTTTTGTTGCAAATTAAATTCTCTACAACTTTGGTCCAGTAACTTTTTGTCGTAGAACTATAAATAAAAAAAAAATGGTTGCCTGTAAAGTCGGTTTTACGGGCGAAGATTTTACGTGACATCGTCTTTTTCTCGGTAGAATATTTATTGATATGAATATAATTAAATTGCACAATAGGAACAAGGAACTCACACTAGATGAAACTGCGCGCGGCAGACCGATCATAGTTGAGTGGGAGAGAGACGCAAGGCATTCGGCGGGCCTCTCTCTCGTTCGGTGACTCATCGTAACGTTACCGAGCGTTACACTTTTTCATAAGTGACTCCCAGCCGCAACCTAATTTAAGACGTTGTCACGTCAAAAGTTATAAGCGAAAATCTTCAGAAATTAATGAAAATCATTTTTACGAAAAAATGATATCAGACCATTTTTGTAGATCGTTTTTTGAGGAACAACTTTTATTTGCATCATTTTTTCATTAAGTCAATAGCTAAGGTTTTACAGCGCTCCGAAGTGAGTACTATTTTTCAGTACTCTTAACTATACCTATATTATACATGTGTACTAATAATATGTCATCAGTTATTGTTTTTTTTATTATTTTTTTTACTTTATTATAATTTTTTTAATTAAAAATTTTGCAATTTTATTAAAAATTAATTATTCACTTCCTCCAACACAAGACACAGCTCGCTTTCATACTTTCCGAGTCTACCATCAGGTCCAGTCGTGGCTTGGTAATTAAAATGATCCTGAAGACTGGGGCTGGAAAAAATGTGGAAAATTATTGATGCCAGTGCAGAACTCAAAACCTCCAGCACCCCCTGAGCTTCTAAAATTGATTTTTTGCAAATGCAAAGGAAACTGTGGAGCGATGTGTGGATGTCGAAAAGCAGGACTGAAATGTTCTGCAGTGTGCTTCCATTGTTCTGGAGAGACTTGCAGCAACGTAATAGAACTCTCAGAATTAATTGATAAAAATGACTTTGATGATGAACCGCCAACATTAACACCCCTTCCTTCGCCAGTTCTCCCACTGGTATTTAATTTAGAAAGCCGATCAGATGCTGAGCCGCAGCCTGGTCCATCGAAACGACTGAGGACGGAGTAGTTGTAATTTAGAAAATCACCGTGGATTAGGCCTATCGGGGATACCACGTAAAAAAAAACGCGCCTCTAGACTCTACCTCGTGGGTGGTGGGGAAACGAGTCAATAATTAATTTTTAATAAAATTGCAAAATTTTTTATTAAAAAAATTATAATAAAGTAAAAAAAATTTAAAAAAATTTAAAAAAAAACAATAACTGATGACATATTATTAGTACACATGTATAATATAGGTATAGTTAAGAGTACTGAAAAATAGTACTCACTTCGGAGCGCTGTAAAACCTTAGCTATTGACTTAATGAAAAAATGATGCAAATAAAAGTTGTTCCTCAAAAAACGATCCACAAAAATGGTCTGATATCATTTTTTCGTAAAATGATTAAAAAAAGTTACATCGAAAAACATAATTTTTTTTCTCGAATTTCTGAAGATTTTCGCTTATAACTCTTTTATTTATAGTTCTACGACAAAAAGTTACTAGCTCAAAGTTGTAGAGAATTTAATTTGCAACAAAAAATGTTAACAAATTTTTTTTATAAAATAAATAGTTTAAGAGATATACCGTAAAAACCATTTCAACCCCTATTTTCAAGATGGCGGCTGTGGGACAAGGGTGGCGACCCCACAAACTCGATTTTAGCTTTACACTGACCCCCCCTACACATCAAAAAAATAAAATTGCGTCCTCTAAAAAACGCAACCCCAAATGTAACTTTTCAATGGACTATACAACCTTAATGCAATCTTACTGTTCAGCAAGTACTTGTAACTTCGTTCTTACTTAGACATAGACATACTTCTTTAAAAACTCTAGGAAATAAAATTTTCTAAAACATAAAATTCCAAAATAGAGTCAGAGATGTTTCGGCTTTTACCATCCCATAAGTACCACTTTTCAACCGACTTTAAAAAAAGGAGGAGGTTCTCAATACGACTAAGTTTTTTTGGGTTCCGTACCCAAAGGGAAAAAACGGGACCCTATTACTAAGCCTCCGCTGTCCGTCCGCCCGTCCGTCCGTTCGTCTGTCACCAGGCTGTATCTCGTGAACCGTGATAGTTAGTCAGTTAAAATTTTCGCAGATGATGTTTTTTCATTGGCCCTATAACAACAAAATTTGTTGTTTTTAGTATTTAATACTAAAAACCAGAATAAAATAAATATTTAAGGGGGCTCCCATACAAAAAACGTGATTTTTTTGCTCATTTTATAGAAAGTCTGTCTGAGGCTGTATCTCATGAACCGTGATAGTTAGACTGTTGAAGTTTTTACAGATGATGTATTTCGGTTGCTGCTATAACATCAATTACTAAAAACTAGAATAAATTAAATATTTAAGGGGGCTCCCTTACAACAAACGTGATTTTTTTGCCGCTTTTATAGCGATAATGGTGTTTATAGAGTCCGACTCGCAATTGGCCGGTTTTATAAGTAATAGTACGGAACCCTTCGTGCGCGAGTCCGACTTGCACTTGACTAGTTTTTATTTAATGTTTGTTCTTTGAAAAAATATACTCCTTTTCGAAAATTACTAGTAGTAGTTAATTTTTTTTTTACAAAAACTAAAATTACTTACAAACCAAAACGGCATCAAAATAATTAGTGACGTTTTGGTTCGTGGTAATTTGCTAATAGGCATTGTAGTCCGCGGAAAATACGATAACTGAAGAAATAAATCATGTAATTTTAAAATATTCGAAGTTCCACAGTAGCACGTTTATGCTACGGTACCCCACACGTCATCTTCCTCTGATGAAGAACTCCATCTCGACCATTAAACTTTATGCACTTGTCCTGCAAGTAACTTTCAACCAGGCGCTACAGGTAGGAAGGTACCTGATGGTAAACCAGTACCTCCCTTATCGTCCTCCAGGGTAACGAGTTAAAGGCGTTGTTGATATGAAGACTTGCCGCAATCGCGTCAACGTCGAGCGTGACTGTCGGAAACCGAACTGGTCATTCGACAGGTCGGGGCCGACGCTCCACAAGTGCGTGCTGAACCAGAGGAAATAATTCTTTCGAATAGTTTTCCGGCCTCGTCCAGCAGGCAAATGGGTCGGTATGCAGAAAGAGAATCTGCAGACCTGCCCTATTTCCTCAAGAACACCAATCGTGCTTCTTTTCAGCCCGTGAGAACCTAACCTAACCTAAGTTTAATTTCATTTAATATACAAAAACAAGAATTGATCTAAAGACCAAGCAAGCAAGCAATTTTTCATCAATGGTGTTCCTTAGAGATTTTAAAATGTCCTCTTTTCTCGTATCCATTAACATTTCAGAGTTTTATACTGGGTACATCATAGACATAGAAATAAGTTGAATACCACTTTCTAAACCAAAAGTCCTCAATGACCTGTATTTCTATACAAAGTATATACATGTATAGAGGTCAGTGAAGTTTCGAAAGACTTGTTGTAAAGTAGTCATAGACATAGAAAAAATAACTGTGCATGTCATAGACATCTATATGTCAGTTGTGCATTAACATGACTTCAACTTATTTCTATGTTTATGAAATGGAATAATACTTATATGGCAATGACCTATCATACAACTTATACCAAGTCAGTGTTTCATTGAGAAATCATTGAGAAACGATCGGTGGACATAGACAATGGATTTTGAACGATAAGTTTTCCATTTGGAAGTCATTAAGGTGTTCATTCAGCTTACACTCCACTGACACACTTCTGAGACACAACTTTCACCCTATCGAAACTCAACTGAAACCCTATCGACATCCAACTGGAGTTACAGAATCGAGGCCCCGTTCTTATGTTTATTTATTCCGTTTAACGAGTATCCCTATAAAGGAAACCGCCCATTAGAGAGCGCGTGCCGTGACTGTCCCTGACCAAACTCTTTTGACCGCATTTGATTTTTTTTGTGTTTCTGCTTTTTTCAAGCTGTTGTTACCTACCTTCACCCGAACTTAGTTGATATTGTTCACATTGAGCCCTTTAGTTCAAGATCATCTTAAGTAAGAGATAGGTAATTTTAGTTAAAAAATATACCCTTTTCACTGCTCTAGCATACGCAACGAGACTGAACTTTCATGAGAGTTAATTGTCAAAAAGTAAGCTTAAGTATAACAGAAGAAGTTTGCATTTCTTTTGCATTCGCTTGACGTTGTAAAATAATCTTGAAAGGACGCATGAACAAATAAAAACTTCTTGAAATACAGATAAATTCAATTTTCCTTGTGTGATTCGAAAGTGTATACTCTCATGAGAAAAAAGTCTCATTGCGTATGCTAGGACAGCTGGGTGTATACGACGGCGAAGAGAGAGTTGGTGGCGTTTGAGTAAAATACAAAACAGTTTCAAATGCATTGGTGATGTACAGAGAAAAAGCCGTGTTTCACCCAAAACCGATGAGCGTGTATGAAGCGAATTGTGAATGTAGATCAAGCGAAAGAGGTATGTTTGGATCATGGCAGGTGGAAATCTATGGTCTCTATTTACCTCAAAGGGACAAAAGCCTAAGCTTATGCGTGTATTAAATGTAAGAACCTTAAAATAATTTCTATTCATTACTTTGTATTGCAGTAAGAATAAAATACTCAAAGACCGTCTTAAGTGCTGTGCATTCACCCTGAGGGGAAAACTTGCATTACAACCGCAACTAAAGAAACTTACTCGCTGTTTCTTTCCCAAGAAAAGAATTAGAGCGAAACTTAATTGTGCAAAAATACGACGCAGCAGAAGCAAGTAACTCGATTATCGAAACGGTATTTCCTTCAGACAAAGCGATCGTATTCTGGGGCCACGAGCGAGGCTTCGTTTAAAGAAGTAATTACACGAGGAGTGAGTTCGGTTTCTGCGGTGATGGCATTAGTATGCGACGCGCGTCACTCCGCCGAGAGGCGATAACGCAAATTCGTTTGGCCGAACATCTCGCTAATAGAGTTTCACTAATTTATAAGGCCGTTAAGCCGCCGCAAGACCGGACCTGCGTAAAACTGTCCGCGGCGGACGTAAAAAGGATTTGATGGTAGACCCTGTTACATATTTGATGGAACTCAATCTTTCGCTGCTCGGCTGGAAGTAAGCACGCTTAATTATGGACGGTTTCTGCGGAATTATACGAATTGTTACTCGTACCTCGCGGTTGGGGATTGTTTCCTTGTTATATTTAATTAAATTTTCGATACGAAGCGTCTCGATATGAGTTATCGATAAATAAAATTGAGAGGTACAGGCCGCCCGATCGACATACATATTTATGACGATGGTAAGTATCAAAACTTGTTAGGTGCAGAGTATTTTACAAAGAATGATCGTCATCAATGTAAGGGTGTTCCTTTGTAATGAGAGCTCGGCAATAGCGGTACCCTGTGGGAGGATAATACATTCTTTTTATTTTTTTCTCTTTCAGCCTTACGTACATTATGACAGGAGTCCTTAATTAAAATCCCGATTAGCTTATAAGCCTGTGGCCGCGCACCTGGGATCAGTAAATTAGGCGAGCAGCGAGCGACTTGCAGACAAGAGGACCAAAACAATATACTTCTGCTCGCTGACATAGCTTGTAAAAAAATATCATAATCTTTACCATGAACTTCTTATCTATTTACATTTTGGTTAAGGAAGTTATTTTCCGATTTTACCGAAATATTCAAATATGTTTTAGAAATTCGGCACGTCTACAAAGGGTTTAATCTTTTTCGATATTCTAGGAACTAAAAGGCTTGTTGAAAACAATGTCGAGGGACGTACCCTATACTTAACCTAGGAGATCCTAGGTGAAACAAGAGTCTCCACTCAAAAATACAAATATTTATAAACTTCACATTTGCTATTAATTAAAATAATCAAGATTGCTCTCGCGATCAATGTCGCTGGCACAGCTAATATTTAACTATTTCTGAATTTCCAAGAAAAAACCTCTTTTTATCCGTCTAACAATAATTTTTGAAAGCATTTAATTTCAAGCTTATGAAAATTTGTTATTCCACACTAATATTATAAAGAACAAAGATTTTATTGTTTGTTTGTTTGCATAGGCTCCGAAAACTACTAAGCCGATTTGAAAAATTCTTTCGCTTTTAGTATGCTACATTGTTCCGAAATAACAAAGGCCACATAACTTTCCCGAATTTCATGGGAACGAAGTCCCGGGCAGATGAAAATATGTTAAATAACATTATCATAAATATGGTTGCTTATAGTAAACAGAATAACCAAAAATTAAATACTCACAAAATATAAGCCTCAAAACTTCATTTTATTTTTAAATTAACTTACTCGTAGCAAATTTTTTTAACAAGCATAGAAGCGCACCCTCAACTAAAAAGGGCCACTGTTTTGACATCAATTTCGTGAAATTGCCGTCTTGGAGTCAGATTAAAATAATTATGTCTCAGTAAAGCGTAACGTGGAGGTAAATATTCATAATTTATTTAGAAACATGAGGGCTGGCGCAGCCCACACAGTTTAGTTGGCTTGAGCGCCGTTATATCGTCTCAGCCACTTTATGTTAAGAAAATTTCATTTTAGAGAGCTTGCTCCCCCAAAATTTAGGTCTGATTCGGTTTAAATGACATTGTGCTGGGGATTTTGTGTTGTGTTTTGGAAATTAATGATCCGTCTGTTTTCGTGAGAAAATACCACTTATTCCCGTTTTTGTCCTGCTCTGTCAGTTCCTGTAATGTAATAGATTTTACATCATCATGCTCAGCAACTATTTTTTTTATTTTTTTATTATTATAGGATGGGTTAACTCTTGACATTAGGTCAAAGATGAGGTCGACGATGGAGCGAGTTAACCCAGAAAATGCCTATAAAGGCAATGGTACTCCAACGCACCAACGGAACACAGCAAGCTGTTTGGCGTCGGACTTCGGTAGGAGGGTGGTCGCGAACCAGACGGCCCTTTACAGAGCCTACCACACCGCATGAGACCATAGGACGACACCTCAGATTCAGAAAAAAATTAAGTGTCGTTGCCTAGGATGGATTACTAGGAGGCAGGTCTCATTTGTGTTTCCTTAGTCGCCTCTAACGACACCCACGGAAAGAGATGGGGTGGTGTTATTCTTAACCGATCACCACACGATCAAAACATTTTCGGATTATCGGCTGTGCAAAGAGGCTCTGAAAGATGGCATTTGCAATTCAAAATGCATTGTTTATAGAAAACGTTCCATGTTCCATTTTCAAAATCACTTACGGGTCGTAAAATCACTACGCTTGTTCTGTAATGGATTTTCATAGTATTTTACAAATCAAGCTAAGCAAAACTCCGTGGTGAAACAATCTCTTTTCTTATAAAATGTCACTTTACTGAAAATAATATTACGTTTTGTAATACCTATATAAATGTTTTATTTGCCTCGCATAGTTATGTAAAGTAGAATGCTTACCTCGGTTGCAAGAAGCTATTACACCCTCGAACTATATTCGCCCTTGCTCGCTTCGCTCGCTCGGGCGTCTAAATATCTCGGTTGCACTCGGTCCATTAGCACCCTTTGCGAGCTGCGCTCGCATGGGCACCAAATTGGATCTTGTTCTGTAATAGCTTTCTTACGTCCCTTGTGTAACAATCTACTATTCACATACCCCGAAAATGAAACGGAGCAAACTGTCTTATCATATTGTTTAAAAATATACTGCTAAAAATTCATTTTATCTTTAAAAAAATTCAAGAAGGCAATACACCCATAAACATAGTTTATTTTATTTTTTCTTAGCTTTTTGTTTCGTTTCATATTTGAGGTATGCTTGACCATGGTCCCGGATTTTAGAAGATCAGGTTTTCAAAATAACCAAGGTTAAGATGATACGGTGGGATACTTCAAAAAACTAATAGCCATGTCGTTAAGTGCCTTATCATGTTCAGAAAGAAGAGAGGAATAGGAAGACCTCAAATTACATAAATAAGATGAAAGACATGATGGTGATGGGAATGCTGGCAGATGACGCTCAAAACCGAAGAAAATGGCATCGAATGATTAAGAAAGCTGACATAGGCAACAGGAAAAGGGCCAAAGAAGAAGGTAATCGGAGTGGAACATAATTACATCGGTTAATGAACAGTGCATAACTCAGAATAAGTTATTGACGGCGGAAAAGCGATCGAACTCGGCATCTCTCGCTTACAACGTCGACTAAGCATGACTCCATCAATTATAGATAATATTAGCCAATGTTATTATTGATATTATTGTAAAATGCATGTGACGTACATGATCCTTTTTAAATAAATAAATACTGAATGCTTTTTAAAAGGATTTGTCAAACTTTCCAAGAAAAAGAAAACGCAATTCTTATCTTATGTCCCTGTCGGGGTAGGTTGAGAATCATGTGGTTCTGAATCACTTGACTCTACTTTTGATATACATTCTGAGGGTTAATAAATGGAACATTAGTAAATTAATGGAAGATCGCCTCAATACAACAATAACTTCACTTCTTAATTACTGTAAGCATAAAACATCCCCGTTAGTAATAAAATGCATAATAATTCAGATTTAAAGCTTTATTTAGTTTCGGTCACTGGTTCCCGTTAAAAATAGGTAGTGAAACAGTGCTGTTTGAATTTTATGACGAGTTTGATTTTATTATCTTGTCGTAAACTTGGATTTATGTATTGTTAGAGGTTAGTAGCGCTGTAGAGATTCGCTTATTTGCAGTTTTCACAACTTAATATTCACTTAAAATATAAAGACTTAATTCGATAAAGACCCATTTTATTTTATTTTATCTTATTACTTTTGTAGCGACAATATCTGTCACTATTTGATATCGCTGTCAAAATTGAATGTTAAAATTACAAGACGTGTAAATTACTACCTACCTAAACTACTACCTACTTCACCATTATACATACTAATATTATAAATGCAAAAGTAACTCTATATGTCTGTATTTTTGTCTGTAACTTTTTTTTACACCAGAACTACTTACCAATTTTTATTAAATTTTGTTGGAGGTTGAACGTAGTCTACATTTTCTACCGAAATTAAGTAAAAAGTTATTTATTGTCACAAAATAATTACAAATGAAAACTTAAAAAAAATAATAATAAAAAAGTGTGACAAAAGGAAATAGCTCAGCTTGTGCAGTGAAAGGCCGAAACCACGTCATTGTGCTGATTTTCAGCCATTTCCTATTCCCTTAAGATGGTATGCGGGAACAAGTAGTATTGAGGGCTTAAGGCTAATAAAATTTATAATATTAATAGTTTTACAACAACCTTTAAAATAAAAAAGGCAACATTTTGAAACTGAGATCACTATAAGTAGGTACTCTCTGTGTGCATGAGTTATTACAAGCGCGATATAACCAATATCAATACAAACTCCACGCGGGAGAAGGTAATGTGTTTTTTTTATTCTTATATCTTTATTTTAACATTTTTACACATTTTTACACTTGTAATTGTCTCATCATTGTATTTCTTTTCAAATTGTGCAATAAAGTATATTGTATTGTATTGTATTTATTATTCTATTAAAATTCCACAATGTACACGCATCGACGCTGGTGAATATAAGGGCCTAAAATCCATTGTAGAATGCTAGTAATAAGTACTGCGCATATAGTGATAAAAGAATAATTCATTCAATACGACCGCACGGCTCTACCTCTATACACTCACAAAACACAAACACACACAAAATCACAAAAACGATATCATCGCTGCCCAACAGTACGAAGCAAGCTCGTATTTATCTGTGACAATTTTTTTTTCCGCATTATAACAAAGTAAAAATAACAATTCACGTATGGAAAACTCGCGATTATTTCAAAATCAGCAGAACTTTGTGCCAAAATAATGATGGACAACCATAGTCATCTGAAAATGTCATTTGGATTTTGCAGCAAGTATTCGTTGCCTGTATACCTAAAGGCTGTACTTAATAAAGCCTACGCCCTGAAACCCTAGGTTCGCATCTGCTCCCCCAAATACTTGTTCGTTTGAGACACAACTGCGCGTGTTTGCATTTTTATCTACTTGTTTCCGTGGGGTGAATATGAATGCACTCTTTGTTTGGACGCGGCGGAGGTAAATATTAATATTGTCACACAATTGTCTCGTCCACCAATATTTTTCACCTGGATGCGCGCCGTACTACCCCGTAAACTGAATATACTAGAGCTGTCCTCGAATATTTCATTGCTTTAACGAAAATATGTTCAATAGAATTCTGTTTTGTGTTACATTAATACCACAGAGTACTTTAATTTAATTGTATTTTTCTTTCTGAGCGCTCTTGCGACCCAAGATTCTAGGTACCTTCAAGTCGAGAGTTAACAAATCCGTACCCCGCGAGGCAGTCAGTTCGCGTGCGGCGATTGTTGATGACGTACGTGTAAAGTGAAAATGGATAAAAAATACCCGGTTGATTATCTCAATGATCCTATACAGGGCTTTAGGTATCTCTCTTACAACCTCTCGGGTGGTTAATCAGTCCATGAAACTGAAAAATTTTCCCAAGGAACATAGGTCAAAATACGAAAAAAAAATATTGAGTTCCCATACAAACTTCATCAGCATATAGCGTATTTTGTATGGGAGATCAAAATTTTTTTTTCGTATTTTGACCTTGTTCCTTGGGGAAGTTGTTCAGTTTCATGGACTGATTAACCATCCGAGAGGTTGAAAGAGAGATACCTAAAGCCCTGTATAGTATGTATTTATATTTTTTGCGTAATAAAAATAAAATGTTGATTTTTCTAAGGTTACTGAGGAAAAGTGTATTTTTTGTTGATTTTTTAGGATAAGCTTTGGTTATAATAAAATAAACATTACAACTGTGCTTTGTCAAACACTGAAAAATAAACTTATTTTCATTGCCAATTAAAGTCTGTGGTATTTTTTACCCAGTAGCGAGTATTCATGTTTGTAAATACCTAGCGAGTACCGCCGTGTTAAGACTGTTGTAGGTTTTGCAGACAAATGGTTTCAGTAGATATTTTCTGGATTGGAACTTAAGAGTATTATTTACATTATTTTTCTTCATCTTATCTATATCTATACTAATATTATAAAAGGAAAGATTTGATTGTTTGTTTGTTACTACTGGACCGATTTGAAAAATTTTTCACCATTAGAAAGCTACATTTTCCCCGATGGACACGGACAATATAATTTTCCCGAATTCCGACGGGAACGAAGTCCCGGGCGGAATGCTAGTACTCAATATGATTTATGCTTTGACCAATTTCAGATTTGAGGTTTTTTAGTCCTATGATTAATTTACTCTATAGGATGTGAAAACACAAGAATTACCAAGTTTAATGACAAATCATTGAACAGAAAGAAACTTTCTCTCTTAATTAAAATTTACACAAGTATTTAAGAAGTAACTACTTAGCTAAATACTTACATCAACAATCCCTACGTATATTATTAATGCGAAAGTAACTTTGTCTGTCTGTTACGCTTTCACGCCTTCACCGCTAAGCCGATTTCCATGAAATTTGGTACAGAGATAGATTAAGCCTTGGGAAAGGAAATAGACTACGTTTTATCCTACAACTGAGCACGATATAACTTGTTGTCCACGCGGGCGGAGCTGCGGGCGGAAAGCTAGTACCTATGTTATTGACCAAGTTTATAGGTACAAATTGTTTAAAAAACAAATACATAAAAACACTTTGGTTCAAAGAAAAAAAATGAAGAGTAAAAGTTAAAACAGTATAAAAGTGTAAAAGTTTACATAGTCTTGCTGCTTACTTCTAAGGTAACTCACATCCATCTTTTAGTATTAAGTAGTTTCAAACATTTTAAATCTAAACAAACTCACTTGCTAAGATCTAATTAATTATAATGCGCCAGACGATCGCCCGTGCACTAAAACTAAGTCCCTAAGAAGACGAAGCTCTCCGTAAAATTCTACCACCAAATAATTAACACGTACACGAATAATAAAGAAACTGCCGTGAACTATTAAGAATAATGAGAGTATGTACGACCAAAGATTAAAAACATGTACAGAAGCGTCATTATTTTAAGTAGGTGTTTATATTTTCTTCAATCCGTAAGTTCGTTTGATCATAAATGTTTCACGAAGACTCTTCATACACTAAGCTTGCATCAGGGTAGGCAGAGTAAAAAAGTATCTTTATATCTCGTTTGACAATATAGAATACGTCGCTGGTTTTCCTGTAATCTGTAAGAAAAGAACCATTTTATTTATTATTTACCAAAATTTTAGAAACAGTTGTTTTGAAGGTAAATTTTTGCATATTACCAATTTTTTTGTATTTTGTAAGATTATAAAAAAAATATGAGACTCTCGCAAAAAGTTCTTTTCTTTGACAAATCACACATTACAGTTTGCAAAACTTTTAATTTTTATTTTCTGATTCGCCCCCCGAAATTCTCCAAAATTCATCAATTTACGTAACACTTTCGTATTTTGGTCACAAAACTGTAACAGATTGACAGACAGACACACTGATGATCCTATAAGGGTTCCGTTTTGATACTCGAAGGTACGAAACCCTAAGGTAATCACTTATTATAGTTGACAAAATGACAAAGTGTGTCACTCTGTTCTCTACCTTCTCCGATTGATAAAAAGTAACAACTAATAGAAATACTTTTTTATTACTCAGACCTTCAGAGGCAAAGTTGGGTTGCCCTGAAAGTGAAATGGGCTGAATATTATTAGGCAGATGTAATGTGGAGGGTATGGTATACTTCCTAATGTATTCAAATATTGTAATAAAAGAATTGAAATATGGAATTCAGTGCACATAGAAACGTGAAGGGAATTGTTCATTATTATCTTCATCCTTAAAATTAATTTTTTATTACTATTAATTTATTAATAAACAATAGAATTCTTGTATTTGAATAATCTATAAACTATATGTATTTACTTAAATTAAACGTAAAAGTTTAAACGTATAAAAAATATTTTGGCTCTACTTTACAAAATAAAGTAGAGCCAAATACGTTAATAAATGAAAATATTATAAAATACATTTTTTACACGTTTTTTTTTAAACTTTTTCTTAAACAGTTCTTTGCTTTTCGTAGGAAATTTTTAAAACAATTTAATTCAAATTTATCAAAAGTTATGCAAATAAACTTGCACATATTTCGGGTAAGTAGGGAGAATGGGTACACCCATAGAGGTAACATTGCTTAGCTCTGCTTGAATGCCCACTTGACTCCATGTCCAGGACATATGTCCTGTACGTGACAAAGAGCACCATAGGCTTAAAATTTCTTGCTTATAGTAACACCATCAATTTAGAATTTCCAGCTTCTGGTTGCACCATAAACTTAGAATTTTTGTTTTCGTTGGACTAACACAAAACTTGCAATAATTACCAACCACCTGTGGGGGTTGGTATTTTAGAAAGCCTTTGACGTTAAGAAAACTGTACACATAGTATGATTACTTTGATTCAGTCTCTGTATTACTCACAACTTCAACATTAGATAGGTTTTTCTTTTCACTCGCCTTTATAGGTCTACCTATATTGGATCCTGTGTATTTGGGTAACACGATAAGGAAATATCTCTACACTACTTCAAAGTGCAGAAAAGAATAAAATAGTACCTATGACCTGTCTGTCTGTCTGTCAAATCCTTCGCTGAAAGAGTGAAATCGTCACGTCCGCGTCGCGCCTCCGTCTCATGCAAGTAATCATAATAACATAAAACTTTTGCACTTCGCCAAACCTCGTGAATCTTCCCGCCATCATGTCTCACAACTCTTGTCGGGTAATCAGAACTTAATGAAAAGTGCCCAGACGCGGAGCTACCCAAATTTTAGGGGTCACGTAAAATATTAAAACGACGAGATGAAGTGGCCAGAGATTCATTGCTTTTCCTTGTTTTTATTATTCGTAAATAAGACGCCCCAACACGTTTGTACGTTCATAACATAAAACCGTGCTGCAGTAAAGTTCTTCAACGACTCCTTGCCTCTCGTAAATGTTACTTAGCCTCAACTTGTGTATGCAGGGCATATTTGTTAGAAAAATAAGAGCAATCTTGGCGCCATAGTGCTAGTTAAAAACAAGCCATTAAGTCAAAGAAAAATTCCTTGAACTTCTTGAAAAACTAAATTTAAAATTTAAAATCCTTTTCAGTAAAAGGTTTTGCTTAAATTGGAAAATAAACTGATTAGGCTGGCTTAACATACCGATAAACTTGGCAACAAATCGTATTATCGTTACAAAGGTTAGGGTAACGTAACCAAAAAGGTGTAAAAGGAAAATACTTTGTAAAAACATGACGAATATTTGAACAAATTATTTTAGGGCTACCGAGTCGCAAGGGTGTTTGTAGAATAAACAAAGCTCTCTTTTTTTCATGAAAACTAACAATCTATGATATTTTATTCACTTTGCGACTCTGATAAAGCGAATTAATTTACAAATCAATTGAAGTTGAAAACTACATGTCTTTGCAGGGTGATCAAAATCCTTTTATAATTGGTCAACTAAGTATATATAGATAAATCTTCTAAAGTTACGGTAACCATTTTTAGCATATAAATATTTTTTGCATTAATACAAAAAAAATACCTTATATTTTTCAGAACGAAATTGCAAGATCTTTACTGTAGTAATGTGCCATCCCTGAATAAATTCAGCAGCAATAAACTGAGTGAACTCTTTTCTTATTTACGACTGTATAAAATTGAACCAAAAATTTCTGAATACCCTCTTATTATGTTATTATTTGATGTTTGACTCTTGTTCTGTCGTCACTCGCATGGAAAATCTCTTTTGTTACAAATTCTTTTGTATTCTCCCTTTTTTTTGTAAAAAAATACTCTTTCGTTTCAGTTGAATAAGTTATTGAGTTCGGGATGTCTTTCCGAGAATAAACGACTTTTGAATTCGGTTCCAAAAATACAGAGTAGTTTTAAGCGTTTTCTGGAATGCGGTGGGACCACTAGAGGTGGGCACATTTTATGGGTTTGTGACCGATAAACTACCTAGTATTTCATAAACTACTCTAAGTAACTTAGTAAGTTGTTTTCTAAAATTTAATCGATTTATACATCGAGTAAATACATCGTCAAAGATTGAAGATAGTTGGCAACCATCATGTTGACTATTTATTATCTAATTTAGACTCTACTTTTTAAATGCAGATAATATTGTCACATTTAGCATAATCCATAAGCAAATTTCTAATTAGTGTAATGATTTGAAATAAAATGCTCTTTTTAGGGTTCCGTACCCAAAGGGAAAAAAACGGGACCCTATTACTAAGGCTCCGCTGTCCGTCCATCCGTCTGTCTATCACCAGGCTGTATCTCATGAACCGTGATAGTTAGACAGTTGAAATTTTCGCAGATAATGTATTTCTATTGGTTCTATAACAACAAATACTAAAAACCAGAATAAAATAAATATTTAAGGGGGCTCCCATACAAAAAAACGTGATTTTTTTGCCTTTTTAGGGTTGGTAGAATATACAACGAAATTTAAAGAAAAACTATCACACATAAGTTGGTCCTTCAAGTTTGCGAGTAATAGTCGACCAAGTGCCAAACACTGTTGGGATTAATAAGAATGTATTTGAACCATGCTGCTACGGAACCCTACAATGCGCGTGGCTCGACACGCTCTTGCCCGGTTTTTTATAGAGATAATGGTTTTTATAGAGTCCGACTCGCACTTGGCCGGTTTTATAGGTAATGGTGCGGAACCCTTCGTGCGCGAGCCTGACTCGCACTTGCCCGTTTTATTTATTTACATACTAATATTGATTTGGTTCACATCTTGTGTGTGAATCAAAGGTGAATCATGTGAAATAATGACCGTTATGTAAATTTGAAAAAGATTTTTTTATGCTACGACTTCTACGACGTAGCAAAATCGTAGCGCACAGGAGACAGTATTTCGTGTGCTTGTTTAACTGTTTAGTGATAAAATTATGATTTAATATTTTATCTTTTTTTATAATATTAATTAGTTATTAATTAACCGATATTATTTTCATGTGTGTAACAACAAAATATATACATTTTTTAAAGAATGACTTTCTTCTATAGAAAAGTTCAAACTTATACTACCTATACTACTCGACAAAAACCTATTAAATAGAAAATCATTTTTGAAGTGTGTACAAAAATCTTTTTCTCAACATATTTGTCACGCTTAAAATAAATAAATTAAATGTTCTTCAACAACAATCTAAATAAATTCTCTAGACAAATAGGTTTCTTAATGACTCATAAACCACGTTTCACGAAGTACGTTTTCATTACCATAAAATTAATAAACAGATTATTTACTACTTCAACTGCTGGAGCCATAGACTTTCATAAAATGCAAAGTGGCAAGTTGGAATTAGCTCTGAAACCATTCAGAATACTCATAAATAGCTCACTATTGCGAATCACGTTTTCAATTACCATTGTACGTGAGTGGAAAGCCGTAAATGATTAAAAGTGCATTCTCAGCCGCTTCTAGATTTTAAGATCTCGTTGTAAAATAAGCACAATGTAGAACGTCTTCTTCTTTGACTTACCCTGATGTCACAGTTTTCAAACCGCCAAAAGACTTGGTTTTATCGACTGTAAGTCAATCGAAAATAGCCAGGACCGCCAGCTTAACGTGCCCTCCGAAGCATAGAAACGCTTGTGATAAATTGCCACTTTGGTCATCCATCAGGTTCCCTGCCCCTATGTAGTTGCTTAACTTAACTATTCAGTTCAGGTCAGCGAGAGCTACTGAGCCACGAGCCCTAATGTCACTGAGCCACGTAGAACGTCAAACTTTTCACATTTCAATTTAAATCAAAACTATAAAGAGCTTAATCTTATGAACTAATTTTGACTGTTGCTAGGCAGACCTTGACTGCTTTTGTTTTTTTGTAGGTGCTTAATGGCCTAGATAAACGTAAGACTACGGAAGTCAAGGAACTTTATGGAAGGTGCTAGGCTCTACATTGTACTAAAAATAGTGATATTGTTCAGCAAAATTTATTTTTATACGTTAAAGCTTGTTTCTACATTAACAGTATTAGTTTGAAATTCACAGTTTCCGTTTTTTTTAACAAACAATCATGGACATGGCTGGTTAACTAATTATAAAATTACTTAAATACAGGACTCAATTTCATTTCCACAGAAAAGCTGAAAAGTTGTCAACATTGACTGTGTAATTCTGTTATTTAAAAGAAACGACATTTATTATAAAGTTTCTCCAATATTTTTTCTCGTATCCTACAAACTTCAGGTTTTCATATTTAATAATTTAATAGAATTAATACTAAAAACTTGACGGCACTTACTTATTTGGTGTTTTGTGAAACTATAACTTTACTGAAATATTTATGTGATGTACAACTTTGCGTTAACATGTTTTTTTTTCTATTTAATGATATAAAATGCACATCAATTAAAAAAAACACAAATATTCTTACTTTCTTCTTCTTTGTTTGTTCGTTGTTACTTTGTTCTCTTACTTTGTTTTACTTTGTTCTAACTTTGTTGTGAAATAATAGTAGATTAAGCAACAAGGGGATAAAACAGTGTATTATGTCACGGGCAGCATATTGAATCCTGAGCGATATGAAGGATTCTGTAGTTCATTCCCGAACGTAGTGAGATGTTAAGTACGTAGTAGTATGTTAAGAATCCTGAATGAAGCGAAGGATTCAAGTCAGCCCAAGACTAAGACACTTTTATCCCCGAGAAGCTTACTCTACTTTATACACCTACTGTGAAGTTAAATAAAAAAGAAATCATAAATTCATCCCATCAATAATGTTTTGAGCCTCCGTTTCTATGTCAGAGTCGCTGGAATTACCTACATACTGGACTTTTTTTTAGATTTATTAAAAAAGATTACCAAACAATTTAGTAATTCGCGGTAAAAATCACAGACCCAAAATCACCGACGACGTTTTCTTATAATATTTAGTTCCGTAGGCAAAGGAAAGTCAATAGCTAAGACATACAGCCAAGTTTTTATAATAATTATTTTTAATAAAAGTAAAATCTCTTTGATGTGTCAAATTTTATAGTTAAAATCTCCTTGGACCAAGGAAGTTAAGCCTTCAACAGCCTTGTTTTTTTTTCGAAATTATTTTTGATAGAAGTTTTTGTTGAAATTTTGGCGTTCCATATTTTAATGTCATTAATGCCCAAGGGAAGTTCCATACAATTTTATTTCCCTTAAGCTTTAATGGCTTACTTTTAAATATAGAATACTTGACGTATAATACGTGCTCCAGATGCAGGTGGTGTATAAAGAATATTATTATATATAAAGAATATAGTAGTGGAATAAGAAATAGAATCTTCACTTGGTATACGCCTGAACTATGTAAAACCTGCTTTTCAGGCAGTATACTTCCAAATACTTCCAAGTAGAGTTACATATATTAAGGTATTAATATAGATATAAATGCGGTTCTACAACTTAATTTTACTATTTCGAATACAGTTTTCAAAAATAATATCTCAATTGCGAAGGATATATCTCATTTTAAATTATTTACCGACGTAAATGGCGACCATTAAGACAAAAAGCATGAACCCATTCGGGAAATTTTGTCGAAAAGTCGCATAATTCTTAATACAAACGTAATTTTATTATAGTATTGCCATGAAAAAGCGTTCCGATGTATGCTATAAAGCGGTTCTTGCTCTGAAAACAATTTAAGTGGAGTTATTCGTCGTCGTTGGCCATAAGTTGGAGTCTTACATGCTGTATAATGGTATGACACGACAAACAGCTTTAAGTGTGTAAAATATGGAACGTGGCGTTAGCCAAGCGGAGCTAGACTAGACTACACTTTATTGGGGAGCCTAGAATACTCCGGTTTATTCCTATTATTCGCCAAGTCAACATTCCACCACTCTATCAACTGCTGAAACAATAGAAGAAAAGGCACCACAAACATTTTCGTTTTTCTTTAAAGCTGACGATTTAAAAATCTATTTATTTTTAAATAATACAATGATTTATAACATAATAAATAATGATTTCTAATTATCCAGATGTCTCGCGTAATTTTATGGCACACATAGTTAGATATAAAGGTTGTTTATCATTGTTTTTATGATTTGCTCTTGTATATAATTGTTGTATTATTGTGTGATCCTGTCTGTTCTATGTGTTGTGATGTCCGAAATAATAAATATGTATTTCTTTCTTCTTTTATGATCGACTTCAAAAAAGGAGGAGGTTCTATGTTCAACTGTATGTATTTTTTTAATGTATGTTTAAGATTTGTCCGCCAATTATAAGCCGTTTTTCAAAATTCTTTTTTTGTTCGAAAGAATATACTCCAGAGATGGTCCCATATAAATTTTATCGAAAATGATTCAGCGCTTTAAAAAACACCAACAAAATCAAAAAATACTACAAACCAGAACATCATCTATATAAATGAGTGACATTTCGTTTGTGGTTATCTGCTAATAGGCATGTAGTCTGCAATAATACTAGTTATCTACTTTGTGCGAACTGTCTTTGGGAATGAAGTTGGTGACTCAACGTTTTTAACGTGGAAAATTATAAGAATATTGGTGGGTATAAATCCATAGAAGTTTCGAAGATTATTTTTGGAGATAATATAAATAAACCGGGACTTCAGTCTTACTCTGCACCAGTATTTTTATTCAATGAAAATACGCACTCCCATAATTTCTTTAAAAACATTATTTACATAAAAAACTACAATTCTTATTTTTTTGCGTAAAACTAATAATTTTCCTTTAAATATTTCTTCTCAGCATTACTAATTTTCTACTTTTTGTGAATAATCCAAAATTGTTGAATATAGTAGAAAAGCGAATATACTAAGGAACATCTAAAAACGTATTCTGTGCAGCCATCTACAATTACTTTCGTGAACTTTTTTCTTTTAAATCAGCAAATGTACATTTCTACGATGCAGTGATTATGATTAATTACTTTTTAAATGAAATAATATATTCTTAATATTTTAAAAATTAGGTTAATTTAACCACAGGTAAAAAACTGAACAAAATAGGAGGAAGAAGGTTAACTAAAAGTTAGAATTTTTGGTGAGTAACTACGATTTTAATTACTAAACTTAACTTAATTCACTAAATGTAACAAATTATGTAAACCGTCAGTCGCTTTGCTTGGCATTTTGGTATTACAGAAGTCAACAGCCAAAAGCCAGACAAGTTGGCGCGGACACGACAGACAAGGCACGATTACACTATAATTTGTGGAATTACCCACTGTTCTCGATCGAACAGTAATAGCTGCCTTTGGAAAGCCCAAGAACGAACGTGGAATTTTAAACCTAAGTAATACTAACCAAAGAATGCTAAAGGAACTTTCATACGAATTTTAGGTAGGGTTTTGGTTATCTTACTATTTATATTATAAATGTGAAAGTTTTGATGGATCTTTGATTCTTAATCACGCCAGAACGGCTGAATGGATATAGATAAAATTTAACACGTACGTAGATAGATTATAATCTTGAATAGCACTGAGGCTGCTTCTTATCCCGGAAAATGTACGGTTGAAAAAATGTAGGGATGAAAGAAATAGTAGTCTACGTGGGCGAAACTAATTACTTATATAATTTTGAGATACGGGCAGAATCATTGTCACCAAGACAATGGATTGCCATTAAAATAAAGTCAAGACATAATAATTTTAAAGGTATTTTTTGTTTTAAATAAGATATTAAAAGAGGTTGGGTGTTGGGAGCAGATATGCTGTGGTTGAGCTATAAGCAATCCAAAAATACTAATCCATGAAACGATGCAATTCAGCGCACGAATTCGATTTATGGACACTTTACCCGTACATCGCAGTACACCTAAACATTATGTGAACATTTCTACCTAATGTGCGTGTAAAAAGATATGTCTATCATAAAAACCCCACTGAAAATAATTTGAGGGATGTTACTCGGTTTTGCGAGACATTCTGTGGTAGGAACCGCATAAAAGTTGAACATCCGACGGCCTAATGGATTAGAAGAATTGCCTCCAATCGTAAAGACAGCCCAAACTGGTAGATGCCTAGAGAAATAATAAAGACTAGTCTGTATTATTAGTATTGCGTGATATATGACTATTGTCGTCAATATCGTCATTTATCGTAGAATAATATTTAACGTTCGTGTTTAGTTGTAGCGAGATTTCTTTAATTTTCTTCTGGTTTATCAGTTGAACCTAACATTTTTTGCGTTTAGAAGGCATATGAAGGTCACAAAAAAATCTGATACGTCGTCCTACTTTTCCGACTCCAAGATACTTACTTCTACACCCTTGTAAGGCGGATACTTACTCCATTTCAATAGAGAAAGAGTAATTATCATGTTACGTGTAGTTTGCAACAATGTATTAAGACATTTCCCTCAATTAAATTAATGTCACTTTCGTAGATGGGATTACGATTGTATAAATTGTACCGTAAAGAATTTGTCATGTTGCTTGATAGGGACGTTTCATACTAGCAGTAAATTGAAAATCTATTGCAAATGATTCTGTAGCTGTCGATTTTGTGTATTTGCGTAGAAGTGGATCACTTATAGAATTCTTTTTTTATTATCTCACTGTTGGGTTTACGAGCTCTACATCCCGAAGCAAGGTCAAGCATACTCCGTTTGTCAAATTAAATAAACTAGGGGAATAAGGTGTAAAAAAAATTTGGCAATTTCTCAGTCACGAAATCTCACGCTTGTATTCCGCTAAAGGCTTTCATAGCTTTGTTTATTACGAGGGTTTAAGTGTGATTTAAAGGCATACGTTTTAGTTACTTCGATCTAGGTCATACGACGGCAAATGCATCGCACTCGATTTATTTCCACTTTTACTGCAGTGGCAAAGGGCCAATTCCACAATCTACCCCCGTGTTCTACAACGCGAAACACCGTTTTTCAAAAAGCACTATGGCGTACTTCCTAAAAAGTGTCCTCTTTGTCTGACTAAAATACTCAGTACGAAAATTAGTTTATTTTCAAACTTGAAAGTTTTATTTACTTTAATTTTTACTCGTCTGTTTCTCCATGACCTAAATAAGAGTAATGAAATTAGTTTTTGACACTGGTATTAAAATAAAGAAGAAAAATACAAATAAAGGAATAATAAAATAGCGTCGAATCTATAACAATTCAATTAGGTTTCGTACGTTTGCTAATCAAACATTGGAAGCGCGTGGGTAGGGCGTGGGCTAGATTACCTCTAGGGCAAACCTAACCTATTCCATGACAACTGAACCTGAATTGTAAAATGGTTTTTAATTGAGACCTCTAAATAGTTTCAAACAAAGAGTTATAATAAATAGTATAATGCGTTATAATTTCCAATCTTCAGTTGAGAAATAAACTAAGTAAGAACTATTCTAAACGATTTTTATTAAGTTGAGAAATTGTTATTTTACTACCGATAAAAGTACCTTAAATATAGATACAAGAGCACAATTAAAACACGAGTGAAGCGAGTTATTATAAATTAACAAAAGCTCGCGGTGAAATAAATAACAAAATATGTCCTTCTCAAGATATCACCACCATTAGAATTTGGCAGTGAAAATCTGTTAGAAAATAAAACATAACGTTATTATTTTTAAACAAGAAGGGCGACACATTCGCATTTACAGTTCTTGGCACGTTTGCTCGGAAATAAGAAAATGTAAGAAATTGTTCACGCAGTATGTGCCTTAGCAGGCGATTTATGCGTGGGACACAAAATAGGATTTAGATAAAATAAGACATAACTGGGCCTTGCCAGTACTACATTATTTGTACCTAGTACATTTTTCTTACAGGACTAAGTTTTAGTCAAAGTCTGCTGCAAATGCAGACTGGTTTAAAAAATATATCTTTTAACGAAAACTATTTTCAACAATTGGCAGGAAACAGCTGATGGACTTTCATTTTACTTTAAAGACAGAATATATATTTTTCGTGTTAGACTCACATTTACATCTGTACCTACCTTTACTAAAAAAAATCTACAAAATTACATAAAAATAAAGAAAAAACATAATTCCTGAATTCCTTCCATTAGAAAGCATTCCTTCTTTAAGCAATTTTTCCCCTATACATGAACGTGGGCTCAGTCCGTAATTTACGTGGTATATATTTAAATATGATATTATCGTCCGTCTAAGGCTTTTGTGGTATTGCCATTGTATTGTGTAATACAATACAGTCGAGTATCGCCCAATAAAATCTGACCCTCAATCCGTTGCTAGGATTTGAGACGGGAAAATTTCAGATAATCTTAACACATGTTTTCTTTGTGATATTGCTACCGTTGTGAAAAGTATTACTTCGGTCACGTGTCCTGTTGTGCCACGTGTCCTTCATTCGCCGATTGTCCCTGTGAAAAAAATCACGTTGTTACGATTTGAAATATGGACAAACAAACAAACACTTTATTATTAATATTAGCTTTCTACCCCGGACGTCGTTTGCGAGGAAAAATAGCCTATGTCACTTTCGGGCCCTCAAACTTTAAATAAGTTATCAGAAATTAAGATGTATCAGCCTACCAAACTTTCCCCAAGGAACATAAGTCGAAATATGAAAAAAACAACGGTTTGCACTCCGGTAGTGCCGGCAGAAGTGAAAACTTGAACATATATTACTTCCTTGCGGTCTACTCTCCCTCCATCTTACGAATTTTTATCAGGTCACGTGTCCTGACGCGAGTTTAACATTTTTTACCCATCCCAAAAAGTGCACAACGCCGCTAAAGAAGTTTTCACTTTAAAAATCGCCTCACCATACAACTTGCTTGTTTGCCAGTATATGGGAAGAGGATTTTTTTGAGAATTTAATTTTTTTACTTGGGGCAAGTTGTTCAGTTTCATGGGGAGAATCACCCCCTAAAGTTTCGTTAGCTAATTTAGACAAAAATAATGTCGAACCCTTGCTCATTTAGGACATGAAAGAAAGACAAACAGGCACACTTTCATATTTATAGGTATAATATTAGTCAGAACGTCCAACAATTTTTTTCCCTTTAAACCATCTGTTTGCCAAACGTTATCTTAAGAAACTAATTTACGGAGTTGAACTACATATAAATAGCTTCATTATACGAGAGATCCTTTCGGGATCTCATCCGCCGATACTAATGATATTTTATTCCTCCTGAGAAATGCATTAATTTCATTTGTTATCGCCGATGTCCGTCGCCCTCACGCTGTGAAAGAAGTGGATTTTCTCACAGGAAACTTTATTACTTCCTATTGATACGTAATTAGTTATTTCTTAGAGGCGATAATAGGAGCTATAAGAAATCTTCTTTCAAATAATTTAAAAATCGTTTCTTTTTAGGAGGGCTGTGTCTCGCGGTTTCAACTACCGCCGCGGCGGCCGGCGCACCGTTTTCTAGGTATTTCATTTGATGGGCCTTTTATTCGAAAATGGAACGGCAAAATTGTACTACCATTGCCTCCTAAGTAGAAGCTGAGAACATAGAGGGCTATGGTAATTCAAATTTCGAAGTGCCGTGCCGTGCTGTTCGAATTATAAAAAGGCCCATTTTATTTTTCTTGAAACTTATAGGCTGTAAATAAATGGTAGTGAAAAACTTTGTTCGACGTAATTTTGGCTGACTGCAAATATGTTTATTAAATTCTGGAGAAACAATATCGTTTTTATAAATAAATTGCAATACACATAATTTGTGTCGAAGCGATAAATATGTTATTTTGTTACTAAGATTGTAATAAGAAGCTAATTTTAATTCTATAATCTTGTTTATCAAGTTGTGAAATAGATTTAACTTATTTACTGTGCCCTCACGGGATTCCACATTCGAAATTAGTACCTACCTAAGACTGGAAGTGACCCCCTTGTGGGATTATCCACCTTTGTACCTAAAATTTATGTAGTATAACACTGTTGATTCCAAAGTATTTGTTAAATGTATTTATAAGAGGATCTTTTTTTTTATTACCCCTTCTACACGACGTGTAAATGTAAATAAATTATTGAGTACTAGCTTTTCGCCCGGGACTTTGTTCCCTTGAGAAATCCCCCGGGACTTCAGGATTAATTTAAAATTCTAATGGTGAAAAAATTTCTGAAATCGGTCCAGTAAATTTTGAGTTTATTTGCTACAAACATACAAAAATACAAATCTTTCCTCTCTATAAAATTAGTGTAGATTGAGTTATACTTGCATAAAATCCTAAAATAACGATTAGCGTTTCTTAAACAAATATTCAAATTTCTTCGTTGGTATCATGAATTCACTTCCCTGTCTCAGTAAGGCATGCGCTGCGTATACACTCAGAATATCCACCACTAAGGAAGTTAGATGAGTAGAGCCGAGAATAGACAGAACAGAGCTAATGGTATAAAGGGGAGGCTTTGAACGCTAAAGGCTGCCTTATAATTGGTTTCAACATGTAGTCAGTGAATTTCGTACCATTTGGATGTGTGGTCGCATGATAGCACGAAATATATTAGAATATAAAGTCACCATATCCTTTGTATAAGATAGGACATAATCGACGTGACGTAAGGTTTTGGGTTTCACACAAGGATGTAATGAACTTAGAATAGAGAGTGGAGTTCCAGAATTTCAATTGGGCATCTTTTTTTATATTTAAAATTAGGTGGAGCTTTTAGACTACCTTAGGTGACTATGCTAGTCATTAAAAAAATATGAGTTTCTCACATCTCCATCAGTCTATCCTGCGCTAATTATATGAACAAATGACAAAAAGATAAAGCTGAAGATCTTCGGGAGCCAGTATATCTCTTAGCAGGATATTTATTTCCCCATTTTGGAGGGTATCATTTACATTAATATTTACAGTAAGTAAAATATTAATGTTTTGGACAGCAGAAATTTAAAATCAAAGTCTAACCTAACCTATTTTGCAGGCAGTTTTAATAATTTCTAATTTCATTTCAGCATAAAGTATTTAGCTAAATAAAGTTATTTTGTATTTTTTTAAGAGATGCGCTTACCAAAGAAAAGCAATATGTTTACATTCTAATAAAAGCTATATGTTAAATGATTATTTTATAATATTATTAAATACTCTTTAGTTAAAGTAGGTGTTACTTTTATTTTTGAAATCCTCGTCTTTACAGCACAAGAGAGTTCACAGTTCCTTTTAAAAGTTTTAAATCAGTAATCAAAAATAAAAGAATCGGTTGGTGAGACAACACAATAAAAAGAAGGGGGAAAGGGTGTGAGAAAACATAGAGAAACATAGTGTAATGCAATACATGGTCGAATGGACCCCGTTTTTTGTTCGACAGTGGTGTAGCAATGGCTTGAGTCTAGCGCGCGCTGAATTATAGAGAAGCGGCGCGACACTTGGCAAGAAACCGACTCTGCCCTCGCGGTCTCAACACTCTGAATAAGTAATTTTTACCGTCTGCGCAGTTTTACAAACAAATTAACGGCTTAATGTTGTTATTTTAATAAAAGTTCCTTGTTAAGTTTCTCTCGAGTTCAATTTTTACGACTGTTGCCATCGTTGTTGTGGCATTGTTTATGTTTTCAAATTTCCAGCATTTTTGAGCGTTGGCTGTTAGGTGAGATTTTATCGTTTAGTTTTTTTTTTTACTACGGATAAAACTGTTTTTAGTATAAATTAGTAGTTTTCTCGTCCATATATTTTTAAAGCCCGCGTTTCTAGCCTTATCTTATAGGTCAATAAATTATTCTTGTTTTTTATTTACCATGATTCCCTTATAAATGTGTAAGTGTGTTTATTTATCATCCCAAGTCATAGGAACGGAGTAATTAATCGACATGATTTTTATAAAGAAAAAGTTAAAAGGTAAACAAAGTTGCAGACAAACCTAGTAGGTAATAGAATATGAAGTTAAATGCAGCGAAATTGGTAAGGTTTTAACCGAATAAACTACGAGAAGTTGTCTAACAGTAAATTATCTCCAAACGTTACTGAATTCACGTATCCACGCGTCTTTTCCGATATGAAATAGAGATAAATCGTTTCTTTAGAATTAATTACCTACCCTTGAATAATCATTTCATAATTGTTTATGTGAGATAAGGTTGTGCGACGTGGTTTTAATGCAACTAGGCTCCCGCCCTCTTTTACTATATTAGCATAAGACATAATTGATGGGTAAACTAATTTAATGTTACACAGCAATTATGCTAAGACGCTCATGGTTTACAACGCCATAAAATGTACTTCCGGTGCCCGAAACTGCACCGGAAGTAATAAGCAGTGCAATACTCGCGGCTATAAATTAGAATAAGCAGTTTCAGTGAAGTGGGGCGCCGCCACAGCCTCCGCCTGATATGTTCAAACCAACGCAAATACGGTTTTAAATTAACTTAAATATATTCACATTATGATGATTAAAAATCCAACAAACGTATGATATTTTGTAAAAGAAATATCTTAAGGCACCTATCCGAACATATACTACATTAAAGACATTAAAGACTAGCTTAGAAAGATTTTTTCCGCTTTCAAATCAGTGTATATTTCATTTCTAATGCATTCTTTAATGAACTTATACTTCTTTATAATGTCCCATAAAAACTAGACATAATTTGAATCATTTTCTCCGTCATACGGACTGAAAACTGTGCAAGAGTCGTCCAACTGTCCAACAAAGAAAAGTATTAGTTAGCCAGTGTAATCGATTTTTCAGAGCGTTAATGTTTACATTTACCAAAAATACTTAGTATGCCTTGTATTATTAATCATTCCTTGGCTTTGCTAATAGAGAAAGGCACATGTAGACTTAATAATTTTTTACCCTATAAATGTCAGTGAAATCAAATAAGGTATAATAACATCTGATAACACAGTGAGATGTAGAAATCCCTCAAAAAATGCAACCTATGCTAATTTTAATTACGGAGCAACAGATGGGCGCGACGCGTCAGCCAATTGTCGTGAAACACTCGTAATTTTAAAAGCGAAACGAAATAAACCGTTGTGTGGCAGTAGCAACAGTACATAAATTTCATGTTCGCCTCGACCGGGCGCTGGCAGGCGATATTAATCAGTGGATATTGAAATATGTTGTTTTTGTGCCGATTGATAAACGGCCGAAGCCGTCGCCCGCGCACGCAGCACCATGCCTGATTAAACATTGACGTTTTGAGCTCAATTATTGAACTCCGATCTTTAATTTTTTTTAAATAACAATACATATGAAACATATACAAATCCTGATTGTAACTCTTGGAGATGCGAGTTAAAATCCATAGTTATCTTTTTAAAGATTTTTCGAAATTTTTGTTTATGTAACCCGGAAGAAAAACCTAGCTAAGAAGACCTGACATATCTTAAGTTATCAATGCCCAGTCCTAGCTGTTGATATAGATAACTCTTTTTTTACGAAGAATACGGCTGGATTTTTTAAAATTATCACGGGAATAGTTTATCGTAATGAAGCACTAATATTATGAGCAAATTACGGTTCTAAGTAAAACGTATACTGATAATTCACTCGGAGATTGTAACCAAAAAGCTTAATCGCTAGAGTAGCTTAAAGCAACAAACCTACAATTTCATTAAACAGTGAGGCGGGGCAGAGTATGCAGGTTGTCGCAGCAAGCGCCTTGCAAGATTTATGATGCAGCCAACAGGCGTATATTGAAAACCTAGCGCACTCTCAAACCGCTAGATGCACTAACTGCAGCTACCAACAAACGAGGTTTAAGCAAACGTGAAAGATCAATGCATACCTCGCTTTACCGCTGAAGTTGAATTTCAATGAACTGTTTTGATATATGAACTAGAGAAATTGGCAGTCATTAATAATATTATTATGTGAGTATACACAACTGATACATAAGTGGCACTTATCAAACACGGCTTTTTTATCCGCTTGCTACTTGGGTACCTTATTTGGGACATTGTGCGTACATATGAAAGACGCGATGCTTATTAATCATTTCCGAATCTTAATCATTGCGAATCTTTTTTTTACTATTTTTTTTGTAACGAAACTTATATATATATATATATATATATATATATATATATATATATATATATATATATAAGTTTCGTTACAACGTAGATATATATCTAAGTTCTTTGGAAAACGTGAAGATAATTTTTTTTTCTCTATATTAGGAAAAACCTACTTTTTGTTATCAAACCTACTTATATTTTGTCGGCGAAAAGCTTACCATTGGATAAAATGGGATGGTCTGCAGTAAAATAAGTCATGTTCCATTTTTATGCAAAAAAATTGTCTTGTTACTCCTTATTTTTCTTTTTTTATTATGAAATGGGTTAACTCTTGACCCCAATCTTGACCAAGGTCGTAGATGAGGTCGACGATGGAGCGAGTTAACCCAGAAAATGCCAATTAAGGCACTGGTACTCCCACGCACAGACGGATCACAGCAAGCTGTTTGGCGTCGGACTTCGTTAGGAGGGTGGAGCCTACCACACTACATGAAACCATAGGACGCAACTTCATAAATCCTTATAAATCCTTATTATTTAATATCAGCGTCCAAGCACAAAGTAAAATACAAAAGGAACTTTAAGCAAACAAGCAACAGCAGCTTATTAAAAATATAAGAATTTTAATCCAGCTTCCTGAATGATCCATCAATCAAAAAAAATTCATAAGATGTCAATATCCTTGAAATTGAAATTTGGTTAGGACGAGGACAAAATAGTGAGTTTTAAATTAGAAATTCATTTTATAAATTAATAAAAAGGTTATATTTCAATAGAGTTTAGCCAAATCGAGGGTAATTATCTATCATGGTTTCTCAAAATAGAATTTTCAAACCGCCAAACGGCCTGTGTTTTAACAATGTAGTCAATCGACAACAACTAGGACCGACAGCTTAACGTGCCTTCCAAAGGAAACGCTCGTGATAAATTACCACTTTGGTCACCCATCAGGTTCCCTGCCTCTGTGTACGTTGCTTAGCCTCACTGATCGGTTCAGATCAGCAAGCGTCACTGGGGCAAGAGATGAAATGCTGTTTCAGCTTTACAGAAACTTTCGACTTGTTTTAAAATTTCCTTGGTCAAATAACTTTTTTTTCTTATTATGAGATGGGTTAACTCTTGACATCAGATGGGTTGATGAGGTCGATGATGGAGCGAGTCAACCCAGAAAATGCCTATTAAGGCAAAAGAAGAGAAGGCAAAAGATTCATGTTTTGTAAAAACGTTACAAAAAAATAAGGCAAGCTCAATTTTTCCGTTCAGACATTAACCCCTCGGTTGTTTTCTTCCTGAGACTTTTCAGTAGGCAAAGTAAGTAAGAGGCCCTTTTGTCGAGAGCCTCCGCCTAGCGGTATCGCATCATTAATCTCTGGGCAAACACCCAACGGCGCTGTATTATGGGTGCTTGCCGTACTGACTACTTATCAGTTATATGAACACGCGGTATTAATGCGCTGTGGACGAGGAAATATTTGTAGGAATGGTTATCGACTTTGACTAGCCGTTGGTTGTAGTGACTTCTGCTACGCAGATTTAGATGGTCATTTTATTTTAAAATGGGGTGCACAAAATTTATCTTAAGTAAAATATAACATAACATTAGTAATTTAGGATGTGAATCAGCCTACGAAACTGAAGAACTTTCCCCAAAAAACAAAGGTCAAAATATTTTAAAAAATCCACCTTTCCATACAACTTGTGCGATCAGCTGATTTGCCTTTGTAGGGAAATTGAAAATTTAAGTTTCTTGTAGAAATTATTTTTTAAGTTTAATGGGTAGAATCACTGCCTAAAATTTTGAAGCCCCATATTATCAAGTAAAACTGAACATTTTCATTTTTATAATATTTTTTTTTTTAAGTTTTTTATAAGCAAACTTGCACTTTCTAAACAGACGATGCTACATCTAGTGCAGCATCTAAATAATATTTTACGCGACTAGAATACGATGTGTTATTTATTTCAATATATTTGATAAAACTTAACAGAATTGTAGGTAGTTCTTCGAAACATCAGGGCCTCGATTCTGTAACTCCAGTTGGATGTCGATAGGGTTTCAGTTGAGTTTCGATAGGGTGAAAGTTGTGTCTCAGAAGTGTGTCAGTGGAGTGTAAGCTGAATGAACACCTTAATGACTTCCAAATGGAAAACTTATCGTTCAAAATCCATTGTCTATGTCAACCGATCGTTTCTCAATGATTTCTCAATGAAACACTGACTTGGTATAAGTTGTATGATAGGTCATTGCCATATAAGTATTATTCCATTTCATAAACATAGAAATAAGTTGAAGTCATGTTAATGCACCACTGACATAAAGATGTCTATGACATGCACAGTTATTATTTCTATGTCTATGACTACTTTACAACAAATTTTTCGAAACTTCACTGACCTCTATACATGAATATATTTTGTACTTTGTATAGAATTACAGGTCATTGAGGACTTTTGGTTTAGAAAGTGGTATTCAACTTATTTCTATGTATATGATGTACCCAGTATAAAACTCTGAAATGTTAATGGATACGAGAAAAGAGGAAATTTTAAAATCTCTAAGGAACACCATTGATGAAAAATTGCTTGCTTGTTTGGTCTTTAGATCAATTCTTGTTTTTATATATTAAATGAAATTAAACTTAGGTTAGGTAAGGTTCTCACGGGCTGAAAAGAAGCACGATTGGTGTTCTTGAGGAAATAGGGCAGGTCTGCAGATTCTCTTTCTGCATACCGACCCATTTGCCTGCTGGACGAGGCCGGAAAACTATTCGAAAGAATTATTTCCTCTGGTTCAGCATGCACTTGTGGAGCGTCGGCCCCAACCTGTCGAATGACCAGTTCGGTTTCCGACAGTCACGCTCGACGTGGACGCGATTGCGGCAAGTCTTCATATCAACAACGCCTTGAACTTGTTACCTGGAGGACGATAAGGGAGGTACTGGTTTACCATCAGGTACCTTCCTACCTGTAGCGCCTGGTTGAAAGCTACTTGCAGGACAAGTGCATAAAGTTTAATGGTCGAGATGGAGTTCTTCATCAGAGGAAGATGACGTGTGGGGTACCGTAGCATAAACGTGCTACTGTGGAACTTCGAATATTTTAAAATTACATGATTTATTTCTTCAGTTATCGTATTTTCCGTGGACTACAATGCCTATTAGCAAATTACCACAAACCAAAACGTCACTAATTATTTTGATGCCGTTTTGGTTTGTAAGCTTTTTGTAAGTAATTTTTGTTTTTGTAAAAAAAAAAGTACTAGTAATTTTCGAAAAGGAGTATATTTTTTTCGAAGAACAAACATTAAATAAAAACTAGTCAAGTGCAAGTCGGACTCGCGCACAAAGGGTTCCGTACTATTACTTATAAAACAGGCAAGTGCGAGTCGGACTATAAACACCATTATCTCTATAAAAGCGGCAAAAAAAATCACGTTTGTTGCATGGGAGCCCCCTTAAATATTTAATTTATTCTAGTTTTTAGTAATTGTTGTTATAGCAGCAACCGGAATACATCATCTGTAAAAACTTTAATAGTCTAACTATCACGGTTCATGAGATACAGCCTCAGACAGACTTTCTATAAAATGAGCAAAAAAATCACTTTTTTGTGTGGGAGCCCCCTTAAATATTTATTTTATTCTGGTTTTTAGTATTAAATACTAAAAACAACAAATTTTGTTGTTATAGGGCCAATGAAAAAACATCATCTGCGAAAATTTCAACAATCTAACTATCACGGTTCACGAGATACAGCCTGGTGACAGACGAACGAACGGACGGACGGACGGACGGACAGCGGAGGCTTAGTAATAGGGTCCCGTTTTTTCCCTTTGGGTACGGAACCCTAAAAAACTTAGTCATATTGAGAACTTCCTCCTTTTTTTAAGTCGGTTGAAAAGTGGTACTTATGGGATGGTAAAAGCCGAAACATCTCTGACTCTATTTTGGAATTTTATGTTTTAGAAAATTTTATTTTCTGGAGTTTCTACAGAAGTAAGAACGAAGTTTCAAGTACTTGCTGAACAGTAAGATTGCATTAAGGTTGTATAATTTTACCATAATGTTACTAGCAATTGACGGCCGGTTTGGTCGAGTGGTAGTGGCACTGCCTCTTGATCGACGGGTCCTGGGTTCGAATCCCAGTTTGGGCAAATATTTGTGTTAAAAGCAGATGTTTATTGTCGGGTCGTAGGTGTTTGTGTCTGTCTTTATAAGGGGTTCCGAGGGACCCACGACACAAGAGAAAACCTTAATGTGGGCCTTTGAGTGTATGGCGTTTTATTTATTTATAATTTATGAAACCAAGATTATGAAATCAGGTACTGTCTAGAATCCCCAGGGATTGTTTGTATAAAAACTCTGGAATAGTCAAATAGAGTATGGAATGAGATTATGTAGTATACACTACACATACACAGTGTTTTAGGTATCGTATACAGTCCCGGAACAGCAACCAGTAATGTATGCAGGTTTCCATTGATTGTAAATATAAGGGCAGATAACATTCAGAATACCTAACTACTAGGTGAAAGGATCAGAAAAACGAATAATCCTTATGCTTTGCATGTTTGGAATTTATTAGATTAGGAATCATTATTAAATTACTACTGCAAAACTATGCTCAATCGTACTTTTTGTAGATATTCCGATAATTATTTCATTTTCATGAAAAAAATCAACTTTTTGAATGGCCTCTCCTTGCCTGATGTGCAGATTCAATTCTTGTCCCTATTTACAAGTTTAAACCCTCGGCTCACACCTGGAATAAAAGTTGCAATTTATAAAAGTAATTCATATAAATAATTTACAGCATGCTGAGCTATTTCCAATATGTAAGCCAGCTGGGTCAGATGGTCACTGGTCAGCTAAGACTCTCGTCGTAGTTAGGTATGAAACAGATAAACGCTAAGTGGTCATCACTTCTTCAAGAATTCAAATATAAGAAATGCGATGCACCTATTTTTTTGCTGTGTTTTCCAAAAAACATAATATTATGTTTTTCTCAAGCGTCACACAGGTTATGAGGGCAAAGAGATAAGCGTGAACCACGAGTAATTCGTGATTTTGTAAAGAAAAAGACTAAAAAATTAAAAGAGCAATTTTTGTGATAAAAACCATTGAAGTATTATGTACTATGATAAAAACTAAAAAGACTGACCTGTAGCAGCTGATACCCGTAATCCGTTCAAAAGTACAATATTTGAAGCCTGTTTCCAAGCTTTTACTTATTTCTGACCTGGTTTTTAAAAGCTTTCGGTATATTTTATGTTAGATATATAACAATAATAAAGAAATTGAAATTCTGACAATTTAAATACTATCCAATTGAAAAACATGTAAAAAGAAGCAAGTCTCGCAATATGCTCGCACTGCGTTTCTCTACTAAAAAAGGTTGTGGGATATAATTTTTGAAGTGAAAACTTCTTTAGCGGCGTTGTGCACTTTGAAGTATGGGTAAAAATGTTAAACTCGCGTCAGGACACGTGACTGTCCCTGATCGAAATTCGTAAGGCGGAGAATAAACATAGGAAATTAAAACTACAAAAGTCAAGGTTTCATCCGGTGTCAGCTTAGAAAAAATAAAATAAAATATTAATGCACTACGTTAATGTTCAAGTTTTAACTTTTGCCGGCACTCCCGGAGTGCAACCCGTTATTTTTTTTATTAAGAATGGGTTCGCTCTTGACTACAATCTAGCTCAGGGCAAAGATGTAGTCGAGGATGTAGCTAACTCACTCAGAAGAAGCCTATTCACTCGTACTTTAAAGATATTCGGGGTGTATGAGCTCAAAAATACAGACGCCGGCAGAGAATTCCACTCCTTGGCAGTGCGCAATACAAAAGATAATCCCTTAGGAAAACTATAAAATCTCCTAAGTATATATTTCTTAAATTTTTCTGCTGTAACATTAAATTACTTATTTAAATACACTTCTATTTTCCCAATTAGTAATAAGAATATCAGCTCAAAATACGAAAATCAGATGAAGTAAGATTTATCATGTTTTGCATTAATATTTATTTTAATACTCAATGAAATGGTTCAGAGTGTAACAAGGAACTTTTTTTTTACATATTTTTTTTTGAGTTATAAAATAAGTTATATTTTCTAAAACAGTTAGCCCCAATACAACACAATACAATACTTTTTATTGTACACCAAAAAATATAAGTATATCAAAGATTCTTTGATTCTTTGATTTATCAGCCGTTTTGATTTATTTCTTCCAGGCAACAAACTGAACCATTACAGATATTTTTAAAAGCTATTTAGTGATACTTTATGGCAGGTTTAAAAAATGAAGTTCGATACTAGACAGTCGAGTTCAACACGGTGTGTGATAGTTTTTTGACAGGTGCTTACGAACACTTATAAACCATATAAAATTTATTGAAGTGGTTAACGTTACATTCGCACTTCGAAAATGTCCTGAATGGGCTCCGAGAAAAAATGGGGTACTATGCCTTTTTTGTTTGTTTTTGCTCTACTTGGGAAGGACGCACTACCGAGCCCCCAGATGATAATTACATCATGGCAAGTCACTGACAGTGATTACTTCTGAGTGGCATTGACGTTTCGAAAATTTTTACGTATTGTCTTTGAATAACGTGACTCTGGCTGGAAATCGTCACCATTTTCTCAAACTATTGAGAGACGATTGAGATTGCAACGATAATCATTTGGACGGCACTGTGAGACCACTGATCTCATAATGCCGGCAGAGTGTCGATAGGGTTTCGGTGTAATGACAATGACTGATTTTTACAGAATCGCTAGCCAGGATCGTTTGTCATTTCTACGAAACAAAGTAACAGTTTCTGAACAAAATAGAACATTAACAACATTATTGACTTTTCACGAAACAGTTA
Source organism: Aproaerema taeniolella (assembly GCA_949987775.1). Lineage (NCBI taxonomy): Eukaryota > Metazoa > Arthropoda > Insecta > Lepidoptera > Gelechiidae > Aproaerema > Aproaerema taeniolella. The sequence continues at coordinate 8,979,610 of OX465246.1, forward strand.
CGTATTTATTTATCCGTTTCGGCAACAGTGGAGTCTCCATTTTGTCCGCCGCCTCACGTACGTGACAAACTGCTCGTCTTAGGGATCGCCAAATATCGTTTAGTACGTGCGAAGAGAAAACCAACCCGGTGGTAAATAAAATAAATCAAATATAAAAGTAACGGTCTGTTTCCAAACTAAAATAATTCATTCTAGTTTTTATTTCCGAGGAAACAACTTACTAACATTTCGCTCCTCAAAACGATCGGAACACCTCGCGTTCGGTATGAAGTTTCGTCCGAAGTTATTAGCATAAAACTGAAAAGAGTTTTGAATCTTTTGGACGAAATAGCTGTGCTTTATGCTGTACGTATAGAGCGTTGCCAAGTTGTTACATCGTTTGGCGTAGAAAGAAGTGGGAACTCGTAAATAGCATTATGTACATAACATTAGCGTGCCCCAGCTAACAGTAATATCATCATGTTCTTTTGTGTGTCGCGTCGTACGCTGACCCCATATAAATAAGGTTCTTATCCAGTTCTTCAAAGACGGGATGTTAACACGTGTTCCGACCCGGGGAAACTTTCCCTGTCCCAAATGAAATTTACCCACTGACACTAGGACAGGAATCCAAGTAGCTGCCAGGTGCTCTTTATTGTTTTAATTTGTGACAATAGCCTCAAATTCAGTTGGTAGGTATAATCTTAAATCTATACTGAATTAGGATTAAGAAGTACTTTTGATATAGACTAATCTACCTATATATTTTGATAAGATACTGTATATAAACCTGTTAGCAGCTGTAGTTTAATAACTTACCTACACGAAGAGATGTAATTATAGTCAATTATAATTGAAATGCAAACCATTAAATTTACAAATAAAAAGGGTAAATCATTGGCAATGTCCATTAATCTTGCTAATTCTAGTTTACAAGATTAATGTTAGACTCTATTAAAGCAAAAATTTGTGACTCTTTGTTTTTATGGTGTTTTTATTAAACATGTGCATCTTAAAAAAAAGGTAGTAGGTAGCTTGGATATTCATACCTGCTGTATGAATATCTATGCTTCATTCGTAGTTGAAATTGTGCAATTAGGCAACAATATTCAGTCAGTATAACTGGTTTATGCAACAGAACATGGACTCACTGCATTCTAACTGCGCAAAATCACGCGTGACCCGATTTACTTGGCCCTATTTGTTTGTTAAGATAATACGTAGTTAGATTCTACGCCGTAGCAATTATCTACGAATTTAACTGTGTAGTTACATACCAATTTTTAGATTACTGGTAGACTTTTTTTGACCCACGGCAAAAAAAGCGGTGTTATTTAAGTTTGACGTATGTATCTGTGTATCTGTGTATCTGTATGTTTGTGTGTCTCTTTGTGGCACCGTAGCTCCTAAAGTAAAGGACCAATTATGAAGCTGAAATTGGTTTTTATCTTTGTGTTATTAAAATTGGTTCAGCCATTTTAAAGATAAGCTATGAATGAAAGGGGTGATACAATTATAATTTTAGAGTTATTGTATACCAAATATTATTTTTACTATTACTTTGGCATGATTTGAAGGTTAGACTATCATCATCGCTGTAAGCTCGTGACATTACCGGAATTGTAAAAAAAAAGTTGTATTATACCTTAACCAGATATCACAATTTTTTTTCTATTTTTTTAGCGCTTAAAATTTACTATCTTCTTCTTCTTATCGTGTAGGTATAGTCAAGTATGTGGCGAACATGGCTAAACCTGGTGTCAGAGTTTTCAAACCGCACAATGGCCTCTGACTTGGTTTTAACGACTATGCACGTATATAAAATAGTCGACACTTTATTTACAGCATAGTAAAATTGATAAAGCTTAGATCGGAGCACCATGCTTATTTTATTAAATTCATCTTACAGTGAATATAATGCAGAGACATGACTGCTAGTAATAGCTTATATTTATAAATAAGTGGCTCGAATGCCGGCCATAAATATTAAAAGAGCGCGCGCGGATTAGGCAGCAGGACACGTTCAAGGCAAACTTTCGATTCCAATTCGGTGTCAGTCGATATTAAATTAAAAGCACCCACGCATTCCGCTCGCGTCTTTTTCCTGTCCATTTGCAAGGACCGTGTAGAACCCGGGGTCACATCGCGGGACTAACTTCTCACTTGTGTTTGAAATATGTGGACAAGACAAGGTCAAGTTGTTTAAAATTTACTTTGTTATAAAATCTAAAACTTGCAAGTAATTATTAATATAATATTACGAAACTTTGATTTAGATTTTTTCCCACTGCTTATATCGGGTGATATTAGTTATCATCTATATATATAAAAGAAAGTCGTGTTTGTTACAACACTTATAACTCGAGAACGGCTGGACCGATTTCCATGGTTTTTGATTTGTTGTATTTCTCTCCGTCCCGAATAGCAGAATAACTATTAAAAACATTGGAAAATTGACTGGGAAATTCCCACGGGAACGAAGTCCCGGGCGAAAAGCTAGTTATTGATAAAATTAAAAACTCCAAAAAATATTAAGTATGAAAATATTGTTTTTTCACGTTATTTCATGTTAAACTGCTTGCAAAAGTTTTTGTGTAAAGTCTAAAACAGTAATTTATAAATATCTAAGAGCGGTACCTCCTAACATAACCAATTGATTAGCTTAAGCGGAACTACAATCGACAAATTTGTAAACGTAGAGTCAGTTTTTGGAATTAAATCGGCTTTTTAATAATTCGAAAGGCACGGCACGGCACTTCAAAATTGAAATTACCATTGCCCACTTTATTCTCAGCTTCTAGTATTACTATTACATAGGAAACAATGGTAACATAGTTTTGCCGTGCCGTTTTCGAATTATGAAAAGGCCCTTATAATTTGAATTATAGGCTGATAAAAGAAATGAATTTGAATAAATTGGTTTCTAAATATAAAATCCCACTACGCTGAAAGTCCATGAAAAGCAATCTATCGAGTTTACTATTTAAAAAGATATTCCTGATTTAAAACAAAATTCATATGGAATAAAATCGCAAAATACACACATCAACACGGTCTAGGGATATTGCACAATTTCTCATACAAAAGAAGTCTTTTTGAGAAGCTATAAAAGCATACTCGAGATACATGGAGGGCTATAATTTTTAGACAAGCAAGTGCTAAACTTGAATTTTTAATTCTAGTTAATAAATTTTGCTTTACTTGAAATTTGTGAAAACTTGACAGAAACGAAAACGAAAATGCACTTTTTGACTGCTTTTTGTATTAAAATAGTAGAATTTACGCCATTTTTTTTTCATTTTCGTCACGTTTTCACAAATTTCAAGTAAAACTAAATTTATTGATTAAAATTAAAAATTCAAGTTTAGCACTTGCTCCTCTGAAACTTATAGCGCTCCATGTATCTCGAGTATGCTTTTGTAGCTTCTCAAACAGACCTCTTTTGTATGAAAAATCGTGCAATATCCCTAGACCGTGTTGATGTCTATATATAACTTTAACAAATTTCTTTTTTATGAAAATCTGAGAAAATAACGTCTTAATACTTATGATAATTGTAACTGGAATAAACCCGAGACACAACTTGTAAGCCAGCCCTGCACATCCACAAAAGGATATCGGGTCGAAAGAGCAAATTTCTAGGCAAGGCAGTGAATGGCGACGCATACTTGAGTGATGGCGGACTTTTTTATTTGAATCGTGTGCGAATGCGGCCGGCCGACGGCCGAGGCGGGGCCCTGGATCAGGAACTACGGGAAACTCCTTTGGTTGTAGGATAAAGAACAAAATGTTTACTTATTCACTTAAAATTTAAAGCGTGTAAACCAACGCTTAACACCGAGTTGAACAAATAGAAGAATAAACACCGAACTTTGCTTAAAATACTAAGCCTTTTATTTTAGAAGGAGATTTTAGTCTTAATCTCTTTCTCTCACTATCAAAATTACTAAGACGACTACTACTTTTAAGTAAAAATTAGAGTCTGAGTCGCGTTCTGCAACACGAACCTAAGTGTCTTTTAAATTGCGTGTTATGAAAAACAAATCATTGTTTATTTCTCCACTTTGCTAAAATGCGATACTGAAGAATTAGGAGCAAGAACCTTTTCACTAAAATAAACCATTGGAGAGCTAATAATTTTATTTTAGTATGTAATACCATGTTTTTAGAATATGTTTTGACAGCTATTTTGTAAGTCGCTTAGTGTAAAAGCACCCTCATTTAGGCGTTAATTAGAAGTTTTGACTAGATTTGCTGTCAGTGTTTACATCAAGGCATCCACATGATTTTTAGAAAAAAAAATATACCTAAGAACAAATTGACCACAAAATTTACATATCCTGGTCCGATAAAAGAAAACTTCTACTCCTTTTTTTCCTTTACTTCATCCTAAATTAACATTTCTTTAAATGAGTGAGTAGGATAAAGATTTCATCTTATATTACACTAGAAAAGTTCTTTAATTTTACGGGCAAATTCATCATCTTTACTGTTAAACAAATTCGAAGTATAAATAAGTTTAAACTACAAAACTGCACAGAAAACTCCGAAGGGAGAGTCAAAAATTTAAATTCGACTTAAAAATACAACAACGAATCTCCATACCCTATTATGGGATGTTGTCGTCCATGTTTTATTTAAAAAAGAACTCTTTCGCACGGGACCCTTCGGAGGCATGCGAGACATGGCTGAACAAGGTTGGTGCTCGTCTCCTGAATTTTAATGTTATACTCCCTTTGATAGTTGTAAAAATGATTTCACGAGATAGACCGGGGTAATACCCTTCTTATAAGAAGATGTACATTTACATAGTATGAAAATTATATGGCTGTAGTTAGGTTAGAGAAAAACATGTATAGTTCAAGACATGTATATTATATAATGTATATGTATATAAATTAAACACGAGGTATGAGAAAATTTAAACTACTTAACTTAGCTTTTTATTGTTAATTATTAAATAAAAATTTCTAGTACACAGGTATTTCTACAAATTTCTAGACTTAAATTTATCTATTAAATCTCACCCTTGAGTTAGATTGTGGCCAATTTGCTAATCCTTCCATATAAATAAAAAAATAAAAAACTGTACGATACGTCTCTCACATAAACTGTGTAACCCAATATCGACAACATACATTTGGAGAGTTCTATTAATAATAAATTCTGTGTCGGAATGTGTAAAGAAGATCCAATAACACGAAAATTTTAAAAAAATCTACCACCCCCGACATTCGATCGCTTATAGCTGAACTAATTTTTGTAGAATATAGCTAAAAATCATCTTGATTACGTCAGCTTTCAAACAAAAAAAAATGCCATCAGTCCATTCGCTTAGGAGCTACGATGCCACAGACAGACACACCGACATCCACACGTCTTTATTGGTCGGAGGTTAAAAAAGTAACCAAGAACATGGGCACGCCTTCATAACACGTGCACACATCAAGACTATTCTTAGAATTCTTAGAACTTCAAACTACCCTCAGTACTCTCACAAAAGATATTTGCAGGCTAGTATCTCCAGGCTTATTTACTTTGTTCCAGCGAGGTTGTAGGAAAAATACATACAGTGGTAAAGTAACAATGAAAGAGAAAAGTGTTAAGAATGCTTCGAGCTTTGCTATAGTGCGCTGGATAGAATACAATGACAATAGAGTGATGTTCTGCATAGTTTATTGTATTTGAACTTGTCAATAACAAGAGGATTATGGTATGGTTCGCTTTGTGGGAAAATACTGTGTTCGCACACAAAGAAAGACAGCAGTATTACTTGCTGGGACTTGTGTGTATTTGTGTGTTTATTATGGGTTAAAACGAGGAGTTTCGGCTAAATATTCCGAAGAACACTTTAAAGAATCAAGAAATTGTATAAATAGTATTTTGTAGTAAGAGCTACCTAGTGATTCTGTCAACCTCATACTACAATTTCACCATACTCTGTTTTAACACATGATTGGCAACCCACCCAAGACAATATTATTTTAATTTTTTTTACGTTTTGTCTGATTAACTTCTTAATCATAGATTAAAATACTACCAGAGTATTAGGCCTAAATAAGATAATTAATGAGGAGCTGTAACTATAATAATAGGAGGACATATCAAAACATTTACATTTAAATAATTTCCAATCTTCTTGTGACGTTTTCGCCTTAAGTAATACTAAATAGAGATTTGTGTGTATAAAGAATGAATAAAAAGTTCAAGACCTAGGGACATAAAGTTGTTTTCCACTATTATCTAGTCATTGCCAAAGACAGTGGTGAACAAGACTTCGAAACGTAGGAACTCGACTTCAGATCCTATTTTCTGGTCGTGCCTTCCTCACATTTCCGTTAATAGATGTGTCACTAAATTTGCGTTTTCAATTCGGTGGTGGCGGCGTGGGCGGCGGCGTGGGCGGCGGCGCGGGCGGCGGTTTCAATCAAAACGTGCACGCACTCGTACCACATCCTCACCAGACTCGCCTTTTAGAATAAGAATTGTCTTTTTCGCAGTATTCAGCGGTGACGGCTGCGTTAGTGTGGAGAAGGCTTGTTTAAAAAGCAACAGGGTTTTATCCTGTTTTTGCTTATGGCCTATTTTTTGTTTATGAAATATGGTCGGTATGGAAGAAAATATGGGTTTGCTTTAGAACATTACGTAAAGGTTTATTGTATTTTGTCGCAGCCGTACCAGAAAAACACTCTACTATCTGAAAATAATAGTTCATTTTACCATGTTCGGTTTAGCAGTACTATTACTTTGGAAAATTATTCAGAATCATTCTGAATGATTTTCCAGAGGATTTTTATTCAACAGAAAAAACATTTTTCTGTAGTTTTTAATATTTTCTATTTAAAATTAAATTATTTATACGAATACACTTAATTTTGCAACGAAAAACATTAATAACAGCGTAAAACACGAGAACCAGCAGTGTAGGTACCTACATAGCATTCTGACAGCGACGGGGCACGGGGGCCACGCACGTGAGGTGCTTTTTTGCGGTACATAGCGTAATGAAAGCTCCTTAATTTAACGTAGCCAAGCATGGGTTATGGGTAGTTTCCATCTTTTAAGTATTGTCTGAGGTGTCCCGTCCCTTACACCCTTTATAAAATAAATCTGTTTGATGTTTTTATTCAAAAGTAAACTTAATTAATCAAAAGTAAATTGGCTAATATTCTAAAAAAATACCCACAAATCGGACGCTTGTGTTGCAAAACAATTTTCCATAAAAAGTCTCTCTCCATTCCATCCAGCCGGTCGCCGCTCGGGGCACCGTGCGCACCCGCCATGAAATTAAAGCCGAGTCGCACCGAACGAATGATTGAATAATAAACGAAAGAATTCGCATCCTGCCCTTGTGTTACGTATTCATGACGACTGGCCCCGCGGACGCCATGATACTCTGTGACAGAACCCACCGACATACAAGCCACTACTTTGCTGTAAATAAAATTGCGCTCTTCTGCAGATAAAACGTACCGACGGCTTTTATTTTGTCTAGCTTTTACGGCTATCGTATGGCATCAGTTACAAATAATGTCGCTCCGGTAGGTGTAATACTATTGAAACTTCAGGGCATAATGCGTGTTGGGAGATATATTAGAATTCGGTAACATTAATATGAAATAGCCGAAAGAGGCGAGTGCAGCATGAGGCACGATTCACCACTATTCGTAAGCTTTGCAGTTCTACTACTGTTTTTTTACCCGACTGCGTGACGCAAAGGAGGGTAATGTGTTTATCAGCCTATGTATGTATCTATGTGGGTTAGTACCATTGTGGCACTATTTAGACCAAACGCGTAGGCCGATTTTGATAAATGACTCGTCGTTTTATTCGTCATGACGGCGCAAATCATAGAAAGAATAAAAATTTGGAAGAATCAAAATAGTGGATTTTGGACGCCATAACGTGAAAAAGAAAAAATGAAAATCGACGAATTATGCAAATGGGGTATCGTTAAATAGGTATTGAAAAATTAGTTTTAGGTTTCTCATATTGTTTTTCAATCAGAATTACCGTTTAGGATCTATAACGATTTAAAGTTGATTAGTAACGATTCTCATTTAAATATAGGCTTTTAATTCAAAAATTGTTAAATTTTCATAAATATGCAAGTGAGATAATACACCTAATAAGAAAATAAATAAACAAATATAAATATCTGACCCTAACTAAAATAAAATAAATTAATAAAAAAATAAAAAACCTAACTGCTTAGTAAAAACTGAAAAGAAATAATCAATAATATTCAATAACAAAAGTCTCGACTACTGGACTTACTTGTTATTTTCTTTTCAGTTTTTACTAAGCAGTCGGATTTTTGGGCTTAATTTTTCAGTGTGTTTAAAAACGCATACTTAGGCACTTGTTTGATATCTTCAGCTCCCCGTTAAGAGTAATAACATCTTTGTAGTTATCTTTATTGATTAATTGTTGCTATGCCATCGTTTTACATACATCTGACTTCCCAAAGTAAACTGTCTTCTCTGTCCTAAGTGGAGACTGTAGCCACACATTAACATAACTGGAACTGATACATTATATAGCTCTGGTTCGCAGTACCGTATCCAAATCCCCTGGGCCCAACCGCAGAGGAACTTAACCCGAAATTAAATCAAAGAGGGGCTTAACCAATCAGGCCGAGTGCTATCATTGAATCGGCAAAGGAACACTAAAATTACTTCTTGATGCGGAGAAACGAAGATTCATCGTAAAAGTGGAGGGTGTGGGGGAGGAGGTAGTTGTGAGGGTAGGTTGGGGTAGTCTGAACGGTTTTCCGTGTTTCACAGACGTCCGCACCGCCCGATTACACCGCACGTACCAACCGGACTGCTTGGCCCAGCACCTATCTAATACTCTGTTTAAAATATGAAAAAGCGTTCCACTAACGCTGTAAATGTTAGTTACAGATTTATTCCGCTCTATATTTAATAGCTTCCTGTGTTTGTGACTCTTTTTATGAGTCACTCGAAGCTGACTCACTGATAAATAAGAAAATGTAGAAAAAAGTATTTTATATCTACAATAAAACGTTTAAGTACCTAATCTTAATTATTGAGAAAATACTTAAGACAAAATTCTTTAATTACATCCACATTTACCACTCCCGCTTACAAATCAGCTTACTGGCATTAAACTAACAAACCACAACATAGGTAGCGTGTTCCGAATACGTACAAATTAATATTATTTAAATTAGTCCCAATTTCATAATTAACAAGTAAGCCATGTTGGGTAGCGTTACAAAAAGACAAAGGGTCGCAAATTACGCGCGGCGGAGTCTGGCACCTGGGTCATGTCTCCTTTTACTTTATCCCGTAAAGATTAAGTCCCCGAATACGTGGCGCCCCGCAGTGAAGTGAGTCATTTGGCCCCTGTTTACTAGATTAGGGGATTTTTTTACACCGCACCGCTTTCTGCGGTGACGCTCCCCGCCTACGCAGACGTGTCATAGCCACTTAGCGTACATACCTTATGGCGCTTCTGAGAGTAATATGCAAGGATTTTAAGGAGCTTTAATAAGGAAGGGAAGCAGATGCAACGGGACACATTTACGTCATAAAATATGTGTCAAATTTCGATGGAAGGGGACGAGCCCCAGCCTCACTTTACTGTTTCGAAACGCTGACTCAATTTAGCCTGGAACTATGAGTCAGAGGAAATCGTTCTTCAAGTCTGAACAAAACAAAAAGCTATGGAGGCAGTTAGGTGCGTTAGTATTCCTCGTTTTTTCCTTTACGAAAAATACATAGGAGTAGAAATAACCCCTTCAATGGTGCAATAACTTACAATGTCCAATAGAGTCTCTCAAAATTTACCTTTTCCGTCGCAAACGAGAAAAGGGGCCCTCGTAAAACCACCCGCACATTTGTACCAACACAAGGTCACTCACGAATGAAGGTATCTGCTGAAATTGAAATATACATCTACTTTTTCTTTTATATTTTCGTCAACTACGCCTTTTGTTTGCTACAGGAAAATATTCAGAATTTTTTCCTGCGTCATAAATACATAGTTATTGGAAATACGAGTAGCTGTATTAACATTGATAAAAAGTTCACGCCATAATAGAATAAGTGAGTCATATCATATGTAATCTTTCTTAATAATCAAATTGAGGTAAATTTGTAATCTTTGAATCTATTATCATAAGAATTTGTATTTTTTTCTATTTAAAAACAAAACAACGATTTTCATAAAAGTAAATCTTTCAGTACTCTGTGTATGTAACAAACTTTATTTTAGAGGAAACCATGACAGAAAATTAAGACAGTATGGAAGACTTTGATTAAAATAATAACTACATGGATGATATGTATATCGTCAACGTACACTGAGTCTGAAAAGGCAAAAAGTCTTATAGGAAAAAACGTTATGTTCAGGTGGTCCCACGAACGTTAGAATGAATGAAAACACATCTTAACCAATTGGTCAAGCTGCTCGTTCCACAAGCGCCTCTCTTTGCTATTCTTTTCTATTCTATGTATTAAACCTACATCTATAATGTTTATAAAATTGAAGGTCCTGATTCACTGACTCTACAACGCCCAGCCCAAAGCCTTAGACCTAGAAAGCTGAAATTTGCCCAAAATGTGTGTTTTATAAAGTAAGCCAGCACTAAGAATGCATTTTTCGAAATTCAACCCCTAAGGGGGTGAAATGGGGGTTCAAGATTTGTATGATGAAAACATTTTATTTTGGATAATTTTACGCAAAATTTCGTCAAGGTGTATCGAATGTCAAAGATGGAATGGGTGACTAAAAAAGTACTTTGCGTGAGCGAAGCCTCGGGAAAACGCTAGTTATGTATATAAGGTGAGTTTAAATTAGTTGGCGGAACTTTAGGGAGTAATTCTCCCCATGGCACTTAACAACTTCCCTAAGGAACCCATACAATAATTCTCAAAAAATATCTTTAGCTTCTATACTGAGGCAATCAGCTGATCGCTCAAGTTATATAGAGAGGCGATTTTTTTTTATTTGTTCATGTTTTGACCTATATTCCTTCAGAAGGATTGTTCAGTTTATTCTCGTCCTACTTATTCGCTAACACATTTTAAGTCACACGATATAATATTATAAAAAGAAAATATTTGTTTGATTGTTCCAGATAAAACAAATCGACTTTAAAATATAAAGCTGTGTTATTAGCGAGTAAGAGAAGCTACACGACGGGAACGTAGTCCCGGGAGGAAAATTTTCCGCAATACCTATTTCAGCGATAAAATTTAAAATGTTGATCGCCGAAACACACAAAAAATAAAGAAGTCAAGATTTTTTTGAAAAAGAATAAATGGATTTAATTAAACAAAAAATTACAAAAAATTCGACATGGACCCAGAAAAAAATAAAGTTAGAAGATTTTGAACATTTACATTAAATTTTAAGGTGTTACATAAAGGTTAAACTAACACGCAAAACAATTTTCAACGTATAGATATTTTGTTTGGAAATGAAGTGTTGGATTATTTTGAACTGTTACAATTTCATACATAAAATTTAAACACGAGACCTAACTAAAATAAATTATTATCGGTAGCAAGTAGGAAGAATAAATTCAGCGCTGAATAAATACCCCACCTACTTGATAGATAAAACTAAAACTGTTACAATTGGCACATATTGACAAAAATAAATTAAGAGTTTTTAAAGATATGGTTAAAACACTTAGCTACTGGTCTTCCAGAGGCCGCAGGTGGAACCGCTGTAGAATGGAAGCAGGATATGGTGGTTTAGCTGGCCCAAATTGGGTTCTCGTCTATCAGAACTCCCAGGGATAAATTGTCGTTCCAATTTTTAAAATCGTTTCTTAATTACACTGAAACTACAAAAAAATCCAAATTGGACTAGGATACCTAAAAGGTCACGAAACCCGAAAGGGCCCAAAGAAGGAAAGAGAGATATATGAGTATTTATTAGAATAGTAAGGATGTCTAGCTAGTGTAACCTATACAAGAAGGATATTCTCCTCTTGCAGGTCGTGAAGTAATCCCCCCAGGTCAAATGATAACCAGATTTGATTTAAACCATAAGACCCAGGATTCTCGTAACTGTTGCAAGAACAGCCTGATAGAGTATCTGTCTGAGCGTGAAGAAAATGTTGTAAAAGTGTACTGTATAGCGTAGCTAGGGTAGAGTAGGCGTGTGAGTACAAAAAAAATAGAAATGGTGAAAAACTTACATTTTGTTTAACACAATTGGTCGTTAAATAAAAAAAATATATATATCTCTGTTGACCGACATTAATAACAAAAATAAAACAACTCAAGCATTCACTTTCACCGAAAAAACAGGCGTTTCACTGAAAATTTTTTGTCGAATGCTTATGTCAACTTCAATCCCAAACAAAATCCAAAAATCAAGCAAATTCTAAAATTTTGAAATATATTGAATTAAAAAGAAAACTAGACCGGAAAGAACATAAAAAAGATCGCAAGCAGAAATGCTGCACTATGTATTATGTATACCTATGTATGTATGTATGTGTATACTTATGTATGCAGTGAAGAGGATCTGAAAAATGAGGCTGAAGGTATTACTTCAAACACTGACGTCATTTCATCTCAATTACTCGCCAGAGGGCCGTACAAACGAAGTCTGCGCTCCAAAACAATGCACTGTCAACACAAGATGGAATGTAAAAGCACTAGGAAGTGTGAGATGCTTTTACATACTACGATGGTGATTGAGACCACCAATTAGATCATCTATGTATTTGTGTTTCCTTATAATACAAATACATATAGATGATCTAATTGATTGTCTCAATCACAAAAATCACAATGTTTTTTGATTCTGGACTTAATTAAGAACGCTATACATTCAAAGGCTCTAAAGTTTTCCCTTATGTTGTGGATCCCTTGGAACATACACAAAGAACAGATACGGCCACCCATGTCCCGAGAACAAACATCTGCTCTTTACACAAATATTTGGCCCCGACCGGCAATCGAACCCTGAACCCGTCGATCAAGAGGCAGCATTACTGCCACTCAACTAAACCAGCCGTCTTAATTCTGAACTTTCTGATTCTTACAATTTTTTGCGGAAGAGGCCTTATCAATTTACATTCGTCCCTATTAACTGTAAAAGAAATCACAAAAAATACGAAATATTTATTGTGTAAGCGCTTGCTTGGATTTAAAGTCACATTGAAATGTGGACCATCGTCATTTGTTTCTCCTTCTTTTAACGTTTAAAAAAATCATCAAATTTGATTTTCGTTTGGTAATAAGAGATGTCGAAGTTGACGAACGATAAATACTTTTCGTAAGAAAGAATAAGAAAAATGAACCGTAAAATATTAACAAAGTAAACATCTGCTAATTACCAAAAAAAGCGTGGAGTGTAAAAGCCCCTAGATCAATGTGCCTCAAATCCAATCAGCTATTGAATTGACCCGGCCGTGTGACGAGAATACGGATTCGCCAGCCGGAGCCGGGACCCTCACGTCAAATGTTTATCTTTCATCTGGCTCTACTAATGTGAGTGCGACTGTACACCGGTAATGGAGGGCGTGATCTGCTGAGTGGGAGATACTTATCCTGGAGAAACGTGAGGTCGGGATTTCGTTTCCTACGAAAAATTACAATCATTATTGAAATTTTATTGGTGATTTTAGCGAGTATACTATGATTTTTTGCAGAGTTAAGATCTAGGACTATAGGTAGGGACATATGAAAGGTAATAAATAGAAAATAATTCCACTTGAGAAAGGTTTATTTAAATCGTAGTAAAGTAGTATGAGGAAGAAGTCTACATGGGCATGAAAATTACCTTCCAATTTTAACAACATATTTTGATAATGAAAACGCACTTTAAAAAAATAAGGTGTTATTTGGTAACTTCTACCTAAAATGTAAACGCAAAATGCAACATCGCAAAACGCGCATCGCATCGCGTTTGCGGTTGCAAAAACGCAGACATCAACTAACTCTCGTATTTTTTGTGGTATTTGCACATTATACGTGTTTTAAAATACCAAAAAAAAAGTAAAACCAAAATTTGTAAAAACTTAGTATAATGCGCTGCTCTATATTACTTCCTTACTATATTTATTTATTTTTTAAATATTATAAATGCGAAAGTTACTCTGTCTGTCTGTCTTTCTGTCTGTCTGTCCGTCTTTCACGCCTAAACTACAGAATCGTTTTTGATGAAATTGTTACAGAGATAGATTAGACCTTGGGAAAGGGCATAGGCTACATTTTATCCCACTGCTGGGCACAATATAACCTGTAGTCCACGCGGGCGGAGCCGCGGGCGAAGCCGCGTGCGGAAAGCTAGTTTCAAATAATTAAAATTTCATTTTGAAAGATGCCAAACCGAGCCACTGATTACTAGAGTTGCGACCATTCCACTCTTACAGTGCGACAAGGCTCTTTTGGCTGGTGGTGCCAATTGGAACTAACGCCGTCACCTTGGAAACGCCATTTGTTGACAGATCGTTGATTATGTAGTTTGTTGTGGCTATTTAGCGATTTTATTTTAATAAAAACATGTCAAAAGGGATAAAAAGTGGTGTGAGAGGCGTGGCTTTAAAGTGAAAGAGTACAAATGGAAGAAAAATAATGTGGCTAATGTGGGGAAGAAAAATAAAACCATTTGAAATAGAAATTAAGCGAATTGCAGCAGCGATAGGTAAGAAATACCAGAGCTACCTCCTCAGTTTCCCTTACCCGAACTTATTAATTTATATTTAATAGGTAGGTATAGATCGCGCCACGTAAAAATAACGCTGGAGAACAAACACCCCTAATACCACCAAATAGACCAGTAAATCGCCTAATGCGCAGCTTGACCACCAGCGTTCTTTTTACGTGGCGCGACCTATAAAGGTGTAGGTATGAAATCAAATGTTTTCGAAATATTAAAATGAAATATGATTTCAACAGTATCTTGACGAACGATAACAAGATTGGAAAAGAAATGAGAATGGCGACAGCGTCATCTACTAAAATAGTGTCGCCAGGGAAAACAGGAAGACGACGAACAACAAAATTATGAAGTAATTTAGACATGAAAAAAGAAAATTAAATAGTAAAGAGGAAAAACTAATACACATTGACCTTGTTGTAGTGTATTGGCATTATGTATTTACTACCCTTGTCTCGAGTGCATACGTCACAGTCGGTGGAAGACTAGACCTATCATGGCCGCCGGCAGAAGATGTTGTGGTGGTGCATTGCCGAGCCAAGATTATTATGGAAACAAGTGTATCCTACATCTGGCGACGAGATAAAAGGTACTTAATCATACCAAATTATAAAACAAACTCGAAAAAAGAGGGAAGATAATGCATTGACATGGATAAGCATGTAAGTAAAATAGTGTTTATTGCAATTTAAGCCCGAACTTTGACGCGGCAATGTAAAGGTCATGAAATTATCATGGAATGGCATTTGTGACGCCAATTCTATGGAACTGAACGATATTACGTGTTTTATGAGAATAAGACATGACGTCTGGTGAAAGTTAAGTTATAATTTTAACTAATATTTTGTATAGCTTAATTTGCTAAATACAATGTGGTACGTTGTTTACTATTTGGCAGTACGGATGCTACAAATATAGTGAGTGACCTTGTTTTTCGTAAATTACAGATTGAGTGCTGATATTGAAAGTTAGTTTATTGCAAAAAGTTCATTTCAATTCAAAATTAATTTCTCATACCTACTTGGCGCCATTTCATAATTTTCTTATTCATCTTTTCTGAAAAGGCAGAGGAGTTTTCCCATGCAGCCAAACAATTGGCGTATTGTAATATTATTTTGATATTGTATTTCAGTGCATAGGGATTTCATCCATACAGCCATAATTTTCAAAACCCATTGTTTTAAGATTTTGTTTTTTCTTAGCAAAGGGCACTCACACCATACAGCCATTTTCTTTGTTAATGTATGTACTTACGGATTTAGATAGTGACAAGTTACAATATAGCAGATAATAAAATATACAATAAATTGATTGTTTCCAAAGGGTGTATAAAAAAGAGAAGCATACAAAGGTGCGATCGTTAAATCGATTAAAGCATACAAAGATCTGATATTTAAATAGACTGAAGGAGACAAATATTAATCATTAAATTGGTCGAAGCAGACAAAGGTCTGATTATTCATTGATTGAAGCAGACAAAGGTCTGATCATTAAATTGATTGAAGCAGACAAATGTCTGATTATAAAATACATTGAAGTGAACAATGGTTTGATCATTAAATTGGTTGAAGCAGACAAATGTCTGATCATTAAATTGATTGATCTGAACAAAGGTTTGATCATTAAATTGATTGAAGCAGACAAATTTCTGATCATAAAAGTGATTGATTTGAATAAAGATTTGATCATTAAATTGATTGATAGATTTGAACAAATGTTTTATCAATAAATTGATTGATTTGACATAGATAATATAGCAGACACATAGATATTCAACACCAAGGGGTGGAGATCTGGTGACCTGAAATACAGGCTAATATCTTAGTTTAGGCACCAGTCTCCCACAATATTTTCAAGTTTTTTATTGTGACTCATTCCCTTGTATTCATATGTATTGTGGTGAGAAAAATAAATAAATTTATTAATTACATATTTTTAAAAAATGTGTTGTTTCCAGCAGATTACTATTAATTAATCTGATTATTAAAATTGATTTTGAAGGTTGTCCAAATATTTTCTAATATGGGGCTAACATCTTTTAAATTTTAGAAATTTAAATTGTGATTCTACTTCAGTAATAGTCAGACGGCAGTGCTGGAAAAGAGCGGAATCGATTTATCTTGATATTATGGGATTGATAAATCAGAAAAAAATAGCTTCATTTCAGGTGATTGGAAATACAGGAAGTTTATTTATAACATGCCTGATGCCGATAAAGCTACTAATAAATAAAATATATGTTTTTCCAAGTAGCTGGAACTAAACTTGATAAATATATTTGGTTCCAAAGCAAAATTTATGACAGGTATCTATTTAGATTGCTTGAAATGAAATATACTTTATTTAAGGAAGAACCTATTTAAATTGATGAATGAAAAAGCAGAAAAATTACAAGTTACTGACTAAAGTGTTAATATGATAAGAAATCTGAAATGTGCTTCATAAGAATTAAGAAGAAAATTGATAAACTAGGAGATACTAACTTTAGTGGGGTGACATGAATCTGCTGAGTTTTAACGCCACCTAAGCGTGTCTGTTCTCCGCAAAAAGAAGTATACTTATTTAGCTTGATTCCTACTTACCGGTAAGCGAGTAGCTTGAACGCCTCTCTATATTAAGTTATCTGCTTACCTTAACTTTGACACCTCCATCGAGTCTAAAGCTCAAACTGAGGCAAAATAAACGGCTAGGTATCTTAAACAAGGTTCAGCGGCACTTCCCGCCACATTAACCCCAGTCCCTTTACAAGGCATAGGTCAGATCGTGTATGGAGTTAGCCACCTCGGGGATGATTCGGCAAAGTATCAGCTTGCCGGACTGGACTTGGTGGGTCGAAGAGCCAAGAGGCCTATTGATGATAAATAGCAAGTAAAAAACAAAACCTTTGTACAGGCAATGGCCCGATTGTGGCTAAGTGCAGAAAACGCACGACAAACACAAGCTTCGAATCCTATCTTGCAAACATACGCCTGCCTGTGTGTTTTTACAGATGTACTTCGGAGAGTGTGCTTAGGAGCTGCATGAGCTCATTTCACCTGCCCCTTTCTTTTATCGGACGTCCGGAATCACTGGGGTAACATATTTGCCTTGTCAAGATTCCGAGGACTTGCACCGGGTGATTTTCTTCATCTATCATAGTGCTCACTTCTGAGGTATGGAGTCCTAATGCTTGCGTCGGTATTTCCGAGCTCATATTCCAAGTGTCTTTAAGGCTCGAGTGAAAGGCTCCTTCTAGTTGAGATTGCTACATCCTCGACATCATCTTGCCCCTCAGCTAGATTGTGGTCAAAAGTGAAACCATTCAAATACTTTCAAAAGTAACATAAGATACATAATTATTTAAAAAAAAAGAAAAAAAAAATGTAGAAGATTGTTGCGTTAGATGCGGGAGATTGAGATTTAAACCGTATGATTCTAAATGCACTGTAAAAGAAAAAGATGTTTGAATTGTTTTGATGGACATGTTCGACAATACTGTTGGACGAGAATTCTTGTAAAAAGAAAAGAGGAAAACGGGAATTCCTTTACAAATAAAAGGCTGGTTTAAGTATGAACGGCTGATATTCGGGATTTTATTGATGATATTTTAGTATACGGTTAAGATCTTAAAAAAAATGATGCTAGGTTAGAAAGGGATGAACGTTCTAAGAGAAAAATATAATGTCATCTTGAAGGGAAATAAATGTAAGGTTGCCTGGAAGAAACTGCTACCTAGTAATAAGGCCGCCTTGTTGTACACTATGGTTTATGTTCTGTTAAGTGTACAGTATGTCTCTGTTTGCAAATAAAGTATATTGTATTATATTTTAAATGTCGGCACAGAATGACTGTGATAAGGTATTTCAGGACATGGACTATCAAACCATCAAAACAACAGGGATTAAACCACTGCAGAAGTACCTACGTGTCAACTATACAACAATTAGACCACCGACTATAGTAGCATAGTAACCTGGTTTTGGGCTTGGTGAATTGCATTAGCAAATGGATCTCTAACTTTGCGACTGGGTCGAAACGACTAAAAAAGTTCTTTGTAATACAGGAAGCAATGGTTCGGATAAACAGAAGTTTTGTAAAAATAACTAAGGTTAGGTTTCAATGCTTTAAAACTGCTCTTTCTAATATTCCTACCGTAGCATACTATGACGAGAAACATTGAAGAAGCCGATGTTAGTCCAGTAGGACTTGGTGTTGTTATACTCCTGGGTGACTATAAGTTACCACGGATCATAACTCCTGCTGATATTGTCGCACTGAAAATAGGCTCGAGCGTTAGTTTGGGCGGTTGAACATTTTAATCAATTTTTATATAAGAAAAGCTTTGAGCTGGTGACCGACAACCAACCTTTGGACATAATTTTTGTTTAGAAGCCGAAGCCATGCAAAATAGAGAAATGGATCATATTACGTTTGCAATCCAACCATTTATTACAAAATGGTATAAGTAAAGTGCTAGTCAAAAAAGATCTTTTGTGTAAATAGTTTAGTAAAGTATCAAAACTATTTTTACTACAGGAGATATCGTGACTCGAGAAATATTTACCCAGGTTTATTGAGAGACAAGATACCAATACCACTGATTGGTGATGCAAAAGAATGTAAACTAGAAATAAAGACCCGTGCAGATAAATTTTGATCTTGCTTACTGTTTTTATGAAGACTCGTCATCACTACAAGACATCAATAGAAAGAGATGTTAGAGAGCGAGATGCTAGCATCACACGAAGTCTGAGTGTATAGTTAGAAAAAGAGTTTTAAACCATCACTAGGTATATTTTATAATAAATTGCCTATGAAATTGAAGCTCAAAAAATAGACTAAATATTTTTAAGAAAGACCTAATGACAAAGAAATGCTTTTATAGTTTAAGTGAATTTTTAGCATAGAAAATTATAATTAAATGCAAAATAGGAATAATGTAATGCTTTACAACGTAATATATGACAATTACCGTAATAATGTATCGAACACAAATGTATTTTCTTTACGATAAATGAATGATGATTATGAAAAAAAAACGATAAATGAAAAAAAAAAGAAAAAAAAATAGGTATGCAGATAGAAAATGAAAAACTACAGATTGTGATTAGGAACAATTAGATATAAGTTATATTAAAATCATTTACTAATTAGTAAAGCTCATTCAAGAGTAGGTGTAGGAGGTGTTATTAAAGTTAAAAAACTATGAGCCTGGTTAAACGTATAATGCAAGATGTAGTTCATCTCTAAAAGAGTTGAACGACGATGAAAAGTCTATCGAAGTGAGCCTGAAGAAAAAGAAAAGACCACAGTAGATTTGAAAAGATTTTTAGGTTATTTTGTTATCTTGATTTATTTCTATTTCATTAAAAAAAGGAAGGGATGTAGTGTATTGGCATTATGTATTTACTACCCTTGTCTCGAGTGCATACGTCACAGTCGGTTGAAGACTAGACCTGTCATGGCCGCCGGCAGAAGATGTTGTGGTGGTGCATTGCCGAGCCAAGATTATTATGGAAACAAGTGTATCCTACACTTGTCTTTGTAAATTATGTTCTTGTGTGCAAAGAAAATATTTTTGTTTTATATTGTAAGTTATATTACTAGACAAAGTTTTGGCAGAGCATAATTTTGACAAAAAAAAATTGAAAAGAACTTGCGATGTTTTCTTATTTACAACTATTTTACCTATGCTATTCTAATAACGCTAAAGCTATAAAAATTAACTCCGCAAGCATAACGTCATCGCTCTCGCACTACGCTATTAAAAAATTTGGTAATCATTTCCAAAATTCCAGAGTGGCTTAACTACCATCGCTCCTAAATTCCCTGAAACAAAGGTTATTTTTGTCCATGGGCAACCCCAATCGCACACCTATGTCACCATGTCACCCATCGGTCAAAAGAGCCATGTCGCACTGTAGAGTTATTTTTGGTCTTTCTTTTTTGTTTGGGTTTTTTTTTAAACACAAAAAAACCTACAGTCGAATAGAGAATCTCCTCCCATTAAGAAATTGGTTGAAAATATATGATATCAGTAAAAATATGATGTAAGCTTCAAATTACGTGCTTATTAGTGCACATCTGTTCTTTTTATCACAAAGTAGCTTCTGTTTTGAACACAAGTATTATATATTTTATTCTATGGCTAAACACAGCATCTCCGGACAATATTTTGCTCGGCTGCCGCGATATCGGTTTATTCAAATGTATGGACGACCCCAGCCTCAAAGAATCAACCTGCATAACATTATACATATTGAAATTCTTCCACTGCTGAACAACCGCGGCATATTATCCTATGAATAAGTTTATGTCACAAAAATGCTGGTGATGCGAAATGAAAGTTTTCTATGATGTTTTAGTAATATAAGTGTTTTAAAGTATAATATCATCAAGTCTGTGGATGCAAAATTAAGTGTTAAAAAAAGTATAAGATACTAAAGTATATATTTCTACTTTAGACAATATTTTATCTTTTACTAGACTTAAAAGTAATTCCATCATGCAATTATAAATATGAATTTGTAAAATTACATTTAAATATGTGTGTTACGTATCGGTAGCAACCCCACGAGGCTCGAGTCAGCACAAGAAGTGGAACATAGCATCAGCGCCTCGTGCCCAGCCGCGATCTGCTTATACATCGATTACGCCATCTAATCGTGACCTTGTTAAACCCAAAATGTTAAATAATTATCTGAAGACAAATCAATGTAGTTCTGACATTGAACTCGTTCGCACCTAGGTTAGTTAGTTTTAGGTCTTTATAATGTAACTTTAAATATAAATTTCGTCCTAAGTGATTTTAGTTTCTCTTTTGCACCCTCCGTCTGCGGCAAAAACGTAATTGGCGCAGTCGGTAGGATACTCGCGGGTTAGCTAGATTTCGCGATCATGGTTACTTAAGAAGAATACCTTGTCGAGCAACGCTACACCTGATGGCTTCTAGGTCACCGTGGCGAGTATCCAGAATCTACGTGAAGCCACAGCGGAGGTTATCCAGACATCGATAGCGCAGAGGGAATCAGAATATAGTATTTAATCAAAAATCTAAATTAAGTCAAGAAAAAAGAAGAACAACATGTAAGGAAATATAAAATTGATTAAATAATATAATATATAAAAAAGGAAAAAAGAAAAGATAAAAAAACTGGAGCTACCCCGCCGGCGCACCATCAAGGACATCCACCTCCAAGGCCTCCAGGATCAGGAAGCACTGATGGATGTGAACGAGTCACAGAGGACTCACGAAGATGCGCAGCTCATCTCCAAAGTCCACACGGTACCCGTGCTCGGGCAGCAAACCTTCCAGCAACGGTCCCACTGGCCGAGTCTACTGCCAGAATCCACCGCTCCGCGTCATAAAAGGGCAACCCATTAATCCCCAGAATGGATATTTGAAAGTCCTTCCCCGCCGCAGGCAATGGTAGAACACCGCAGGGCACATAACACAATCCGAAAGCAATATGATTTCCATTTTTTTTTTTTTTTTGAGAAAAGAAGAAACGGATAAATTCAATAGTGCTGTGATTCACGTACGAAAAGGCACTAAATACGATTTCGAAATTTAAGGAAATTGAAGACAAACCTAAATTAAATTATTAGAAGCGAAGGAAATATCTATAATTTGCACACAAGCAGTTATTACGATAACCGCTGCGTTGTAATATGATTAGAAAGAATCAATTTTAATAAAATTATATAATATACAATCTGCCAGGATCACTCCTTGTTCGTAAAAGACCAATAGAAGAGTCGAGAAGGCCAAAATATACCAGCTCCGAAAGAAGAAAACCTATGATATGGCGACCAGCACAGCACTATTCTCGACGTTAGTCTTCAAATAGTTGCTGTTCTGAGGGTGGAGATGTTACGTTTCGGTAGCAACATGTGTCATTGAACCCTGACCGGCGTCAGCCCCACGAGGCTCGAGTCAGCACAAGAAGTGGAACGTAGCATCAGCGCCTCGTGCCCAGCCGCGATCTGCTTATACATCGATTACGCCATCTAATCGTGACCTTGTTAAACCCAAAATGTTAAGTAATTATCTGAAGACAAATCAATGTAGTTCTGACATCGAACTCGTTCGCACCTAGGTTAGTTAGTTTTAGATCTTTATAATGTAACTTTAAATATAAATTTCGTCCTAAGTGATTTTAGTTTCTCTTTTGCACCCTCCGTCTGCGGCAAAAACGTAATTTGTGCTTTTGTCCGGAAACTATTTCTTTTTCGATTTTCACGTGCTTTTCTGCTAATGTGTAACATAAACATTGCACGTTGCTCTGGGAGCGAAAAAAAAATTTTGCAAGTACTATCCAGTTCTTCCCAAGCATACTATAGAATTCAGTAACAGGAAAATACACACGTCGGCGAAAAAAAATAAAAAAATAAGCGCTACACACTCAAAGGCCCACACTAACGTTTTCTCTTGTGTCGTGGGTCCCTCGGAACATACATAAACACCCATAACCTGAAAATAAACAACTGCTTTTTACGAAAATATTCGCCCCGACTAGGAATCAAACAAGAGGCAACGCAATCTGGCCGTCATAGCTGACAAGCTGACAAAGTATTGCTACTGTATCTACACATCTAAACCTCACAATTTTTGTCAGATGTGGCATCAAGTGATCCTGTGTGACCACTTGATACTTTCTCTACCCCGGTATATGAGCGTCTATGTAATTTGATCTGGACTCAGTGAACTGACAAAAGGTATTCTGATTACTACCAGAGCCAGATCAAAGTCAGAAAACAACCACAACATCCGACACTTCAAAAGCAAAATTTTATTGACAACATTTACATTTTTATTGGCATGCTAGGACACCCGACGCTCGTCCTGAAACGTAAGTGATTTTGAATTTTCTGATGTGTATTTTATTATCTGATTTTATGTGTGTTCAATATGACTCGGGATTACCATAAGAAAAACATTACGGTCACGTATCCGCGCCTGATACATGTAATGTAAATACTTGCTTTTATGTACGGAACATCAATGTATATAATGCCTATAGGTTCTATTTATGGAATCTACCTCGGAAACCTTTGCAACTTTTACGCCGACATTTCTTCCTAAAATGAATTAAAGGTTTGGAATCGGTGCGCCGTGTCTTTTTTACTCTTTTTTAACTATCATATTAATAGAGAGTGCTATCGATAATCATAAATTATTAAAAAATATATGTATATAGTGTGAGTTTCCATAAAGTAAACATAAGATAATTTTCCACGTTAAAAAACATATGAGTCACCTACTTCAATCCCAACAACAGTTCGCACAAAGTAGATAACTAGTATTTTTTGCAGACTACAATGCCTATTAGCAGATAACCACAAACGAAAATGTCACTCATTTATTTATATGATGTTCTGGTTTGTAGTATTTTTTTGTTTTTGTTGATTTTTTTTAAAGTGCTGAATAATTTTCGATTAAATTTATATGAGACTACTTCTGGAGTATAGGTACTCTTTCGAACAAAAAAAACATAGAACCTCCTGCTTTTTTGAAGTCGGTTAAAAATGGGTGAATCTACACACATTTTTATAGACGGGAACAATAAAACAATTTCTGGTATTCTTTTTTTTAAGCTGTATTTTTTGTATTTCACCATCACCATAATTTTCGTTTTTGTTTTAACAAGATAAGCATTTGGTTAAAGACTACAAAGACTATATTTACAAAGGGTCAACAGTTCTTATAAAAAAAAAACACTTTTGATATAAATGTGTGTAGTTTTATACATTTCCATATGTGCACGGTATGGAGACTCACTCTGCATATACCACGTGCAATTAAAACAATATAACCAATGAAAATGTATGTTTAAAATTAGTTTTAACATAATAAAAATTACTTTTACGTGATTACCAGAATGATTATTGCAATAACGGAATTCGAAGGATTTGCTTAAATAAGTAGTGATTCAAGATAAATATCTTCATGGAAAGCCATTAAACAAGGAAGACATTGTTTGTGCTATCTATGGGCATGTTTGGGCGGTTCATGATTGATTCCACTGTAATTTCCATACGCGTGCTCGGCTCATATTAGCCACTCCGAACACCCACCAGTTCTTTTAGACCTTCCTTACAGCTCTTCTTCCTTATTTATGTAGGCGGTTGAGGAGAAAACAATATGTTTTGAGGGCTCCAGTTATAATGGCCGACGATTCTAGGACTATACTGTTGTACGGCGAGGCGACCTCATGGCGCCTGCCGAGTCACGCACATGTATTTTTTCAAAGCCCTAAAATTTATTCTTAGTTATTTATCAGCCTAGTAAGTTTTTCACATTTTATAATAGGTTGCCTATAATTTTTCGCTTACAGCTTTTTTTTCCACTTGTGAGCTGCATTATCTGGATAGAATCAATTTATTATGTTCCGTCCTTAGTTAGTAATATTATCTATACAGGGTGACTTTTTAATCAGTACGCTAATTTTTCTTACGTTGTCAGTAACTTTGGTAGAACGTAAATAAGGAGGAACATTTTTTTCCCAAAATTTTCAGATTTTGATACTTACCCCTTAACGTCTTAGAGGATTAATTTTTTGAAACGCAGAAACACGGCTGTCACAAATTGTGTTGAAGAGTACTGTTATCAAGTATCAAGTCAATTGGAGGATGTAATTTTTTTTCCATACAAAAATTTTGATTTATTTTCATGCTTCAGATGCTTCAGACGAAATTTCATGTAGTTTGAAATTTTTATATGAAATGATATAAAACAAAAAATACGGGTCTGTTAAATTTTCATAAAGTTTACGTACAAACAATATGCGTACTGATTAATAAATAACGTGGTATTTATTGATTACTAAACATCATATGCTGGCGACAGTCAAAAATATTTGTCATCAGAATTGTGAATCATGTCAGCTAATATTGCTTAATTGAACATTCTATAAATATTGATTCTGTGCGAATTTTTTAAAATAAGTTCAGACAATTGTTAAACAAAATTAGGTCAGTGGAGCATATACTCATTATTATTATTATTATTTTGTTTATTCAATTTAAACTTCATTTTTGTTTTTACCACGATTATATATAACTGTTACAATTAATATTTAAAATTAGAAAAATCCTTTTGTAAGTGATTTTAAAGAATAGTTATTTAAGTCCTCTTTTGCCTGAGATACAGGATTAACTTATATCCTAATTCAGGCATTTGTGTTATTATTTTGCAGTTTAGTATTTGTAATGTAGTTTCTAATTTTAATATTGTCTTATGAATTTAAATAAATATTTTATTTTATTTATTTTATTATAAAGCTAACGATTAAATAATTGATGATAACGTGGTATAAAGGCAGCTGTGATAGCCCAGTTGATAATGAGCCAGATTGTAATCCGAAGGTCGCGGGTTCAAATCCTGGTGCGGGCCTGTACCACTAAATTCGTCTTTTCGGATTTATGTACAGATTTCTTATTATCACTAGCTTAACGGTGAAGGAAAACATCGTGATGAAACCCGCCCTTCCAAGAAAATTCATTTTCGAAAGACGAGCGGTCCCCCAACCCGCATTGGACCAGCGTGGTGGACTATGGCCTAAATCCCCTTTGTGTTTCGAAGAGAGGCTCATGTCCCGCGGTGGGGACATACATATGGGCTGGTAAAAAAAAAACATAAGCGCTTGGGCAATCGGTGGCCACATTTTTGGGCATCCATTCTGTAACTCACGACCAAAATACGACCGATACTTAAAACTGCCTGTCACTATCATCTGAATAGAGATGTACTGACATTTAATGCAGCGAAATATCGGTCGTTGTCTTACAGAATAGATGCAACAAAGTCCATCAAAACAATGGAGTAATATCCACGTCATAGTAATTAAGTAGTCCCCACACTAACTGCCACCGCATCCACGCCAAAACAATAATATGACACTCTTACTTTGAGTAATCAAGTCTATACATACAAGCCACACGTGCCATATATCCGGTGGACTAACGACTAGCGCCAATTAAAATGAAAACGGACGTCCGTTTGTTCGCCCGTCTGTTAGGGACTGGTTGGGCGGACGAGCGATTTTGTTGCCTCAAAAATATTTAATCTATACTTATATTATAAATGCGAAAGTCTGTCTGTCTGTCTGTTACGCTTTCACGCTTAAACTAATGAACTGATTTTGATTAAATTTGGTGCAAAGGTAGATTAGACCTTGAGAAACATTTACTCACAGCTGGGCACGATATAACCTGTAGTCCACGCGGGCGGAGCCGCGGGCAGAAAGCTAGTAAAATAATATTTAAAAGAACGAGAACGGGTTGAAGTATTCGTTGTAATTAATTATTAAACGCCATATACTCAAAGGTCCTCAGGCAGGGTTTTCTCTTGTATCATAGGTCCCTTGGGAAATATATAAAAGACCCTTAAACAAATATCAGATTTTTACAAAAACATTTTTCTTGATCGGGAATAGAACCCCGAAACCGTCAATTTAGAAGATTTTTCAGTTACTTTACTAGTAGTTGAATGTATTTGGACAAATGCCAAAGCGAACTTACACTAATTCTTTTTAAGCTGTGTTTTAAATCATTCAGTTTCTAAAAATACGTGCAAACTGACGTCTTGTCTCACAAATTTCCCTCTTCATCATATCATCATATCAGCCTATTGCAGTCCACTGCTGAACATAGGCCTCCCCCAAGGTGCGCCACTTTGCACGATCCTCCGCTGTTTTCATCCAGCCACTACCCGCTATCTTCTTTAGGTCATCTGACCATCTGGCTGGGGGGCGTCCTACACTACGTTTGCCAAGACGTGGTCTCCATTCGAGAACCTGTCTACTCCAACGCTCGTCGGTTCTGCGACAGACATGGCCAGCCCACTGCCACTTCAGCTTGCTACACTTTTGGATAATATCCATCACTCTGGTTTTCTGTCGGATGACCTCGTTTTGGATTCTATCCCTTAGCGAGATCCCGAGCATGGAGCGCTCCATTGCTCGCTGAGCGACGTGCAATCGGTGGGCCAACCTCACTGTCATGTTCCACGTTTCGGCTCCGTAGGTCATGACTGGTAGGACGCATTGATTAAAGACCTTGGTCTTTAGACACTGCGGGAGTGGCGACGAAAAGATATGACGCAGCTTCCCAAATGCTGCCCAGCCAAGCTGCACTCTTCTGGTGATTTCCCGCTCGAAGTTGTCTCTACCTAACTGCAACGCTTGCCCGAGGTATATGTATTCCTGAACAACATCGAGCGTAACACCGTCAACAGAGATCGGCCTGGACACGACATTATCATTGAACATGACCTTGGTCTTGTCCAAGTTCATCCCAAGGCCGACACGTCTCGAGGCAGCGTTAAGGCTGTGCAGCATTTCTTGCAGGACTTGTGGTGTTTCTGCCAATATTATTATGTCGTCAGCGAAGCGAAGGTGCGATAGAAATTTGCCGTTAACATTGATACCCAGTCCATTCCAATCTAGCGTCTTAAAGACGTCCTCTAGAGCATTGCATTGCATACCGTGTAGCTACGGACTAGAATATAGCTACGGTCTCCCCCGCCTGTCGTAAAAGGCGACTAAAGGGGGGCGTAACGGGGGCGCACACAACATCCTTCGTGCCCCAAATGCCAACCTGACCAACGGACGAGGCTCTGGCGACCGAACCGATGGCGGTATATCCATCTAGTACTGGGGTAAATTCATCTGGCCAACGACAGGCAGCAGTGTCGTTGGTGCGACACCCAGTACCTGCGCTCACCAACCCGCTTGCCCAGCGTGGTGAGTATGGGCAATATCCCCCCAATGGCAGCACACCAATATTCACGGCCCCTAGTTCCCGGCCGCCCTGCTATTCCAGGCCACGGCAGCGGCCTTGGTTACGGCAGAGTAGGGGGTGCTAAGAATCTCCGGGTTACGGATGGCTGCCAAAAACTGACCCTGGCGACGTATATCGGACGCAGTCTACGACTGGACGAAAGCTTGGCGATCCTTGAAGCGGAACTAGAAAAGATAAAATGGCACGTGGTTGGGCTATCTGAAGTCCGAAGAGAGG
Organism: Aproaerema taeniolella; assembly: GCA_949987775.1. NCBI lineage: Eukaryota > Metazoa > Arthropoda > Insecta > Lepidoptera > Gelechiidae > Aproaerema > Aproaerema taeniolella. Next base: position 9,008,239 of record OX465246.1, read on the forward strand.
GGGAGGATACGATAACCCTAGACTCAGGCCATTTGTTCTACTTCAAGGAAGGAGACCAGATATCCCAAGGTGGCATAGGTTTTCTTGTCAATAAAGCTCTCCATGACAACGTGGTGGAGATATCCTGTATATCAACCCGGGTAGCGTACCTTGTACTGAAACTGACTGAAAGATACTCTCTTAAGGTCGTACAGGTATATGCGCCGACGTCGAACAGCTCGGATAATATGGTCGAGGCCCTATATGAAGACATTACCAAGGCCATACACACAACCACCAAGACCCAATTCACCGTTGTCATGGGGGACTTTAATGCTAAAGTAGGGAAACAAAGGCGAGACGATTTGCATGTTGGGCCACATGGATATGGATGCAGAAACCATAGGGGACAGATGCTAGTAAATTTCCTCGAAGCAGAGGGGCTCTTTTGTATGAACTCGTTCTACAAGAAAAAACCCCAAAGGAAATGGACCTGGCGAAGCCCCGATGGCAAGACGAAGAACGAGATCGATTTCATCCTGACGGATAAAAAGCACATATTTAGGGATGTCTCCGTGATCAACAGGTTCAATACCGGAAGTGATCACCGCATGGTTAGAGGCACCCTAAATATCGATTTTAAGCTGGAAAGAAACCGAATGATGAGATCTGTTCTTCGTCCGACACTGCTCCAAGTCGAGAAAGGCTTAGATGCCTTTCAGCTAGAGCTGAAAAATCGTTTTGCCCTACTCGAAACCACAGGCAATATTGACAGGGACCTCGAAAGCGTGGCACGTACAATAAGCGAAGTGGGAGCCAGGCATTTTAAGGGAAAGCGAGCAAGCCGGAAGTCCAAACTTTCAAGCGAGACTTTGGAACTGATGAGAGTACGACGAGAAACGCCGGAGGATGTTTTGTCAGATCCCCAGGCACTCCTTAGAAAAATCCGGAAATTGGTGAGACGTGACCTCCGAAGCTCTAATACTCGCCTCATACAGGAGGCGATTGAGCAGAACCGGGGGTCAAAAGTCTTTTCCAAGAACCTGGGAAGGAGTCATCTGACAAAGCTAAAGACCTCGGACGGCAAAATCGTCACATCAGCTCCGGAGATCCTCGCTGAAATCGAGGACTTCTACGGCAAATTATATGCTTCGCGAAACCCGAAGCCTCCACCCGACGCCAACGATCCACGTGCCATGCTTACACGCCACTTCACCGACGATCTCCCAGATATAGACGAAGACGAAATTGCGGCGGCTCTCCGACAGCTTAGCAATGGGAAGGCTCCCGGCGAAGACGGAGTAACCTCAGAGCTCCTGAAGGCAGGAGGAAGACCGGTAGTCAAGGAGCTCAAAAGGCTTTTCAACTCCGTAATAACCAGTGGGACTACCCCGGAAGCGTGGAGCAGGGGCGTGGTAGCGTTGTTTTTCAAGAAAGGGGACAAAACTCTCTTGAAAAACTATAGACCGATTACGCTCCTGAGCCATGCCTATAAGCTGTTTTCGAGAGTCGTCACCAATCGTCTGGCCGCTAGATTTGACGCCTTCCAGCCACCGGAACAAGCAGGGTTTCGCAAAGGCTTTAGTACCGTAGACCATATCCACACAGTAAGGCAGGTTATGCAGAAGTGCGAAGAGTATAACCAGCCACTGTGTCTAGCTTTTGTGGACTACGAGAAAGCCTTCGACTCAGTCGAGACCTGGGCAGTTCTGGAGTCCTTGCAGCGTTGCCAAGTCGATTGGCGATACGTGGAGGTGCTGAGAAGCCTATATAATATGGCAACGATGACAGTCCAATTACAAAACCACCGTACAAGACCAATCCAATTGCTCAGAGGTGTTAGACAGGGGGATGTCATATCCCCGAAACTGTTTAACTCTTCAGTATCAAGAAAAAAAAATCCTAGCCGCTCGTCTGTTTCGCCACTAATAACCGCGCGAGGGTGACAGGGAGCTGCCAACAGATATTGTCGTCAATTTGTTTTGCGAAAGCCGCGTCGGCGGGCGTGGGGAGCCTGCTTAGGATGCGGGCGGCGCACGACCCGGCCGCCTGCCTTATGAACACACCACCAATAAGAACAACAAAGTTGAGATGTCAGCCGATTAGCCGTTAGTCACGTTATCATCCCTTTTTTCGCACAAGTAAATATGTTTTCCCAACCACCATGCACCTAAATACCCGTATAAATAAATATTAAGTACATTTTATCTCAGACGTTTAACTGACATATTGTTAGTTCCCAAGATTTTTCCAACATTATTCCACGTCGTTGCCGAAGAAGACTGGAAAATGTGATAAAATATTGGCTGTTCGCTGACGTGTTCTCAAATTAGGTGAAGGCTTCGATCATTTACTGGAGCTCGGAAAAAATATCACACACATTCTCGTCTCGAAGATGCGAAGAGGGTTTTAGGCGTTACTTAAATCTGGGTTAGGTTATAAATGGGGTAAGTGACATGAATACTTTATAATTTAAAGGTCGTTTTTACGAAATTTAGATTAGTACATACATACGCTTACGCCTTTAATCCCTAACGGGGTAGGCAGAACATCAGTGGTTCTAGAAAACCAATTAAAGCCACGTTTGACACAAATGGTGGAGGTTATTAGATGGAACATGTTGTGTAGTAGTGAGAGGTGGTCAGCCTTTCGCCCATGATACAGCAAGACCCTCACGTCCCACTTACTTACTTTTACAGTATGCCTGGAAAGAGTAGGCAGCTTCTAAGTTTTTCTTTCACTCCCAGTCCAACGTGGAAGGACTGGGAGTGAAATTGGGGGGAGCGTGGAATTTAAATAAGTCTATAATATTTATTAGACACTAGCTTTCCGCCCGCATGGACTACAGGTTATATCGTACCCAACTGTGGGATAAAATGTGGCCTATAGCATTCCTCAAGGTCTAATCTATATCTATACCAAATTTCATCAAAATCTTCGATTAGGCGTGAAAGCGTAACAAACAAACAAACAAACTTACATTCACATTTATATTACTAGTAAAGATTAATACTACGAAAGAAGTGTCTTGGAGGTGTCTCCTCCAGGCGGCTTTCAGACAATCTGGCTCTTGTCAATTTGTAAGCATAGATTCGTTGGTGGTATTATTGAAGACGGCGCGTGACGGGAAACTGAAGCTGAAATTCGTCTGAAACTCAGCTGAAACCAATCTGAAACGCAAGTTGCGTCTCCGCGTTGGCGCGCCCGATATCTCATCAACTCTAAAATGTTGACACCCGCCCAGATCAACACATATTACAAACAAAGTGCCTCCCGTTCCACGTATAATTACATAGCTACCTTATTACGCCTTTCATTTATTAACATCACACAAAAAAGACAATCAAAGTTTTCCATAAAATGCAATAAAGCAAAGTCCTCACTAAAATAATCAACTGAATAGAAGCGCTTTGTTATCTAAATCCGAACAAAAGAAAATAAATAGTTGTAGAGCGGCGCAAACTTTAAAAGTCCCGTAAAGCTGTAACGGAGAAAAGTCGTCTCGACACCTGTTAGGTGGCACATTTAAATTATCTCCTCGGATAAAAAGTGACTAGATAATGCGCTGAGATCCTTCGAAAGCGGCCTGTCCTCGCGAATCATTAATTTTAATTCGTACCCCGTGACGACGCCTGCTCTAATGAATTATTGGGAATCGCTGGAGTGCCCCCACCCCCCCTCAGACTTCCTACAGTTTTTCTCCAGGACTTAGCATAATGTAAAAAAATGTTGTGCGGCCTCTCTGCATACTAATTGACTGTTGTGTCGTCTCTTCTTAAGTAATGCTCAGAACTTAAGGACTGTAACTTTGGCGGCTTGAGACAAGATTAAAAACTTCTTCTGATCGATCACTTAACACCGTGTTTTTTGCCCGCTAACATCGGCCCTCCTTAATATTTTCTCTTTGTAATCCGCAAATCATCTCTTCAAAAGATTTTCAAAGACAAAGTTAAAATTCAGAAGGAACAAAGTTAAAATAAGTGCTTCTAAAAGTCGGCTGCTTATTATGCACTAAAATCTGTAGCATTTTAATGGGTTCTCATTTTTATTCCTGCGTAACAGAGAACGGATATATAAGCAATGGTGGGTGAATATTCAATTTATGGAGCTTCTTTTTGTTTTTCAATTATTTTGAATGATTTCTTTTCATGTCAGATTTTCGAGCTCACGTATGGACCGAAGAAACTCTGTTATAACCTGTCAAAGCCTCGACGGGACTACGTGTGCGCCCTAGCGTGCGTGTCCGCGAGGGCTAGGAAGCTTGTATTTTTTAAACTTTGCCTTCTCGGGAGTCGGGGGCAGAAAAGTTACAATTGTATTCCCCCTCCACCCCCTTCAATATGTGACCTGCTTATTTATTGGAGAGGCGTCGGTAGAGTTCTCAGTACTTCTCAGACAATATGTCGCGAGATCGAGCAGGAGCAAGTGGAACCGACTAAACAAAACACAAATTCAGAGAAAGTGAACTATTTGATTTATATTTAACTTTTAGTTCACTTCACAGTTCCCGAAGCGTCTTGAGAGAGTTTCTAATATATGTCATGACTAGCGGTACGGCGGTGCATGTGTAGGTAAATTGGCTAGGGTAGGAATAGGAAGGCAGTGGATGTTCAGTATTCAGAGCGCAGCCGTCATTAGCCGAGCCAGACGTCGGATTTCCCCGAAGCAGCACGAATGTACCCACTCCGTCCTGCAGAATAATGATGACATTGGACGCTCCTCAATACAGACTTGATCTTATGTTGGCTAGTCTTACACAACTTCAATCTTGTACTTGGTAATCTAGTTAGCTAGCACATAAATCCTTAGCAACCGAACTGCCTTATGCGTTTAACTTTTGGCTTTGTTTTACGGAATCTTGAAATTTAAATACAAAATCCATTTTGTGTTCAAATGAGTTTTCCGAATAGCCAATTAGTTGTTAGCGCCGAGCCGCCCTCGTTCTCTTTCATTAGGCTATATAGTTTCCCAAATATCTGGGCCCCTCAGAGATATATCTTTTCGTTGCTTTTCCATTTTCTTCTAACACTTCGCTTATGCGAAGGTTGGGGAACAACTCAGCTGTAAAATTTTAGTACTGTTTCGCGGTTTGTTCTACGCACCTACTTACAATCTGCTGAGGTATTTTTATTTAACGCATTTTTTAGATTTGAATTATTTGAATACAAAGAATACGGTACAATTAAAAAACTCGCATTAGATTTAGATGCCCTCTTATTCTGTTTGTTACAAAAATAAAAAGTAGTATGAATATCTGACGCCTGCTTGAAGCAATCCAATTTCCACAAACGCGTATTTAATATTTTGCTGAACAATAAACATATTTCGCGGAACACGCACCAGCAGACGTCGAGTTTTGCTACAAACAAAGCATTTATAATTTAATCAACCGTCTTATTACGCTGTTCTATTCCCGCTTACAAGATTGTTCGCAAACGCAATCAAAGTCGTACATAAACAGATTCAAAGTTGAAATATTTATCCAAAAGCTTCGTCCGAGCGAGAGAGAAACGCAACTCTTTAGAATGTGCAATTCCTTTCTTATTTCATAACGCAATCTTCCCGGCTCCTTATCTAACACCGAACATATCTCGCCCCCGCTCTGGGGGAAAATCGTCCAATATAAAATCGGTTTAATTTGCGCTTTTCGCACTCAATGGGATGGAATAATATCGGGCAATTTGGTTACCGCGGGCATAAATATGGCGGGCCGCGATGTAATTGTAACGCGGGCAATTCGCGCCTCGTAACGACCGGGAGGAGAAAACTTCGCCCGTTTGCGCTGGATGGCCGACCCGAGGCACCAAACCTTACTAGAGAGGCCAGCCGAATGTGTGCACCCGGCTAAATATTATACTCCAAGCAAATGTACGTACAAACAGGAACTTCTATACAGCACCTCCTCCGCAATATTATGTTGAAGTAAAATTATAAAATCCATACACACATTATTTGTTCTTTTTTTTCTTTTTCCAACAAGCTTTATCATCTGTAATGACTAAGTAGTGAAAACGGCAATATAAAAGTTTAAATAATAAAATTCGTATCATAATCTACCCCTTTTTGGTAAAACCTTATTACCTAATTGTAAAACAAACAAGCGAGGAGCAATCAGGTAACGCATGACAAACCTGCCTGCGCGGCATCTCAGATTACCACAGGACCCGGGCGCAAAAGTAATTACAAGCCTTCTTTTGCTTACGTAATAGAATAACTGAATGTCATTTTCTTTTGGAGTCTGTCTGTGTCTGACCCTTCCGCGGTTCGCGTGGGGAATGCAAAATTCCCGAAATTAGAGTGAATAAACCTGCGTTTGTAATTAAACCGGGTGCCAGGGAGCGCTGGCTACCCATCTTTCTTGGCTGGCCCACGAATTAAGCACCGAATTGCTTCAGTAATTCGAAGTATATATTCGTGGACGCTCTCACTTTAATGTAAATCACTTTTACTGTTCCGATTTTCGCCACTTACTCCTAATCTTCTAACGTCTCCCCTCCGCTCTGCCGTGAAATTTTTGAAGTCTCAGTTTCTTTTAGCTATTATACGGCGCCTTATTTATTAAAATTCTCGGCGTTGCTTCCCGCATCCGGAGAAATAACATCAGTCCGCACTTCAACTTTAGCATTTTGAACTCATTGTAATGGTTGATTACCCTCGAAAGCGTCAAAGCTTTGCTAGTACCGTGATTTTGAAGAAGGAAACTCTATCTTAGTTCAAGTAAATAAGCGTAGCGTTTAATAAACATGAAACAGGGCTGTGCAACATAACGCCTCCGTTCGATAATTGCTTAGTGAACGCGTGTCGAGTGTAGTCAGAGAAACTGTAACTAGGCGACTTGAAGACGGTCGCCGGCGACAATCAAGTGGCGCAACAGTTAAACTAGGAACAGCCCTCAACCACTTCTGCCCGCCCAGTGGCTTTGCCGCCCAAACTTGTGCAAACACTCGTCAATTGCTTTAGAGATGCCCACTGTCCAAGAAAGTGTCGATATTTTTTTTCAATGTTTTTCCAAATCATTTTACGAAATAATTTCAGGTTTTTCTTCCTTTTCAACCAATTTTCTCATTAATTAATTATGATTATTTCCAAATAATTCTTGTTTGCACTGAATATTACAGCCGCTGTATTATGTAGATAATGTACACACCCAAAGGTTCATTATCCTTCCTCTTGAGTCTTGAAACCACAGAGGGACTAATGTTTTAACCCTTTGCGTAATTTAGGACTAGGCAATTAATTCTCGCCTTTAGTTCACAAAAGCGCTAATTTCTCGTATTGGATTAAAAAATCCACCGAATCATATGATACTAAATTATTAAACAAAGTCCCCCGTCGCGTCTGTCTGTCTGCCTGAACGCGATAAACTCAAAACTGATGAACGGATTCTCATGTTATACACATAAACCTTCCTTGTGGTAAGGCCCTAAATGTCTGGATTCAAATTTTTTTATTGTATTGTATCATTAATAAATATTTATTTTATCGATTCTACAGATGCAGTGCTTAGCTGGCGGCGGACGGGCACTAGGGCGGGCGGTAACAGTTTGCAAGCGGCTGATTGCTTTGATAATCGCCGGCTGAGATGTAGAAACATCGCAAGAAGCTGTCATCGAGACACCAGTTTTTCCTCGCATATCATTAATTTTTTCTACTCCTGAATTCAGGTTTTTGGTGGACTTGAGACAGTTAAGTTAAAAAGTTTGTAAAATCCGTATTTTGTAAAAGTTTTTAAAATCCCGTAAATATATGGGGTGACTTTAACATGTATATTAGCCCACGAAACTAAATAACTTTCCACATGAAATTCTAAAAAAAAGTTTAGACTTCCAAAAGGCTCCGTGTGGTGATCGGTTAAGAATAACACCACCCCATCTCTTTCCGTGGGTGCCGTAAGAGGCGACTAAGGAAACACAAATGAGACCTGCCTCCTAGTAATCCATCCCAGGCAACGACACTTCATTTTTTTCTGAATCTGAGGTGTCGTCCTATGGTCTCATGCGGTGTGGTAGGCTCTGTAAAGGGCCGTCTGGTTCGCGACCAACAGCTTGCTGTGTTCCGTCGGTGTGTAGGAGTACCAGTGCCTTTATAGGCATTTGCTAGGTTAACTCGCTCCATCGTCGACCTCATCTTTGACCTTATGGTCAAGATTGAGGTCAAGAGTTAACCCATCTTATAATAAAAAAATAAAAAAAGGCTAATCAACGAATCGCACAAGTTGTATGGAGTGGAGATGCAACTTTTTATTCATATTTCGATTTATGTTCCTTAGGGACAGTTGTTCAGTTTAGTGGGCTTATTCACAAGTTGTGAATCACAACCTTGATTTTCGCTAACTTATTTAAAGCCACCTAATATTATGCCATATTATAGGAACTGCAGTCTAATATAATTCTGTGCCTTATTACATGAGTGCCGTGTAGATACGAGTATACAACACACATATAATATAACCTTTTTTATTGTTATATCATCTTCCAAAAGTCTTTCTATTCTACCAAATACTTTTATTTCCACAATACACTTTTTTATTGTGAACAAAAAGGTTCACTTCGCATTTAGTCATAAAATGACTTCATAAAAATGACTAAATGCGAAAAATCAGAGAAAGAATAGAATACTGAATCAATAAACCTCTTGAAATTGCGTGTTTCTAAGTCGTTAAAATTCACTTATTTCCAACAATAAATAACAGTATTAACATAAAACTGTTTTAATCGCTGACTTTATTGGTTTTTGTTACAAGGACACCGCTACAGAAATATAAGTTTAAAAAAGTTGAACCTTTGAATATAAAGCGTGGCTTTTATTTTTTCAATTCAGCTATAATATATTTCAATTCAGATTATAATAGCAGAAGTTGCATTTTAACACAATCATCTCTTCTCTACATAGATATACTTCAGAAACTTTAGAAAAAAAATGTGCAACATTTCGGAAAAATTCCAACCAAGCTGAAAATTTGTATACCCGTACCTTTAAATTCCCCAAATAACCTCTAAAAAGTCCCTTTTGTCCAGGGGTGGGCATAACTTTCGACAGCCAAAAAACGGTGAAAAAAGTTATCTTTTTTTGATTTTTTGCCCATATCTTCGTTCCTGTCGATCTTACCGCTATGAGGTATAATGATGAAGTAAATAATGGAAAATTCTCTACAAAAACGGTAATAAAAGTTTGTTGATAACACTAATAGTTTTTACGTAATCGGGCATTGAAGCTCACTCCAACAAATTATTTTAGATATTTTAGATATTTTAGTGCATTTCATGATCACTCCAACAAACAGCAGAAAACAGTAAAAAGGTTATTTAAAAACGTAAAATCTATTGTGTTGAAAACTTTTTATAGAATTGATAAGCAGTAAATCCAAGTACTGCTGGATGTATCACAAAGTAGCTTTCCGCCCGGGACTTCATGTAGGGACAAATTATGTAGCCTATGTGTTAATTCAGGGTATCAGCTACTTTCATACCAAATTTTATCAAAATTGGTCTAGCTGTTTGAGCGTGAAAGAGTAACAAACATTCATACATCCATCCATCCATCCATACATCCTCACAAACTTTCGCATTTATAATATTTACCACACATTGTCTAATAAATAAAGAATTATAAAGTTATTAGGGTCAAAAATAAGTAATCAGGGGCGTGATTCTGTAACGTGACGTATTGAAACTCAATTCGATGTTTCCCACCTATTTCCGTGGAAACTACTGATTTTATCGATGGACTTTTATAACCTTTTTTGTAGACAATTTTGCATTCTTTTTTTATTAGTAGGTACACCTCATAGTAATAAGATCAACGGGAGCGAATATGTTAGCAAAAAACAGAAAAAGTATCATTTTCTCACCGTTTTTTAGCTGTCAAAACTGATGCCCACCTCTGGACTCGTGGGACTTTTCAGAAGTTATTCAGGAAGCTAAAAGGTATATGGGTAAGGCTCACGAGCGTTTTGTCCGCCCGTTCCAGTGTGTTATGAATATTGAGGCATACTAACGATGGCCGTTTCTACTAATAATCAGGATGAAGACTTCACTTGGAAGAGAAACTACTTCCATCAATGCTTATGCATCAATATTCATAACACACTGGAACGGGCGGACAAAACGCTCGTGAGCCTTACCCATATGTACACAAATTTTCAGCTTGGTTGGAATTTTTCCAAAGTCAAATGCTTAAGTTCCTGTAGCAATCAAACAAAATCACTTTCCACGTCTATCTGTCTGTATTTTCGCTAACTCCTCCTAAACCACGCATTGGATTTTGATGCGGTTTTCACCATCATGTACATTTACATGCATATTAAAACCGTACGAAGCCGGGGTGAGTCGCTAGTGTTTATATGTTTATGCTTATTTCCAACTGACCGAAATAACATCCATCTATTTCAATTTCAAAAGCCGCGCGCTCCTGTCGATGGTATCTTATATCCATTCCACTAGATTTTATTAATTTTCGGCAATCTTTCCTTTCCAATATAAGAAAAGCTGCGACAAATAAATCCGTAGTTTTTAAATAATTGTAAATCATGAAAAACGCTGATGGGTGACCAAAGTGGAAATCTATCACGAGCGTTTCCGTGCTCCGGAGGGCACGTTAAGCTGTCGGTCCCGGCTGTTGTCGATTGACTACAGTCGTTAAAACAAAGTCAGAGGCCATTGTGCGGTTTGAAAACTCTTTCACCAGGGTTAGCCAAGTTCGACACACACTTGACTTTACCTTCTCCATAAGAAGAAGATGAGAAACTTTAAAAATTTGTCCGGCTTTGTAAACTTCCTATTACTGTAAACTTATTATAGTACAATAAAGAATACATTCACACAAATTAATAACGTCCGTTCTTCCATCTCCTTTGTTTCATTTATGAAGTTAAGATAACAAAAGTGAGGAACCCTCGCATATAGCAGCAGTGTTTATAAAAAAAAACATGTACAAATCTTGTCAAATCTCCATGTTATTCCAACTCATTTTCAAGTTTTCTCAGTTTGAGTGCACTGACTTACCTCAATTGTCGCCAAACAAATGCATTGAGTGTCCAAACACGGGGGACACAATGCAAAATAACTTATAGAATTGAGTTCTCGGAGCCGAGAAGTGTTCTAACTACATTCTCCAAAGTTCCTAACACGGGCAATCGAAAAATATAAAGTTTCCCAGTCAGGATCGAGAGTAACTGTGTAACTGGCATTCATCACCAACTTTTTGGTTAAAGTACCGACTTTCCAAGGTTCTATTTAATGTAACTTCTAGTTGGTTAGTCGACCTCCAGATGGAGTTTGGTAGGTAAAGTAATACCGGCGCGACATCTTATCGTTGTTTTGGAACTTATTTTTTTAAATCATTTATTTTAGATTTTTCGGAAATCGTTGTACATTTTTTTTATTTTTTTTATTATAAGATGGGTTAACTCTTGACCTCAATCTTGAACATAAAGGTCAAAGATGAGGTCGACGATGGAGCGAGTTAACCCAGAAAATGCCTATAAAGGCACTGGTACTCCTACGCACCGACGGAACACAACAGGCTGTTTGGCGTCGGACTTCGGTAGGAGGGTGGTCGCGAACCAGACGGCCCTTTACAGAGCTTACCACACCACATGAGACCATAGAACGACACCTCAGATTCAGAAAAAAAATGAAGTGTCGTTGCCTGGGATGGATTACTAGGAGGCAGGTCTCATTTGTTTTTCCTTAGTCGCCTCTTACGACACCCACGGAAAGAGATGGGGTGGTGTTATTCTCAACCGATCACCACACGGCAAACATATGGACGTACATGAACATATGGTGTTTTATATATGGGGTAACGTTAAATTAGTTCGCGAAAATTAAGGATGTGTACTAGCCCACGAAACTGAATAGCTTTCCCCAAGGAAACTATATGAAATTCTCTAAAACAAATTCGACTTCCCATGCAAAGGCAATTCAGCTGCTGATCGCAAAATTCCTACAGAGAGGCGCAAATATTTTTTTCATTGTAAATTAAATAACTAAAATTGACAAAAAATAAAAGCCCAGAATCTTTCGTGGTGTCAAAGATTATCTTTTGGATTTCCACACAAGAAATTCATCACTTCAAAATTTAAATTAAACAACTAAAATTGACAAAAAATAAAAGCCCAGAATCTTTCGTGGTGTCAAAGATTATCTTTTGGATTTCCACACAAGAAATTCATCACTTCAAGATTTTACATATTTTGTGTTCAATATTTACCCAAGGTGATTCAAGTTTCATAATCAATAGCTCCGTCCACATAAAATATTCAGTTAGGGGCAGGTAACGCGTTTTAACATTCAATTTGCTACCTGAAGAAACGTAATGCTGCTGTAAACGTCGCAGCCGAGAATTATTAATGCTACTCTTGCGCTATCGCTTCAAACAATATACAATAACCACTGAGTTCCTAACGCACAAAGGACCATGGTAAAAAGGAAGCAATGAACTTTGCTCAAAGCGAAGCTGAAAGAATGCCGTTGATCGGGCTGGAGTTATCTAGTTTTTCAACGAAACAACATGTGCAGTTTAATACTCCTCGGAGAGTTCGCGGCAGATTGCGCCGCACGATTTGCACAATTGCAACTTCCTAGAACTTTTGTTTGTTTTACTTCTGCTTCACTATGCAATCACCTTTGAACAGACTTGGTTTTAAAAATCTATTTACAACGGCTACAAAACTTGATCTATAACTAAGTTATTGTTAGAAGATACTAGAAATGGAAACGCATGGTCTTACCGTAGTTTGCTCAACATTCAATCGTAAAATATGATAGCTCCGAACCATCGCCACAAACATGGTGACATCTACACAAACCCACACCTCGCGCACTCCATCCACCCACAGCACTTAGGTAATAAAACCGAGAAAGTAGTTTTAAGGAAGCCCGTATAGCCGTTGCGGCCCCTTATTACCCGCTACAAAACCCTCCTTATTACGCGAGACAAACAAGTTATTCGTTTCAAATTGAAAACTTTCCACCCCACTAGCCACCGTGGGGCTGTGGCCCATAAATTCCCGCCAATTTTGTTTTATTTCGCAATGCAGGCACGGTAATAAAAGTAAGCTGGACGTGAGACAAAGCCTCTGGGCGGGATTACGCGGCCATCGCAATGGATCACTGCAGCCTGTGATATGGTGTCTAAACACGGCACTGACTAACTGCTTCCGTCTCCTGTAATTTAGCTCTCCGCCGCAGCTGTAAAAAACACCGGCCGGTGACACACGGTAACTGCCGCCTTGTTTCGCAAAGTGAAATCCCTCTTAGACCCACTGCGCACTTTCGAAAACATCGCCGTGGCTCATAAAACTATACTCCCAAGTTTACGGTCTAATACATAAAAAAAATCTTCAACGTGACCGCCTGAAATTTGACTAGAGCGAACTTTATCTAAAACTCTGATCAAACGTTTAGAGCTGTGATTTTACGTGGGTCGTACAACTTTGTACAACTTGTTTGAATTTTAATGAAATGCATAGTAAAGTACAAACAAAGCTGCAAGCAGGTGCGTGATCCTGGATGTGCTCCAATCTTATCTATTCTATTGCTGGCAATAGCTGCAGGCCACATGTGTGATCTTTGTTCTACTCATTGTACTCCAGCAACGTAGGAGACGTGTCATGTAAGCACAAGTGTTAGCCGATACAAGTAAACTAAGCTTTTTCGTTTGTTTGTGTACCTACGTTCTCTTTGTTTTGAACGCTACGCTCTCTGAAATCGAAGGCTGTCGGACAGAATACAAGTAATGTTTCCGTTGGGTCCTAGCATAAAATGCTTTTGTGTTCTAGATCTACATTTTTATTTTTAGGTTTTATGAGTTAAAGTGGAATAGACAAAAAATTTAAAGGTATAATATATTTAGGCCTACGTTTTTATTTTATGAAGAGGTATACATTTTTCAAGTTAGTATAAAGTGTAGTGCAGCGGAATCACCAGACGTGAGCGAAGACCGTTGCTGATGAATACAGCTGAACGCAAGATTACAAACAAGTACAGACTCTACGGTTGCAGAATAAAGTCTTTGTTGACCTGGCAGACACTTCCTTGAGAATAAAACAATGCCGGTTTACGGATAGGATTGCAAACACTTGCTGTGTCCAACGGTTATGATCCCTCGTTTCAGCAACATGCCAAATTTGGTACCGCTATAAAAATAAAAAGCAGTCTGGTATAAAACATGCTGCGAAGCGTATTTTTATATGTCCTAGACAGCTTGCTCCTCCTTCATTTTAGTGCAGTTTTCTTTCTTTGAAGATAAAGTGCAGCAACGATTCTTACTAGAACAGGAAAATAAATATGTTTACGCGAAAACTGAGCGGATTGCTGACCGGGAAGAGACGAAAGCAAAATCACCACAAAACAACACCCGAAACAATAAACCAGCAAATTATTGTGCGACAAGAAATAGCGTGGGAGCCAATTAATTTTTGCTGAGACTAAGGTTTATGTTCTCCGGGATAAATAAGGAGATTTAGCGGCGACGCCTGGAGCCCCCTCGTAAAATGGCTAGCTCGTAACCCGGCCTGTCCACCCCTAACTAACGTTCCTCGATTACATTTACAACTCTTATATCTCCTCTAATTGACTCTAATGAAATAAACAACACCTAACAAAGATACAAGTAAAGCTTTAGATGTTTTTCGTAGATTTCTTTTTGACGTCTAGACTTATAAAGGCCACAGAAAATAAATTAAATACGTTGAACCTTATGGCAAAAAAGTTTACTGACAATTTTAAGAAGGGCTGTATCTGAAAGAAAACGCGCGCAAATCATCTTTTTGTCACTTATTTTTAACTTACCTCCTTTTTACTTACTGTGGTCAGAACCGGCATTATGATTTATTTCTGAAGTCAGCTACTGCCTCAAATTGCAATGATGTGAATACTTAAGAGATTAAATATTACAAGGAGACATAAGTCACCAGAAGAATTACTGCAGCAATTCTCTAAGTAGAGTCGTAAATCGCACCGCACATGCCCATAACTTGAAATTCATTTGCGCGCATTGCATAAAGCTGCAACTTGGTACGAAGGTACGTAAAAGTCATTCGGTTGCATTTTATTTTGTTGTTAGGCGAAGAGGCTGGGCGATGACTAAATAATGACCAGGATAACGTGGTTTTATTGCCGCCTCCGTGTTGAGAATATATAAATGGAACCCTCTAGGGGGTGTTAAAGAGGCCACCAAAGAACTCGAGTAGAAACAAGTCGGGTTCAGAGAGAAATAGCGCAGTAAACCTCCCCATCCGCTGAGACGTCATTTTGAGCTTTCCACCTAACTGCTGTTTGCAACACACAAAAATAATAAGGATTGTACATTGTACCGAGAACTTTGTGATGGTTTTCTCCAGTTACTGCTTATGGATTTCGTGGAGATAAAAGTAAGATTTTAAGACTCGTAGCTATAACTCCCATTTTTAACATGTTGCTAAAACGTAAGTGGATAAATTCTCTTTGTATGTTACGGAATATCGTATGATTTTTTTAAATAATTTGACTAGCTTTCCGCCCACGACTTCGTTCACGTGGAAAAGAAGCCTAAAATCCCTCTCCATCTTCTGACTATCTTTGTGAAAAAAACCACGTCGATCCGTTGCTTCGTGAAGACGTAAAAGAAGTAAAGATAAGAACTTTAGGATTCCAAACCAGCTGTTCCTGCTGAAGCGCTCATAACCCCGCGGCGCTCGCTGGTCTGAGGCTCTATACTATGTACATACTATCTACGACCGAAATTTCAAAGTATCAAATATCAGTACATCTGTCTTGCACTATAAAGATGACAGTGACAGGTAGAGACAATTATCGGCCGTCCATCGATCGTAGATAGTACAGAGTAGCATTCCGGGTTCAACTGAGCCCACAGTCCGCTGAGCCCGCGGGCTCAGTTGACCATTACAATTTTTTGTGATCGATTCGACTCACTCATCAGGCAATTCAGCCCGCGCGCTCAGGCAACCTCTAATTTTCCGCTAAAGGGTCTACTCACTCCGCGGGCTCAATCGACCACTATTACTGCTAAAGGTAATTCGACCACTATCTCCACTCATCAGGCAACTTAGCCTAATAAAATTAAGTTTATAAATAAATTATTTATTTCAGTTTTGTTTCGTTTTTCTTAAGAGCAAGGACATTGACATGACATACATGTAAGTGAAAGGAAGCTCAAGATAGTCCCTGGTTTTAACTTTGTCCACGCCTTAATTCAAATTTGTAAAATCAAAAGCGAAATATAATTATTTACCATCTTATGTAAATTATGTAAATTGAATTATTATCCCATCTATTGTAATGAATTATGTTTCGCTTAATAACGTATTAACTTGCTTGATAATTTTTAAAATCTTAATTATTCAATACACAACTCTAGGCAATTTTTTTTGTTTTCAAATTCCGTTAACGATTTCATTAATTTTATCATTAGTTTCGATCACTTCGGTTTTTCTTTTACTGTAGTTACAAAGGCCCATTGGATTTGGTTCTGCCCGCCTAAGTTGTGAAGGTCTGATGACAGTTTCTCTGTGTAAAAACTAGTGCCCTATTCTTTCCAAGATCAGACAGACGGCTCTATTCTCCCAATTAACGCTTGTGACGCGATCAGGGAAAAACGCTTTGTAGATTTAATGCAAACATAAACGAGACTACTATAACTAGGATTTTCGAATATTAAAAAAAGACTTGACCACAAAATGTCTATAGAAAGCGCGGACTGAGTAGACCCTAAGAAAAGATAATGGTCGATTGAGCCCGCGGGCTGGGTAGACCCTAAGAAAAGATAATGGTCGATTGAGCCCGCGGGCTGGGTAGACACTAAGAAAAGATAATGGTCGATTGAGCCCGCGGGCTGGGTAGACACTAAGAAAAGATAATGGTCGATTGAGCCCGCGGGCTGGGTAGACACTAAGAAAAGATAATGGTCGATTGAGCCCGCGGGCTGGGTAGACACTAAGAAAAGATAATGGTCGATTGAGCCCGCGGGCTGGGTAGACACTAAGAAAAGATA
Source organism: Aproaerema taeniolella (assembly GCA_949987775.1). Classification (NCBI taxonomy): domain Eukaryota; kingdom Metazoa; phylum Arthropoda; class Insecta; order Lepidoptera; family Gelechiidae; genus Aproaerema; species Aproaerema taeniolella. The sequence continues at coordinate 9,025,213 of OX465246.1, forward strand.
ATGGTCGATTGAGCCCGCGGGCTGGGTAGACACTAAGAAAATATAATGGTCGATTGAGCCCGCGGGCTGGGTAGACACTAAGAAAAGTTGACTGGTTAGTGGGTCGAGTTGTCCGTAAAAAAAAAGTAAAAGTGGTCAACTGAGCCCGCGGTCTAAGTGGTTGTGGGCTTAGTTGACCCCGGAATCCAGAGTAGAGGCTGTGGGCCAACGAACACAGAGACAGGGATCCTGATGGGTGACCAAGTGGTAATTTATCACGATCGGTTCCGAACTTCGGAGGGCACCGGCGTGGCGGTCCTGCCAGTTTTTGATTGACTACAGTTGTTAAAATCAAGTCAATTTGGCGGTTTGAAAACTCTAACTCTAGGCAGGGTTAGTAAAGTTTGCCTCACACTTGACCTAGACGATAAGAAGTTAGTGTGGAACAGCTTCTTCTTCTTTTTCGAAATGTCTTTAGGGAAAGGTCCCTAAAGACATTTTTTTATACATTTCGGTCTTATCTAATGGCACGTAGTAAGGGGGCGTCCATTAATTACGTAAGGTATTTTTGGCGATTTTTCGACCCCCCGCCTCCTGTGGTGAGATGTCGTGAGATTTGGCCGACATCCCCCTCCCACTAATCTCACGTGAGTTTTATGAAAATGCGTATTTTTTGTGTAAACACGTAAATTTGTGACGAATTGTATTTAGAGTTACGAGTATATAGAAAACATGCTTAATTTTCCTATTTATTTTTAGACTAGTAATAATCGAACAACCTACTTAAATTCGAAAAATCTGTATTCTAATTCAGTCCACGGGAACACATGCATAGTTTTATAAGTGGCTACTGGAGCAACATGGTTTAGTTAATCTAACTTAGCTTTCTCGCAATGTTATACTGTTTCTTTTGGGTGAAAATATTACGTGATATTTGCAGAGACCTCCCCACGAAATTAATGGTTTTATTATGGCGATGAAAAACTTGAAAATTCTCATGTTTCCGTCTTGTCTTTTTATTTTTTTACAACTACATCGCTGGCTCAGTACTAGGACGTTATTGAATAATTCACGAACGGTGAGAACGTACGGGCAATGAAATTTGAATGGACTTTAAGGAACTTCGCGCGTTTGCACTCGGATGTTTGTTTTTACTACTTACCAAGTTACTGGAGTAGGTAAATGTTGAGCAGTTTAAGCAGTTCGAATTAGTAAATAAATATTTTTTTAAGCAGTTAAAAATTAATAAATTAATAATTTATGTTTTAGACGAGTAAGTAGTTTGACCATTGAGGTAACATTTCTTCTTACTTGTCCTACTCAGTATTAGATTAGAGGATGCCCGGGACTTCGTTTCCGTAGATAAAAAAAAATCTTCCTTATTCCTCGTCTATGCTATAAAAGGTTAGCCAAATTTAAGCTTTCTAGGTCCAAGAGTTTGGGCTGAGCATTGATGAGTCAGTGAGTCAGGTCAGGATGTCCAATCTTATGTAATAATATTTCTTTTTCCTACACTAATAAACGAGCAAATTATTATTTTTAAATATAAAATTAGTTCACTTGTTAGGAATATTTTGGAATTCGATTTAATTTGCTTTATATTTCCATATCAATGCAACTGCTTGTCAACCCGTTCGGTGTTGTAATTAACTTGGATGTAAATGTAAACCATGTTAGTCTTTTTCGCAAAGCCATGAAGAACTTCATGATACAAATTTTACTATCAGTAAAATCTTCAATTAAAAACATTTTTATTCCTACATTTAACAATCCAACTGCCCTCATCTGAATCTGATTTCCCAAAGCTAAAAATAAAATATTAAAAATTTAATTGTGCTTCCACATTCTCTATTGCCATAAAAAAGTGTAAGAACTGTTAAGAAAAATGAACAAGCTCATTTATATCTTTTGGTTCCTTGTCAATATCTTTTGACGAGTTATTATTTGTTTCACTTTTAGCGGACTATTTACTAATGATAGGCTTTACATTATAGCACCACTGTTAAAATTTAATTTGTGAAAATGTTTATTTTAATAATAAAATGTGATGAATTATAGACCAAATAATAAAATTACTTACCGTGTAATATTAATATTTTAATGACAAACATTTTAGTAGTTTGATTCAAGTTTCCACTGACATTTTATAATTTAAAGAAATTTTCCAAGGATCAATAACTTGAGAAAATAAATAAAGGTCCATGGGCTTAAGAGATTCACTTGCCCCCAGGCAGATAAATTCAGACCAAATGGAGCTAGCTAAAAGGAAAAAAATCACATATCTCTTTTATCTATTTCCATGCCTGGAGGCAAAGAAGGCTACGAGGCGGCAGGTTGATACACTATTAATGCAATTGTTCGAAAACACGAGAGCCATAAAATTTAGCCTTCAGGTAGAATATTCCAGCCCACTCCGTAGCCGTACTAATAATTTTTCGCATTGCGGATTTTCAGCAAACTTTTTTTATTGATTCAAGCCTTTTTTGTTTCATTATTGTTTTAATCTGTGTAAGTGAGTCTGAAAAAAGTATTAGCTCTTTGTAGAGTCTGTTCCCTCAACCATCAATTGGGGCATTGAGTGTACTTACAATGTGTTTTTTTTTATGCCACAGCGAGCGGTCGCCAACCTTCTTGTTTAACAAGGCGATTAAGGCAAAATCACATTTTAGGTTTTTCATTTCTCTGTATAATAGGATTACGGTGATGTGGCTGTATGATTTATAATAGCAGTTACACCTACTGCATTTGCTCCTTATAAACTAACAGGCGTTTAAGATCAGAGTGAAATACCGAAAAATGGAGGAGACAGGTAAAAGGCAAGTCGATACAAATGGCAAATGCACTCTCGCATCATCGTTTGCTTCGAACAGTTGCATCCACTTTCCGGATTGTTCTAGCTAGAGTATGCAAACTTTTGTCGAAACCTCCGCGTGTTTCAGTTTCAATTTATTTGAATTCTACAGGGAACGATTGCTTCATATAAATCTATACTGAAGAAACAATCGTCTTTGTTACTTTGATAGTGAGAGAAAGAGACAATCAATACTTAAGTAAAGGTCAAGGTATTCTCAGGTGATTTTTGCCTTCATAATTCAATTTAATCAGGTTCCTCTGTTAGATAGGTCACGGCGGATGGAAAAATAAAGTAAACATAAAAATAGTAAGATAATTATTATTTTGATTCAATTGTATAACAATATAATAACACTGTTTAATATTTAATTTAGTCTGTCACGAGTCACCGTCTTTTACTATTACAATAACACTTATTTACAAAAGTTTTATTCTACAATATTCATCTCATAAAATATTGACTGTTACATCTTTTTAAAGTTGCATAGCATTTTAGAAAGCGTTTTATCACATTCTATAAAAATATCATAAAATTTTTACTCAAACATATCTTCGGTTATGTTTATCGCTTCACAAAATTTCCATCTAAACAATATTCTTTCTGCGTATTTTATCACAAACTTTAAAATTTAAAGAGTTTAAGAACACTATATTTGATATATTTTCTCTCAACCGAAAAATACACGTACCATTTCGACGAAGTACAAATTAAATATCTTTGGAAATGCGTTAAAATATACATTCGCCACAATCCGAACACAATTTTTAAAAGTTGTTAATTTATTATTTATTTTCGAGGTATATTGTAACTGATTGTTACCACAAAAAAAATTAGAAACCATGATATAATTCCCGGTTTGATCATTTCATCAACGTGACTTTAAGATTCCGTTAAAGAGTGGTGATTTTTTTTGTGATAAGGCGAACAATTACTCGTCATTCAAAAGCAATATATATATAATACAATTGCGTATCGGATTGTCACTTTTTTCAGTTAGCCGTAATTTCAATACCATTAAAATTTTATACTTACAAGTGATATTGATTAACAGTACCTACAGTTAGATATTTTTTACTCTCACATATCTAAAGAGCCTATTAGAACAAATTGCAAAGAAACCGTAGCATAAAATACCTATACAGTTTTAATACATGTCATATTATATTGAGTGAGGGTTCCACTTTCAGGCTCTTTAAATGATGTTTCTTTGAAAGTACCTCTCCATCAAGGAATTAAGCGTATTAAATTAATATGTTTTCATTCGCAATACCAGGTCGTTCGCCTTATTTTCTTGTCGCCGAATCTTTGAACTTCCCCTGGCACTCCTCTGAGAGAATTATCTGAAACCAAATAAATATTAAATTGATATTTTTTTTTGCTTTTATTTTGTGAAACCTTATTCGTAGAATTAATAAAGTGGTCGTAATACTTTTACCTAAATATAAAGGAACGTGTAAGAAAGATTTTTATCACAGACTCGTATTATTTTCCAGGCTATGATTTCAAGATCACAGAAAAAAATCGCATTTTGATTGAATAACACTCAGTTTCTGAAACGATCACTCAAATTAAAGCTCATTTAAATGTAATGCCGTCCTTGTTCATGTCAACAAGACGGAAAGTGACAGTAAAATGTTTAAAATAGCATCAACTTTAATACACATTTCAGCAACTGGTCGTAAAACGCGTAAATTAATAGTAGGTTTGCGTTGGGTCTTGTCTTTAAGTTTATTGTTTGTCTTAAAGTTGTCTTACTGACCAAATTTGATTTCACGTCTAACTATTATGTAGTATGTTGAGTATCTTTAAATTAACTAGCGAAAATAAATCATGTAAAAGTGAAAGTTTTTCCCCAAAGAACGCGAGTCGAAATATGAAAAAAAACTGCCTGTACATACAACTTATTAAGTCACTTATAAAATCCATACTAATATTATAAATGCGAAAGTAACTCTGTCTGTCTGTCTGTCCGTCTTTTACGCCTAAACTACTAAATCGATTTTGATGAAATTTGGTACAGAGATAGATTAGAGCCTGGGAAAGGACATAGGCTACATTTTATCCCACAGTTGGGCACGATATAACCTGTATTCCACGCGGGCGGAGCCGCGAGCGGAAAGCTAGTTGACCATAAGTGCGTACCTAAAGTATTTTTTTAAATAATTTCACAGTGTTCCTTAGCGAATGTTGTTCAGTTTCACAGAGAGAAAGTTTCGCTTACTAATTTACTAATTAAGTTACCCCGCTTGTAACGACCCCCCCTGATAGAAATAATAAATAAAACCCTTCCCATCCTACCTATCTTTAAACTAAGTGAACCTAAACTCTAATCTTAAGAAGTGACTAAAAATTTTCATTTGATCTAGATTTGGCCAAGTGATAATTCTAGTTTTAGAGGACCTACGTTGTGATTTATGAGTAACCTGGGTTCTTTAAGAGTTAGTGAGAATGGTATTCATATTAAACTTAAGTACTAAGATGAGGAACATTCAACCAGATATCGAGAGATTAAAAAGTAAGTATTTTTAAACATGAAAAATAAGTAAATTAAATCTCAATAATTATGTTTTGCGGCTTAGGTCAGCGCTCCACCTCCGCGCCAGGGCTTTGCCCTCTAACTTCTGTTAGAACTGTGTGCCTCGACCAAAGACTGGACAGCACCCCACCGCTGTACTCCTTTTATGGGGGGGAAGAGTATTTAACTATTTTCAATAACAATCAGATAGTCTAGTATTCTACAGCAAAAGATGAGAGGAAGTCAAGTTGCATTGACTCAGTAAATTTACACTGTCTTTGTCAGTAAGTTGAGCCGTGTCAGACTGGTGTCTACAGGATTCCTAAACATATATACTTATATACATACCCATAAAAGGAGATGCTAATCTTATCATTTACTTTATTTTGAGTCAATGACTTTTTTATCAAAGCAAGCAATTTTACAAAACCAAATGAAATAAATATATTTATTACAATATCTTAGAAGAATGTTCCTAAGGATATTAAGAATAATAAAATTAGTAGAAATTAGATCTTTCTTCAGAGTGATCTGTATTATGTATGTTTATTATAACTTGGTGAATAGTTCTCATTATTAATAGTAGTAGGCAAGATAGAATTTTCTTCAAAAGTATTCTATCTTTAATTATACACATGGTTCGAAGAGATGGAATTTTCTCCAAAAGTTTCCCATCTTTAATTTATATTCATAAATAGTAAAGCCAGATCTTTCTTCAAAAGTAATCTTAGCTGTTTCTCAAAATACTTTAGTAAATCTTCGGTTATACTTTACACCAAGAAGTTTTGTCACATACATTATTCAGATTCAAGGATTTATATACCTTCCTATGCAAATAGAATGCAATTTAGTCTTCCTTACATGGTCATATCATAAAATTAATATTGCTAGTATTATATAGTCTCAATTTGGCAATGATGGTTCACACATTATATACCAACTCGACGAAATGGAGTCTCCTCATTTCCACAGAGAACATCCATTATCTAAAGAGTGGAGCCTCCATGATCCCTCGAAGGACATCCACCCAAGAAGATCTTGACTTATTCAAGTCAAGGCCCTACGTGAGCACGTAGCTCAGGTATACAATAAATGAAACAAGCATATGCCGTAGACTCAGATCTAAGTTAAGTAAATAATAGATAAGGAAGTTAATATTGCAATCTATCTCATAACGCTGAATCTCTTATCAAGAGATTCTTATAGAAAATAAATCCAAATTAATTATATTTTATTTCAGAAAAGCTCCTAGACTGATTTCTCTTTAATTTAGTAAATACCTAAGAATATCCTATTTACCTTTATGTACTTGATTTTACCTGCCTAGTTTCTGCCTAAATAAGATTCCTAGTCTATCTTCTTGTGAAATAAACAAGCTAGAAGTATTTTACTTCACATTTAACTTTAAACGTGTGCGTATGGTGAGTTATGTAGTTTTCCACGGTGCAATGGGAAACTCCTGACTAAACTGTAGAAGTTTGAGGCAGCTTTCCTCGAGTACCTAATCCCTAAAGCTGAGTGTATGTGCATTCACACGGCCGTAAAGAACTTTGGTTTGTGTGAAATGCGGGCATGTATAAAAATGCGGATAAATAAGTAAGATATATAGGAGACCAGAAACAGTAGTGATTTACACGCAATGCTCGGTGCCTAAGGCCTGGATCTTCTTCGACAGTTCCCCGAGATCACTGTGCAAACTAAGACTGCACTGGGAGACTATAGATTGAATTACAATATAGAATTATAAATCAATCCCTTGCTCGTCTCATAACAAGGTCCCGCCATAAGGCGTTGTATTAAATTTATAGACATTTGACACCGTTAGGCGCCTATAAATCCAACCACGACAAACGTCGCGTTAACTAATCTTTCCTCCTCATCAGAAACATTGAGTTTTACTAACACAACCAAACTCAATTTAGTTGGGATAAGGATAGTATTACTTCCTTTGTTATCCCATACAATAAATAGTTAGATTTTACTTTAGTTAACGTAAGTAACTTTTATAATCAAAGAAAACAAGATATTTCACAAAATTAAACAATAAAATTAATAAATTAAGAAAATTCAACCAATTCCACAAAATCCGAGGAGAAAAGATAGCGTCGATTTTTTTTATTTTCCCTCCCTAAGCCGTCCATACAGCCAAAAAGCGCGCCATTCGTCTATTTGCTATACAACCTACATGGTATTTCACCTTTCAATATCATTCCATTACTCTACTGTAAATCGTGACTTCAATAGAATCTTTTTAGTTTTGCATCTCTTTTCTCAGCTGTTCTCCGTACATTCCACCTTCCTCTCCAACACAGCAATATGAACTATAAACCAACGTAATACGTTCCTATTTAGCATCCTTACTCTGTTACATGGCAGCACCAATGAGATTTTATTCAGTATTTTATTTTTTTATAATGAAGGTTATTATTGTTTTAGATTTACTTACGAATAATTTAATCTTAACTGATTGTAATGAAATACTTATTTAATTATTTCCCTTTCATTAAGGTTTAAGTTTCATATGTTTGAGAACTAACGAACAGATGATGTTCTGTTCCGTTACAATCAACCCCCAAAATTTTACGCAGGTGATCAATTATTGATCCAACCGAAGTAAATTTTTCTTACTCTATTCACAAACATATGAATTAAGCTAATTCCAACCACTTGTCACTAATTTACTCTCGTTTTTTTTTTTTTTCAGAAATGTATTTTATGTGGTGTGTCTTTTAAACCATAAATCAGTTAACTCAAGTGAAGACCCAAACATTGAGCTCTATTACTCTAAAAATTAGCAGTTATTATTTCCCCTGCAATGCTGAGGCTCTGGAAAGAAGGAACTGGTTGTGAGGCAGCCCTCAGCCCTAATGGCAATGCACTATTCAATCTCACCCCATCTCTCGGATGAAGTTATTCTACGATTAACTAGGGCACCCTTACAGAACTGTGAACACTGTATCAGTAAAGAAACCTTAACTCCCAAGAGTCAAGTACAAAACCCAATATCTACATCTAACAAAAGAATTAAATGATTGTATGGAGCATGTGAAGTGGACGCTCGACGAGTAAGCATAGCTAGTGTTAGCTTCGTGTGCAGTATGACTTTGTAGCGACCTATCTAGCATATATGTAGGTATAGTGAGGAACGTGCGCAAGCGGCTCGACTCGCGGATTCAGTCGTCCTGCCTTCGCCCGTCGCGCACACACGCGTTAGCGATTTCATAAATCTTCCGACCATCAATTGTAACAATTTTGTGTGTTTCAAATATATCCGGACTTTCGTGAACTGAACTTAATCGTTTCACTTGAACTCCCTCCTTCTGTGACGTCTAAGAACATTAAACCTACATTATTAAATCCACATTGGTGACCCCGTTAGTGAAATAGTTCAGTGGACAGTGTACATTGCGGGGCGGCTCAATTTTCGTGCGCGCGACGGGACCCTGTCGGAAAAATATACGTTTACATTAACTGTTCGAGTAAACAGCCATGCCGAAACCGGAAGACGAAAAACCTGACATCCTCCTGATTTCAGTCTCTGCAAGGATTCCGGAGTTCTGGACTGATCAGCCCAACCTATGGTTCAAGCAATTCGAAGCCGCAGTCTCACCTCAGAAACCATCGGACGTTAACAAATTTCAACTGCTTATCTCCAAACTTGGGAAGCAGGTTATTCAGCAAATAGCTGACATTTTGGAAAACCCGCCGGAAACCGAAAAATACGCACTCGCTAAAGAAAGATTACTGCACGTTTACGAAGAGTCTGAAAACAAAAGATTGCAGAAATTAATAAGCGATATGCAGCTAGGGGACCAAAAGCCATCGCAGCTCTGGCGGCGGATGAGCACCCTGGCAGGAACAAGGATGCCCCAGGAGACGCTGTTAGTTTTGTGGCAAAACCATCTGCCCGTGGCGGTACGCACTGTCCTGGCAGCTACGGCAATCAAGGACGCTGAGACCCTAGCGGACGTAGCGGACAAGGTCATCGAGACAAGCAAGCCTCTGGAGTTAGCGGCCGTCACATCGAACGAATCTAGCAATCTAGTCGACGCCGTGGCTAAACTGACGCTGGAAGTGGCAGAGATACGCAAGTGGAGAGAAGGCGCGAGAAAACCACAAAGGGCAAGCAATGGATCGCGCAACTCAAGTCGGCGCGGCAGACGTTCCAGTTCACGTAAGGGAAACCGACCATATTGTTACTACCACTACCGTTTCAAGGATGAGGCTCGAAAATGCCGTGAACCGTGTTCCTGGGCGGAAAAGAAACAGGAAAACTAGATGCCGTGCGGTCAGCGACGGTTAACTGCATGGAAGGTAACAGCCGTCGATTATGTGTTTTCGATAGGAATAGTAATCTAAACTTTTTAGTCGACACGGGAGCTTATGTTTCCGTAATACCTGTCAATTTAATTAAACGCAAAATGCAGGCAAATGTTAATACAGAAAATAATTTTTCCTTGTACGCCGCGAACGGCACTAAAATAAATACTTACGGCACATGTTCATTGTTACTAGATATCAAATTAAGACGAGCATTTCGATGGAATTTTATAATAGCAGAGGTCAGTCAACCAATTTTAGGAGCCGATTTTTTAAGCAATTTTGGATTGATTGTTGACCTAAGCTCCAAGCGTTTAATCGATAAGATAACAAGTTTGAATGTAGTAGCCAGCATAAAAAAATGTAACATAACGACTGTAAAAACAATTGACGAAAATAATCCTTATCGTGACTTATTAGGCGAATTTATAGAAATTACCAAACCACAATGTTTTCGAGACACCCCACAGCACACCGTCAGACACCATATTGAAACATCAGGACCGCCGGTGTACGCAAAAGCGAGACCCCTACCACCCGATCGCTTCAAAAAGGTAAGAGAAGAATTTCAGTTAATGCAGGATTTAGGGATATGTAGGCCTTCTAAAAGCGCGTGGGCGAGCCCGCTTCACGTGGTACCGAAAAAGGATGGGAGCATTCGACCGTGCGGTGACTACCGGCAGCTCAACGCCGTCACCAAACCCGACAGATACCCAATTCCGAGACTCCACGACTTTACATACCTACTCGCAGGTAAAAAGATTTTCTCTCGCATAGACATTAATCGAGCGTACCACTATATCCCTATAGATCCCGCCGACGTAGAGAAAACTGCGATAATCACACCCTTCGGGTTGTTCGAGTTTACGCGCATGACGTTTGGCCTTCGAAATGCGGCACAAACATTTCAACGTTTTATGCACCACACTGTTTTACAAGGCCTAGATTTTCTTTTTTCCTTCGTTGATGATGCCATAATTGCTAGTAATAGCGAGGAAGAACATCGAGAGCATCTACGACTTTTATTCGAGCGTTTACAAAGGTACGGGCTAACTATTAACCTTAACAAATGTTGTTTCGGCGTTCAGGAGCTTGACTTTGTGGGTTATCACGTTTCTACAGATGGCATCAAACCGATGACAGACAAGGTGAGTGCTATCAAGGAATTTCCCAAGCCAACAAAGGTAAACGAGCTTCGCAGATTTCTAGGGATGGTGAATTTTTATCGAGCTCACATTCCACACGCAGTCAACAGTCAGGCAATTCTATCAAGGTATTTACATAACGCAAAAAAAAACGATCGCACGCCGATCGGTTGGACGCCAGACGCTGAGGCAGCGTTCAACGAATGTAAGTTGCAATTGGAGAAGGCTGTCACGTTAGCACACCCGTGTGCTAATTCGACGTTATCGCTTATGTGTGACGCCTCGGATACGTGCGTGGGAGCCGTGCTACAACAACTTGAAAAAGGTTTGTGGCGCCCCCTAGGTTATTTTTCGAAAGCCTTATCCGCAACTCAAAAACGCTATAGCACATATGATCGCGAACTTCTAGCTATTTACATGGCCATCAGGCATTTTCGCAAATTGTTCGAGGGCAGGCCTTTAACTGTATACACCGATCATCGCCCGTTAGTATACGCCTTTACAAAGCTATCTAGCGATGGTGAAACACCGCGTAGGACCAGACAGTTGTTATTCATTAGCGAATTTACGACCGACATAAGACACGTTAAAGGTAACGACAACGTAGTAGCAGACACGTTATCGCGCGTCGCGACAATTTCTTGCCCCACGAACATTGATTGCGAACAATTAGCAGAATCGCAAAAGTTAGACGACTGTTTAAAACAATATAGATTGTCAAATGACTATTCGGAAAGTAAAATTGTATTAAAATCAATTATATTGCCAAATTGTAACGCGAAGATTATTTGCGAAACCTCAACGTCACGAGTTAGACCTTACTTGACAGAAAACTATAGACGCATAGCTTTCAATAGTGTGCACGAACTTAGCCACCCCGGCATTAAAGCCACACGCAAACTGGTAGCACAACGGTTCTTTTGGCCCGGCATGAATGCTGATATAAACAGATGGACAAGGGCTTGCATTCCATGTCAACGTTCGAAAATAGGTAAACACACTATATCTGAATATGGACAATTTCAAAGTGCAGGTAGGTTCGAGCATATACACGTAGACATCGTGGGACCGCTGCCCATATCGGAAGAAGGATATAGATATTGCGTCACTGTCATCGATCGAGCAACACGTTGGCCAGAAGCATTCCCTATTAAAGATATAACCGCGGATGCAGTTGCCAAGGTAATTTACGATGGTTGGATATGCCGTTTCGGGTGTCCAAACCGACTTACGTCAGATCAAGGACGTCAGTTTGAAAGCCATCTATTCACGAATTTACTTAAATACCTAGGTATTAAAAAACTTCGAACTACAAGTTATCACGCGCAGGCCAACGGGTTGGTCGAACGATGGCATAGGTCAATGAAAGCTTCGTTGATGGCTCGTCTAGACACCAGGTCATGGGTCGACGAGTTACCATCAGTACTGTTTGGATTACGAGCGGCAGGGCGCAGCGACAACGGCGTCAGTGCCGCGGAATATACTTACGGTAAACCCCTACGGTTGCCGTGCGAGTTTTTTTCCTCCACTGAGTCAGCGCTTGGGGAAGTTGAGGTACAGCACATTCGTGACGTCATTCAAAATTAAAGCCAATTCCTAACGAACATCGCGATAACAGAAAATGGTTTGTACATCCAGACATTAAGTCGTGTACACACGTATTTGTTAGGGACGATACAGTGCGAAAACCATTGAAACCACCCTATGACGGTCCCTATCAAGTCCTTAGGAGGGATTCAAGGGTTTTCCAGCTGCAATTACCTAATCGCAAAAGTAACGTTTCAATAGATCGGCTAAAACCAGCCTACATTTTAAACGACTCGGATGACGTCAGCGCGCCAACGATACCCGGCGCGGGCAACGTGAGCGAAAAACACAGCGAAATCGCCGACCCAGAAATTAAAACGTCGAGAAGCGGACGTCGCATAAAAATGCCTGTTCGTTTTAGGTAAAAATTTAGTAATAGGTAAGCATTTAAATTTTAATAAGAATCTAGGTGCATTGGTCCGGTGTTCACTTTCGACAGACACATCGCAGCGTCAAAGCAAATAACGTGAAAATCGTCTGTAATATTAAAAATTACAATGGGTAACTATAATACCAAGAATGAAGAAGTTATAATAGCCCAGGCAGGAGTCAACCAACAGGTCGACGAGATAAGGGTCAAAGTCGAATTGTACGGCATGATGTTAACAGTAGGAGCAGTCTGCTTCGTGCTACTCATTTGCTGTCTTTGTGGACGAGGATGTTGCAATCGCGTCAAAAAGTACTGCGACAGAAAAGTAAGTGACATGTTCAATAATGCAGCCATGTCCAACTTGCCAATGCCCACGGGAATTCCACCAGATTCGAAGATCAACGCACCTAAACAGGTAGTCTTAGTATAAGTTTTGTTTTTTTTGTCAACTTCATTTTTTAGTATTAGAAGACAGTCACGAAAGCAATTAGTCAAATATTTTTACAGTCACCAGTTCAATAGACACTAATTATGTCCTATTAAAATGTAAACTAACCATTAACTTACTTGCTGTACCTATACAGTATACGCAATACATTTATTAATAGTCCAGTGTACTTACCATACTGTGTTATTGTCATACATATACTTAGCATTTGGGTGAGGTATACTTGAGATATGTTTTTCAACTGCATTATGTCAATTAAGCCTAGAGTATAATAGAATAAATGTAGCAATTGTTAATGATATTATGTAGGAATATTTTTGTGTGTCGAACCCAAGACCTTGGATAGTAAGCCACCAAGTTAACCACTAAGTCATGTGAGCAATATTGTATTTTATAAACACTCAGTTGAATGTAACAAGTACTCGTGTTATCATATTGTTTTGCATTCCATACAATGATTACGCAACGCAGGGTGTAGAATAGCAAGGCCAGGTCTAGCGTGTAGCAAGTTGCTTTATTATAGAAAGTTTGTAATTCGAAATTATTGTGTAAAATTTGGATTGTTGTTTTTCTCTTTGTACCAAATTTTAGGGGGGTATGATGTAGCGACCTATCTAGCATATATGTAGGTATAGTGAGGAACGTGCGCAAGCGGCTCGACTCGCGGATTCAGTCGTCCTGCCTTCGCCCGTCGCGCACACACGCGTTAGCGATTTCATAAATCTTCCGACCATCAATTGTAACAATTTTGTGTGTTTCAAATATATCCGGACTTTCGTGAACTGAACTTAATCGTTTCACTTGAACTCCCTCCTTCTGTGACGTCTAAGAACATTAAACCTACATTATTAAACTTACAACTTCTTTATATGATCCAGTATTTGCACTCATGTCCGCTGACCTAACCTAACACCTAAACATATAAAAAAGTCATTGTTAAGTGTAATGTTTCTGAAACCAAACGATAATAAATTTGTTCCATATTTAATTGGAATGTGAAAACTTGGAAGTACATTAATATTTCGTTTTATTTAATTAAAAATTGTTCACCCACGCAAAATTGTCTTGAATCAAAATTATTATCTGCCCATTTATATAAAACTGTAAATATAACAGTTTTTCCCTCTTTATTTTCGACAACAATAGTAACTTCTGGGTATACATAATTCAAACAACAACATTTAAGGTTATATGTGTTGATCTTGATGCCGCCCTTATCTCGTTCACTTGTCGCTTTTGAAGTGCATCATGTAACCTAATATGCTGCTGCCTCTATTTTAAATGGTAATACTTTATTAAATCTAATTTTTAAACCTTTAATAACTCAGCCATGCTGGTTTACTCATTAAACAAGAACACGGAGAATTTAAGGAATGGAGCCTCCATGTTCCCTCGAAGGACATCCAATTCCTATCTAATATATACATAAACGCCCTACGTGTAAAATGAATAAAACACGCTGCCAAGCAAGGTTGATTCAAACTATAAGTAGTTTGAACTCTCAAAATAAGAAGAACCATTGAAGTCTCAAACAAAGAATTAATAAAACACTTATAATTTTGTAGTAACTATAACGATGGTCTCATTATCAAAATAATTACTTGAAATAAAATATTTTATTTCCAATCAAAAGTTAAACATGACCACCTACATTATAAACACCAAGGCCACTGCAGAATAAGAATGCTTGCTAATCTTAACAATAACCGATTTAATCTATTCCATCTGCTGGGCAAAGACTCATATTGGATTCGTAAACTTTTTCATCGTCTATTTATTCTACGATATCTTCGAAGCCCACCCCAAACAAAACCCATCGTAGAAATTTGTTTAACCTTAATTAAAATTCGTTCTACTTACTGACTTATCATCGCTTTATCCACCACTGTTTGAAATATTTAAAAATATCTTATCATAATACCGAACTTTTCTACTGACTTATCATCGCATTTCCACTACTGAACGAAGAAAATTATACCTAGATATATTTCCACTATTCCACTGACTAATTTATCAACGCATACCCTTTACTGTACTGAGAACGCTGCAGATATTAACATTAATTATCAGCCAATTTAATGACGTACTTATCTACGGAATACCTGCTTCTAAGCGCACTGATATTTTCCTTTATAATAACAGTTATTATAATGCATACATAGACAATTAACAATCACCCACTGCTGAGCAAAGAGATAATTTATTTGTACGACTAAATAAAAGATAACACCTCACCCACTGCTGAACAAGACCTAACGAATATCTAATCCCTCTTCCTCCTTCCTTAATTTGAAAGTTTAACAAATTAAGTATTCAGCAAACTTGACTAATCCTACTGCCAGGATCACCCTGTTCATGATTTATCATACTTATATTATTACTTTTTTTTTTAACAGCCATACTACCAACTTAACTATCTGAGATCTATGGCTATTGATTTATCACTTTTCAATCATCTTATTCTCAATTCATAAACGTATTATAATAAGAATGTTTCTGTCTATCTGGACGGCTTGGGGTTACAATTCAATGTACAGAGGTCAGCGCATCGGCCATTCCATTTTCATTACAAAACCACTCCTTTGACAACAGCAAAGTGCACGCGTATGGCAACCCGAGTCGCAGTCGTCCGTACGAGATTGGACGCTTTTATTTATCACACAATCCCGAAAAGTTACAAATTAACTAGGTACACCCAAACGAAGTCGCAGTCGGAAACCTACAATATTTTCTTATAATTGATTTGTCTAATGTAGAAGCATAGAGCTACAGATTCATATTAATCTATATGACGGTACAAATCTTCTTAATTGACCGAAAGTATAAGTATCCTGTTTTCTTTTACAACTCTTTGGCTCTTTTTTATATTCTATGTTTTTAGCTATCCATATTTTCACACCTACTTACATTCAAACTAAAACGCAACAGATAAACATTTATGAATTTTTTTATCAGTACATAAATTCACACCTGAGATCCCTCCTATTAGCGATTTAAACAAGGAACAAAATTAATCATTTTGATTTAATCTGCTCTGAAAATATTAATCTCTATTATGTCCTAAACTTATCTGTCAATACTATATTACAATATACTAACATACATAATTTTCACTGCAAACAACATTGTTAATCCCTATGTGATAAGCAGAATTTTGTATCTTATAATACCGTTTCATTTTTTCTAAATCCAACATAGTCAACTGAATTTTTATTTTGAAAAATATAATACCATGATACAAAATCTCAACAGCATAAGAACATGCAATTACATTTAAAGTCCTTATACTAATTTAATATAGTACCTTTTCACTTAGTAGACTTTTCCGAATAAATACCTATTTTTTGTATTTTTTTATTTTATTTAGCCCAATAAATTGAAATACTAAATAATACACTACAACCCCCAGTTTGTACACATTTAAAACCAAACACTTAACCTATAACTGCATTTTACTACCGCCATATTATTAATTCTGAATATTTTCTAATTTACAATATAAATTTTCCTCCAATGTTTTTGCTCTCGTATGCCATAAAATTCAAAATGTAAATGCCTTTTATAAACACTTTATTTATTTTTCGCTCAAACCGTAACACTTCTTTTTACCTTAGGAATTAAATTTAATACGTTTTTGTAGCCTATGTATTATTCTACCGCATCGTCTTTCTCCCTATCAAATGTCATCCAAAACTACCAAACAAAGCACGAGATTGGATTTGCATTTGTCCGTTTTGAGGCCTATGATAATACAATGCTTCAACTATCTATCTATCATATTCAATTCTTTCTAAACGTTGAGATGTGGGAAACTTATAAAATAATTTGCGTTGTCCGACTCACACTTGACTGTTTTTATAACTCCAGTTCAATTCTATTAAGTGTTAAGATGTGAAATTTTTTTAAAATAATGATTTGCTTTGTTTGACCCACACTTGACCGTTTTTATAACTTATCTTATTACTGTGCTTCATCTATATACTAATGGTGAAAGAAAACTCCCAATCGATTCAGCAGCTCCGGTGCCCATTCAATGAAAACAAACATACAAACAATTCAAATATTTCCTATAACTTTAGTTCCGACATAAGACTATTACTTATTTCCCGTTTGGTTATGTTTAAAAACCTAAAATTTCCCATAATCGGTTCAGCGTTTTTTTTTTAAATAACCCTCAATCATTAATTCTACGTAACTGTAACAATCAATTTTAATTTTGCACGGGTAATGACTATGTTTTTTTTTTTTAAATTAAGTTTACAATATAAATTATTTCTACATGTTAGTGTTTCCCCAATAAAATTCCTGATTATTTATCAACAACTTTAGCTATCAACTACACACTCAAAGGTCCACATCAAAGCCCTCCCCTGTGTCGCGAGTCCCTCGGACGGAAAACACACAAAGACAGACACAAACACCTATGACCCGTGCACGAACACATACTAACATACATAAGCTCACGCCTTTGCCCCATTGTAATAGGCGAGACTACAGTTTGTCACTAACACGTGTTTTTATTTTTGTTTACACAAATATTCACCCCATCCGGGATCGAACCCAGAACCTGCCGCACAAGAGGCAGCGTCACTACCACGCGACCAATCTGTCCGCCGTCCGTCTAAAATTGTTTAAGAGTTTTGTCTAAGTATTACTACAATACATTTACCTTCCTGCCTTGATAATCTACTTAAACAGAAATTTTCATCTCTCCTTTTTTTTATTTATTTAATAGGTACCTATCACTAAGTCTTCCCACATCGTAGTTTTCCAGAAAACAAACTCAGACAAAACAAATACTCTGACCCTAGAACAATTATCTGCCGCAACAAATCCCCGCACTAAGAATTAAACCTAAGACAACTGCTCTTTACACCACTAAAACAACTCCTCCGCAATACTATAAAAATTGATTTTAAATAGTAAAATTACCTAATTTGCTCTACTCATTCTGACTGCTTGTTACCTAGATCTTTTAAAAGGTGCTATTATTTATTCTGTGATAAAAGTTGGTATTTTCTTCTAATAAATAAATATCTCTTATCATTTATTTTTGTTCACCGTTTTGCTATTCTAAAAACCCGTACAAAAATAACTTAACTTAAAGTAAAATAATTCTGCTGAATTTTTATTATAAAATTAAATTAAATTGTGAACTATGTACAAAATTTTACACAGGTGATCGAAGATCCACCCGAAATAAACTTTCTATTCTCACTCTTGCGCAAACATATGTCACGAATTAAAATTTAATGAATAACTATTTTTTTTTTAAATTTATAATCATTTTCTTCAGACATGTTATTAATGTAGTGTGTTTTTAAACCATGAAACAACAACTCAACCGACGGTCCAAACTTTAAGCTTACTTCTATCTTCCATCGATATGTACCGAATAGAAGAAGAATACTTCAACAAATGAAATAAAATTCATTTACACAAGGACATCAAGCTCCAAGGAGAAAGAGTGGTTGTGAGGCACTCTCAGTCCTAATGACAATGTGCACTTATCTATCTGAACCTAATCACGACCAACGCGTGTTGATGATCAGATTCATTAGTATATCCTTTCTATAACTTGATGACTTTACTAGCGTAAAAGCTTAATATTCCATAAATTTAGCAACAACTTAAATTTTACACCGAGCACAAAAGCTGATTGTCACACGGAGCATGTGGAGTACATTTATCTTTCATTATTAAAACTTCAAAATTACTGACAAAAATTCCCTTACACTCTGTGCAATATAAAGCAGAACCAAACAAGTACGGATAGTACATGTAAAACATTTACTTTAACTTATAGGTATTTTGAAGTTGTGTCAAAGTTCACCAGCATAAAACTTTTTTTTTTAACCTTTTTTAGTTTTTCCAGTAATAAATAACTAATTTGAAGTAAATTATAAAATTTCGATATTACTTATTTCTATTTCCTAACACTAGACATCTCTAGCTTCTGATACTCTGAAATAGGTTTAACTGAAATCCGCTAGATAACCATTATAATGATATTTTGTTTACTTTTGAGACAACTAGCGTCGTCTATGCGCGATTTGTATACTAACTCAGCATAAACCCGTTATTCATAGCTGAGCGCTAATCGATACTTCCGCATTCCATCTTGTCATTTGAAAAAGTTCAATCAAAATCCGCTAGATGACGTATATTTATATTTTCTGATAAATTATATAATAATCCCAATGTATAGAAATCAACCTCTTTACCATACAATGAACCAAAAAAATGAATAAATAATATGCCAATAAAACAAAATCTTAACTTTGTCGATCTATCTACATTTGCCTAATCGAGAAAATCAGTGGTTTACCTACCTACTTGATTATGTGAATATAAACGGAATAAAGGACAAACAAACCTTAGAATTAAATGTAATGCAAAAACTACATTTACCTTTTATGTTATTATAAACCGATCTATATCGATTCAATTTTTTCTTTCCCAACAAAATCTTAATTTAAGTATACCTATCTCCTAATCCTACCTCATAGTATGTACAATTTAAACCTAAGGTCACGGGTTCAAAACCCAAACATTCCGGACACTTTTCTTTTCCTAACAATTCTTTATTAATTTAAAATATAAACTGAAATTGAACCCAAATTGCTTTACTAAACCGTACAACCCCCCGACTAGAAAACTCTAACTCAGGTTCTAAGAATTTTTACTATCACCAATGAATTCACCTATAACTTTAAATTAAAAGTATTCTAATAAAATGGACTTACTTAATATCTACTTTACCGCGTTATCCTATACAATACGATACAATATTCTTTATGGCACACATAGGATAATACATATTAAGTTTATACAGCGAATTTGAAATTATGCATACAAATAGGCGGCCTTATTGCTTAACAGTAATTTCCTCCAGGCAACCTTATGGTATAGGAGTTACATGAATTGAAATGCGGGAAAGGCGCAAATATTATTTAAATAATAATTATAAATGAGTTTACTATTTATTCACTAAAAGTTTATCACAATTATAATATTTATATTTGCTTTAAATATAAAAGGTCACACTGAACAACCTACTAACCTCATACTATTATTATCATATACCTAACTACTTAAATTTAATTGCAATATTTTTCAAGAAAAAGGGATAATTCAAATCATGAGAATTAAGTTTAAATGATATCCCACTTTTGTAGTTTTAAAATGAACTATTTTCCCGCCCTCGCGGCTCCAGCAAAGAATGAATAGAACCCTTTTCACTTATTGTGTACAATTTATCAAGGAACCGACAGTTTTTTGATTTATAAATTATTTCCTTTTTTTATGTTTACCAAGTAATTATAATAACCAATTTAAACCTCAACATTTATTGAACCTAATGGAAATGTGTTTACAAAAATTAATAGATTTTGACAGTGACAATTATTTCTTGGCTGTATGGTTGGTTCGCTAAACCTTTGCCTATCTGATGAGTCAATAAATTAAAATTAAAAATCCCTTGCCACTGCCCAGTGTTGCCATATATACGGATTTGTCCGTATTTGTACGGATTTTGCAAGTTCAATACGGATGAATCAAGATTACGGATTTTTATACGGATTTACTCTAAACACAGAATTAGCTTCAAAAGGTCCCCGTTTTCGAGCCTTCTTTACATAATTTTGACCAATTTCGTCACAACGCTGGTGAGTTTGCTCCACTATAGTGCGGGATTAGAGCAAAATTTCTTCAATGAAGACGAAACCAAGAAATATATTATGTACAGGACCACCAAGAATAATGTATCAAGAAATAATTATGTAATAAATGTGCTGTTAACTGCACTTCGACGATAACGGACCCGCTACTATTAAACAACTTTTAGGAAAATCATCCTCTTTTGATTTAAATCTTGACTCAAAAATGTTACGTTTAATTTTTCTACGGAATTCATACGGAATTTCAATCATAATACGGGATATTTATACGGAATTTCAATGAAAACAGAAATACGGATTTTATACGGATTTTTGTAATGAAAATACAGATTTCATGTCTACTTCATGTGGCAACACTGCCACTGCCACAGAACACTTTTAGTAAACAATTCTTTATTTTATTTTTTACTCATTATATATAAATTACTGAAGAAGAAATATCAACCTACGTGTACTCCTACCTAACTGTAGATAATTAAATGTGAAAAACCGCCACAAGAAAGACTCACTGACCGAAAACAAGGAACAGTTTAATGAAGAAATCTATAGAAACAAGCAATGGCCCAGTAAACAGCGTCTACTCCTACTTAACTGGATATATAATGTATGAGACTGACCGAAACATTGCAAGATGTAACAAATCCTAGGAAATCTAAACAAGGACCGGTCGGCCGGCGTTTCGGAAAATGGGCATAATAGTGATAGTGAACACCAGTGCGTAGTACAACTTACATAGTGCAGTAATATTCATATTTAATATAGTGAATCATCTTAAAATATTTACCTATTTTATTCCCTTCCCTAACTCTAATCTTACAACCTTATAAATTAAATACCATTCTCATAACCCTTCCTTTTTCACGGCAACAATTTGTGGCGTATCGCCACTTTTTAGAAGTCTAGATCAAATGAAACCTACATAACCTATAAAAACCAAACTCACTAACAATCCTGGTCACTGCGCATCAAATTGTAACGACCCCCCCTGATAGAAATAATAAATAAAACCCTTCCCATCCTACCTATCTTTAAACTAAGTGAACCTAAACTCTAATCTTAAGAAGTGACTAAAAATTTTCATTTGATCTAGATTTGGCCAAGTGATAATTCTAGTTTTAGAGGACCTACGTTGTGATTTATGAGTAACCTGGGTTCTTTAAGAGTTAGTGAGAATGGTATTCATATTAAACTTAAGTACTAAGATGAGGAACATTCAACCAGATATCGAGAGATTAAAAAGTAAGTATTTTTAAACATGAAAAATAAGTAAATTAAATCTCAATAATTATGTTTTGCGGCTTAGGTCAGCGCTCCACCTCCGCGCCAGGGCTTTGCCCTCTAACTTCTGTTAGAACTGTGTGCCTCGACCAAAGACTGGACAGCACCCCACCGCTGTACTCCTTTTATGGGGGGGAAGAGTATTTAACTATTTTCAATAACAATCAGATAGTCTAGTATTCTACAGCAAAAGATGAGAGGAAGTCAAGTTGCATTGACTCAGTAAATTTACACTGTCTTTGTCAGTAAGTTGAGCCGTGTCAGACTGGTGTCTACAGGATTCCTAAACATATATACTTATATACATACCCATAAAAGGAGATGCTAATCTTATCATTTACTTTATTTTGAGTCAATGACTTTTTTATCAAAGCAAGCAATTTTACAAAACCAAATGAAATAAATATATTTATTACAATATCTTAGAAGAATGTTCCTAAGGATATTAAGAATAATAAAATTAGTAGAAATTAGATCTTTCTTCAGAGTGATCTGTATTATGTATGTTTATTATAACTTGGTGAATAGTTCTCATTATTAATAGTAGTAGGCAAGATAGAATTTTCTTCAAAAGTATTCTATCTTTAATTATACACATGGTTCGAAGAGATGGAATTTTCTCCAAAAGTTTCCCATCTTTAATTTATATTCATAAATAGTAAAGCCAGATCTTTCTTCAAAAGTAATCTTAGCTGTTTCTCAAAATACTTTAGTAAATCTTCGGTTATACTTTACACCAAGAAGTTTTGTCACATACATTATTCAGATTCAAGGATTTATATACCTTCCTATGCAAATAGAATGCAATTTAGTCTTCCTTACATGGTCATATCATAAAATTAATATTGCTAGTATTATATAGTCTCAATTTGGCAATGATGGTTCACACATTATATACCAACTCGACGAAATGGAGTCTCCTCATTTCCACAGAGAACATCCATTATCTAAAGAGTGGAGCCTCCATGATCCCTCGAAGGACATCCACCCAAGAAGATCTTGACTTATTCAAGTCAAGGCCCTACGTGAGCACGTAGCTCAGGTATACAATAAATGAAACAAGCATATGCCGTAGACTCAGATCTAAGTTAAGTAAATAATAGATAAGGAAGTTAATATTGCAATCTATCTCATAACGCTGAATCTCTTATCAAGAGATTCTTATAGAAAATAAATCCAAATTAATTATATTTTATTTCAGAAAAGCTCCTAGACTGATTTCTCTTTAATTTAGTAAATACCTAAGAATATCCTATTTACCTTTATGTACTTGATTTTACCTGCCTAGTTTCTGCCTAAATAAGATTCCTAGTCTATCTTCTTGTGAAATAAACAAGCTAGAAGTATTTTACTTCACATTTAACTTTAAACGTGTGCGTATGGTGAGTTATGTAGTTTTCCACGGTGCAATGGGAAACTCCTGACTAAACTGTAGAAGTTTGAGGCAGCTTTCCTCGAGTACCTAATCCCTAAAGCTGAGTGTATGTGCATTCACACGGCCGTAAAGAACTTTGGTTTGTGTGAAATGCGGGCATGTATAAAAATGCGGATAAATAAGTAAGATATATAGGAGACCAGAAACAGTAGTGATTTACACGCAATGCTCGGTGCCTAAGGCCTGGATCTTCTTCGACAGTTCCCCGAGATCACTGTGCAAACTAAGACTGCACTGGGAGACTATAGATTGAATTACAATATAGAATTATAAATCAATCCCTTGCTCGTCTCATAACAAGGTCCCGCCATAAGGCGTTGTATTAAATTTATAGACATTTGACACCGTTAGGCGCCTATAAATCCAACCACGACAAACGTCGCGTTAACTAATCTTTCCTCCTCATCAGAAACATTGAGTTTTACTAACACAACCAAACTCAATTTAGTTGGGATAAGGATAGTATTACTTCCTTTGTTATCCCATACAATAAATAGTGAGATTTTACTTTAGTTAACGTAAGTAACTTTTATAATCAAAGAAAACAAGATATTTCACAAAATTAAACAATAAAATTAATAAATTAAGAAAATTCAACCAATTCCACAAAATCCGAGGAGAAAAGATAGCGTCGATTTTTTTTATTTTCCCTCCCTAAGCCGTCCATACAGCCAAAAAGCGCGCCATTCGTCTATTTGCTATACAACCTACATGGTATTTCACCTTTCAATATCATTCCATTACTCTACTGTAAATCGTGACTTCAATAGAATCTTTTTAGTTTTGCATCTCTTTTCTCAGCTGTTCTCCGTACATTCCACCTTCCTCTCCAACACAGCAATATGAACTATAAACCAACGTAATACGTTCCTATTTAGCATCCTTACTCTGTTACATGGCAGCACCAATGAGATTTTATTCAGTATTTTATTTTTTTATAATGAAGGTTATTATTGTTTTAGATTTACTTACGAATAATTTAATCTTAACTGATTGTAATGAAATACTTATTTAATTATTTCCCTTTCATTAAGGTTTAAGTTTCATATGTTTGAGAACTAACGAACAGATGATGTTCTGTTCCGTTACACGCTTATGGCAAAAGACAGTAAGAGCTATATCTGAGGCTCCATCACTCTAGTTTTTTTTTTTATAACGAATGGGTTCGCTCTTGACCTGGGATTCGCGTTTTGTGGTATAATAATTAACATACTGCTGGGCTTCTTTCTTTCTTATTTTTTTTATTGTACACATACATACAAATATAGAACAAAATAAGAGAAAGGACATACAACTACAACGGCGAGCTTAACTGAAGTAGGTAATGAATTTTCTTCCACTACGTAACCTATGTGATAGGGAAAGGCAGTTGAAATAATAATTTATCCCGACTCTTTTCAGATGCAGTGTTATTAATTCACATATTCGTAACAACATTACAATATAAATAATTTCATTTTCAACATAACAGCCCGTCGTCTGCTATTATGTTTTTTCGCATACCTATATCAAAACATTTATATATATATATATATATATATGTCTTTCGAAAATAAATTTTGCAAATGGCTGCAACAAACTGCAGGCAGTAATAGAACCTATTTTTACCCGACTACGCGACGCAAAGGAGGGTAATGTGTTTATCAGCCTATGTATGTATGTATATGGGTTTGTACCTTTATGACACTATTTAGACCAAACGCATGGGCCGATTTTATAAATGATACGTCGTTGGATGCGTCATAATGGCGCAAGTGTCACAGAAAGTATAAAAATTTGTAAAAATCAAAATGGCCAATTTTGGACGCCATAATGTGCAAAATAAAAAGTTAAAATCGACAAACAATGTCAAGTGGGTATCGTTGAATAGGTATCTAAAAATCATTATAGGTTTCTTATATCGATTTTCAATCAGAATTACAGTTTAGGATCTATAACTATTTAAAGTTGGTTAGTAACGATTTTCACTTAAAATGCGGAAATTGTTCAATTTTCATGCAATTGAGATATATTATATATACAACTAATGAGAAAATAATAAACAAACATAAATATCAGACCCTAACTAAAAAGTATAAAATAAAATAAATTAATTTAAAAAATAAAAAAAACCCGACTGCTTCATAAAAACTGAAAATAAAAACAGTCGGGACCCATCAGAAATCCGGCGTCCTAATAATGTGTCCCGACTGTTAAAATCGTTATGTTATTCAATAATATTCAATAACAAAAGTCTCGACTACTGAAGTCACTTGTTTTTAGGGTTCCGTAGTAATCTACGAACTCTTATAGTTTCGCCATGTCCGTCTGTCCGTCTGTCCGTCTGTCCGACTGTCCGTCTGTCCGTCTGTCCGTCTGTCCGTCTGTCCGTCTGTCCGTCTGTCCGTCTGTCCGCGGGTTTCCTAAGAAACCCTTGGTATTACAGAGCTGAAATTTGGCATGGTCATACATATAAACTACGCCGCCAGAACTGTAGAGTAAAATCTTAGAAAAAAAAATTTTTTTCGGGTGTCTCCCATAGACGTGAAAGGGCGATGAATTTTTTTTTCTCATCTATATCATCAAATGGGGTGTCATAGGAAAGCTTTTTAAAAGACAAAAGGGGTTTACTAAGAACGTTTTTCGATTCAGCACTCCGTTTGCGAAAAAATAATTTTTAAAGTGAAAATTTTTGTCAAACACAAGTGTCCCCCCCCCCTCTACCAGCTAAATGGTGTTTCTAAAAATGTGAAAAAAATTACAGTGGTAGTATATACAACGAAATTAAAAGGAAAACTATCACACATAAGATGGCTCTTTACGTTCGCGAGTAATAGTCGACCAAGTGCCAAACTTAGTTGGGATTTTGCTCGTAGAATTAAGAAGCCAGCTGCATATTTGAACCATGTTGCTACGGAACCCTACAATTCGCGTGGCCCGACACGCTCTTGGCCGGTTTTTTTCTTTTCAGTTTTTATCAAGCAGTCGGGTTTTTTATTTTTTAAATTAATTTATCCGTATCATGCTCGAAGGTAGTGAATCTTCCCGTAAATGTGAACAACTTTCTCTGAGGAACCCATATCATGTTTTGAAACCAAAACATTTTTCATGCAAAGTCAAATCAAATCACTGATCGCACATTTTGTATGGAGAAACTTTTTTTAAAATATTCTGATCTATATTTCTTGAGGAAAGTTGTTCAGTTCCAGGGGCCGACACACTAAAAAATGGTTTTGTAGAAACCGGTTTTCACAATAACACCCAAGTTTATGAAATCCAAAAACCAAAACACAGCCAATTAAAACCAATCCCGATACAAACAGCCAGTTGCAGAGCGTTCATTAATGTTAAAGCCCCTTTAAATATAATGGCATCCTTGTTTGCATCAAAAAGACGGAAAGTGACAGTGTGATATTTAAAGTAGCATTAGGTTTAATGGACGTCTAACCGAGTGTTTGACTAACAATTTCTAATCTACTACAACATACACAATCAACTCCACACAAGAACCCCTCAACATACAAAGAGAAGAATCCACCAAAGCATAATGTGAAAATAAGCAAAGAGAAAATAATTTAAAAACATTTGGAAGTTTGCCTAAAGTACTGACCTACAAAGCAAGTCATTGATGCAACTTCACGTATACGAAACCATCTAACAGACCTGAGGGCAAGAAGTTTTGACTTTATTTTATAATCTTTTTTTACAACTATTCTGAATTGTCCTTGCTACTATAGAAACTGTCATAGTACAAAATGTTTCTTGTAAATTATGAATCAATCAATTGCTCTTTCCATTGTTTACGTTTATCTAATATAACAATGCTCTTAAATTTCCCAAGCACTATGATGTAGCGCGAGGAAATTAAAGAAAGAAATCTTAAAGTTGTTAAATGCTTTAGGTATAGATTTGTTACCACACAATTGATTGTTAATTTTCTTTTAAACACAGTCGCAGACGTGAAATTCGAGATTCTATTAACTACACCCAAGTCTCGTATTTCCAAAGCAGCCGCATTTAATCCCCAAAACAATTGACGGTGTCGCATGATTGAGTATTAATGTAATGTTATGTGTTTATCACTGGTTTATCAAACAAGCATCACTCATGTTTGGTAACAGTAGCAGTAATGCAATCATGAAATGTTATTTACAATAGACTTTACACTTCTGAGCCCCGGATAGTGGTAAAGAAGATTAACTCGCTAGTCCTCACCACGAGGAAATGAAAGAACTCGGACTTTCCTCAGAAAATATCAAAGTAATAAAATGGGAAGAAACTGACAAAGGCGGTTATACTACTATTTATAAACGTCCAAGCTTTGGTACCATTCGAGGTTTACAGAAATTTAGAAGCTATAACAATGTTATCTTTAAAGCTACTTAAAATTTTAATAGAACTAGATACGCAGAAATGTAAGTAGAATTGAAATATTTAAAAAAATATGATCGTTGTCGTCAGCCCATATACTTACATCGCATCCCCAAAAAAAATCATAATATCACAAAGAAATTATATTTAATCGACTGTCTCAAGTATGATAAATTATTTCCTCTTCATTAAAGGCACTTGTAAATTTTTAATGTACGACATTGTCATTTTATAAGTCTTGGGATATACGGGATATAAAAAATCGGAGTCGTAGTCTCCTTATCAAACAAGAAAAGGGTGACTTAATTTAAAACCCCGACGCAAAAAAAGGAGTGTTATAAGTTTGTTTCTGTATATCGATATGTCTGTCTGTGGCATCGTAGCTCCTAAACGAATGAACCTATTTTAATGCGATTTTTTTGTTTAAGCATGATCGATATGGTTATTATCAATATAAGTTTAGCCGTTTCAAAGTTATAAGCTGTGAATGTCGGGGGTAATGCATTTTTTTTAAATTTAAGAGTTTGTGTGCAAATGAATTGACGTCACTGAAGCTAAATACTGCGTCGATTGGCAAATAACGCTTGAGTAGTACTGGACTAATGCAGTGTGCAATGTACAAACCAGCCAGTGTGTACCTACTTCCAATGATAATATTGTTATACTTTTGTTTGTAAAGTGTGCCACTTACATTTGTCATCATTTCTACTGTCTGACGAGTCTTGACTATTCATAGAGACCATGGAAATTCTTTTCTTGCGCTCTTGTAATAGAAGTTCTGGAAAAAGAAAAGGAAAGAAAGTTGATTAAAGAAGGCTTAAGGAAATATACAATAATAGTTCTGAGCCTAGCAGGTAAGTGTAGTTGGTAGGTATTGAACTTGTCAATCCATATAAAGATTTGTGTCGAGTTTAATGCTCTTATCTTGCTTCAGATTCACAAATAATTTTTGGGAAAAAATATTTGGTGCGAATGGGACTGGAACCCACGACCCCAGGATTAGATCTCGGGCATTATTTGTGAATATCCCTCACGCGAATATAAGCGTTTTAAAAGTTCTTTGCTTCTTTATTTCTTTATTCTTTATTGTACACACAAATACATATAAAAAAATTACACAAAGAAAGGACATGTACAACGGCGAGCTTAACTCAAGCAATGAGTTTTCTTCCAGCTAACCTATGTGAGAGGGAGAGGCAGTTGAAGTGGGCAAGGGTGTACCAAGATAAAGTGAGATATTAAATGATTATTGCTTCAGTTTTTTTACCAAAAATAAACATGTTTTCCCAAACAAAAACTAGTAAGTTAGAGACAGTTAGGTTCAAATTCTGTACAGCTGGGTTAGGTATCCACTTATCTAGTTTTTTTTCCAACTGTATAAAAAATATATACATATGCACACATACATATTATTCATATGTCACCGTAACGTTGTCCAACCCAAAATATTGTAATTTACTTAGTAAGATAATCTCTTCGTGAACTGCCTAAAATTTTTTTCACATTGACCTAACCTAACCGAACTTTAAAAAATCTATCCTATCATAATTTCACGCAGCGGCCCTTACAGTTTCATGGAATTATAACTTTACTGGGAAAATTGTAATGTCGCGGGAGATTATAATTTCACTAATGACATTGTAAGGTCTTTACAACTTTTCGGCGACATATAATATACTGGATAAAAAGAGTTAATTAATAGAGATAGGTTAACAGTTTCCGAAGAAATAACTGAAAGTTAGAAATAAACAATCAAATACTCATTGAGCCCTAGTTCAAATAGGCTGTACTATGTACTTGTAGTACTATTCGAAGGCCGCACCTGTCGACTGGCGCAGTGATAAACACACTGATAATACTCCGATAACCTGATACCATTCCATGAATACGCTAACAATGCTAACAAATAGCTTATTGAGCACATTATCATGTTTACAACCTTATACTGATCGAAAAGATTCACATAATTATGCTATAGACGTTATAGCCAAGTAGGCTGTTGTAAACATAGGCTGTGGCCGTGTGGTGATCGGTTGAGAATAACACCACCCCATCTCTTTCCGTGGGTGTCGTAAGAGGCGACTAAGGAAACACAAATGAGACCTGCCACCTAGTAATCCATCCCAGGCAACGACACTTCATTTTTTTCTGAATCTGAGGTGTCGTCCTATGGTCTCATGCGGTGTGGTAGGCTCTGTAAAGGGCCGTCTGGTTTGCGACCACCCTCCTACCGAAGTCCGACGCCAAACAGCTTCCTGTGTTCCGTCGGTGCGTGGGAGTACCAGTGCCTTTATAGGCATTTTCTGGGTTAACTCGCTCCATCGTCGACCTCATCTTTGACCTTATGGTCAAGATTGAGGTCAAGAGTTAACCCATCTTATAATAAATAAATAAAAATCACTAGGTTTTTTTTGTTTTTTTTTTTAGAATCACGATATTTTTTTCTCAGCTACACGTAACTCATCTACCTCTTTTTCACATATCCCTGTTAGTCTATCCTTACTGATAGGAAGCATCAGATTTTTCTTTCTATTTGAAAGCTATATTGACGCATTTGTTATAGGCATAGATTTTTTTCCTGGGTATAGGTATCCATCCCAGGCAACGACACTTCATTTTTTTCTGAATCTGAGGTGTCGTCCTATGGTCTCATGCGGTGTGGTAGGCTCTGTAAAGGCCGTCTGGTTCGTGACCACCCTCCTACCGAAGTCCGACGCCAAACAGCTTGCTGTGTTCCGTCGGTGCGTGAGAGTACCAGTGCCTTTATAGGCATTTTCTGGGTTAACTCGCTCCATCGTCGACCTCATCTTTGACCTTATGGTCAAGATTGAGGTCAAGAGTTAACCCATCTTATAATAAAAATAAATAAAAAAAACTCAACAAGAATAAAAGGTAGTTTGTTATGTTTGAGCATTGCAAGACAGGGCAGTTTCAAAAACACTTGATTCATGAATATTATGAACGTTCAAACTATTCAACAGCAAACGTGTCCAATTCCTCAATTCAGAATACTTAGAATTCAGAATTAACGAAAAAACACTTGCTTATCCGACTAAAGCATTATAAAATAACTTTTGCTTTTGCTGTTTTTTTAAATACTTTTGCAAGCCCATTTAAGAATGAATTATCCTCTATAAAGATTTCGATCAGAGCCTACTCAAAACTCAAGAACAACAATCAATCGAAGTCTGAAGAGCCGTGTTCACAATGGTTCTTTCGCCTATAAAACAGTTTATAGATGCATTGACCATTGGCCGGTAATGGCATGCGATGACAATCACTATACAATGGCAATGCCTCGGTCACCGCATGATTCACATTTGAGTTCGCGTACTCACGAACCTCGTGTGTTTTCATTAATTTTGTAGACAAAAGCCTATTGTACTATTTGAGGAAATGGCAATTGTCGCTAAATAGCTGTGAAGCAACAAAGAAAAGCGTTACCATTGAGATTTAAACACCAGTTTCTACTTATCAGGCGAACTCATCTGCGCCAGGCATTGTAACGAGAGTTCAAATCGCACTTTTGTTGTGGCGTTCCCTCGTGTTATCTAATTTTCCGAAAGGAGAAGTCGTTTTCAATCTAAATACGAAAACTGGTACGCAAAAAGCCGGCAAAAGGAGCTTAGTGATGTGACCTGTAGTTACTGTAACGTAGAGATGTAACAACACCAATTAGATACCGATATCGACCGGTAAAACTAGAGTTTTTTCACGGATGTCGATATAAATAAGTATACGATAACTATGTTTTTTTTTCTAGCTGGCATAGATCCAACTGCTGAGTATTTTTTTTTTATTCTTACAAATATCGTCTTTAGTTTTATGGTCATTAATTCCAAGTTTTATTCTACTTAGTAAAATAAAAATAAAGAATGTTGCATGGGCAACATTCAACCAATCTATGGACATTGGAACTTTATAAACATGAATATATTTTCGGGACGTCGTATTTTGCATGTTTACTCCACAGTGAGTCAAAGACAATCATACCGTTCCGACAATAAACCAAACCATCAACAAATAGTGTGAGAATGTGAACTAACATCCCAGTGAGTGTATATTGCAAATGGAGTTTACAAAACAAAATATGCAGCAAAAACTTGCATTCGTTCCCACAGAGCGCGGTGCATGTGCAAGTGCATCCAATAAAAAACGCAGTCGACGACCCCGTGCGTCACGCGCGATAAAGAACCTCGCCTCATGCTCCTTCCGCTAGATAGAGCTGGGTATAAATGGGTTAGGACCGACTATTATGCCTTATTCAATGGATGCTAAATCGACATTACAGTGCGACACCAAAAGGTGGACTAGCACCAAACATGTCAAAAAGTATATGAAATTGACGTTGCCAACTCTCGGGTTGAGTGTTAACCCTTAAAGAGATAACTTAGCGTGATGCAAGTGGGCCTATAATAATAAAAACTTATTGTTCATCAATTCCGGGTGGCTAGAACTATACAAGTTTATTTAGAAACCAACATGGACACTTATTGCAACCGAATGTTTTTTATACTTATAATGTTAAATTTTTCCAATTTCATATTATGTACGACATACTCGTACTTAAATTATTGCTATAGAAATAGTCTTAGTTAGTTGGTCGGAAGTAGAGAAATACAGTTTAAATGGTATAAATTTAATACCAACGAGCAAATACTGAATATCTTAATACTAAAATCAATCGAATCATAACTAAGCCGTAAACTATTGTGCAATACGTTTGGGAGGCAATTAAAACTTCCTATTCAGTAAGCGTGCCGTCATAAAAGAAAAATGATTCAAAATTTAGGTCCTTCTCGCAACTCTCGTTCCAAGTTTGAACTTCCGATGATGTTTCTTTGTCCTATTCACCGTCACGTACGTAAGGGAGCAGATGACGATCAATTAAAAAGTTTGTTCGTATTAACTATGCGGGAATCGGTCGAGTCTTGCGTGCGTGCCAGATGGATCCAATGAGTTTCTTTATGTGAAGTAGACTAAATTAACCCTCAGATGCGACTTCAATGAGCTTGATGATAGTCGGCTTGGAAGACGCATAATCACGCATTGTGCTACGTGTTCAATGACTTTAATGACTGTTAAGCTGGTTTTAAAAGCACCCAAGTATGATTAGCTAAGATTGTGTAATTGTCTTTTCAACTTGACTGGGTTATCTTTACATGACAACATTTTGATGTATTGTTAGAACGCAGAATCGTACAATAATAGGTGGAGTAAATCAACGATCATGGGCGAAAGGCTGACAACCTATATACTCATGTTCTAAATGTCAAAAGTGGCGTGAAGTAGTTCTAGAATTACATGACGTTCTGCCTTACTTAAAAAGGATTATAGCCATGAGCATGTCAGGACGACCAATCAAGCCGTGTGTAAGACGAATACATTGGAAAGGTGAATTTCATGAGTGATATGATACGATGAGAATAAGGAATGGTCACGCTCTGGTAGCATAAATAGTGCTTTGGGTAGCTTTAGCCTGAGGTCTCCGATTCAACTCTCGGCTGCGTTAACATTTCGAGATCTTTTAAATAAATAAATGGTGTATACCAGTCAATACTAAAGTTAACACTGTGATTTCAATTAAAATACAACTACATACTGCATGATATGATGTAATTCCAATCGTGGTCGTCACACAAACCGTAAAACATACGATTATATAACTCGATTACATTTCATGGAGCTTACTACAATCGCGTGTTTGCATTGTAGTAACGAAAAATAAACAACAAATGATTCACAATAATCATCATGAATTCGGTCTTGCTACTAGGTGAACGGTAACATTCTCACTCTAAAAATAATGAAGTAAATGTCTCACTTAAATTGAATAAAAGGAGTCAAAAAAAGGTTAAAGACTATAAAAAATCTAAAAAGCGACTTCACTATTAGGTACCAAATGTGATGGTAATAGCAGAAAACGGACAGTATTTTAAAGGATAATCAGCCGGGTTTTTAGAAATTAAACGTAATCATATTACAGAAAAACGGTCTTCTGCGATAAATGTTTGTCATTTGTATGGGAATCGTTCATGTTACTAAATAAGAAATCAGGTAACAGCGTTAGATTAAGATCTTAATCTGCATTTTAACTGCAACGCCCACATTAGTATAACTGCTACGTTAAGTTCACCTGGCAATATCTAACTTTCAAATGCGGGCAATTGCGCAATTTTGCACTACACCATATTGACATAACGTAATGTTCACGTTTACTCAACTAGTGTTTATTTTAAATCGATTCTGTTTGCATACTTCACATGCAAAAGTGTGAAATTTAAAATAAAGGCATATCAACAGCAAATGTCAACGGCAGGCTTTTTGTGTACGAAAACGTATATTGTATGTTTCAAGGGGCCCAAGACGCAAGGGAAATCTGTAGTGTAGGAAATCTGTACATAAGGTCTATTTTGAGTGTGTAGCGTTTACGAGCTGCAATTTCGGAAATTTATTTTTCAAATAATTTTTCACACAGTCCAGAAAATTAGAAACACACTAAAAATATCAGCCGAATCGGTCAATATTTTCATTTCTACCTAATGTTTAGTCACTAGGTTCATGTTGAACTCTAATATTTACAAAGAATAAAAACAGACGTATTTCTATGAATTTCATTGTGGCCATTATTTGTATTAAAGCATACTTGCAAGTATTTTAAAACATTGAGGTTTGCAAACCTGTCCATTTGTTTGACAAAGTATGACATAAATTGTTAAATTATATTGTGAATTTACGTCAGCTATCGAAACTTCGTCTCTAGGAAGTAAATCAGCCCACTAAACTAATTCAACTTTCCCCGAAAAAACTTTCTACAAAACGAAAATCTTTTAATCGTACATGTTGTACGGAGAGGCCACATTTTCTCATATTTATTTGAATTTCAATGTGTAAGTTGTTTCAGTTTAGATTCATTCAATTCCCTAGAATGAAAGCTGTTCAGTTTCATGGGTAAAATTACATACTAATGTTTACTAATAGTCATTTTCAAATTCTTTAAAAGCGCCATTTTAAAGCCTCAATTTTTAACCGACTTCCAAAAAAGAGGAGGGTCTATGTTCGACTGTATATATCTTTATTTTTTGTATGTTCACCGATTTCTCCACCATTTGTGGACCGATTTTCAAAATTCTTGTTTTGTTCGAAAGAATATACTCCAGAGGTGGTCCCATTGTCACCACGTCAGGATCTGATGATGGAATCCCATGGAATTCGAGGGAAACCCTTGAATGAAATAGGCACTTACAATGTTTCTCATGTTCTTTATATTATTTACACTAAAAATGGAAAAATAAATAAACTTTTTAGGAAAAAATATAAACTGACTTAAAAAAAAAACGAAAAATAAAGCCAAAATCATTTAATGTTATACGTAGTAGGTACCTACTGATCTGTTTGAAGTCGGTGCGAAGCAAAATAAGCTGGCCTATCAAGGCCTTCGCACCGACGTAATAGGTACATGATTTTATCTTTATTTTTCGTTTTTTTTTTAAAGTTGGTTTAATTTATTTTCTTAAAAAGTTCATTTATTTTTAACTCACGTGGCGGTTTGGTCACACAATTACTTATTTTCATCTACAGTGTAGATTCTACACATTATAAGAAAACAGTAAAATTAACACCTTTATAAAACTCACCTTTCTTCTTCATAGCCTGTTCCCAGAGCAGAGAAGTGATCTCCTCCACCCAAGTGGCTCTGATGGCAGGGTCTCTCGTCTCCATCTTGTAGGACTTGAGGTTTCGCTTCTTGTACCAAATGGTGAACTTGTGATTGTCATGTTCCTTTGCCGTGATTCCCAACTCGTCGACTGGTATGTGGTCTTTGTAGATGAAGAATTCCACCGTCAGTTGCTGAAATAATAGATAGTTTTTTATTAAGAATCTATTCTAGATTTCCACGTCAAAACACCCTCGTACACCCTCGATCTCAACTAAGCCTTTGTGAAAAATCGCGGAAATTTATTAACCGAAAGACAAACAAATAAATTTTTACATTTGTGTAGTTTCAATTAACGTAATTAAGTTCAAGGATTCTGAAGCGTAAGTCACAAATAACACAACCCACTCAATCTTTTGAAATTTTTAGAAGCAGTTTTATTTGACTATTTGAGATCCAGTTACCGCAGTCTGGTACGGAATCAAATTCCTGGAACACGCTAATGGCGAAAACTTGGTAATTTATGTAGAAATCTAAACAGAACAACATTGGAAAAGTCGCATTAACTACCATTGACCTACATAAGCTCTAAATCGAGCGATTTACACAAGTTTTCAGACAAAACTAAAAGCAACACTTTTGTGAAAACTGAACAGTGAGATTGCGTTTGCTTTCATCCAACTTTCGACTTCCGAAATCGTTTCTAAAATAAATACATGTTCACAAGCTGACTCGGCAAATGACGTTTGATTCGCTTTCAATGGCACAGCCATGCTGGAATGGAATCGCTACATATTGGACAAGGTAATACCGTTGGCATCGTGCCAGATTATTTCAATATAAAACGAATGTTTGCCTGTGATCTGGCATGGCCATTACGTAAAACTTCCTGTGTCGAGAAACAGGTGAGTTCGGCCATGCGTGGTAAATTAACAACCGGCATTGAGAAGGTCACTGCCTCGCCATAACAAACAGTACGCGTACCATCCGTACCAACCAACTACATGTTCTAATCATAATATTATTTTTATGCGAAATACCACCTACCGACTACCAACGCAGTTTGGACGACAATACATTGCGAACTATTACAATTATCATGTTACCTTTATTTGCTTGGTAACTAGCATCTACCCACTGTTTATCAAAACAAAGACATTGTTAGGGACCTTTTCGGACCTATGTACTTTTCTAAATTCTAAGTGTTTGTTTTTTGTTTCTTTTCTATCAGATTGACGGATTGATTGTTATAATTTTTTCCTATTGTTTGTGTCAATATATTATATTTATCTTTAAGCCCATATTAACCGGCGTAATTCATTATCGTTCGTTAATAGACATCCTTGACTATATTGTGTAACTTTGTCGTTGAACCTCGAAATAGCGGTGTTAGCAAAAGATAGCCAAACATGCAATCTATAGAAGTCAATGTTTTCTATAGAAACATTGGACGATTTTGGGTTAAGTTCCAAAAAAGAAACGAAATGGCTGCCATGATCGAAATACGTTGGACGGATCATTATTATCGTCAGATGTATAGTACACAGTGCCCCAAGGTATTTAAGTTTGTACCAATTTGAACCTGGTTATAAATAAACATTTTAATCTAAAACTAAGCAAGGCTTGTACTATCGGTGGTAAAATACTATAATTTTTTTGTACACATAACTATTACGTTAAAATATGAAAAAAAAAGTCTTGATTCCGCAGTGATATTTCTTTTTTGAGAATTTCATATTCCTTGGGAAATTGTACCAGTTATAAAAAGGATCACTAATTTTTTTTAAACATGTCAGAACTAATGAACATTAGAGGTAGTTTTATATAATGTGCAGTGAGTTAAGGGAAATCGGTTTTTACCGGGAAATGGTTCATAAAACCAGTTAGGCACCTACTTAGTTCCGGTATAAAAAGAACGATAGACTGTAATGTGAAGGTTACAAAATTGATAAGCGATGAAGTTGATAAACGTAAATGGGATTTTCCAGAACAGCTACCTGCGGTGTACTACCACTAGTGTAATACAATAAAATACAATATACTTTATTTGCACACAAAGACATACAGCCATAATCAATTTTTTTTTTCATACGATTGGAGAAATTTATAACTTTTGTATGACCCCCGAAAATCAATTGCTTATAACTTTCAAATGGCTTAACAAATTTTGAAAA
Source organism: Aproaerema taeniolella (assembly GCA_949987775.1). NCBI lineage: Eukaryota > Metazoa > Arthropoda > Insecta > Lepidoptera > Gelechiidae > Aproaerema > Aproaerema taeniolella. The sequence goes on from OX465246.1 coordinate 9,063,004, forward strand.
AAAATAGCTAGGAAACATCTCTTTTACGTCAGCTTTCAAACAAAAAAGCTGTATCGAAATCGGTCTTTTCGTTTAGGAGTTACGATGCCACAGACAGACACACAGATACACAGACATACAGATACACAGATTCACGGACATATAGATGCACAGATACACACGTCAAACTTATAACACTCCTCTTTTTTTCGTGGGTTAAAAATGAAGTTTGTATATCTATACGATTTATAACTTTTTCTTTTAGCAATGGGGCCGCCTTTTTTACCCTGACATAACTGTTTTGTATTCAAATGTAACTGTACCTTATTTGAGTTGGAGTGCAATAAAGTAAATTGTATTGTATCTGTTACATACAGGGCTTTAGGTATCTCTCTTTCAACCTCTCGGGTGGTTAATCAGTCCATGAAACTGAACAACTTTCCCAAGGAACATAGGTCAAAATACGAAAAAAAAAAATTGAGTTCCCATACAAACTTCATCAGCATAATTGTATGGGAGATCAAATTTTTTTTTTTTAGTATTTTGACCTTTTTTTCCTTGAGGAAGTTGCTCAGTTTCGTGGACTGATTAACCACCCGAGAGGTTGAAAGGGGGATACCTAAAGCCCTGTATGCTTTTGGAATCTCAATGATTTTCAAGGCTTGGCAGAGTTTTTCTGATTTTAAAAAAATGAACCGAGCTGCAGCATACGACACTTCACCACGCGACACTATTAATGTTATAGTAAGAAATATGGAATAATATTTCAATTTTCTTCGATATGAGGAAGCAATAACTCCTCGAAATCGATGCGTCGCCGTCGAGTCGGCATCCGTAATAAACTATTTCTGCAATATAATATCAGTGTTATCAGCACCATTATTTATTGGCTAATTAGGAGGTAGATCTAACATAAAACGAAAAAATAATTTTATATGCAGCTTAGTATTGCAAATGTTGTATATTATAACAAAGACTCATAAATTTGTCATAGGTACCTAATTAATATGCTCCTAGAAAATATCAAGATAATCAATGATTTTGTATTGTATACGTGATTTAAACTCAAAAAAATAATTGATCCAGACACTCACGCCTATAATCTCTTTCGGAGTAGACAGAACATCATGAAGAAACCGTTTATTCTGAGGGTTATTAGATGGAATATTAGTACACTGGTGAGAGGTTGTCAGCTTTATTGTGAACAAAACAGCAAAACCCCCTCGTCCCACTTACGGTCTTCTACAGTATGCCTGGAAAGAGTTGGCAACCGGCATTTTAATTTTTTCTTTTACTCCCAGACCAGCGTGGAAGGGCATTATTAAACATTGAATAAATAATGTTCCTATTTAAAAGAGCTACAACCGCGCCATGCTAGTTTTTAAAAATATAATATACTAGCTCTCCGCCCGCGTGGACTAAAGGTTATATCGTGCCCATCTGTGGGATTAAATGTAGCCTATAGCATTTCTTAATGTCTACTCTATTACTATACCAAATTTCATCAAAAGCGGTTCAGTAGTTTAGGCGTGAAAGCGTAACAAACAAACAAACACATTCACATTTATAATATTAGGATGTATTAATGTACGGAACCTTTACTTAACATAACAGATGGTTTAAACAATAAACTATTGGAAGTTGTTTTATAAATTATTCATACAAATGTAGGTAAACATAATTTCTTATCATACGACAATAGCTTCAGTCAGATAGCTCTATAATACACATTTAAAGCTATTTTTTCATTGACCGCTGATAAGCAAATGATTCATTAATTATGACTCATAAAAGAGAACTACCATTTAAAATATTAAACTATACTATGTACTACTTAAATGTAAATGTAACATAATTTTTACTGTGTATGTATGTGACTGTGCAGACAAATACATACTTAATTTTATTCTTCTACTTTTCCAATTTCGTAAAGCAAAAAAGCGTGACGTACAGAAATCATTTGCAGTTTGTATGAAACGGATTTTATGAAAGATATCACAACGACTATCAAATTGACAAATGTCACTGTTAACATAGACCAAGTTTCAAGAAAATTAAGTAAATTATACAAAACTAGCTTCCCGTCCGGGACTTCGTTCGCACGGGCATTTAGGAAATGAATAACATACATAAACCTTCCTCTTGAATCACTTCGTCTATTGATAAAAACAGTATGAAAATCCGTTCAGTCGTTTTTAAGCCGTGTGGTGATTGATTGAGAATAACACCACCCCATCTCTTTCCTTGGGTGTCGTAAGAGGCGACTAAGGAAACACAAATGAAACCTGCCTCCTAGTAATCCATCCCAGGCAATGACACTTCATTTTTTTCTGAATCTGAGGTGTCATCCTATGGTCTCATCGTTGTGGTAGGCTCTGTAAAGGGCCGTCTGGTTCGCGACCACCCTCCTACCGAAGTCCGACGCCAAACAGCTTGCTGTGTTCCATCGGTGCGTGGGAGTACCAGTGCCTGTATAGGCATTTTCTGGGTTAACTCGCTCCATCGTCGACCTCATCTTTGACCTTTATGGTCAAGATTGAGGTCAAGAGTTAACCCATCTTATAATAAAAAAAATTAAAAAAGTTTATCGCGTTCAAACAGTCAGACGCTATGACATGATATAGAGTATGATATGTCATGTACATATATTTTAGCCAAGTTTTAAGTACACCTAGGATAGAAAATGTCTCTTAAAAGAAACCATTAAAGTAGAAGTTAGGAAATATGCTAATTTTATAAATTATAACAATTTAATAATGCACCTCATTAACATATAATTCACATTGTGTTAGCAATACTGCAGAGATTGTAATTTCGAAGAGTTTTCCCATTACAAAATTTAAGCATTTCAACAAGAAATCAAAGTTTACATTTCATTACAAGTTATTTATTCTTATCGATAGCTATTTTTGTTTTGTATAACTACTTATTATCGTGTTACATCACATGACGGGCTACATGCGATATAGACACTTTAAAAAAAGATTATTTCCCTCGCTCACTTCCTCCTCGCGTCAAGATAGCACTGAAGCTGATCGGCTGAATGATGTGTTGTGTAGTTTACTTTTTGCGTCTGTACATCCGCTCGCAATATCCCATGTTGTGGTCTTTCAATTCTACTTTCTCAATGTCTACGTCAGTTATTACACAACGGATGCAACATATGTCGCCACTGTACAGTTATTTGTAAACACTCATTAGAACATTATGATGAGAGTGGTTCTTTACGATGAACACACAGGTAAGTCATTGTGTTGGATGACTTTCAGTTAGCGATTTAAAGAGATGTCATCTGTTTGTATACCAATGGCCCTAACTGCTTACTAGATACCTGAGCATCCTACCATGGGTTGAAAACAGTAAAAACATCTGTTGCCCAAAACCGTTTTAAAGTCTATTTGCTCTACTCAGTTTTAGTCTAAAATTTGCTTTTCATTTATAACCCGCTATTTGATATTCTGCTAACGTACCTAAAGCGAAAGTTAAAAAAAATATGTTTAAAGTATTGCCACTTGCACAAATACATCTGACTATATACAGTTTAAAGATATTACGCTACTGATGGATCGATGACATTTTCAACGCAAACAAAGAGAAGGATGGAAAACTAGTCATTCATGTAACTAAAACACATAATTTGCCATCATTACGACCTCCCACTAGGTTGGCTACAATGGCCGCGTGTGGTCTTGTCGCTCTACATCAAATAGTAATTAAGAACTCTTCTCTTATTGAGGTCTTTCCCTTCCGCGGCATAGTTCATTCGGCAGATTTGATCGTGGCTTGGATCCCACTGCAAGTCATCACGCCATCTTTTCTTGGTCTGCGTCGATGGCCATTCTGTGGCACCCAGTGGGTAACGATCCGTGCCCACCGCTCTTCGATGCATGCAGTCTAGCGTTAGTATTTCTTATAAGAAATATCGCGCAACTTTCAATTAATTATTCATTTTTTCATTCAAAATAAAACCAATAAATTTAATTCGCGAAGTTTTATCTCGGAAATTCTCACTTTTGCTATTACATTGCTTAGCAACATTAATATTTCCTACAACTTCATTAGATGAAAAAATGACAGAAGCAAGATGTTAGCAAGACGAATCCTATTTTATCGTTATTGCCATTTTATTAATGGTGTCTACCCGCCCGCATTTCCCTTCAAGTTAAACTATGAGAGACATTATCGTCACTCAGACACAATAATTCACCCTCCACCAATCAAGAGATTATGTAACATTGAGCGTTGAACTAGTATTAATAGTAATCTGTCATAACATAACTCACAATTTATAAACAACTTAACCACAGTTATTAATCAAACAACTTAACAAAAAATTTAACAAAAGCATTCCAACGCTTAGTGTTTATCACTTTGTGGACTTCATGACCATGTTATGCATAATAACATCAAAATAGTTTGATTCCGAGTATGTTTTCGAACTTACCATTATCGCAAAATTTCATACAAACGACTGCCGTCCAAGGTCTCCAAAATCATGAAAACTGATGGCTATGACATGTACTAACCTTTCTATAGACTGCTGTGATCAGAACTAATTTGTCAAAGAGGAAGACCCTCATCAGCTGCCGACGTCTTCGTGTGGTGTCCATCGCAAAGAACTCATTCTGCCGAAGAAGCCGACCCTGATTCAGCAGGTTTAGTTGAGGCTGAAAAAAACAGTAGTTTGAGCTCAATCAAAGAATTGGTTGTTGTAATGATTATGACTGACTATATTTGAAGTAAAGATTCCTGTTTCAATATACAGCTACGCCAATTAACAACCAATGTAAATATTTACATCTGTCGAGGAGTCAATACCAAAAGTGGGGCAGCTGCATCTTTCACAGTCACACAAGTGTCGTCTTAAAAGTTTGGGGGAGGCCTTAAAATCAAAGGACTTTGCTATTATGCAACACATTAAGTATACCCAGTTTAAGCACATTATTTTTTTCAATTCTCAGAAGCACAAATTGAAGGCATGTTACTCGAACGTTACTCTTTTATTGGCTTCTAATTGTAACTTAGTTACGTAACTCACCGGACAGTCTCGTATGTTTTCTAATGCCATTATTCCGTCGACTGCTGTCAATACACACTCGATCATCGTTTTGGCCAGTTTCAGACTTTCTAAAGGCGTCTCATCATTGTCTGAACACTCTCCATTGCTGCCTCCAGTCTCGTCACTATCCACACTTAGTTTGGAAATCCGTGAGTCTGACTCGCATCTTTCGTTCTCGTAATTTGTATAAGTTTTAACTAGGTCGTCTAAGAATAGTTTGTATCGGGGTATCCTTTGCACAGGCTCTAATAGGTAGCTGGAAAGGTCTAGTCGGTCTCCTAATTCTAATTGTTTTTCCTGTAACAAAATTTTCATTTCAATTGTGTGTTTTGAAGTGGTCTCACTTCCAAAAGTTTAGATCATTTCATAATGATGTCATCATTTTTCAAATTTGGGTACGTGTTAATTTTTGCAAGTTAAATTGTTTTGCAATAAACAGCAAAAGTTATACATGTTTTTAGTAAATCTAAATCTATTACCGCCTCACGTTTCGGTAAGGCAAGTATTAACATTTAATCGGGATATAACAATGACGATGTAAGAGCTCAAAGTTTCTCTAATATAATACTGGCGAGTCGACACAATAAGGATAACAGTGCGTCATTAAGTTAAAAGGTTTGTGAATTAGTATCAATAATACCGATTGCCTTTCACCAGCTTATGTGTAATTCGGGTCGACGATATGTGATCAGATCAGATTGAGCTGCGGTAGAATTATTGGAGCAGAATATAACAGCACAAGTAGACTGAGAAGCTGCTGAGAAGGAAATGGCGCGAAACAATAATATAACTGTTCACACGAATACCTACAATTTTGATAATCAATATTAATAAGCTATTTTTGGATTACGAATAAGTCAAGAGGGTTATTTATTGCAGGGTGTTTTTCCGCCGGTTGTTTTGTACAGAGGCCAGCGCATCAGGTTACTCCATTTTCTTTGCAAAACCGCTCTTATCACAATAGCACAGAGTGCACGCGTGTGGTAACCTAAGTTGAAAAATTATCATGAAGTTTTGCAAAACAACGTTCTTTATAGTTGATCGAAGAAAGCAACTACGCTTGGGATATGACATAAATCAGTTAACTCATTGTGTACCTGAAACATATTATTTACCACATGGTTCTTGAGAGACTTATGAGTGTACTGATGGTTGACTGCTGTGCTTTTTTCCGAAGAAGATTATATTTCTTCATAGAGGAGTTCTCGGGTCGAATCTCGAGTCAGAATCGAGAATCTCGACCAATTTTTCTAATAGAAATTATTGAATCGTTAAAGAGGCTTAGGAGTGATTATTATATAAGATAAATTTTTCAAATATAAAAAAATTGATTATATTAAAAAATATGATTTCTTCAAGTTTAGAATATTATTTTTCTGTAAGTACTTTTTTTTGATACCATCTCGAAAGAATTGGTGCAAAAACGCTATGTTTGCTTATGAATTTTAAATAGCACAATTTATATTTATAACGGGAACCGAAGTTTATACAATAGTAAGTGGCAAAGTAACGGTGTTGCCACAGTAAAGCGGTTATTTAGCCAAGCTTGGTACTGCACGTTTGCAGAAATGAGGAAATAATGCGTTCGCGCATTTCTTGTCGATAATGCAACGATCAATTTTCTTCTTATGACGTATCGGTATTATCGTGCATTACGGTGTGTGACCACACAATGAGAACGGGATTTTTTTGTCATTTTATCACAAAAGGTATTATGTGATGTATTCATTCATGCAAAGACAGGGAATTGCTAATAATGTTTTTTCGAAATATACCTATACACTACAGTTTACTTGAGAAGATCTTCAATAAAATATTGGTTACAATAACACCAACAAAACAGAAGATTTTTATATTATCATCCGAATTTGTTTCATTTTCCGTATTTTTACTTTTTAGAAGTGATGGATATGTAAGGGGGGGAAAAATAAATATGTAAGTGATGAACAAGTGAATTATCGCCCTCTTAGTGGGTAAAAATTCTGACCTATTTGAAGTACAGACAACAGCAACGTCAGGTTACCCATTTGCACTACGAAAGCCGACGTTATTACGAGAATGATAAAGGTGACGTCAAGGTCAACATGAAAAACCTGATGTGATGCCGTGTGTACAAACACTAATATACCTATTTTTTATGAATAAAATCAGGGAGGCCTGGACAAAGTCACATTCTTATAGCGATTACTAAGATCAATAGTTCTAAATGTATGGGATTAACAAGGACTGATCACGTGACTTTTGTATTGTTTCTGTCAATGGCATACATATTAACTATTTAATTTTGTTTATCTCTGAAAGAATATAACATTGTCATAACTCCTATATTCTTATACAAGCATCTACAGCTTCATAAGGATCAGTCAATTATTAACTACTACATTTATTGAAAGCGTTTCAGAATGACTAAACCTTTCTATATTTGGAATGGACAAGCATGTACTACAAATGAACACTTCCTTGGCAGGTGTGCTTGAGATAATTGAAATAATAAACAAAGACGCAATAAAATAGTTTACATGCATCGTCATCTCCAGGATTTATTTAATTCACACTGTTATCAACCAGCTTAAGTACATACCATCGATCGCTATGTTTTTTTTGGCACTTTAGATATAAATAAGCTTATAATGTTATTTTGACAAGCTATTTATAATGTTAATACTAATAATACTATTCTTGTTTTTATAGAGGGGATTTCCGAATGTTCGCATGTGCAATTACGAAAAGTCCCTTATTATGACAAATTACTGGGTATTTTCAAATACTTGGACTTCCTACGGATGTAAATAAAAATAACGTTTTTATGTTATTATCTTTTTGATTGAATGTTATATTTTTTTATAAAAATATTTTTATGTAATCCTATGTTACCCTATATGTTGTGGAAATAGGGTAACAACACATAGCGATCGAAAGGTTGTTTGTTATTTTTTTTATGTTTCACTCTTGCGTAATATTATTGTATTTCTATGTGATCTTGCCCGTTCTATGTGTTGTATTGTCTGAAATAATAGATCAGTCTTTCTTCCTTTCTATATTACTCTTTAGCCCTTGCCTTCAACTATTATTTTTTCAGCATGTGTACGTCCCTACTGAAGGGACGAAGCTCCGTTTCTCCGTTTTTATTGCAGGAATGTTTATTTATTTATTTATTTATTTATACAAAGGTAATCAACAGCATAACGTTAAAAGTACAGAATGTAACGTCTTAGATAATATACATAGCCAATTATAGATTACCCTGGATTAGCTAATGAGCGTTGACGTGAAAAATGTTAAAGAAACAAACAAATGAACAAACACACTTTAAGATATTGTTCAGGATCACATTTAGTCCGTTCTGATACAACGAAGTAAAAGTGAAAGCACTTAAACTTCTTGATTTTTTTCTTTTCTTTTTATTTGTGTTTGTTTATTTATTAAATTCAGTACATGTGGCCGGCGATATTTTTTAGAGAAACTTGTTCTAGTACTACCTAGTGTAAATAACTTGTTCTAGTACTACCTAGTGTAAATAACTTGTTCTAGTACTACCTAGTGTAAATAACTTGCCTGGAAAAACTGCTTGTGTTCAAACACCAGTCTGGTTGCTCTTTTATTATTCCTAGAGTACATCACGTACATGTTGAACCGCTGCTCCTGTAAAGAAAAAATTGAAAAATCAGAGATAATTTTATCACTTAAAAACTTTCGCGATTTGATCACATACTTTAATACTAACACGGGCCAAAATTTGCTTTTATTATTATGTGAAACATTGGAATCAAATCAAAGGTAAAAAAATATTTATGTAGTATGTTTACCAATTTTGACTCGTGTTGCAAAATCAAAAATATTAGTTAAATAAGAAAGCATGTTACTCAAATTAAACAAAAACATTAAGTACACATATAGTTCTAAACTCAAATTGTGGAGAATAAATCTAATGATAAAATGAACATAAAATGAACATAAAATAAAAATGAAGAACGCAGTTCTAAATTCAAAACATTGTAAACAATAAATACGATAATTTACAGTCGTTTGAATTGGAAAAAATCGATGATTGCCAGGACACAGTATAAAAATGTAAGTACAGTCAAGTGTAAAAAATTGTATCCAAAGAATCTCTTCATAAATATGTTACTAAAAACGGTTTTTATGAATGTATACTTAAAAACAGTCATAAATATGTCAACAAATTTCCATCAATAACACGTATGCACAAATATTAAAAAATTTATACATCTTTACACTTCTTCTTCTTATCGTGTAGGTAGTCAAGTGTGTGGCGAACTTGACTAATGACTAACCCTTAATATTAGGTATTTATTAGTGATAACTACGTTATAAACATTTTTATAGGCAATGATGAAAAAAACAAAACATAAAACATTATCCTTGAGGACATACATGTAATTGAGCTGGTTTCGGTCGATACATATCTTGACTGTACGTAAAACACTCGAAACATAGAAGGTGTTGATTTAAGTGCACTAAATTATGAAGCAGGTAAGACAGTTCAGTGAAATTCAAATACTTTCACCAAAAGTGAGTGAAGTTAAATCCGCGATTGGAAGCGGTAAGTGGCTGTCGGAACTGAAGAATCGTGCATTACTAATAACATGGATGTGACTCCAGTAGGGCTGTCAACAATTTTAATCTTAAGTTTAAATAATAATAGGAAAAAATACAGTATGAAATTGACGACTTTTTTGCACTATTTTGTTTATAAATTATTTGGCTGAACAAATAGATGTGGTCGAGGATGTAGCAAGCTCACCCAGAAGATGCCTATTCACTCGAACATTAAAAAGATTCAGGTTATATGAGCCCGGAAATACAGACCCAGGCAGAGAATTCAATTCCTTAGTTGTGCACAATATAAAAGATGAAGAGAAGGGCTTAGTACGGATTTGAAGAATCTCGTAAAGGTGTGGTACCCAGCAGTGTGCCTGGACGTCCAATAGAAGAAAGAGGCAGGCGGCGGAATGAGCTCATGCAGCTCATACACCAGGAGGTAATTCTTTTCCATTCTTCGATAAATATGTATCTAATTGCGGGAGTGTTTTATTTCGTTTCTTTGGCCTGTTATTTAGGCCACAGAAGATGTTTATGCACGATAATTGTTTTTTAGGTAAATAAGTCTATGGAAAGATTGGAACCTGTTATAATATGTTCAAAACTAGGTAAATAAGGATTTTCGAAGCTAATATAATTTTTATCTCCTTTTTTTACACTCGATAATTGTTCGAGTGGTAGTGACGCTACCTCTTGGTCTACGGGTCCTGGCTTGGAATCCCAGTTGGGGAAAATCTTGGTGTAAAAAGCAGATGTTAGTGAGGGCCTTTGAGTGTGTAGCGTAGCGTTAAATGATTTGATTATAATTACGATTGGAACTTTCTAGTAATTTTATTTTTTTTTACCTTAGAATTTTAATTTATATTATACAATGTTGACAGCCCTAATCAAAACCATTTACTGAGAACCGCGGTTCAAGCTGTAATTTCCTTTTCATCGTCTTTTCATGACTCTTGGCTACAGCAGGGCTAATCCAGTTACAATGGCTAAGGCTATGGCTATCGATAGCTTCGTCTCTTAGTAAATAAAGCGTGGAGTCACGCACTCACTGGGCCGTGACACCAAAGATGTTTTTATAGGACTATTTACCTATAATTATTATTCTTGGAATCTCTGTAAAAAGGTCAGATGTTCCATGGTGATCAACTATTGTTTCTTGCAATACCTATAGCTACGTATTTCACAGATAACTGACTTAAAAAAAGGAGGAGGTTCTTAATCTGACTGGATTTTGGTTTTTTTGTATTGTCTGTTATGCGATTACTCTGTCAATTATGAATTGATTTTGATGTTTTTTTAATGGCCGCTAAACTTTAGAGGAGATCCCATATACATTTTATCAAAATTCAAAATCAAATCAATTTTTTTTTTAGTTACTCCACCACCTTACATTTTTTCTTAATATTAATACTTTATAAATAGGTAGTAAGGTACATGTGGAGACTGGTGCCTGAAATAGACGTGAATTTGTGCTTCAGGTCACCACAGCCCCAGGTGAAAGGTGTACATCCCCGATATTATTCATAGGCTTAGCTAAGATAAGATTATAAAAACACAAACAAATAATACGCATTGGTTGCTAGGAGTCATCTTCGTAATGACATATACCTAAGTTGCGCAAAGGTAAAGAAAAGATTTAGTGTGTCTGTGTGTATGTGTGTGTGTGTGTGTGTGTGTGTGTGTGTGTGTGTCTGGGTAGGTGGTGTGTATGTGTGTGGGGGTGTGCGTGTGTGTGTGTGGGGGTGTGCGTGTGTGTGTGTGGGGGTGTGCGTGTGTGTGTGTGTGTGTGTGTGTGTGAGTGTGTGAGCATGTGAGTGTGGGTGGGTCTTTGTTTATGCGAATGTAAATATGTATTAACGTGGGATTGTAGGTTGTGCTAGCCGCCAAGGAATTGATTCATCGCTTTTAAAAAACCCACAAAAACAAAAAAAATACATACATTATACATATACAAATGATATGGTTTGTGGTTCAGCATATAAGTAGGCATTGTTGGGATTGAAGTCGGTTGATTGTTACGTTTTTAACGTGGAAAACTATTGTGAGCAAAATACAGAGGTATCACTACTATAGGTAGAAAGATAGATAACTACAACACAGATAGACAATAATATCTATTTCTTATCTAATGATATTAACCATCAGTATTTCTGACAGCTGTGACTTCAAATAGTTTTGTGATCACTAAAGTCTGCCAACCCTGATAGGAAATGCAGTGAGCTTGTCAGATAAAAATATGAGCCACAAACTTTTCTTACTATATTTAGCTATTGAAGCCGTTGTTTTGTCGACATATTATTTCGTTAATTAAACTTAGCTAATTTACCTGCACAAAACCAGTTTGATACTTGAACCCAAATTAGTTGCTGAGATCACCTTATGAATTCGTCTCACATTCAGCTGCGTTGCACATGAATTGACGTCACGATCAACGACATTCGAATGTTTGTTTAATTAACGAGATTCCCTGTTTAGTAACTTTCCTAGACCGCTTCATATTGAGCATCATACGTGTCTATAACACAGTTCTTACATTTTCATTGAAAAGTTTGCTTTATAGAACATATTAGTCATAGATAGAACCAAGCCAGTTCGGTAGTTAAATTTGCTTTCGAATAAAAACTATTGACTATAGTTGAATAAGATGAAAGGTCGGTCTCGACCGAATCATAGGAGCTAATTACAGGAGCAAAAATTCGATTTCAGCCGGCCACTAAATCTACTCATAAATAAAAAAAACTGTCAACTCCTAGTATCAGTAAAGTTATGTATGGTTTTAAAAAGTAAACCTAAAGGATAACCACTTTTACCATGCAGCTGCAGAAGTCAAGGCAAATGAAACCAGTTCCCGAGGTTTTGACTTTATTTGTTTTTATTTTATTATTCACAGTATAGGAATGCACGGAATTAGACCGTTCCCTTATAAAAAATGTGACTAATAGGCGCGTGGCATGAATATTTTCTGAGCTCAAAAGTAAAAGTAGGTGGTGGATACTAAATTGCGAAGCTAAAGGAATACATACGGGAAAGAATTTATTGTTCAACCTCATGCAGTTAGTATATATCTTTGTAAGTAAAAAAAAGAGCAAAACATCTTTTCAATAAAAAGAGAAGCATAAGAGATGAACAACCATATAGCAAACGTAAACCTTACAAGGCGGTACCCCATCAGACTTTCCCGGTAGATTTTTTAAATATATACAGCCTATATGTAGGTATTATTCTTATAAATAAACTATCCTATTCTACATTTTATCAAAATGTCTTTACTGCTTTTTGCCTAAAACAGTAACAAACATCCAAACTCACAAAATTTCGCGTTTATCTATACTTGTCCGAAGAAAAATTATCTAATTACCTTGTAAATCGTATCTCAGTGAAATCTAAGTTTATTATAAAACTGTCTTTGACATTAGTGATGTATTTAAAAAATGACACTCACAAACCGCCTGAAGCACTGCCCCAGCTTCCTGAGATCATTCTCGCAGTCTCTCATGGCAGGAAGGAACTCCTCGGAGTGAAACCGATGGATCCTCTCGATGTTGGCGAAGATGTCCGGCTTGAGCCCTCGCAGGGAGGGAGGCAGGTCCTCTCTGCACATCTCTGGGATGTAATTCTCCACCACGTGTTTCAGACGGTCCACATAAACCGTCTCCGTGTGGAGAAGCTCGTTCACTCGTTCTGTTAACCGTCTGTAAAAAAATAATTTTGCTAACCTGTAACTGAAATATCTTTGAATGAAGAACTATAAATACTATAATACAAAAGTAATAAGAACTATTTACTCGACAATTTATTGAGACGGACACGGTACAGTCACGAGCCATAACATAGTAACATCCTAAAAATTCAAACTGACGTAGCAACATTAGATCACATAAATACCTACGTATGCCAAGGTTAGGTATAATTAGGTCAGGTAATTTAAAACAATTTGTTGTTTATAAGTTAACAGGTCCTTCCAACTTTAAAAAAAAATCTAAGTTCAGGGAAAGTCCTGAATCACGTTATGACCCAGGTTTTAGCAATAGGGAAATGTGTAACAGTTAGTTTATATACTTCGCTTAAATATTCGATTATATAGGGGATTTTAACCGACTTCCAAAAAGGAGGAGGTTCTATGTTCGACTGTATGTATTTTTTTTATAGATGTTCACCGATTTCTCCGCCGTTTATGAAACGATTTTGAATTTTTTTTTTTCGAAAGAAGAACTAGAAGTGGTCCCATTGTAACCAGGTCAGGATCTGATGATGGAATCCCAGGGAAATCGAGGGAAACCCTCAAATTAAATAGGCACTTACATTGTTTCTCACCTACTTTCAATTATTTACACTAAAATATTTTTAACAAAAAATTGACCCGCCTTCAAAAAGGGTGAAATAATTTTTTAAAGCTATATTCACGAGTAAGTAGTGGTTACGGGTAAAACAGTAAATAGGTGAATTCATAGCGGAATGGTAAATAGAGAGGAAAAAAAATTTTTCACGTCGGCGCCGCGCCTGTATGAACAGGACCTAGTTTAATGAAATAAGTGTTAATGAAATAACTAAAAAATATTTATTGAAATCGGTCTACATGACGGAGTGTTGAGGTAACAAAGATAAAAAAATCAAATTGAGAATCCCTCCTTTTTTTTGAAATCGGTTAAACAGAAAAATTAATTAACTTTTTACAAAAAAAAGACAAACCTACATCAAAAAGCGAAAAATAAAAACGTTGCATTTAGTGTGCTACGTACCTACTGATCTGTTTGAAGTCGATGCCAAGCCAAATAAGTTTGATAGGCTATACGTACATCCGCCCTTGCACCGACTTCAAACAGATCAGTGTAATACCAACACACTAAATTCAACATTTTATTTTTCACTTTTTGAAGTCAGTTTTCTTTTTTTTGTAAAAAACTAATTTAATGGTTATTATACACTTATTTATATAACTTAACTTAAGGCAGACTTAATGCCTAAAGGCATCCTAATTGATAATTTAATAGGGTTTGGTAACAAAAAGCATATATTAATGTAAATGTAAAATTACATTTAATCTGCATATTTCAGCATTTCATTCCGCATTAAACCGATAAGGAGGATATCAGCTGAATTCCTGAAACACCAATTTTATTATCGTTTTCGACGATATCAGGCCAAAAACAAAGGCAAAGTGGGTGTATCCTCGATATCCAAGTCCGCATAACTACTGTCGGAAGAACTAATCACTAGTTATGCAAGGAAATTCTTTGGTCAATAATGCAGCGCGTATTAGGTGCTCAACTAATGATGTGTTAGTCACCAAATTCTAATGTCGATGCCGTGAGTTTTGAGTCTAGTATTTTTAATTACAAAATATATCTTTAAACACAATTTTCTGTAATAAAAAAATACATAAAAGTTGTTTCCAAAACTAACTTGAGCTATCCCGAGTCTAATCAAATCACAAACAATAACATCATGTTAATAGGCATTTTTTTTTATATATATATAATTTAATTAATTTATTCAGCTCGTAGATTCTTTACACATCAAGCTAGAGCTGTGAATAGTCCAGTAGATTTTTTAAAAATCAGCAAGATTTTTTATAATTAGAAAAGTATCAGTACTGATTATTACTAAATTAAAAATGGAAGTATTACCTAATTACAACAGTTAAGGATATGTAAGTTTCTCTAGTAATCTAATTATCCATCTAATTCTAATAAACTAGTAATACAGTGACCGAATTTCTAGTAATCTAATTAAGTAAGTCAGAAGTCAATGGTGTTAACATACCTGCAACAATGTTTTTTTTACATTTAATACTAAACCGCTGCTGAGTTTCAGTTATTAAGAACTATAAGTACTTAGTACAATAACGACCTTCTAGTTACCTTCCTAATTACCTACTTCCCTATATTCACTATCCTTAGACCTTGTAAGAAATTATCAAGATCATCTATCGAGTACCTATCGATAAATAGTAACCTATCGATAATACAGCAATAGTCATCACTATACTGAACTACTATTGGCCAGTTCGCGTAAATACTTGGATATAAATACGAAACCTTGGCATCGAAGCGGAGTGTTTCTAAAATTATTTTCACACAGGAACTTCATAGTATAGTGTCAGATTGTAAAAAAGTCTTCAAAAACAGGTGCTGTAGCACTCAATTCCGCCATGGAGACAACTGGTTTATACTTCTTCGGTACGTTCTTGCCGATCCCTTCATTTCCTTCATTCGATTCCCTTCAGGGATAAGTCCGCCTTTGCACATCTATGTATCTTTTGTATTAGTCTATAAGAGTTTACAATAAAGAGTTTACATACATACATTCTTGTTAACACGAAAAGTGCGGTAGTAACTTCATAAGTGCATGGAGAATTTCATTTGTCTACATAGCGAAGCTGAGTCATATAGGCAGTTGCTTCAAAGTCGTTCAAGAACTAAAATTTCTATAGCAAGGCCAGACTTTAACAAGCGCGACACGATTTATGAATGTAGAGAAACAGCGAAAGAAAGCGATAGAGGTTTTTTTCATCGTAAAAATAGGCGTGAATTTATATCATACAAATGTTCTACAGAACAAATCAGGTTATTAAAAGCCATAATGCGCTAGCAAAGAGATATGTTTAACCCCCGACAAAAAAATTGCGCTGTCATAAGTTTGACGTGTGTATGTCTATGTGTGTAACCCTTTTAGACTGTATGTATCTGTGTGTATGTATGTGGCATCATAGCTCCTAACCGAATGGACCAATTTCGATGCGGTTTTTTTGTTTGAAAGCTGACATAATCTAGATGGTTCTTAGGATACACACGTGAAACTTCCAATTGGTACCCCTCTTTTCTGTCGGGGGTTAAAAAAATAAGTCATGACTCGTTAACGCCTAACGTAAATCCATAGACCTAGAAAGCTGATAGAGCTACTATTTGTGACATACACAGTCACTCCTGACTCCTGACTCTTTATTCCTCCGAATAAGGCTGGATTTTTATAAAAATTACATAGTACGGGCCGCTTCTAGTTTGTTATAGATAAATTAATAAAAATAAATCATCAACTAAACGAATATTATAAAACAAAGTTCCCCATTGTGTTTGTCTGTCTGTCTGTCTGAACGTGATAAACTCAAAAACTACTGAACGGTTTTTCATACAGTTTTCACCAGTGAATGGAGCGATTCAAGAGAAAGGTTTAAGTATGTGAGTAATTCATTCTCGAAATTCCCGCGGCAACGTAGTCCCGAACGGGAAACTAGTATGAGATAATTAATATATTTGGTATTTTTCCATGTCCTTCTAAAACAGGTATTTTATTTATGTTTATAAGAATTATCATAAGGGTTCAACAGCAAAAGAATCCTACATTCCTTTCTCACAGGGACACAGGAACGGAAGTTGTTTAACCCAGGAGCAAGTAAAATACGTTTAATTAAGTCACCACATAAAACATTGTATTTTAAGAACTATTCAACGCTAAGTGCTACTGACTATTGTAAAAAGTAAACAATCGTATAGAAATGCATCACCTATTCTTTTTTGTGCAGAAATAATCTGTCGATTCACCAGTAGCGACAATCTATTCGACAAAACTGTTTCAATAACAAAGCTGTTTTTTAAGAAACTGAAACAAACGTCTTACTAACAAAGGCCATTTTTATTTATACACAAAATGATTTGTATGTACATACAATCACAGAAGAAAACATATCAAACAATGCAATTATTGTTAAAAAAATGATTCAGAGGCAAAGACGGCCTTATCCACAGAGGGACTTCTTCCAGTCTACACTATACATAAATACGCTCACACCCAGAATCCCTAACGGGCTAGGCAGAGCATCAGTGGTTCTAGAACCACTAGATGCCACTTTTGACACAAATTGTGAGGGTTATCAGATGGAACAAGTTTCGGTCACTATGGTGAGAGGTGGTCCGCCTTTCGCCCATTATACAGAAAAACCCTCGCATCCCTCTTACAGACTTTTACTGTACACCTGGGAAGAGTAGGTAGCTGGCACATTCTAAGTTTTTTTTTTCACTCCCAGTCCAGCATGAAAGCTGATTTCTTCCAATCTACTAGTTTTTGGTAAAGGATACAATGTTTATAATAGCTAAGTATAAGCTATAATTTTGAATTATTTACTAGAGTAAGCCAAGGTGGCACTACGGAATTATTGCTATGATTTTTTTTACGGTAATGTCGCACAAAGACAACACAGTTATCAAAATATTTTGTATTATTTACTTCTGACACTAAACTGAATAAAAAAAAACATAAAATGAATAAAAAAGCAAAGTAGTTCTTCATATTTTCACAAATGTCTAGGCTCAAGTATTCTGTCTTAGATCATAATAGGTACCTACTCGTAATGTAGGACAAACCTAAAACGGACAAGTTAGCCGTAACGTATTTACCAATGTTACCATATATATAAAGGCACAAAACCATTTATATCAGCTGATTAATTCTATGGCATACTGTCAACATAACAAATACATATATGCGCGACCTTGCTACCCACGATACTGACGTATGATGCTTCTCAAAAAAACATTGAAATAAGTACACCAGTGATATGAAGTACTCGTATCAACTAAATTAATTACAGTAAACAATGAAATATTCGTACAGCACAGTAACAGCTTTTTCCATTCTAATATCAAAACAAATTGTTCTAAATTTTACCAATCATCAAGTGAAACACCCCATTAAATTAATTCACGATCTTCAGAGAAAGTTAAATTATCAATTCAAATATAACGGATCATACCTGACTCATAATTATAGTTACTTCAGTTAACAGTTAACTACTCATCAAATATATAGCAGTGAACATTTCTGCTAGGATATTACCATTTCCAAGCTACCTGTCCCGAACCATATGAATAAACATCAAGGTGAAACCTCAGACATAGCACTAACATGACAGCTGTACGTACAATAAGCATCCTATAACTAGAGGTGTCGCGTTCTCTATACAGTTTATAAATTATATTTAGAAGTTAAATGATAATATTTTGGGAAAACGAGCCGATCGGATTCATACTGTGCTTTGTGCCTTAGCGGATTCTTTTACCTTAAACAACGATTTTGACCAAACAGGAAAAAAGTAGGATAACAATGTCTGTGTCCCAGAATTTAATAAACATAACAAAAGGATTACGTACAAAAACTAGTGTGGGAAAACCAGAATGAACCCTCTGTCTGTTACGCTGTCACGCCTTAAAGGTACAGAGATAAATTAGACCTTGGAAAAGGACATAGGCTACTTTTCATCCCAAAGCTGGGCACGATATAACCTGTAGTCCACGCGGGCGAAGTTGCGGGCAGAAAGCTAGTAAAAATAACTACGAATCAGTTTACGATTTGGCGAAAATATTTTGAATTGTGAAGATGTGGCACAAAAAAGAAATGCTTCAAACGATTTAATGTATTTAACGCAATTTAACCAATTTACGAAATGCTTTTTAATGTTGCAATAACTATAGCTATTTCCAAGACATGATAATAAATAACCAAGGCCACTGCTCAGCTGAGTTGTGTTACGTACAAGTAAACACGCTATTGCTAAATGAAAAAGTAAAATTAAATAAAAACGTAAATAAAGTGTAACTTCAGAGTTCAAATAATAAGTACTTAACCATGTGTTTGCTCATTACCATGATTAAGCAAGCACGGACTTTCCGAAAAAAACATTTAATTGACAATATGAAGTGATGATATTAACTTTAATATTTAAATAAAATATGGAATGAAATGTAGGCAATATAGAAAAATACAAAGACGCATGTATACACTCATATTTATCTGTACACTCAGAAGGTAAAAGATAATCTTATCAGTTATCAATATGTGACAAAGCCAGCCAACGATATGGCAAATATTTCCAACGTTTTGATATCAGATATAAATATGAAATGACCTCACCTTCGATATTTCTCCTTTTTAGATTCCACAGGTATCAATACCGGTTCTACTGATTTGGTCACACACCACTCATTCACTGCACTGACAGTCAGGAACTCAGTGTCCGGAGCGTGGCATACCTCCGAGCCAAACTCGTCTGAAGACACAGTGATGCTATCGTATTTCTGATACGGCACCATGTCAAATGATGAAACTGACTTAATGCTAACATTATCATAATTACTACGATCACCCGACACTTCAGAAGTAACCGACAAGTTGTCGTTATCCCCCACGTCACTGTCTTCTTCATTTATCAACGTATCCGTGGAGTGGTCAGTTGAAACTGTATCTGTTCTACCGTCTTGTTTATTAACAATGTATTCCTGACCAGATTTCTCACTATCAGAGTCCTCGCTACTGCTGTCCTCGTTTTGAATGCCACTGTATCGTTGGTCGTCTTCGTTTTCAGACTCCTCAGACCTCTTCAATCTTAACAACTTTTCTAAGTCGCTTTGTCTTACGCCATACGACCAAAGGATGTCACCACCCATGTGACCTTGGCTTCCCACGAAAGATTTCTTTCTAATGACCGGCGGCTGTCTTGAGCGACGCAATACTACAGGAGATGTGGAAGGTGTAACATAGGAAAATCGTCTTTCCGATAAGGTGACCTCCCCCGGCACAGGTGACTTGCTTTCCGGCGAACTGTCATTGAAGGGTGCTGGCGGAGGTGGCGCCGGTCTGTGTGGAACTGGATAGTCTGATTTTCTATCCGAAACAAAACCTGAAGAACTTGATTCGTAACTAATTTCCGAAACATTAGAAAGTATAGAATTCACAGACACATTCGAATGTCGGTCTTGAGATCTTGTTACCGGGGCGAGATGTTGAAAATTAACGTGTATGGGATTAACGACACTTGTTATACAGCCTAAGTCTTTAAATTTTTCTAACGATTCACTTGAGTCACTATAGGTGCTTCTGATAGCAGTTCTTTCAAATCGGAGTATCATATCTTTGACAGTAGCCCTATCTGGTCGGACTATGACTTCTTCGTCTTCTGATATAGCTTCCGTAGAAGAGTGGAGCTCGTCGTCGAGACGAGTGTAGTACTCCTCGTGCGTCATGGTGTAGCGGTGTTTCCAATATTACACAAGCACTCGCGGGCCCGGATAAGCGCGGGCATATCAACGCGCAAAACGAACGCGCAAATGAACGCGCTCGCGGCACTGACTGCGCGCGACTGAACGCGTGCGCGCCTCAAACCCACTCGCGCTTACTTCACATCACTCTATTGCACTGCAGTTGAGTGCAAAATCGTACTTTACCAGTACACAAAGAGTCAAGATTTTGATAAGAGCATGATTGCTGCGTAATGACTGCTTACATTCTTTGTATGTGGACAACAAATGGTTTTAAAGTCTGTTGCGTAATGTTTGGCTACCGAAATAATGTCTCTTGTCAATATTTATCTTCAAACTATCTCAAGATGAGCTATTGGGTTGTTCATTGAGGAAATAATAAACATTATGATAATAACTTTTCTCTTTATTTACACTCGTAATAAAAAAATAAAATTTGTAGGTACATATAGGCATAATAGTTTGGGATCAATCAACTTCTAATTTCCTGAAGGAGCCTTCCACGCCAAAAAGCGTAGATGAAGTTTTTGCCATTTCTGGTCTCAGGGATTCATCCGATCGCGCAGTCTCTTCCTTGATAAACCAGTCTCGGTAACTTTCTACCTTTTCCTTCCAGTAATCTAGAAAAATAATTTAATTAGAGTACTTATTCATTTCTTTTAAATCTACAGCTAATTAAGGGACTCTATTGTTATATCCATTTACTTAATCAATTGAAATGGTTGCATCGTTTTCGATACGTAATATGAAAAAGGTACAGATAGCAGCAAGTTAGGTTACCCATTTGCACTACGAAAGCCGACGCTATTACAAGCAAGATATGGGAGACGTCAATGTCAAAATATATAGCCTGATGTGCTGCGGTGTGTACATAGATACCTTAGTTTTAATTTAATATTATCTTAATGAACATTCTTTAAAAAAAATACCAATTAGTTCTTGAACAGTGCCGTCTTCGCCGTCATATTCTTGGGGTAAAATTGTCTTAGGTATAGTTTTGTACATATTTTTATATTTCTTATTATGAACTTGGATCTGCAAAAGAAAAAATACAATTATATCTTAATTTCATAGCTAACTAACTGTTAGTCGTTTTTATGTATTATTCTAATATGAATTCATACTAGAATAACCATACAGAAGTACTACCTAATATCTTTAATTTAATGCAGTTTTTACTTTTTTATAAAAAAAGATATATATTTAAGCAACGATCGATATTCGCTAGACCCAGATGTTTTTATTAGATCTAAGAAAATATTAGATGGAGGTAGCGAATGGTTCATATTTATTTAGATAACTTAAAAGACAGATACGACAGGAAAAAAGGAATATTTCAACAAATATCTTCATACGCATATAGGTATCTACAGTTGATTTAAGCTTAGTTTTTCAAGTAATTAAGAACAAAATTAATACTTTTACTCAAAACATACCCTTTTCTTCAATTTCTCCCCAAGGAACGTTTTCAATATGGCGTAGGCAGTGTCAAAACCTGGTGGGGTGTTGAGAATGTGGGTACTCCTGACACGCACCGGTAGAGCCTTCTCGAAGCAGGTGATCACTTTCTTGGCCAACGCTGGGGTCCATTGGCTGAACACGCTCATGCCGACGTCTTTCATATCCACAATTACTTCCTAGGGCCAAAATTTTGTTGTGTTGAGTTTTGAAGTTGTATCTCTGGCATGCCGCAAAATATTCGAAGCTATGCCTCGTAAGAAAAACAAAACAAAACAAAATGATAGGTTTAATCAAGTCGGTTTTATGAAGATAGAACAGGTAGTGTATTCCTGCCAACAAATACAAAGACTAATAGACTAAGCTCCCGTTGCACGAAACCCTACCTCACGAGGTGGCAGCTCAGAAATGTAATGTAGTGATAGATACTAGTTAGGAACACTGGATTTTAGTAGTTTGCCATCGCAAATCCTGGAAGAAGTTATTTTTTAAACTTCTTGTATAGATCAGGTGGCGATCTGCATCAGTTTCATCTTGCCACCTATAAAAGAGATCTATAAAAGAAGTTTTAAAAAGTTCCAGGATATGCGATGGCAAACTACTAAAATCCAGTGTTCTTAAGTAGTATCTATCACTACATTACATTTCTGAGCTGCCACCTCGTGAGGTAGGGTTTCGTGCAACGGGAGCTTAGTCTATAATACATATTTCAGTTCTTCTCATTCTACATATTTCAGTTAACATTTTAAGGTCTCCAGGGAATAATTATAAGGGTTAGTAGACAAAGGTACAGTAAAACCTAAGTGTTTAGTAAAAAAAAGTCAAGTCACAATTGTGGGTAAGGAAAGTAAATATATTTGATGATGATACCTCTCCAATGATGGTAAAGTTATCATCCTCCATCATCAAGATCTCAGTGACCATAAAGGCCACTTTGATCAGATCCGCCAGGTGGTACTCCGAAGGGTCGAACACGCCCACCCTTATGATGTTGACGCGTGATGATTCTGCGTCTTTCAGATTTTTTACTGGTAAGAAAACTCTGAAAAATTATATAAATGAGTTAACGAAAATCAGAGATGTGAATCTAGGGTAATAATATAAAAGAGTGAGGAATAAACTCAAAAACGACTGCACCGATTTCAAAAACTCTTTCACTAATAGACTATTTCACTCTTTCTTATCAGCGGATGACATGGGTACATAATTTTCCCGAATTCTCATGGGAACGAACTGGTCAGTGACAAAAAAAGATTCGAATAACTATTAATTCGTTTAATAATTTTAAAGAGCACTTTTTTCTTTTCCGTGTCACATAAAAGAAAATTACACTAAAACCAGATATCGATAAATTATGACATAATTAATGATTAAACTACGATTTTATACTCACCCTAATTTCAAAATTCCTTGGATCCTACTATCCTTAGGATCTCTGTTTGAAAAAAATTCAGGAACTACAGTTTTTAGTGTGTAATACATATCAAACTTTTCTTTGCATCTTTCAAGGCTAAATTTACATCCCCGAAGGAACGCCACCAGCCATTGATCAGCTTAAACAAAAAACATTTACTTACATACTTAATGATTTATAATACCCCCCTTTTTTGCTTCGAGGGTTTAAAAAAAAATTTCATTTCTATTTCTACAATTAATAACAGCGCCATCTCGGGATCCTACTGTAAACTACGGTATCAGACGGAAAATTAAGTAAAAGGCAAACTGAATTGGTTCATTTTAGTCCACAGGTCATGTTGTTGCGCAAATGTTTTGAGACAATTTTCACAGATGTCGCTACTGGAACGAATTTTCACGAGGTAGGAAAATAAATAATACTACGGTGATTGTTGGAGCGGAATGGCCTCGATTTTTTTTTTAAGGAAGCACTCACTTGGTTGTACAGATTGGAGATGCGGTTGTTTCTTCAGCCATTCCCTGAGAGCCAGAATATCGGAAACCACTTGTTTCGGGTTTTCATGTACCTCCTTTTCTGCTTTTTTTTGCATAGAAGCAGAAAGCGGCCTCACTGTCATGATTATTTGCTGATTGCTCTTGATGTATCTGAAAATAAATATTTTTAAGCATTACTATTTTATTGCATTGATTGATACATTCTATCCATGAAACACTAAAGTTTGAAAGCATTTTCTGTTTCGAACTAAAGTCACAAATGTGCTTTTGTACTTGGAAGGTATACATACAGCACCTAGCATTCCACGCAGGACTTCGTTCCCATGGGAATAAGGAGTAATTAAGTATAACCCATCTGTCAATCTAATAATGCAAACTTTCAACTAATTCCGTCTTGTAGTTAACAAAGGCTGAAACTTTGATTCAACCATCATTCTGGATGATTTTCCAGTGGAATTTTACAGGTTTTTCAATATTTTGTATTAATGTTTTGAAATAATATTAGATTTTTTTTAATTCTAATGCTTACAAAAGGGATTGTATGACACCAAGATAAACTGGAAGAGATCCCTTCAGGGATAAGACCGCCTTTGCAAATAACTATGTTTTTCTACTAGTCTGTAAGAGTTTATAGTAAAACAATACATACAGAAGGTCTAATCCAGACAGACAAACTCACTGACACTTGTTTCACAGCATATCATTAGCAGAGAAGGTTAGCAATGCCCTCATTATCTTTGTTACCATAGTTAACATTTTGGAAAATTCTTTATTACTTTGAAATATCTAACTGCACTTTGATAAGAGGTTTAAGAATAACATTTCCTTATGAATCAGTAAGTAGGTAATACAATAATAATGATTACTTCTATATACCTTATATCGGTTTCTTATAACTAAGCATTAGTTCAACACAACAATAGCACAATATAAAATTACGATAGCTATGCAAATTACCCATACTCAGTCGACTATAAAAGAATTATGTTTGCAAAAAATACACTCCTTGATTTTTAATTCAAATCTACTCTTAACTAGAGGATGCCCGGGACTTCATTCCCGTAAAAATTTGTAAAAGTAACCTTTGTGCCTAACAACTTTCTAGATCCAAGGGTTTGAGCTGGGCGTTAATGAGTCAGTGAGTTAGGACCTTCAATTTTATAGTATAATACAGATACAGATTAGACTAGCTGTTCGCCCGGGACTTCGTTCCCGTGTGAATTTTTTCGTCAATTTTCCAATGTTTTTAAAGTTATTCTGCTATTCGGGTCGGAGACAAATACAACAAATCAAAAACCATGAAAAAAAGAGGTACAAATCAAAAACCATTCTCGAGTTATAAGTGTTCCAACAAACCCGACTTTGTTTTATGTATTATGAAGATATTAATTGTGAGAAATGTAAATCACCTTATATTTATGTTGGTAGGTACTCTTATATCTTTTTATTAAAATCACTATTACACCAACAGATAAAAGCGAAAAATCGATTCAGATAAAACAATGTCAACAAACACGTAGGTACTTACGAATTAAAAATGGACTAATATGATGCGGGAACACACAGCTACCGACTTGAAATAGTCACGATGTGAATCATTTGCTCAATTGATTTATTATCACCTTATTTCTTATCAATCACTCTTGAGACGAATAACGACACCTTATAGTAATCGTGCTGTTTCAACAGCACATAAAAGCAGGTTTTCGCTACACAGAAGAAGGTCGACTGAGGATATTTCAAGCCTTATCTGACTTTCCGTAGCACCACAGAGCTACTAATTAATAGAAGTGTTTCATTAAACGAGTTTGAACGTAGTTTTATTGGTTACGTCGACTTGTTTCGTTGTAAAAGGAAAATGTGTTGCACTAGACACGTCATAATCATAGCATAGTAACAAGGTCTCGCTAGCTTTAAGCATATATAAAAAAATATATATGTATATGAAAAATTTATAAATAAGTTGAAAATAACTACCGAAACACATGCAAGTTATGTGCGTTAAGGCGACTACAGCACCCGATAAAGGCAGCACACATAGGAATAGTGCCATCTCCGTCTCTCAGCAGGCCTGGGCCGGCAGTGCGAACAGTGTCGATACACGAAGTTTACGGATTATGAAAGCGTGCATGCATAAAAACATGTTCGAAAGTTAGAAAAATGAGATTTATGGAAAGGTAACAGCTTAAATCGAAAAATGCGTTAACTACTTATCGAGAGTGTTCAATTACGAACATTTTGATAGCAAATTCAAGTTCCTGTGTGCATTTTACTGTCGTTTTTACAGCTTAAAAGATACACAATATTGGTATTTAGAGGTGACTTTGTGAGCTTTTTCTATCGAACCAAAAGTGCTGAATCATGTTTTCAGCAAACTGCTTATCTAGTTTATGTCCTGAATATTACCGTAGTATTTTTTTTCTTCGATTTAATGCAGTGCGTCATGCTTATCTACGCATCATAAAATCGTAATTTAGGTGTTGTAGTCGCCTTAAGTTACTTTTCACGTTTTTTTAGACAAATGCTTAAAAAGTAGGTTAATGACATAATACAAATTGTCTGCTACCATATTATTTGTAGCTGAAAGCTTAATTTTTGCATTACAGATAAATAAAGTATAATTAATTTATTCATTTATATTTTGGTTTTTGATAGGACACATTCTTAGTCATTTTTAAATTATTATTTTTATTGTTTATTCCAATTTTAGCATTTTTAGTTACCGAACAAAATGTGCGCGACCACATGGCACGTCACTTGTCCAAACATTTCCATGATAATGTGTGTATTCTACATCTATGTACCAAGGTCATTATTACACAGGTATTATAATGTTCTACTAAACAATGCATGCTCAATAACTCATGCTCAATGCGTTGACTTGATGGTTAAAGGTGTAAGGGTAAACCTAAGAATACACATCTTTTTTTTTTATTTGAGTATTGCAGGAGATTAAAAACGAAAACAATCTTTTACCATGTTTTATTTGTTTTTTTTTTTATAATAATAAACTAAATAATCCAACTACTTAAGACGTATTTTGGATCTTACAAAGTTAGTTTACGAAACGACGCTGATAGAGAAACGACGCAGATAGAATTAACTAAATTGCTTTAGATTTACATATGACTCTTTACGCAGTTTTATAGGACATTTAGCAATAACTCAAAGAAAACTGTCCCCATTTCATCTCAAAACAAAGTCAAAACTTAGTCAACTATAAAAAAACGAGACGTTGATTTAAAGCCAACTCATAATCCCAAGCATAAACCGCGAGTCACGCCAATGAAGATGACGGTGAACTTCATCGTCACTTTCGAAGTTTCACCGTCATCTGAGTGGCGCAACTCACGCTGTGCTTACACAAGGGCTCTTTTATTGTCGTGCGTGTTTACGCTCGCGTGCGGGCCAGGCCCGCAAAAAAGGGCCCTAATTTAAAAAAAAAACTATGTATCCCGGCCCTACGTAGGTACGTGGTAGGTACGGTACCACTAGACAGGACAAGTTATTCGTGAGATGGTATAATACCATCTTTTAAGACGACCAAATACAAAGCGCCGAGTCTATTTTTCACAAATCTGCTGCCCTAGCACACCCAATGAGACCTCTCTCATCTCATAAGAGTATAGACTTCAACACAAGGAAAATATGCCATATTTGGATTTGGAGAAGTTTTCATTTCTCTTGCGTTTTGATTTGTACATACGTCCTTTTATTAATTCAAGATCGTGTGTCAACGTCAATGTAATGAAAAAGAAATGCAACCTTCTAGTCATATATTTAAGGTTATGTTTTCCTTGGCAATAAAACTGTCATGGGAGTGAAGTCTCATTGCTTATGCTAGGGCAGCTGGTGTGTCGTTTTTAGGGTTCTGTACCCAAGGGGAAAAACGGGACCCTATTACTAAGGATCCGCTGTCCGTCCGTCCGTCTGTCACCACACCAGGCTGTATCTCATGAACCGTGATAGATAGACAGTTGAAATTTTCACAGATGATGTATTTCTATTACTAAAAACCACAATAAAATAAATATTTAAAGGGGCTCACATACAAAAAACGTGTTTTTTTGCTCGTTTTTATAGATAAGTCTGTCCGAAGCTGTATCTCATGAACCGTATTAGTTAGACAGTTGAAATTTTCACAATTTAGTATTTTTTGGACCTATAACAACAAATACTAAAACCTAGAATAAAATAAATATTTAAGGGGGTTCCCATACGAAAAATGAGATTTTATTGCTCGTTTTTATAGATAAGTTTGTCCGAGGCTGTATCTCATATACCGTGATAGTTAGACAGTTGAAATTTGCACAGATGATGTATTTTGGTTGCCGCTATAACAACAATTACTAAAAAACAGCAAAAAAAAATTTAAATAAAAAAAATAAAAATAATAATCACGTTTGTTGTATGGAAGATACAACAAACGTGATTTTTTTGCGGTTTTATAGATGGTACGGAACCCTTCGTGCGCGAGTCCGACTCGCACTTGGCCGGTTTTTATTTTTATTAAGTTTTTCCTAGCCTGGAAACAAGTCCCTTAACCGAAAGCTTTAAAAAAATTTTTTTTTCTTTTCTCTTTCTCTAACACTTCAAATCATCTTTTCAAATCCATACAACAAAGAGGATATAAATTCGTATAAAGCTATAAAACATCTATCGCATCAGCAAGAAATTTTTTTTATTTAGGAGAACACACGGCAATACTATAATGTAATAAGTACTTACATTATCTAAATAACAAAAACTATGATTAATAGTACAGCCAGCATCGTTTTCCACATCTAAATATAAACACTTTAAGAGACTTTACACTCAGGTTTCACAGACAATCTAAAAATATGATTTTAGGTAGATATACAGGGTGTTAAGTAATTCGATCTTATCCTCTCAGGTGGTGAATCAGCCCATGAAACTAAACAACTTTCCCTAAGAACAAATGCCGAAATACGAAAAAATTTTTTTAACTTCCGATACAAATTACATCAGCTGATAAATCATTTTGTATGGGAAGTCAAACAATTTTTTTCGTATTTCGGCATTTGTTCTTAGGGAAAGTTGTTCAGTTTCATGGGCTGATTCACCACCTGAGAGGATAAGATCGAATTACTTAACACTCTGTATAGAAACACTTTTTTTATAACAAAACGAAATTAATTTTCTAGCGCATGTTTAAAGCATTACATAAGAACTCCTAGAACATGACATAATTTATCTTAACATTTTTTTGATTACTTAGTAAGGTTTGATACACGAGTAAATCTTGCTACATAATTCTATTCTTCCATTTTTAAGGTACTGGTAAGATGCAGTAAAGGGCAGTTACTACCATACCAAAGTCGCACAAAAAAAGGTCAGTATTACTTTTTTAAGAAACTAGTCAACTTCCAATTTCCTAAAGGACCCCTGCACCCCCTGGACCCCAAACATTTCGTCAGCAGTCTGCGCCTGCCCTACCCTCCTAGTTTCATCTGTTCCTAAAGTCTCCTCAAAAGCCATCCAGGATCTGTACTCCATCACTTTCTTCACCCAGTCCTCTGCAATTAAGAACAAGATTTGTGAAAACTACAAATTGAATTACCACTATGCTTAGTAATAACGTTTATGTGTTTGGCCGGTTTGATCGATTGGTAGTGGCGCTGCTGCCACTTGATCGACGGGTCCTGGGTTCAAATCCCAGTCGGGGCAAATATTGGTGTAAAAAGCAGATATTTTTGGGTGTTCCGAGGGACCCACGACACAAGGGAAAACCTTAATGTGGGCCTTTGAGTGTATGGCGTTTTATTTTATTTATTTATGTATGTACGGACGGCCGCAACTCAGGTTACCACACGCGTGTACTCTGTGATGTTGTGATAAGAGCTGTTTTGCAATGAAAATGGAGTAACCTGATGCGCTGGCCTCTGTACTTATATGTACTTGTTACAGTTACACCATATATTGGATGTGAAAGAAAGACATACAGCGTGCTAGCCTCTTTCTAGCTCATTTTTTTTAAATAATACTAAGGCCCTGTCAGAGTTAGCGAAGAAAAACTTTTGATGACAAGAAAGTAGAAATTGTTTTTTTTTTTAAACCAAGTCAAAAAACTAAATCCTAACTTTATTTAAATCAAGAAACAATATAAACGTTCGTCAATGTCAAATAATAAATTTCGTTGAGACATGTGCCAAGCAGGCTAGGCTAGCCTATCCTCGGAACTACATAGCTGCTAGCTCTGTCGTTATCGTTACTAAGACGCACCGATAAGTATCTATAAATGTATGACATTAATTATAATATCGATATTTACCTGCTATTTGAGCCACTGTGCCACCTGTACCACCGTACTCGTTCGGCACAATTTCCTTTGGAATATACTGCATTAAGTCTTCATTTGTTTTGTGTATTTTCAACTGAAATTTGTATTTAGAATTAAAATTCTTCGATATTTAAAGCGAAGTAAATATTGGTTTTGGAAAAGACAAAATTTAAAAATATACAGGGTGGTCCAAACAGTGACGATCAAAATTTTTTTTTTAGATTCCTCACCCCTGGGTGAATCCGAAAATATCCCATGAATGGTCCGCGATTTTTTGTAGTTTAGAAGTTATAATTAAAAACTTACCCTTTCACTGGCTTTCTCATTCAATAGCCCTTTGACAAGTGAAAATATTACTTCTATTCCTGCTGGAACGTTCACGTGGTGACTACCCTTCAGGCGAAGAGGCATGGAATCCTGAAATGACAGTAAAGCCAAACTGCATATTCAGAGAACATATTTCTTTAGTGAGTGTCAGGAAACCAGAAAGGGCCTTTAGTATGGTACAAATACAATGATTTACTAAATTGATTCGAGCAGCTGGGCAAGCTCCCAGAACGACAAAAATGAGGGACGGCAAAATTGCAACCGTTCCAGAGGCATATTAACCCTATAAAAGCACAGTAAAAACATGCTTAGGACCAATGATCTGGGAGAATGACCCCCAAAGCCATCTCGGAGCTTGCCGGAATTAAGTGAATAATTTATTTTGGATGAAAGGCTGACAATCAATACTACCATGATTCGATATAATAACCCCAGTGTATGTCAAATTTAGCGTCGAGTGATTGGTTTACGAACCATTAATAACTGTGCCTACCCCAACCGGGATAATAGGCATGAATGTCAATATGTATAAAATAAAATAGGTACAATGTCCAAGAACGGACCCATTTCTTTAGGTTGCATTAATATTGCACAAAGTTCACTAGCTCTTCTGGCGCTAAGATCGCCGTTTTGGCTAACGTTTGAAGTTTATAGTTTGACCAACTAATCAGCGTCTACAAGATTAAGGCCCGTATCACAGAAAGAGATTCAAGTCTTGATCTATACTTAAGTATTGATTTTCTCCTTTCACTATCAAAAGGACAAAAACGACTACTACCGTAAGTAGCCCAGTGGCTTTCGCTGATCTCAACCGGTCAGTGAGGTTAAGCAACAAACACAGAGGCAGGGAACCTGACGAGTCTCCAAAGTGGCAATTTATCACGAGCGTTTCCGTGCTTCGGAGGGCACGTTAGCTGTCAGTCCCGGCTGTTGTCGATTGACTACAGTCGTTAAAACCAAGTCAGAGCCATTTGTGCGGTTTGAAAACTCTGATACCAGGGTTAGCCAAGTTCGCCACATACTTGTCTATGTCTATACCTACACGATAAGAAGAAGAAGACCGGAGGTATTGATCAGAGTCTCAAGCCCATATCACAGAAGGAGACTCAAGCCTTGATCTATACTTAAATATAGATGACTGCTACTTTTTTTCCTGTTAAAAAAATTGTTAAATATTTAATGGAAAAAAAAATGTATCCGCAACAGGCTTCGTCATAACTAAAAATTAAGGCAAAATTAATCAGCAACATGCTTCGTCAGCCCCGAAAAAAACCTAAAAATGTATACAAAATTAAAACCCTAGTCAAAAAAGCCCCCCCGAAGTTCACCCCGCTCAAAGGTTCCACACCTACTGGCCAGGTGGTTCCTACTGGCCACATTGCCGCACTGTATGGCCAACGAATCCTTTGAGCAAGGTAAGGTACTGCTACTTCAATATAAATTAGAGTCTGAGTCGCGTTCTGTAATACGTGCCTTAGTGTTCAACTTAACTTACCTGGCTGACAGCAATCATCTTCCTCAGGACCGTGGGCGTTGCCTGCGCCAGGTGGTTCAGCGTCACACCTTCATAGTCCGTTACTATCTTAGTACCCAGCACGGAGGCTGTGTCGTCTTCTACAACTAGTATCTGCAATTAGAAATTTATTATTTTTAAAGTGAAAACTTCTTTAGCGGCGTTGAGCACTTTTAGTATGGGGAAAAAACGGAAAAAATGTTAAACTCGCGTCAGATGTCACGTGACCCTGATCGAAAATGCGTAGGATAGGGTTGCCACCTTTTTTGAAGTGAAAACTTCTTTAGCAGCGTTGTGCACTTTGAAGTATGGGTGGAAACCCGGACGGATGGCAGCCCTATGGTAAAATTATCTCAGTGACAGATGTCAACGATGTCAACGATTATTCGCACATAGTGCGCAAATAACGATAGACTATTTTACTGAATTGAAAGTAGACAGTTTGGTCGAGTGGAAAAGTTGCCAGATGTAAGCAACAGGTCAAGGGTTCGAATCCTGAGAGAATAACGGAGTCTTTTCAACCGACTTCAAAAAAGGAGGAGGTTCTCAATTCGACTGTATTTTTTTTGGTATATTTGTTACGCAATTACTCCGGCAATTATAAACCGATTTGAATAATTATTTATTTGTTCGAAAGAGTATACTCCTGAAGAGGTCCCATATAAATTTTATCAAAAATGATTCAGCGCTTTAAAAAAAAAACAACAAAAACAAAAAATACTACAAACTAGAACATCATCTAAATAAATGAATGACATTTCTGCTTGTAGTTATCTGATAATAAGCATTGTAGTCCACAAAAAATACTAGATATCTACTTTGTGCGAACTGTTAGGATTGAAGTCGGTGACTCATACGTTTTTAACGTGGAAAATTATTGTGTATTTTGTTTTATTACCATATTAATGCACAACGTTAATGTTCAAGTTTTCACTTCTGCCGGCACTCCCGAAGTGCAACCCGTTGGTTTTTTTAACCCCCTACCTTCCATGCTGGACTGGGAGTAAAAGAAAAACATAGAATATGCCAGATGCCTACTCTTAGTAAGTGGGACGCGAGGGTTTCGCTGTGTTGTGGGCGAAAGGCTGACAACCTCTCAAAACTTACATCATATTTCATCTTGTAATACTCTGGATTGATGTCAAACGTGGCATCAAGTGGTTTTAAAACCATTGATGATCTGCTTACCCCAATAGGGATTTTAGGCGGAAGCGCGACGCAAGTAAAATAACAACAACTCTAATATATAACATTTAATTCTTAATCGGCTAAACCAATTTTGACCGAATAAAGCTTATAATCATCTAAATTACGTCAGCTTTTAAACAAAAAAACTGCATCGAAATTGGTCAATTAGTTTAGGAGCTAGGATGCTACACGATACACAAATACACGTCAAACTTATAACACCCCTCTTTTACTGTCAGGGGTTATCAAGCAAATTGTCTCGCTCCCTTTGTTTCAACTTATTCCTATGTTTTAGAAAGTTTCACAAAATACCTGAACTAAATAGCAGAGAGCACACATGACGTCAGCAACATTATGCACTGAAGGGTCATAGGCCCCGGGCCTGAGGAAAATGACACGTGGCTGAATCTGCTGCGCCTTTGCTTTTGGCAAGATTATGCATGTCCTGAAAATGAATTACAGAGGCCATAATAATTTATCATCGTTGTTATAATTATTTATTTATTTGGTAAAGAACAATTATCGCTATTAGAAACCTTTTACGGTGATTCTACAAATAATTTGTATTGTATTGACAGCTGGAATTCATACAATTAAATAAAATACATGGACACAAAGTGGAAAATAGTACAAATTGATGTAAAAAATTCTACATCTATTGAGTCTTCATTTTAGGCAGAAATTAAATGTAATAAGAAATACAATTAGTTTAAGAGATAAAAAATATATTGAAAGGAGGTACACACGGCAGCACATCAGGCTATACATGTTGACCTTGACGTCGCCCTTATCCTGTTTGAAATAGCGGCGGCTTTTGTAGTGCAAATAGATAACCTGGCGTTTTCCTGTATGTACACTCAAGAGCACGTCAAGCTTGACACCTTGGACTATGGACCGGCCCTACATTGTAAGGCGCGCAGTATAAATCAGAGCTCAGCTTAAACTGGTAGTGTAAAGCGTGACCTGCTCTTGACTGTACATTGGCCTCTACATAAGAAGTATGTGTAATTGTTAGTGAAGAGAGTCAGTCAAATGTTTTTTAATCAAAAACGCAAATATTTTCTTTGTCATCAGATGATTACAATATAAATAATAGGTCTTTAATCTATGAAATTGCTGATTTTTTCTCTACCTTTATTTTGTTGATAATTTATTTAATTGAACAGCTGTTACTAAAATTGTTTTTTATTTAAAACCTTTGCAATATAAAGGAGATATTGAGTCAAATTAATACATATTTACTTTAGATTTACTTACTGAAAATATGTACTGGATTATTTTCATCAATATTTACTGGATTTATTTTCATCCGTTGCCCGTTTCATTGCTTATTTTTGCTGTACCTTTGTTACAATTACAACTTTTAATAAACTAAGTACAATGATTTTGTTAAATTTGGATTTCGCATTCTCGAGAAAAGTCCAAAAATGTTAGTATGATAAATTCAGTTTTCCAAAAATGTTGTACCGAAAAACGGCAATTTC
The DNA here is from genome assembly GCA_949987775.1 of Aproaerema taeniolella. Taxonomy (NCBI): domain Eukaryota; kingdom Metazoa; phylum Arthropoda; class Insecta; order Lepidoptera; family Gelechiidae; genus Aproaerema; species Aproaerema taeniolella. The sequence goes on from OX465246.1 coordinate 9,097,817, forward strand.
GTAGGTAAAGACCTATTATTTAGAATGTTATAAGTAAGTGTAATTACCCTAGTCTTAAGAACTCCAAAAACTTGGGATCAGTCGGTCGGATTCTTAATGTAATGTCAGGAGCTGTGGTCCTCAAAGTATAGTACAAGTCCAACTTCTTCTTCACTCGTTCTAAGCTGAACTTGCATCCTCGCAAGATCGCTACAAGCCACTGATCATCTGAAATCAAAATTAAATTATTTTGAATAACCATTTTGTTAGTTTCCTAACACTTTTTGACTTTTTTGATAAATCTAAGAGAAGAAAATGCGTTATTATATACCTACTCGGGTAGTGGCTGGATGAAAACAGCGGATGATCGTGCAAAGTGGCGCACCTTGGGGGAGGCCTATGTTCAGCAGTGGACTGCAATAGGCTGATATGATATACCTACTCATTTAAAGTTTTCTATACAACACTTCATCAGGTTTTCCTTTGTTTCCACAACTATCAGAAAACTAATCAGACAAGATTAATTCGCTGATTTATGTAGTATCTTAGGATTTAAAACAAAAAGTCGGAAGTAAATCTAAGTGTGAGAGTGAACAATTGTAAAATAAATTTATCTTGAAGAGTAAAAAGTCAAAGAGTAACATTTTATAGTCAGAAAATAGTTCAATAGTTAGTAATTACCTGTTCTAGCCCTCAAATGAGGTTGTTTGGAAATCCACTCTTTCAAACTCCGAAGATCTTCTTGTATCCGTTTTGGATTCTCATTCAATTCATCTCTTGCTATTTTCGCTAACTCGGGAGATAACTCACGTATCATTATCGCGAAAAAGTCTGAAAGAAATGAAAATTCTAAAAAAATTCAGCTGATTAAAAACCAAGACTGTTGTTTTATTAAAACAATGTTCGAAGTAAAACAATCGTTATCAGTGATTGTAATTAAATAAAGTATACTTAAAAGACTTACTTATGCACTCGCAAGTAGTCAGGGTATCGACTAACTGATAGGTTAACTGTTTATCTATTTGTTATCACTTATCATTATCAGGCACTTGTTATCCGCGGTATGAGTAGATATTCATAGCAAAACTGTACTGTATTGCATTGTCTATTTTTTAAATGTTTTAGTCTTAAAATGTTGTGTATTCAAGTTATTATTGTTACCTTTAGTTTGTAATGAGTGTAAACAGCCTCCAAATTCAATTTCTATAGTATAATTAAAACTGTTTTATCAACAAACATCAACGATTTAAGGAAAATTACTTTGAATGCAATCATTTACCAATTGACGGATTTGTAAATAACAACTTAATTTTTATTAATAGGTTTAAAACAAAAACTCGTTGAAAACAATAGTTTTCATTGTGATACGCGGGTGTGAAGGAGGTTATTGTAAACGAGTTGACGTGTGTGAGCACGAGCCGCAGGCGAGGGCTCACCATTGTCACGAGTTTACAATAACCTTTACACCTGTGTGTCACACGACGTTTTCCAATACATTTTGACATTTGATAGTTTATTTTTCATTTTATTTTATTTATTTTTGACATTTTTATATTAATCTGTGACATATTATTGACTGAAAACATTTACTTAATGTAGATGAATGTTATTATTATACTTTTTATATTAATTATTGTAATTTTGACGATCACATTATACTTTGACATTGCTTTAGACATAATATTGTAACTGGAATTGATAATGTGAAATAAATGAATCTAATCTAATCTAATCTTTGTGAGAAAAGTCATAAAAAAAAATGTAAGCAACCATTATTTTTCACGGGAATTTGCAGGAAGAAGACAATCTTGCACGGTTTTCGCCGTACCTATTTAAAATGTCAGGTGGTGTCAAGTCCGTAATATCACTGTCCTGACAAGACGAAGTCATATTAATTTGTTCCACAATATAAATAATGCAAATTTTACGAAAATTGCGCCTTTTCGTTAGATTTTATTTTAGGTAATTTGTGCGTATGCGTAGATTATGTTTTTTGTGTATCAAAATTATCGGACAAAGAATTCAAATATCAGCCTTCTTGTTTTTCTCGGTAAATAAAATATCAAATTAAATGTAATTAAATATACTTACGCAAGATAATATTTTTATTCAAAATTTTTATTTACTTATTTTATTTATTTGATTATTGTATTACACATGAAGACGACATGATTTTATTCTCAGTATAGAAACCTCCTTGCTGGTAAACTTTTTAATTTGACTAGTGAAAATTAAGAAAAAACTACAAAGTAAAAATCACTAAGTGCTACAATGAGCTACTTTCTTTTTATATGTTTAAGTATAGCCATACAATGTTTATTTTTCGAGCAAATGTATTGAAAAATAGTTTTTCTTGACAATTATTTATTGAATTTCCTTATTAGGATCTGTTTTTAATTATTTTGTGATTTCGTAGTTGATTTCAATTTTATGCATAGATTCCAAAATCAACCTTCCTAAAATGAACCATCTGGAAGAGTGACTGAAACAGAATCAAATCAAGAACAATTAGTCGAAGTCAAGCTGTCTGAAGGAACCTTCGACTCCAAACATATCTTGTGCAGATCTGGGTTTCCCGGGCCGCAGCGCCTCATTAGTCCCAAACTGCTCATCTTCTTCCAGCCACGCACTGTACTCATGGATTTTATTCACCCAGTAATCTGAAAATATTTTCAAATCAAAATCTTTTTAAATTGTCCTTAATTAGCTCAATACCTCATACAGCTCTTACACTCAGTCGCAAAATCATTGAAGTAAAAGCTTCTTTAAATGTAATGTCGTCCTTGTTTATATGTCTTTACTTAACATTAACATGAAATAATAATTGTAAAACGTGCATCAATCCAAAGGAAACACCAGTCCTCTTTAAACGTATATTTCCACTTCATGGTAATATACAATTTAATTATATTTTAGATCTCACTATTTTAACGGACACTTCCGTAAACTACACTTTCTAAGGACACGACTACTCTCCTCAACTGCCAGGCAACGAATGTCCCCGTCAGCCAAACTCCCCTTCCCTTTTTGAATTTCGCATGAAGTTAGCCACTAACCTTTGCTATTGTTTTGTCTGTCAGTAGTTGTACCGGAAAAAGTCATTCATCGAACTATTTAACTTAAGTTAAACATTTAAAAATATTTTAAAAAGTGCAAAAATTGCTAAAATATGTAACGAAACCTTACATAATTAAAACCCACCAATAATCTCTGTAACTGTTCCTCCGTTTCCACCATATTCCACGGGCAGCACATCCTTTGGAACATGCTCATAAATATCATCGAAGTTTTTACCATACATGTGGATCTGTAATACAAACACCAACCATCAAACATCATGGAAGGAAGACTACTAGATGCTCCATATATAGATAACTAGCTTCCCGCGCGGGACTTCGTTTCCTTGGGGATTCGGGAAAATTATGTAGCCTATGTTACTCAGGGATAATGTAGCATCCTAATGGTGAAAGAATTTTTTAAATCGGTCCAGTCGTTTCGGAGCTTATTTGTTACATACATACAAAAATACAAATCTTTCCTCTTTATAATATTAGTATAGAAGACGCTGATTCTTATAATAAACTAGCTTTCCGCTCGGGACTTCGTTCCCGTGGGAATTCGGGAAAATCATGTACCCTATGTCCATCACGGATAATGTAGGGTTCAGTAGTTTCAGAGCCTATTCAATGCAAACAAACAAACAAACAATCAAATCTTTCCTCTTTACAATATGTATAGAAATAGATAGATATAGAAAGAAGATATAGATAAACTCAAAGGCTCACACTGACATTTTCCCTTGTGTCGTGGGTCCCTTGGAAAATAAAGACAACCACAAACACCCATGACCCGAGAACAAACATCTTACAAATAATTTCCCCGACTGGGAATCGAACCCAGGACCCGTCGATCAAGAGGCAGCAGTGCCACTACCACTCGACCAAACCGGCGGTCAAAGAGGATGCAATGATCTAAAAATCGAAATTTTTATTTTTGAATCTGCTTGAAGGTATAATAGTAGGCAGCAAATAAACGCAGCGATTATTTAATTTTGTCTAACTAACCCGCTTCTTAATTTTTTCGCTGAGAAAAGACGTTGCAAATTTAACCATTTTCTCTAGAGCTGGATGCGTGTTCAAGTAATAACTTCCTTTTTGACGTAATGGGAGAGCTTCCTGAAAGGAGCGAAAAAGAAAACCAACAATCATAAGTCACAAAAAGCCAAAAAGTAAGTTTTAAAAGCAAATCAAATCAAAAACAGCTTCATTTCATAAAATATACATGACAGGATGTTACTTAAAATTTTACTAATTAGTCAAAGTAGTGAATTTAATTTGTTTTTTAACTGTAGTGTTTTTTAACCTATCGAAAAGGTGCAGCCTTACTTGAGTCTTGGATAAACTTTATTATATTAAGAAAATCTGTTTTATGATGAAACTTAAGTTACAGAAAAGTCAAAGTCACACTTAAGTCACAGAACACTAACTTCTGAAGCATATTTTGTATGATCTTCTCTTCACACTACTTATTTAGGTACTTACACAAATAAATCCAAGGGATATCACACTAATATCTTAAAACGCCCATTAAAGTTAATGCAACTTTAAATATAATTGCTGTCACTTTCCGTCTTATTGACGAAAACAAGGCCAGCATTACATTTAAAGAAGCTTTAACTTTAATGAACGCTTCTACAACTTAGTGTTACACCTTTAAATTGTGTCTTTAAGATAGGTTCAATGAGAAAAGGAATGACGTTGTACAGAAGCCAGCACATCAAGTTACCGTAATTCATAACAAGGAATTGAAAAACAGTTCTTATTGCAACACAACAGCACAGAGTGCCCACACGGGTAACCTAATATGTGGCCCTCTGTACAGTGTAGTATCTACAAAATATATCACTGTATTGCTTTATAATTTTTCATTAATCATTATTTATTCCTTACCCGCATAGCTACCAGGAATTGTCGTAGCATGACAGGTGTAATAGTAGCGTACTGAGCAAAGGAAGTTCCTTCGCAGTCGGATATGTTCTGAACCCCAGCAACTACGGCATTATCGTCTTCAAAAAACATGATCTGAAAATTTGCTTTAGGATATTTACACCGAATTTACAAAAACCTTGCTTTTTTTCTTTGATTTTTTACGCTTACTTTCCATTTAATAGGTATTTTGAAGAATTTTATTTATTCTGAAGTGAAATAACAAATTTTTGCTACTTACCATCTTTATAATATGGAGAACCGTTAATGTTTCGTACGGCGTATTTTTTGGGTCAAATAATCGATGTCTCAGCATGATAACGCGTGAACCCGCGGGGCCCGCTGTTTTAGGCAGTACTAAAAAAATCCTGAAAATATATATCTTGATGAAGTATAGTTTTAGCGTCGCTAACAGGGTTCTGACGTATTAAAACCCGTAAATGGTTTCTCTACTTGATATTGGCGACTTCGCCATTCTATATTTTAATTTTGATTAAAATACTCAGACATTGGCAAAATCACGATGTTGTCCAGCAATTTTTCAAAAAATTCAATTGAACTTTGATACTTCTAATCGGACCCACAAAATGTCCTAGTGATACCAAGTTAAGCATATAGTACCTTGATTTGACTGAACACTTGCTGTACATAAAAAAGTCAAAGTATTTAATGAAAAAACTGTTTCACCCAGACTTAAGAATCTCCATGAACTTTGGGTCGTTGAATTTTAAGCAGTTAAGCTCTGGTGCTATACTTCGGAGAGAGTAGAATGTGTCGATCTTTTCTTTAGCACGCTCCAAGCTAAACTTGCATCCTCTCAGAAAAGCTGCCAGCCACTGATCGTCTAAAATATTGTACAGAAAATTTACTTTTGCATCAGTATTGAACAAGATCTTACAAAATCTTCACTGTTCCGATGAATTGTCAGCGTTCTTTATCTAATAAGAATGGCTGTTAGTGGTTTGCAATTGCATCAGAGGTTATTACGACTAATTAGTATAAGATTAAGATGAAATCACAGTTATTTGATTGAGCGAGGAAAGGAGATGTGTGTTAAGAACCAAAACTCTGAAACTATCTGAAGCCAAGTGGAAACATTTGTTGTTATGTAATTACATTTTTTTTTACTTTGGACTTGTGATGAAAGAAAATCTTAGAATGAGCTCGCTGCCAACTCTTCCCAGGCATACTTTAAGAGTCAGTAATTGGGATGTGAGGGTATTTTTGTATTGAAGTGAAAGACCGACAACCTATCAACACTGTTTAAAATTAATAAATGTTATACTATTTAGTAGGTACCTACCTGTTCTAGCCCTTAAGTGCGGCTGTTTAGCAATCCAATCCTTCAAGTGTTGTATCCCATCTGCCAGTTTTTTAGGATCTTCAAACAGAGCAATACGCGCATGCTCAGCTAATTCAGGGGTTAAGGGTCGCACTGCCATTTTTTCTGTATTATTAATTTTATTCAGTTTTATGAAACAAAAAGATGTGTATTAGCAGTGTACTTTTTCGCGTGCAACTATCAACACTTGAAACATATCGTGGTTTTAAGGCACGTATTTTACATAAAAATGAATCCTAAGATCACGAAAAATATAACACACATGTTGCCATCTTCAACGTAATTGCTAACTAGTGGCATTTGTTAGACAGATTCACTAAATTATCAGAATTTTCTTTAGATTTCAGCAGCATTACGCAAGGAGATCAAAAAGAAACACAATTATACGGTCAAATTAATGTAATTTTATAATTGCGTTGTATACTTTAATAGTTAACATTGACTGAACATTTTGTTGCAACTAACAATAAAAGCAAGAGGAAAGAATTAACAATAAAATAAATAAATAATAATGATGGATTTTATTGAAGAAAAAACTGGTAACTCGGAAACGGGTACTGGTAAACTGGTGGTGGTTGTGTATCTTTATAAAAAAATTAGTCGAAATCCAACTGCCTAAACGAGCCATCAACTCCAAACATATCTTCAGCAGTTTTGGGCTTCCCTCGTCTCAGCTTCTCATCAGTTCCAAACTGCTCATCTTCTTTGAACCACTTCTCGTACTCCTGTACCTTCTTCAACCAGTAATCTGAACAATATAACTTCAGTTAAACTACTTTCGGAATTTAAATAAAATAAAAATTCAGTCTTATTATGATGATATTAAAAATTCCAGTACCAAAGTGTTTAGGTTCATTAATTTTAGTTCAATAAACCGTCTTCGATCGATGCTGGCACAAAAGGCGGACCTTGATCAGTCTTTGCACCAAGGAAAGAGCAGCCATCGTTACTGTCTTTTCCTAGATCTGCCACAAAACTTGGTACCTTCGTTTTAGTTTCAAATACTAAATATACAAATCTTTTTAAAGGTATTGGTTGACAACTGGACATTTTTTTTAAATCTTGGCAAAAACGTAAAAAATACAGTACTAACCTGTAATTTCTTGAATGGTTCCCCCGTTCCCTCCGTACTCTACTGGTAAAATATCTTTAGAAATGTATTTGTGTAAGGATTCGAGACTGCTGTGCATATGGAGCTGAAAATAATAATTAAAAAATATATAATCTTAATTAATGACAAACTTTGTTAAATAAACATTATGTACACACTTACACGATTTTTAATCTTTTCGCTCAGAAAAGTTTTTGCTATGTTAATAACGGTTTCAAATACTTTAGGTCCGTGTAGATAATGGGCTCCTTTCATTCTTATGGGGACAGCTTCCTGAAGATGATAAGAAAATTTATAAAGTGAAACGGAAAAACATTGGAGTTGGTTCTTCTCGCCCCAAATCGTAATATTCGCTGTTACACTCGTAGAAAATTAATTAAATTGAGGGTTTGTTTATAACGAATCGCTCTTGACCACAATCTAGCCAAGGGGTGAAGATGTGATCGAGGATGTAGCAAGCTCACCCAGAAAATGCCTATTCACACCAACTTTAAAGAGACTCGGATTATATGAGCCCGGAGATAATTCAAAGATGACTTTTTTTGCAAGTATTTGTTTTGTTTTCTTAATTTCCTTACTTAATCCTTTTAAACCTCACCAAGCGGCACGGGCCTACTCCTTCGAAACAGTGAAGAGTGTAGAAAAAAGAGTTTTTTACTTATTTCTCTGGTAGTAGATTTGGAGCCTTTGTAATAAAAAAGATTTCATATTAAAACACTAAATAGTGGTAAACCTCCCCTTTCAACAAACCTGATAAGCGATCGTCATTTTCTTAATCTTTACGGGGGTTAAATTTGTGAAATGTGTAAAAGAAGTTCCTTCGAAGTCCATTAGATAGATGACCCCAGAAACTGCGAAGTTGTCATCTTCCATGAACAGTATCTAAAACAGACATTCTGGTTTGCCTTAAATTAGCCAATATATATTTTTTTATTGACTATTATCATTACATGTACTTATAACTTAATTAAATAGAGTAGCAACTTACATACATTTCTTACAGCTAACATATTTATTACACATAACGATGTGAATCAGCCCACTATACTACTAAGAAATACCGGGTATACAAATATACTTTATTGCACACCAACATTACAGAACATGATACAGAGTAAAAGTTACATTGTGGACAGTAATAAAGTTAGGGTACAAAAGGCAGCCCTATTGCTAAGAAGCAATATCTTATCGGCAACCTTTGGGTGTAGAGAAGACGATATTACACCATATAATGTGCATACTTACATAAACTAAAAAAAAATAGAAATACATAGAAATTATACAATAAAACAAAAAAAGGTTACCCCTCCATGTGAAATGTCTAATTTTTCCTTTGAGTTTTTTTATGGGTTCTAAGAAGGGAAGTTGTTGAATTTAGTCATCTTTTGATCATAATGAGAATAAAAAAATGTAAGCAGTACCTACACCAATATCTTCTCTAGGTGCTGATGGTTGAATATAAAAGGCCACACAGTAGCTTACTACATAATGTTTCATATCTCACTTGTTGTATGATCTGCGGAACAGCCATCATCTCAAAATGTGTGTATTTTTCAGGGTCGAACTGTCTCGCTCGGGTGAGAATGACACGGGGGTCAGTGGGAGACGCAGTTTTTGGCAGCACCAGTACAAATCTGCGCAGAATACAGATAGCAGATTATTCTGATATTAGCACACACATAGGGTTTTAGACAGCTTCAGATTCAGATAAATACCAAACTCGGGACTTCTTTCATACGTAAAAATTTGAAGGTCGAGTATTATGAGATGTAACTTGAATATCCAGGTCCTAATTAGTCGTTGTAGGTTGTGTACTAGCCTTTATAATAAGTACATAAATGCTTGTTTTACTTACCCAGACTTCAGAATATCAAAAAATTTAGTATCTGAAGGCTTAATACAGTTTATTTCTGGTGCAATACTTCTTATTGCATAATACAAGTCTAGTTTTTCTTTGGCACGCTCTAGACTGAATTTACACCCTCTAATGAAGGCCGCTAACCACTGGTCATCTGGTAAAAAAATATACTTTTGTACATCTATAAAATAAATCCTCATTTTATAAGAGTAGTTTACAAATTTGTTTATAAAAGGAGGACAAACCAATACGTAAAAATGTTTCCACGATATTTACAAACAGCTTAATTTTTTTTGGAAACGGATTTTCTGAATACTGTCTTTTGCGTAATTTTTAAACTTTACAGCCAAACTTTACAGTTAGTTTAGAATCTTAGACTCTTAATAAATTTCTATGTTTTCAGGCTTACCTGTTCGAGCTCTCAAATGAGGTTGTTTGGTGACCCACTCCTTCAAATGCTTAATTCCATCCTCTAATTTCTTCGGATCCTCATTTAATTCAGAACGTGCTTTCTCAGCAAGCTCAGATGAGAGAGACCTTACGGGCATTTTTAATAAGTATCCAGTTCGTGTAAGACGGGTTCAAATACACAATAGAGTAAGCCTTTAGAATGGAAAGAATAAATTAATGATAGACCCAAATAGACTTGCTCCTACTAGTGCACAAAACACTAATGATAGGTACCTGGACTATGTCTCTGTGACATGATTATTTTTTATCAGCTGATAATTACACATACCTCGATAACTTTATTCTGTCGCTGTATAAATAAAAATAGCTGTATTATGTCTTTGAAGTAACGACAGATCTCACCAGAAACACAATTTATAAAATTACGTGACCAAGACTTACAAGCTTATAAAGCATTCAAAATGATAAAAACCCTTAAATAAAAAGAAGCCCCTAACTAGATAGAGTACAACTAGAGGCTACATGAAATGAGAATTGCCGATTATAAAAGAATCGATCTCCTATTCTCTTCCTTCGATCTCCTATTCCTAAGACAATTTAGGGAGAGTTAACCAGACTAACCTAACCTAACCTAACCCATCTCACAAAGAAAAAAAAAGAATAAAAGAAGTAGAATTGTCACGGACAACGCTCCTTATTTATAAACTAGAGCATTCCCGGTGTTCGTTCCCATGGCAATTTTGTAAAATCCTTCCATATTACATTTTACAGTGTACACCGTTAAGGTAACCTTTGTGCAAGATTTCAGCTTTCTAGGTTTATAAGGGTTTAGGCTAGACGGTGTTGAATCAGTGAGTCAGGACCCTGGGTTTTTGAGTTTTCTGCCTACATTATATAAGACATACGATCCTTAAGTTTCACGTCTCTACGAGTAGCTATATAAGCTGTGCGTTGATCCAACGATTGATTCATCATTTATTCAGTCAAGAAAAAGCCTTTTATTGTAGGTACGGTTATCTATACAGATTTCGCGACTTACAGCATATCTTTATTCTAGTTACAATATAAACGAGTAGGATTAACTATTATTCTCAGAAAAAAAACTCCTTTTAAAAATTTATTTAATCAAACTCTAGCTGTCTAAAAGAGCCGTCGACTCCGAACATGTCCTCAGCGGTCTTCGGTTTCCCCGGCCTCAAAGATTCGTCAGTGCCAAATTTCTTGTCTTCCTCCAACCACTCACTGTATTCTTCGATCTTCTTTACCCAGTAATCTGGATCATTAATGTAAATATAATTAGTTACCTAAAAATGTAGTTTTTTTCTGTCAGGACATTATTTTGCAAAAGAATTCGAATCAACATCCAAATCTGAGAAGTTCGAGGGGTTGAAACTCTAACTGTAACTCAAACATATATTATGATGATATTATTGTATGAAAAGCCACTATTTGTGAGGATTAGCCTCCTTTGGTGTTGTGGTTAATCCAAGATGATGTTGCGAGTTTATACTCATAAAGTTCCCGTTTATTCTACTTTAGGTTTCATGTTTAAAAGCCTTCCAAATATTCCTGTATAAAAAGAGTCGATCCGTGCATCTTTTTTTATTTTATAGACTAGCATCCCGCTCGGGACTTCGTTCCCGTGGGAATTCGGGAAAATTATGTAGCCTATGTTACTCAGGAATAATGTAGCATCCTAATGGTGAAAGAATATTTGAAATCGGTTCTGTAGTTTCGGAGCCTATTCGTTACATACAAAAATACAAATCTTTCCTCTTTATAATATTACTAGCATCCCGCTCGGGACTTCGTTCCCATGGGAATTCGGGAAAATTATGTAGCTTATGTTACTCAAGGATAACGTAGCATCCTAATGGTGAAAGAATTTTTGAAATCGGTCCAGTAGTTTCGGTGCCTATTCGTTACATACAGAAATACAAATCTTTCCTCTTTATAATATTACTAGCATCCCGCTCGAGACCTAGTTCCCGTGGGAATTCGGGAAAATTATATAACTTATGTTACTCAGAGATAATGTAGCATCCTAATGGTAAAAGAATTTTTGAAATCGGTTCAGTAGTTTCGGAGCCTATTCGTTACATACAAAAATACAAAACATTCAAAATAGTATAGATGAATTCTTTCACATTTCGCATTTTTTATCTTAAATGATACTTAAAAAGCACTCAGATTGCGAGTACTGGAAGTAATTTAAATTCAATTTTTCCGTTCTTAATGTTACCCACCTATGATTTCCTGAGAGGAGCCTCCGTTCCCTCCATACTCCTCTGGCAATATCTCCTGCGGTATATGCTCATGTAATGAACTGAAATCCTTACCGTGCACGTGCAACTGAAATGAAAATAAAAGTTTTAAAGGAACAAAGCTCACATCACTTAACAGTCATAATTTTGAATCAAGTTTTTGACAAGGGGGTTAGTTTTAAACATATTACGACAAGTTTTTACAACGATCAGAATAAAAATCGCCACGAGAATCTTAAACAATAAATTACACTGCTCTTATAAATTATATTCAATAGAATGTATGCTAACCCTGTTCCTGTTCTTTTCATTCAAGAATTTCTTGATAAGGTTTATGAAAGTTTCAAAACCTGATGGTACATACAAGTAATGCGCAGCTTTCATTCTCAGCGGAGCAGCGTCCTAAAAACATAGACCACATTATTATAATAAAACAGTATTCTGAACAACATGAAAATAACTGCAAGGAGGAGGAGGTGACCGACGGGCTGATAATTATTTTTAATTTTTGATGTTTGGCTTGTACTGAATCGATAATTTAAAAGCTGTGATTAGTAGGTTAAAATAGGAGCGGATTTTTAAGGAATAAATGATTTTAATCTTTTTTTATATGAATAAGAATTTTGATTTCATCATCGAACTTATCTCCATTTATCAAACAATATAAATGTGGAACTACTCTTGTAAATTATCTCTTAAACATGGAATTCCTGATCTTAAACAACAGGTAGAAAAACAACAAGAGATAATCGCTAATATGCAATAATTAAGGTTTTGTGATCGGCAGTGCAGTAAACCGTGTAGATCTGGTCACCGTAAAATATCTTAAAAGAACAAACTGTGATCCTGTCAAGAATATTATCTAATTTTGAGATTTTACCTGCATAGCAACGACCATTTTCTTCATTTGTGTTGGAGTCATCCGAGTAAGATGAGCTATTCCAGCGTTTCTGAAATCGATTACCTGGCTCATACCAGCTACTACGAAGTTGTCGTCTTCTAAGTACATTATCTATAATCACCAGAAAGTATATTTGATAAACATTAGGTTTAAAGGTGGTAAGGTAAACGATCTTCATTAGAAAAGTAGGAGGTGGTATTTTTCTCTTAAAAATATCGCTAATTTCGTTAATGGGGGCCATTATTGGCCTGACAAATTTTTTCCAAAAAATTGCTGATTTTTAAGAAGATACATTTTTGTATAACTGACTAGGCTAGCCATTGACATGGTTAATTAGAGCAATTTAATCCTAATTCTGAAGTTCGAAAATTGGTTTTAAAAACAGTTGATTATTCTTGGGTTTTCGTGCGCCCAGACGCCTCTGAATGTGTAATTTTCATTTGTTTCTCAATACCTTTTGCATACAATCACCGACGGACATAATTTCCCCTGGTTGGTATTCATCGGGCTCGTACAGTCCAGGTCTAGCCAACATCACTCTGGGACCTGCTGGGTTCCCAACTTTAGGCAAAATTAGGAGGATTCTGGAAATATATAGATAAGTAATTTTTTTTATTATTGGATCGGAAGGATTCGACTGATTTAGATCAGTTATGGATCAGGTAATATAATCCAGCACATACTGATCTAATCCAGCTAAAGCGCACTAAACACCAAAGCCGCCGGGCTTTACTTCTACCCGGCCGGCGGGCTAGGCTGCCGGACTTGTTTCTTGTGATAATCGTGCAAAACTAGCCCAGCGAGCGGCCTCACTCGCCGGGTAAAGACCGTCAGCTTTGGTGTGTAGTGCGCTTAAAGCCCCTAGCAGACGGCATATTTTAAACGTGCCGACGACGCGCGTATCAGGAACGCGCGTTTTCAGCGCCGTAGATGCCGATCTTTGCGTTTTCATAGGTTTAAACGCGCGTAACGCGCGTGTTAAGCGCGTTCGAATCTCGTTTGAAGCGCGTACAAAGGGTCGGAGGAGGGGTAGAGGAGGGGCCTCTACAGCGCGTTTGTATTGCTGTATCTGCGCGTATACGCGCGTTTCACGCTCGCCCCGTGTGCTGAAGTTACAAGGTTGCGTTCCAATCGCGTTTGAAGCGCATATACGCACGTCATCGACGTTTCGTCGTCGGCGCGTTTAAAATACGTCGTCTGCTAAATAGGGACCTAAGCTCATAGATGTCAAATGTCAGTTGCTCGACCGATCTGTCAAACTCATTGGCTAAGTGTATCTCAAATATGAAACAGAGAGAAAAGCACTTGGATGAAGATAGCAATAAGTGAAATTACAAGTAGAAAAATAAAGTTCCTATAGAAAGCTTAGTACTTACCGAACACCCTCGATTCAATAACATTGTGCCTGGAAAGAGCTATAAACTTTTTCTGCCTTCAGTCCACTGTAAAAGCGACATTTGTTGAGACATTTTGCATAGGAAAATACTTACCCCTTTTTAAGTATCTCCATGAACTTTGGATCAGTGTGTTTTAGCATATTCAGGTCTTTTGCATAGTTCCTTAAAGAATAGTATAAGTCTATCTTTTCTTTAGCTCGTTCCATGCTAAACTTGGAACCTCGCAGGAATGTTGCCAGCCATTGATCATCTACAATACGAGTAGATTTATGTTATATCCTAAGACGACATGAGAAATATGAAAAATACCCTATACTTAAAAAACCCCCTTAAATAAACTTGTGACATTTACAAGTATTGTACCTACTGATTAGATGAAAATTTATTAAAAAGATAAGGAAAGACTGGATTTGAAAAGTGTGTAAGTATGTCACTTCTGTATGCATGACATACAAAATACTGACGGATTGAAATGTACCCAGCCTACATTTGTGATCCCGCCTCTGCGTACCCCCGTGGAGTACAGGTGTAAGCTTATTATCCAACTCATATGTTATAACTGTGAAAGTTTGTAAATGTTTAAACAAGTCTACCCACTCCCACTCAAACGATGATTTGCTTTGTTGAGTTGAGTGTGATTAACACAGCTATGAAATATCTAATCTAAAACATAATAATATTAACACTAATAGAGCTTCTTAATAAATGTAACACAGAAAAGTGAATACATGAGTTTTACCTGTTCTTGCCCTCAAATGTGGTTGCTTAGCAATCCACTCTTTCAAGTGTTGAATTCCATCTTCAAGTTTCTTGGGGTCCTCATTCAGTTCAACTCTGGCCTTCTCCGCCAATTCAGGGCTCAATGGACGAACTGGCATTCTGAAATATGACACAGATACATTCATACTAATACTGTCAATGCGGAAGTAACTCTGTAATAAATATGATTTTTAGATAGATGACAGATAACCTTGGCAACTTTTGTGAAGTTGTACTTTGCACGCTCTTAAATACGTCAAGTTTAACTTCTTTGACCCTATTCCATCACATAATTATGAATAAGGTACTTATGGTATGTTTTTTTAATGTAAACGTACTTTATAATAATAAAGTACCTACGTTTACATTAAATGGCAAAATTTCAGATGTTATATAGAACAATGGGCTATGAATGACATTTTAAAAATATTTTTAATTTCGTTTGATTTATTATTTAACATAAAAAATATGGTCCCTTTTCTTAAAAAAAATCAAAAAATCAATCTTTTGAAATAAAAATATAATAATTAAAAGATTCTCAGCACGGTAAACTAATCCTAAGTACGGCATTATATGCAATCGTATTCCTTTGCCAAACTGTCACGTCAGTTAAGAAAAAAAACATAACCTGTTTCTTATTGTATTGTCGTAGACACATTACTATTATTAATTTGTGATATTGTATTGGTTGTTTATTTCCGAATTTGGTTGGTTGTTACTTCAGGCAAGTTGGTAGAATCAGCTCTAACGAACTGAGCGGTATCCATATTGTCAGAATCCAGTGTATTGCAAAAGTTCGAAAGTCCAGGAAGCAAAGCCAAGTCGTCAGTAAATATCAATCAAAAAAATCAAAACCACAAAACAGAAGGTAACAATAGAGTCCAGGTAGCAAAGCCAAGTCGTCAGTAAATATCCAAATAATCAAAACCATGAAACAGATACAAACTCAACAACCAACAACTCTAAAACAACGGTTAGGTCATGTGTCAATCAACTGTCAAACGTCTTTTTTTTATTACTTTGGCAAACGAATTAAACCGTATAGAATGCTGTAGTAAGCAACAAATAGTAACCAAAATTTCAAAAAAAATTTTTTTTTTATCTATAATCAAAATTATTTGATATCTTTTTTATTTGAATATGGGACCTTAAATCTGCTTGAAATAAAAAAATCGCATTATTTTAAAAATCTTGCACATAGCCCATTGCTATGACA
The DNA here is from genome assembly GCA_949987775.1 of Aproaerema taeniolella. Taxonomy (NCBI): domain Eukaryota; kingdom Metazoa; phylum Arthropoda; class Insecta; order Lepidoptera; family Gelechiidae; genus Aproaerema; species Aproaerema taeniolella. The sequence continues at coordinate 9,114,040 of OX465246.1, forward strand.
GAGTCAATAAAATTGTCTAAAAAAGAGGGCCACCGAGTTTTTAAGTTAACAAAAACTATTTAAAAATTCAAAATTTAACATACCTTGATGTGTTTCCACGGGTTTCTATCGATCACTGCCTTAAATCCAGTACAAATTTTGCTGATACGACATTATCGAATTGATAATACTGCCGTACGCAAGGATTAGCGAATGAGTGGATATAATTTTTGGGTGATAATTCGAACGGACTACATCGATTTTGTTCATATTAATAAATTTTCAAGGCTAATCCCTTGTTTGACAAACCCACTCAATTAGGCAGATAACTTCTACTCGAAATTTTCGACACGTGTATTTTTTAATTTCCCATACCCAACGAATTCTTCAATAACATAATTTTTTATCGTTATCAAACAATTTGATTTATATTTCTTACGTAATTTATATTAATTTCTAACCTTGATTTCTTGGCAACACTTTTTCGAATAAGTATTCGTTTTGGTCAAACGAAAAATCTATACACGAAATGAAAGGAAATTAAAAAACAGAATTCTAAAAACCAATTTCAAATTATTATTATCATCCAACTTATACTTTAGCAGATACACTTAAATGTTAATTTTCATTATTGTAACTTTTAGTTCAGTCAAATTCCAGTTGTCTGAAAGAGCCTTCAACACCAAACATGTCCTCAGCAGTCTTGGGCTTCCCAGGTCGAAGTCTCTCATCTGTGCCGAATTTCTCATCTTCCGTTAACCAATCACTCCATTCTTCTACCTTCTTCATCCAGTATTCTGGAAGAAATAGTTTTCTACAAGAATTGTAGGTAATATTTAATCTAAGCATTCGATTTCCTACAAAAAGTGAAACTTCCGTTTGTAAATATACCTATATTTATTTTCTATTTCTTTGTATTATATATTTCGCATCCTCTAAAAGACATTTACCTGTAAACCAGAGTTTGGCGTCAGGTTACGCATTAGCGTCGTTATGAAACAAAGAACCTGAACGTATTAGGACTTTATTTACATTTAGCTTCAACTGTCTGAAAAAATATTATGTTCAAAAGGTTTTACCGAAGCACGTTGTCTCTAAAAAAGTTTGTTACTAATCTCATATCCTCTTCTATTGTGGTTTTTTATTTGATTCGCGAAGTTGTTCCACACTTTGACTAAAGCTCTACGTCGTCGTCTGACAACTAATAAAATAAGATCAGAAATAAGATCAGAATTGTAGTGTTGATATGTGAAATAAACGTTTATTTATTTATTTTTATTAATTTAACTGACAGATGTTGGGCTGGTCTGACCAGCATAAAACAATATCGCAAATAAATGTTAACAGGGCTAGCAAGCTAAATGTTAATAGCTAGCACGATCCGCGACTAACTCGCGCGTTACGCCCCTCAGATTACGATACAATTTCGCTTTTATTGCGCGAGGGCACTGTGCAAAGGCTTGCTCGCCCTCTGGCGTTGTTAATTTGACACTTTTTTGACTTTCGACTTCGTTGTGCTTGAGTTATTCTGATGTCTGACTACTGTCGGGGGAAATGCGACTCATAATAAAAAATTATGAAAATATGGTTAGGTGTCTAGTATAGTAAATAGCCTCTTACCTACGATTTCCTCTCTAGTTCCAGCGGAACCACCGTATTCCGCAGGCAAGATATCTTTCGGTATAAATTTGTACATTGCTTCATAATCCTTATTGTGCACGTATAACTGAAAATGCCAGAGTACATTAAGTACAGACGATCGCACGTCAGGTTACCACGCGCATGCACTCTATACTTTTACTACAAGAATGGTTTTGTAACGAAAAAGGGGTACTTGATGCGCTGGCCTCTGTACTATCTTTAGTCGATGTGTATATGGGGTGGGGTGACTTTAAATAAGTTAGCAAAACTAGAGGTGATTATCTCCATGAAACTGAACAACTTTCCCCAAGGAACCAACATTAAATTCCCAAAAAAAAATGTCGATCTCATACTGATGGAAGCTATCTTTCGAGAATTGATGCAAAACTTCTTACGCGTTCTTGGTTTTTCTTATTCAGCAAAGGCTTCATAGCGTTGTAAACTGTTTCGAAGCCTGGTGGCGTATTGAGGTAGTGAGTCCCCTTCATCCGAAACGGCATAGCATCCTATAAAACGGTAGATATTCACCAAATTATAATAGTACACAAAGACTTTGATAATTTTCTCAATGTGGACCCATTTAGATATTTTTTTTACATTTAAGGACATTCTACGAATCACGACATGGCTTAATTGACTGAAAACGAACGTTAAATTGAATTTTAACCGACTTCAAAAAAAGGAGGAGGTATTCAATTCGATTGATGTTTATTTTTTTAATATGTTTGTTAGCCATAACTCCGCCAAATCCGCCAATTGTATATATGGGACCACCTTTTTTTGTTCAAAATAAGTGGTCCCATATATTTTTGATCCAAATTAATTCAGCGCTTTTTGAATAAAACGGGCAAGTGCGAGTCGGAGTCGCGCACGAAGGGTTCCGTACCATTACCTATAAAACGAGTCAAGTGCGAGTCGGACTCTATAAAAACCATTATCACGTTTGTTGCCCCCTTAAATATTTAATTTATTCTATTTTTAGTATTTGTTGTTATAGCAGCAACCAAAATATCTATAAAAACGAGCATAAAATCACGTTTTTTGTATGAGAGCCCCCTTATATATTTATTTTATTCTGGTTTTTAGTATTTGTTGTTAAAGGGCACATAGATATACATCATCTGCGAAAATTTCAACTGTGTAACTATCACGGTTCATACAGTTTGGTGACAAACGGACGGACGGACAGCGGAGCCTTAGTAATAGGGCCCCGTTTTTCCCCTTTGGGTACGCAACCCTAAAAATTAACAAAACAAAAAATCTTGCACATTTTATTTAGATGACGTTATGATTTGTGGTTATCTGCTAATAGGCATTTTTGGAATTGAGGTCGGTTGATTCAAACCTTGATATGATTGTCAAACGAGTCCAACAAAAACGGTATTTTCAGGCTGTAAGTCTCGGTAGTATGAGTTAAAAATACAAACCTGTGACGTAACGACCATTTTCTTCATATTTGATGGCGTCATCTGCATGAAGTGTGAAAATGTGACGTCAGCCAGGTCTAAAATAGCCTGGCTACCGGCTACAATCGCATTGTCATTTTCCATCATTATTATCTGAAATTGTAGACAATATTTAAAACCTTATACTGTATTATACGGTCGGGATTTTTAGACTATCGAATTTTAATTATTTTTATTCATTTAACGTAGTAGGTGTATTTTTTTCATTAGATAAGTAGCAATTTTTTGATTACCTAGAAATATAAATCTTCATTTGCCTAAGATACGGTATATAGAGGTAGTACTGAGGCCAGCACATGAGGCACAAATTAATGGAAAAACGGTTCTTATCGCAACAGCAAAGAGTGCAGGCATGGGTAACTTGATGTGCGGTCGACTCGACTGTACAAGTTACAAGTAAAGTATATTGTACTTATGTCTTGCCAAATGTATTACTAGCGTGCAAAGACAACATTTTCAATTTCCCAAGACAATATCATGTTTGTGTGTATCTATTTATATAAATCACGAGTATAGGCATACATCGCAAACCCAGAGGGTGGCCAGTCATGAACAAATTCTCCATTAGGCGTTTGTCTGAATTATAAATCCGTAATTGGCAGTTTTATGATACAATTATATTTGATGTGGATTTTTGTTAATAAATAAAACAGCAGCAATCAATTTCACAGGATCCAAGATCCTGAAGAACTGAACTGCTCTGCGAAAGGACACTTACCTTTTGAATAACATTTGAGACTGAAATGATGTCCGTAATGTTATATTTTTCAGCATCATAAAGACCTGGTGCTATTATGGATGTGATAGGTTCGGAGCCAGGCGCTTTAGGAAGTACCAAGAAACTTCTGGAATTTAGGAAACATAAATATTGTAGTAACAATGTACTTATAGATACCTAATGTGATTGCATTTTACCAAGATCAGACTTTTCCAAATATTGGAAATATTAAAATAATAATTGGAAAACATTTGAGATTAAGGTTAATAACTATTGTCACGTGGTGAAATGCCATCTTCATGTATATGACGATACACTTGTTATTGTTTCACATTTATTTATTTTCTTCATCTTCAGAGTTTTAATGATGTTTTTTTAGATAAATGTGAAACAAGTACAAGTGACTTATTTCGAAATACAATACAATACCGATAAACACATTCAATACATGCAACACGTACAATATATTGTATATATATTGGCTATAGCCACAATAATAATAAATAAATAATCCTTATTTTCCTTTGTTTTGTTGATTTTTTTGTTGTTGTTGTATATTACCTGTATCTATATTTTTCTTGTTTTTGGTTGAATGCCTTTTTGATTGTGTTTTCATTTGTTTATTTTTTTGCCTGATTTTTTTCTTTTGTTCCTATTGTATGTTGTGTTTGTGACGCTAGTTAATAAAGTTTCCATTCTAATGGCTTTTTTTACGGGATCATTCAAGTTAATAGTCAAATTTTATTTATGACATTTTTTACTCATCGAGATTACCTTACAAAGTCTTAGTTATAAATATCCAATCTTCTAATTAAAGAACTAAATACGAAATAATCTGAATCAGCCTTCAATTCTTTCTGTTTCAGTAAAGCATGTTAATCAAGCTAGTATTACCCCAACTGCAGAATTTCTTTGAACAGAGGTTCAGTGTGTTTGACTCTGAAAAACTCGGGAGCATTTGTTCGACACGTGTAGTAGAGATCTATCTTCTCTTTCGTTCTTTCTAGACTGAACTTGCATCCTCGTAGAAACGCTAGCAGCCACTGATCGTCTGAAAAATATGTAAAGGTTTAGAATTATATTAGCCAAACTTTAAGATGTGAATTCCTCTTAAAACTAAACAGCTTTTCCCAAGGAGGCTGTGGTAGTGCTCGAAATTACACATTTTTGTTTTAATATTAAATTTTATCATATGCTCCTGTTTTCCATATAAACTTTTACTTGGCCAAATCACACTTTCCTACGTGTGCACAATAAGCTAACAAATGGGTGCACAGTTTTCTTGTATTAAGAGTCAAACACTTAAGGAACGAAACCATAAGAAACCTGTTAGCTAAGCCATGTCACACTCTTAATAACATTGTTCAAATGCGGAAGACTTCGTCGCTCTCGCACGACAAGAGAATGTCTCTCTAGAACGGCTTATGGCTTAAATAGCCAGCTCAAGATTGACAAGACCATGTTGAGATAAACAGTATTACCAGTTCTTGCTCTCAAGTGTGGTTGCTTAGCGATCCAGTCCTTAAGATGCGCCAAATCATTCTGGATTGTCTTCGGGTCCTCATTCAATTCCAATCTCGCTTTATCTGCCAACACCGATGTCAATGGACGTATAGACATGGTTTGTATTATTTATTTATAAAACAATAACACTTCTCACTGCACCTTCTTCCACACTAGTAAATTGACTTTCATGTAATATTGGCACAGAGGTAATAATCTGCTCAGTAGATAATAGATATCGGGGACTAACTAATGATAACAGGTATCGGTACGTATCTATCTATATGGCATACAATAAATGATGATTTTGCAATGATGGTGACGTTATCGTCAAGTAGCACAGGTACTCGTTTTTCTTTGTAAATGTACTTAATTTTGTAAATTATCCATTATAATCAAGGTACGGCTCCATGAAATCAGACAACAATCGGATTGTCATCGTGGAGTCAAGAAAACCCGAATTATCGACTCTTTCTTACAATTTTTTATAGGTTCCGTGGAAAATATTTGGTTTTCCGGGTAGTTACGGGACCTATCTCTGAGTGAATATTTAAATTATCTTCTGACCTATGTTTTTATGTTTTTATTGACAAACCAATATACTTATCTATTAGACCTTTATGTCACCTCTAACTGAGTTCAAGTCCTAAATCCTAAAATAAGTAGGTATAAAGCGGCCGAGTTTTTAACCGACTTCAAAAAAAGGAGGAGGTTCTCAATTCGGGTGGTTTTTTTAATGTTTGTTACCTCAAAGCTCAAAGCTCCGTCATTTGTAAACCGATTTCAAAAGTTTTTTTAGTTCGGAAGCATCTACTTCCAAATTGGTCCCATACAAATTTTATAGAAATCGCTTGAGCAGTTTAGGTCAAAAAAAAAAGAAGTTTGCGGTCATATATGTGGATGATAATAGGTCATCAATGTAAACGAAGCAAAAACGAAGTAGTTCCCTGAGACTTTTAAGTTGTTTTTTGGGGCTCCTTTGTGGGGATCTACCGTTTAGTGACCGTTATGTAGCTTATATTACCACCACACATCTTCCCTGCTGTCTGGTAATCGGTTGATAATATCACCCACCACCCCATATATGTATTTCATGCCATCTTGCGATCAGTTTGAGAATTTGTACTACCCCGTATCTTTCTTGCCATCTTGCGACTGGTTATGAGTATCACCACCTCATATGTTTCCGTGGGGTGAAAGTAATTAATCACTATATCGCTCTTTAGCCTCGAGTGATTTAGTGCTTTATAATAAACTAGCTTTCCGATTTAGTGCTTATAATAAACTACCTTTCAGGTTATATCGTGCCCAACTGTGGGATAAAATGTAGCCTATGTCCTTTCCCAGGCTCTAATCTATCTCTGTACCAAATTTCATCAAAATCGATTCAGTAGTTTAGGCGTGAAAGACGGACAGACAGACAGACAGAGTTACTTTCGCATTTATAATATTAGTATGGATCTACGAGGGAGTTATATGAATGATAAATGATAACCTTTAAAAGAATAAAATAAAATATTTTTAACAAAAAATTTACCCGCCTTCAAAAAGGGTGAAATATTTTTTTAAAGGTTTGTTCACGAGTAAGTAGTGGTTACGGGTAAAACAGTAAATATGTGAATTCATAGCGGAATATGGTAAATAGAGAGGAATTTTTTTTGACGTCGGCATTACACTCTGTGTAATACCTACAAGCTTCTAATTACATAAAACAAAAGAAAACTGGGTTTTCGCATGTTTTACGCAGTGTATAATTTATTATTATTAAGAACCTAAGCGTTACCTACCGACTTCTATCTATTCAATATTCACAAGTTCATGCGGCAAACCCAGTAAGAGTTATGTAGTTGAACAAGATAAAAGCAGTGAATATTATAAGAAAATAATAAAAACCTTTATTCATTTTGAATAACACATTTAATTTACAGTTTAGCTCTATTTTCTAAGTTTTACATGTTTACAACCCTGTTATAATTTAGTTTACGTAATTATATACCAAAAATTACAAATTATTTGATGTTAGGATTGTTTATGAAGCTACGTTTGCCGATACGATGTAGAGCTATTTTGACTACGAAGATCACAGTAAGTAAATATGGCTTGATAACTTTCTAATATAAAGTTAAATTTTTTATTCGGTCCTCGTCGAAGCTCAACTTCAAATAACAATTCACAAATTAAAAAACTTACTTTACTCAGAACTCGATTATTTTATTCCAAAACCTTTCCTAAACTCTCATTAAATATATTCGCAAAACCAGAAATATGAGTAAGTATCTATTCACATAATAATAAAATACTTTACTAATATGGGAACACACGATGTGTGTATTCATTTACTAACTGGTTAATTTTTCAAGTTACCTAAACTAATTCATTGCCACAACGCCAATTTTAACTTAGTTTATTAAAACATTCATTATCGTACATAATTTTAAAGAATTGCAATATATTCCCAATTATCAGCCTTAATAAAAAAATCGTAAATAGTGCGATAAGCTAGGACGGATTTCAAAATAAGTGATTTTTAATAACCAAAGAAGGTAGTGATTAAAAAACATCGTTTCGGACCACTTGCCACACGAAACTGGTGCAACTCATAACACTCAATTTTTTTATAAATATTTACTTAGATACAATTGTTACTTAACTACAGGGTAAATTTGAAAACATTCGACAAACTTTTAAGTAGGAAAGTTGGTCCCATAGAAAAAGTTGTTCTCAATCATGGGTAGGATTCATCCCTCAAAGTTTGTCGAATGTTTTCAATTTCACCCTGTAGTTTACTGTTCGAACATTGGAACGGTCTCTTATTAGTATTACGATTACCATTTACCTACTTAAAAGTGTCTTGTTATTATGCACGATTTATAAAAACGTTAAAGGTTAACGTGTCTATATGGTTCTCAAAATGACTCGTGTTGTATAAAAATCGTAATGTATGATCCCTATACACCTTTCGTCAGGTAAGATTACCCAAGTTTAATTAGAAAACTTAGTTCCAATATTCAACAAATCGAATCACAAAATACTGGATTTTTATCCGCACAATTATTATAAAAAAATAATTTAATTAACTTAAAATTAAATAACTTACAAAATATATTTTTGCACTAGAAAGCATTGGAATCATAACGCGCAACTATTTCTAAAAACTAATTTTATTTACAGAAAGAAAGCCTCTTCTTAATTAACAACATGGCGATGACTTACAAATCAATAAGAAAGTAAATAATTAAGATTTTCGAGAAAGTATTTCTTTTAAATGCACGTTTAAAAATCTTTATAAATCAAGTTACATTAAATTAATTTTGCGTTAAGACAGATTTAATTTACATGTCAAAGCTATTTTTATTTTTTAAATAATTATACAATACATTTAACTGCTACTCTACTCGAACATTGATGGAGAACAGACAGACTTTAAGAGAAGATATTGTATGCCAACTCTAGTGCATTTTTTTATATTCTCTTTTTAACTAGTTAAGCTGCAGCGCTACTACCACATCAAATGAAATTAAAATAATTTTACTTCAATGTTAATTGTAGAGCGTTGTGCCTTTTTTGAGAAAAAAAAAGGCAGCTATAGCTTTATCTCTGTTTGTCCTACAGTAATTAATTGCATCTTAAGACGTTAATGTCTTAAGACCTTAATTGTCTTAAGACATGGTGGTAATCCTCCAGATTTAAAAAAAAATTTAATTTTTTTCCGTACTTCCACATACGATTTCCATTTTAGTTACCTTAGAGCAGTTATCAATTATTTCTATGCATATGTCGCCAGGTATATCTCTGCAGTATCCTTCTTTTAGAAGAAGTTTTTTAATTATTTATTTTGTGTCCACATATTGAACTACTTTCAAACCAAAGTTAACTTCAGAGGATATATAAAATAAATAGCCTAAGTAAGTATGATAGAAAATATGTTTAACATGACCATCAAATGAAATAATGTAGTCTTGTCGGTCCTACGCCGATTTTCAATAACGTGAGATACCATGTAATAGTGTGAGTTAAAGAATCTACTCGATTGATACATTTTATCCGCATAGTGATGGTATAACATAAATATTAATGACTAATGTATTTTAAAAGCTTATTGTGTTTTATTTCCTATCTAAGCCGTTAATAGTTTGAAAGTATCCATGACTCGAATTATCTAGTGATATCCATCGCTCGTGGTCGATGGTGTTCAGAAGTTGGCGAAGAGTTTCAACTCTTCAGAGTCGAGGGAACGGACTGCTTTCCAGTCCGTCTCTGGGTATTCATCGAAGTTGGATGTGTCACCTTCGTAGGACACTGAAGGGATGATCGGTGGCTGAAAAATGTTTAATGATTAATTTAACAGATATTTAATATCGGACACTGAATAATCAATAAAATAAGCAACATTTAAGTAATTAGTATTAATGTTATGGCCATTTGCCGGAGGATGACTGAAACATAGAAAATATTTCGGTATGGACAGTCCGCGTTAAATAAAGTTATAAACTTATAAATCAAATAAAACAAAACACGCATGATTATCATGCACGATACAGAGCTTAAAGTACGCGTCAAAAATTGAAAGCCAAACATTCAACCTACTTTTAAAAATAATACACAGCTGCCAATCTAGGTTAAAAGAAATAAATTGGAATTCGCAAATAAATAAATGAACCAACCTGCAACTTTTTCATGAAGACATCGGCCCAGTCAATATGTTTGAACCATCTGTGGCGTTTGACGTCTTCAGAACCGCACTGAAACAAAGAGTAAACATGGAGTAAATATAAACGAACTATTCAACAAAAGACACGAGATCAACAATGTTATCTACGGAAATTTCCCCTCATTAAAATCAATACCGATAGTTTAAATTTAAAACAACCGCTCGCCACGGTCATATAACACGCACTAAATTATCTGCCGAAATTGAGCAACAATGTTATTATTGGCTTACGCGACGTTCTTCTCTACCCTACAGTACTACGTCGATTTAAACCGAGTTATCTGAACCGAGGCCGGAACCTTATAATTATTCCACTACGATGCCAAGAGAACCACCCCACTTTCATCTCAATAGTCTTGTTCCCCCTGGAGTCATGTCATAATACCTCTGAAGTTTGCCCGAGGCGCAATCCAATATAATTTTCTATTCGTTTAGCGGAAAAACCCGGTTAAACGGAATATTACTTTTAAATGACTTGAGTGCCTTTACCGATTCAATAAGCTTTGCTGTTAAGAGAAAAGCAGAGAAATGTGTCAACTGCGATGCGAACAAATTAACATGTCTGATCGGTAATGAGTCGTCTGGTTGTGCAAGTTACCGCGTCTCACTGCCGTCACCTAGTTTTCTAGGTGGCTAGTTATTCTGGCCAGTATTGGTTAAGTGCGAGCTGCATGGTGTGGCTGTGGCATATTGTCACCGCCTCATTACTCAGCGTCCGTCAGACGTTTGAAGTCGCCGGTGGACGCTGACGGATGGCTTTCTAAACGTCTCACGACTGCAAAAAGCTCGGAGAAAACACACGGCTAGAAACGGTATCCGTTTAAAAATACACCAAGTAAAGTGCGTCGTACACAAGCTTTCCTATAATACCACTATGTGTGTTTACGTGGAGAGTAACATACTTACATGAATATCGTCTGAATAAGCTATTTGGGGGAGGATAAAACACTAATGCAGCATAGTAACAGTCATTAGCGATCGATTGAAATGAAACTGAATAGAAATGATAAAAACCTAAATACAAAGTTGCATAGATTACAGAGCGATAGCTGGAGTTGTGTTTTGAACTTAATTATAAGCTTGTTAACTCAATCTATTCGTGACCATACAATGACAGGAGAGTTGCCGAAACTTCGGAATTTAAGAAATAAACGCAAAATTATAATTGAGCATCACAAAACACCGTTTCTTAATTAAGTAAAAGAGTAAAGTTTTTTACAGTTTTTCTTCAGATAGAAAACAATCTTAGTGTAAAAAACAGCACTTCGTTAGAGTTATAGTAGGCAATGGATTTAGACCACAGATAAACTTTATAATCTTATACTTATATAAAATTGCAGGTCCTGATTCACTGACTCATCAACGCCCAGCCCAAACCTTTAGAGCTAGAAAGCTGAAATTTGGCAGGAAGATGTCTTTTATGATGTAAGCATAGAAAGGATTTTTCGAAATACAACTCCTGGGGGGGTGAAATGGGGGTTCAAAGTTTGTATGGAGAAAACAGTTTTTTGGGACATTTTAACTCGAAACTTCGTCAAAATATACCTTGAAGCAAATAAACCGACACGTGTTTCGCGATTTTTCGAAAATCTTCTCCTGAGGGTTCAAGAATGAAATGGGTGACCAAAAGAGTTTTTTGCGCGAGCGAAGCTAGTACAGTAATAAAACCAACTTACAAAGTGTGTGATAGTTTCAATGATCAACAGCGCCCGTTGGTTGAGTATTTAAACTGTTTTTATTTTCCTACGTAAAGCTAATTGAGTAGCGCCCTTCATAACTAAGAATTGTATATTCTTTTAAAATCTAATTTATAGTTTAAATGTAACTTTTTACTCATAATAAGGTAAGTACTTATTTTTTTAACAAAGCCGTGCCACGTATTGTATTATGTTTCATATTTAAACGTTTAAAAAATTAATGTAGTTTTTCATTTGTTTTTAGTTGTTACAACGTTGTGTAGTAAGACAATGAAAGTACAAGACAATTCAGAGGTTGGCAACACATGAAAGGCTTCTTTTCATTGTTATTGTTTTTTCTTCCTAGGACTTACATTTTGTCTATGTTCTTCTGTAAGTAGTGGAATCAATTTAAATTAGTGTTTAGAGAGATACTTGGTCCTAGAAATAAGTATTGTTACTCGTCTAAATGTATTTCCGTTTGGACTTGTGTAGCCACCTTCTATAACTGTAACTTTAACCGTTACTTTAACTTCTTTTATCTTTTGGGTTATTTCGTAGATTTTATTTCCCAACCCTCTATTTGTAACTATGCCTCAATGACCTATCTAATAGCGAAGATTTGTAATAGGCTTAGAACAAATAACCGTGTATATCTATAGTTTTTTTTTATTGGCTGTAAATCTTCCAAATAAAATAAAATAAATAAATATTTTTAATGCAGTTCAAAAAGACAGTAGCGTCCTTATCACATGATAATTTTAATTACCTATTTAGTAATTGTTGAATACCTATATTGGACTGAGGCCAATGCACTTATTGTTTTGTTTGTGATTTTGTATGTATAATAGCAATAAATTTATTGATTTAATTGTATTATTTACAAGTTGGCCACAGTGTTTATAGATTCGGATGATAATAAAGACACTACTAAGCTTCTAGTGTTTGTTTATTTTATATTTATGTATTTCTAGGTGGCTGTTAGTTATTTTATTACAGATTTTATAATTATACCAGTAGTGGATTTTATACGTATTGAATAAACACTTCACAATCTTTTAACCACAATATCGAAAACTTGTCCAAATAGATTCTTTAAATCTCCAAAATACTCATATATTTTATTTTGCAATAAATTATGTCATTTCTTGCAAAAGAATGTTTGGTTTAAATAATTAAACGATTAGAAATAGACCATTATTTTTATGCTATTTCAAATTATATTAAAAGTTCCGAGTACAACCTGTCAAGTGTTATATTAGATGTTATTTTAACTTCTGGAGAGGGGCCAACATCAAGGAGATTTTTTGTGCACAACTCGAATTAACCGTGTCTCTGATGGTATTAGCGCGTCGAAACGTACCAGGAATATTAATTATAGGCTGTCTGTAGTATAATGAATTTTATATATGTAGGTACCTGATGTAACTATTTGGTTACCACGCTGATCAATGGCGTTTTAATGGCATTGAAATAACAATTGTGACCATTTTGAGCGTTGAGAAATTTAAAACTAGCGAAATTTCATGACTATAGCAGCGCCACCGCAAAACGAATGTTAAGTTGCAAAAAAATATTTTTTCTCTTTTCTATAGTTGCTAAGGATAGTTGTTGACCTCTGAAATAGTTGTACAGCGAAGACGCGATTTACTTACCACATCTATTTATTTGACCACAGCCCAGAAAAAAATCACTTTTCTATAATCGATTAAGTACGCTCCTTTTGTAGCGTGAGAGCCAACACCACGAAGCTAAATTGATAAAACGTTTATTATATGTTCAAACAAAAGAGAAATGGCAATAAATAGTAGATGAGGCAACAAGGGGATAAAACAGTGTATTATGTCACGGGCAGCATATTGAATTCTGAGCGAAATGAAGGATTCTGTAATAAATTCCCGAACGTAGTAAGGGAATCCGCGAGGGAATAATGGTAAGAATCTTGAATGAAGCGAAGGATTCAAGTCTGCCCAAGACTAAGACACTTTTATCCCCGAGGAGCTTACTCTACTTTATACACCTACTGTGAGGTTAAATAAAAAATAAATTCATCTCATCAATAAGTAATGTTTTGAGCCTCCGCTCCGTTTCTATATCAGAGTCGCTCGCTCCATCGTCGACCTCATCTTTGACCTTATTGTCAAGATTGAGGTCAAGAGTTAACACATCTTATAATAAAAAATAAAATTAAAAAATTACTGGACATTTTTCTCAGATTTATTTGAAAAATTTGCAACAAAACAATTAAATAATTCGCGGTAAAAACCACAGATCGAAAATCACCGACGACGTTTTCTTATAATATTTAGTTCCGTAGGCAAAGAAAAGTCAATAGCTAAGACATACAGCCAAGTTTTTATGCTAAATATTTTTAATAAAAGCTTAATAAAAGTAAAGTCTCTTTGATGTGTCAAATTTTATAGTTAAAATCTACTTGGACCAAGGAAATTAAGCCTTAAACAGCCTTTTTTTTCGAAATTATTTTTGATAGAGGTTTTTGTTGACATTTTGGCGTTCCATATTTAAATGTCATAATAACCCAAGAGGAGAAATATCAATTTCTAAACATAGTAATAAAGTGCTTTTTTCTTCGCTTATTTACAACATTCTCGGTAAGGTTGCATTAAAGAATATTAATTGCAGTCAATGAATTTAAATGCTACACTTTCACTAAGAGTTGCTACCTGCAGCATTACAAGTGTTCCGAATTAGAATCAAGAATTAGTTTCGTGTAGGTAAACGTGCTCATTTGTTACGTAGCAGTGTTTTGAACTTTCGATTTCATCTAATACGTAAAGCGTCACAACACGGCTACAGTTTCTCCAAAATTCTTGTAGATATATCATCATCCTGATGACGGAAGACGTCCACTATTAAACATAGCCACCGCCAAGGATCTCCACACTTCTATCGTCTTCCGCGACCTTTGCCAGATCGTCGCGTCGGTCCACCTTTTAGGAGATCTCTTTACACACACTTTTGTTACGTAGCGGCACTCAAGGGCTTTCCAACGCCAATGGGCATGAGTTGAATCAGTTCAAAAAACAAAACTTATTATTATTATTTTAAAAAATCTGACATATTACGAAGGTTTAATTTTAGCCTCTTACACATATTTCCAAAACACTAATCATCTATACGCCCTCACACTCGCAGGTCAAGCGCAAGGCTGAATATTTTCAGTGGTAACATAAACACTCCGTGTCTCCTCAGCTAGCTCACTCCGTTATTCCAACACTATTTGTTAAACAATCCTACTTTTAACACCACACCCTAAATAAAACTCGGCTAAAAATATATCGGTTTATGCTTTTAACAACGTAACTAATGGTTGCGAATATATCGTACATCAAAAGAGGATTTAGCCCGTTCATACAGCTTGTACAAAGTGCTTCTATTTTTCTGTCTCTCGGCAAACAGAGTCTGTCTCGTTCTTGTTATTTGAAAATTAACTTAATTATTCGAAATAGTCGGAGCGGTGATAGCACAGTTGGTAATGAGCCAGGCTTGTAATCGGAAGGTTGCGGGTTCAAATCCTGGTGCGGGCCTGTACCACTAAAATTGTCTTTTCGCATTGATGTACGGATTCCTAATTTCTAATTATCACTTGCTCAACAGTAAAGGAAAACATCGTGATGTCCAAAAAAAAAAAACGAGCGGTCCACCGGTAAATCCCGTGTTTCGAAGGGAGGCCCGTGCTCCTCGGTGGGGACGTATATGGGCAGGCAAAAAAAAAATTCAAAATAGCCGAACCATTATAAGAAAAACACCTACTCTTTGTTCTTAAATTTCTGGGGTTTTATTCTGTCACTTATATTTTGATGATTGACAACTTAGCCTTCGCACGTTCAGTAGTAGTGGTTTTATGGTCATAAACTGAATCGATAAAACAGTTGTTTGAGAAACATGATGTCTGATACGCGTGCTTTTGTGCTGTTCTATAAGGCGAATTCGTTAATTGATGCAATTTGAAATCGATTTTGTTCCTCTTCTTATCGTATATGTACATAGTCAAGTGTGGCGAACTTGGCTAACCCTGGTGTCAGAGTTTTCAAACCGCACAATGGCCTCCGACTTGGTTTTAACGACTGTTGTCAATCGACAACGGCCGAGACCGACAGCTTAACGTGCCCTCCGAAGCACGGAAACACTCACGATAAATTGCCACTTTGGTCACCCATTAGGTTCCCTGCCTCTGTGTACGTTGCTTAACCTCAATGATCGATTTTGTTTTCCTTAATCCTATCTATATTAAGTGGAATTAATGTTCACAGAGTGACTGCACAGCGGGGTAGAAACCTTGTAGTAATACTTAGTCCTTGATTTTACTAGGGTTGGGTGATAAACAATATTAGCCCAACCCTGCATAAACGGTTAACACTAGGAAGGCCGAAACAATACTGCACTAGGAAACTGCCGTTATTGGCAATAAATGCAAATAGATTTCTGTCTCTGATTCACAAACCAAATTCTGCTATTTGTAAAGAATTTCAATTTCAGATTTTAATTTCAGTTATAGGTACCTAGACTTTTATCGGAACGATAAGAAATGAAGACCAGCTGTTTAAAAAAAGTTTTTTTGATGACTTTATATGTATATTACCTTTGCTAGGTGGGAGAGTATTTTTTAAGGCTCGACCGGGCTGGCAATCTTCTCATCTGTCGCAAAACATTGGGGTATGTTTCGAATGTGACGTGAGAGCCCTTCTCTAAAAGGGCGACAAATTTATGAGCAACGATGACAAGTTGCCGTCAAAAGGCTCATCTGCTCGTTTGTCGTCTGATCTAAAAAGACTATTTACATGACGTGGTTGATAATGACTAAATTACCAACACAACTATTTCATATGCGTACATTTAGTACACATTTTAAGTGTATATATCGTCTTCTATGCAAAATGAAACCTACCTTCATATTGCCAAGCCTCTTGGTCCGATCTTGCACGAGGAGTTTCTTGATGACGTCCTTCGCGACAGGGTCTAGGTGTCGGGGCCACTCCACCCGGCCGTTGAGTATCTTCTCATAGATGCCGAAGGGGTTGTCGTCGTAGAAGGGAGGGTATCCAACCAGCATTTCGTAAATGAGTACTCCTGAAAAATAGTAAGTTTTTTGGGTTTTAAAACACATAATTTCAAGATACAGAATACAGAAGCCAGGTAACCTGATGTGCGGCGGCGCTTCGTGCTTACATAGTGAAATGTTGCCATAAATCGTTTATACTTTTATTACAGTATCAAACAACAAAATCCTTTAAACAGATTATATAACCACAAACAGGTTATAAATGCGTAAATGAAACCACAAAAGAGTGCTAATGATGTAATCGGGTTATGTTACTGTGACGGAAAAAGTTACTTTGTATAACACTTCATAGCGTAAACCGAAGTTTCCTTAGCTTCACTAATATCCCTATTCTAAAAGTAGTTTTCAATTTCGGAATATTTCTCTAAGCTTTCAGTTCAGCATCATTAATAAAGAATAGAAAAGAAAAAAACTTTATCAGACTGGGCGTCACAACGTATAAATACATACGAAATTTAAAAAAATATATATGAAACTGAATTTAAATTAAAAGTTCATCTTCTGTATTGTGTCATAGTCAGCACTCAGCTGATCCCAAGACCCAAGGCTCGCTCAAGGCATGGCGCTGGTTTAGTTCTCACCCTTGTGAGATAGGGCGACAATATACACCAATACTGTTCTAAACACAAAGTGATTCCAAACACTTTATAAATGAGCGAACTTATTGATTTCCCTAAAACCATATTTAAAACTTTCGGTCACATATTGTGTACGTCATATATAATCTCTCTTTATTCAGAACTAGCTTTTCGCTCGGGACTTCGTTCCTGTGGGAATTCGGGAAAATCATGTACCCTATGTCTATCACGGATAATGTAGGATTCTAATGGTGAAAGAATTTTTCAAATCGGTCCAGTAGTTTGGGAGCCTATTCAATGCAAACAAACAAACAATCAAATCTTTCCTCTTTATAATATGTATAGACGTATACTTCATATATAAATGTTTAAAACAAAGTAGTTTCAGTGTTTATTTTAATTCCAAGATTGCAATACATAAAACAGTTATGGCAAAATGGGAACGACGGGGTGGGGCGGCTCTACATACAACGATGAAAAATTATTCAAAAGCTGTTGTTTTCAGTCCCAATTCCATGTTCTATTAAAACATTTTTCTTTTGCACGCCAACATGACTGAAATACCTACATAACTATATACGATATCCGAGTGTATATATTTATTAAAGTAAGTTGTTTTGGCTTTAATTATGTTAAACGTAAAACTGACAAACAAGAATGCGTATTTCCTAAATGCATGGCGCGGTGTGATATTGTTTATGACTGGCTGGAGTAGTTTTTCATTACAAAATTATAACTGGCGCGTATTTAAATTGGCAACATTTACCCTATGAGAGACGGGAAAATATATCATCGGGACATTAAATAATGGTATATAAATTTATAAATGTAAACAGAGAGTTAAAACGTCGCCCGAACGTACTGACGGGTATATTATACATCAATAAACATTATTCCAACAATGTGTCGAGTGATAGTGTATCGAGCATTGAACGGGAAACAGGTTCTGCACTCAACAAAATAAAAGCATCAACACGATTCTTCGCATACGAAATATTTTTATAAGACTTCAAAGATAATGTGGACATGTGTTAATAACACCGCATCATTTGAAATAAATTTGTCTTAGGACTGGCCTAAATTTATAAATGCATTTATAAAACTATATGCATTCAAATGCATATATCTTACCTAATTATGCTATGCAATACACCCTTAGCCTTTCCGTGAGAATGTTTATGTTTTTTTGCTAGCGGTATAGAGTGGTCATCATTTTGTTTGGTCGAGGTGACTATCCCTGGACGCGGAATTTAAAAAAAAATTAAAATTTAAAAGTAAAGTTCTTTACTGTAAAACCGTAAAAAATTTCGCCCTTGTATAACCTACTTAGAATAAATGATGAGTCTTTTACGAGACACAGATGGCCCTAACCCACAAGCACGACAAATTGTGCTAAGTGTATGGGAATGAGATTTAACAACAAATAACTTAATTTTTAAGCCTTTTAAAATATTATATGATTCGCCGTTTGACTTGAAGGCGCGATAGCTCAGTTGGTTAGAGCACCGAAGATCTGTCCTAGGGAGGGTTTTTGACCCATTTGCACTTATTTTTATTATTCCAGTTAATTATTTTGTACTATTGACAGAATTAAAACATCACAGCATCAGAACAAATAAAACAATGTTTGTGATTTGCAAAGCAAACGTTTGTCTGCTTTGAACTACAATTATCCTGTTTACTCCCTAATAATATCTTGTATGCGTTTTACAAAGAACAAGGAAACAGTAAAACTGTCAGGCTTGATCGCTAGTAAACCACAACCAATCAACTTTAACGACTCAGCTGTAAATCTGGGACAAGGCTACGCCCAAATCGTCTATTTTAGGGCTAATACGAAACCATTAAATAGGTATTAATTCCAATTTTATAATTCGAAAACGGCACGGCAAAATGGTATTACCATTGCCTCCTATGTAATAGTAATACTAGAAGCTAAGAACATAGGGGGCAATGGTAATTTAAGCGACTAGAATAGGTTTGCCCCTATTAATTACAGTGCCCTAGAACAGGGTCCATATTGGATACTTTATTGGATTGTAACACCTATATGTAAAACCTATGGATGTAATAAAATATTGAGTATTGAGTATTAATTCAAATTTCGAAATGCCGTGCCGTGCCGTTCGAATTATAAAAAGGCCCCATCGGTACTTTTTAAAGGCATTCAATAATCAGAGTAAAAAAAGAATTGTTATGATCCAATTAAAACGGGCATGTAAAACTTAACCATCTTATGTTGGCATCAAATATGTGAAAATAAATACACCTATAAAATTAACAAGAATTTGTTGACTAAGTCAACAAAACATCACACCTACGTATTTTCCGAAGAAAGTAAAAACTAACGTGACGTTGTGGATTTAAGCTTTCTTTCCATTAGAACCCTTTGATAAGCTTAAATTATTATTTTACATTCATTAATTAATTATAAAAACAGATAGAGACATCAGCTGATAGGTTTATTAAAAAGCGTCATTTTTGCCTTCATTAAAATTTGGTCTGCGTGAAAATTAAAATAAGTGACTGTTCATTCGTAAACCAGTCCGATTTGACTTGAATTATTAACATGGAAAGTTAAGTTATTAATGAGGCAAATACCAGCTTGACGTTATGTACTCGTTCGATTCAATAAGATTTATTTGGAGAAATTTTGTCAGCCTCTTAGTAAGGATTAAGGGAATAATGCAAGTCTGTTCAAAACAGAGACAGTTCGTGACCTATGAATTAGAAATCGGTGAAATATCTGAGCTTGGTCATTCAAAACCGCAAGTCATCTAATAAATAATAAAGTATTTTAAATATTATACGAACTTTGGACAAGAGGATTAGGGGAGAAAATCATTGAGATGCCTTCTTTTAGTACAAGTTTTAGGTGTGGGAACATGTGATTTATTTTCAGTACATTTAGCCCAGCCTATAGTTGATATTTAATTAACATAGTAACTTTTACGTGCACATGAACGTCTTAGTCTATGAAACAATATTCATTCCGAAATCTTGCATTAAAGACAAAAATCAAACAAAATATTGTACAGTCAATGCCCCATTTACATCAAAGTTTATTCATACACAAACCTTACTACTCGCCGAATAGGAACTCTGATGATTTCGTAAACTAATAACAACTACCTGACTGTCTACATTTTGCAACTGTTTACCAACGCCAACTGTAAGTAAATTAATGTAAATGGCCGGGTATATTTCCGTTTCCACTTACCTAGAGCCCACCAGTCGACGGCTTTATTATGTCCTTTACTTTGGATTATCTCTGGTGCTAGGTACTCTGGAGTTCCGCAAAGGGTCCAGGTGCGGTCACTCAGCTTCTTCGCGAAACCAAAGTCTGTGATCTTCAAGTGGCCATCCTTAGCCAGCAGCAGGTTTTCAGGCTTCAAGTCCCGATATACTATGTTCCTGGCGTGAAGGTATTCTAGGGCTGACACTATTTCTGCAGCGTAAAAGTTGCCTGCAACAAAGGTTTCTAGTTAGAAAGTTATCAATAAGATATAATTTCTAGATTTCCTTCGCATTTTTCTTATTCAAACTATGTTTATAAATACAAATTCTTTGTGTTTATTCCATAACTGGGTACTTCTTTTGCTATGAATATAACTTAATTTTGACACTCTTTTATACATATTGGCATACATATACATAGTGCTCAATAAATTTTAAAAAACAACAAGTTGCATTGCTGTAGTCGTAAAAAACGTACGTATATAACAGTTAGATGCAAAATGCAATGAAAAATGTATCTTTCAATATTAAAAAGTTGTCAAAAGATATTTATATTTTAAGTTTCCTAGTTTACACCACTTTAAAATTATTACTAAAATACCAACAAAAAACTACTTTTGAATTATATTTGGTCTATTTCCACTTTTCAAAAGACTACCTGTCTTGTGTGATTGTGTGACAACAAATAGGTCAAAATTTAATGTCAATAATGTCAATCTCCCAAGTGTAACATATAATGAGACTTTAAATTACTAAGCGATAATTAAGGATGTGAATCAGCTCACAAAACTGAACAACTTTTGCCTTTGTATGGGAATTCGTTTTTTTTTAGAATTTAATATACATTCCTTGGGGAAAGTTGTTCAGTTTCATGGGGAAAACAACTAATTTAAAGTCCACCCCCATAAATACATACATACTAGTAGTGGTTTATTTTACGTCGCACACGAAGAATATACCTATAAATTTTTAATAAGAGATCAACTGCACTTGTTGAAAGTTTTAACAGTATGCTATGAGTCTTTGTTATCAGTAACAGTTATTATCAGAAAGGAAGTCTGCAAAGCGACAAACGCTGAGAACAAATCCCTTTTATGAGCCATATTTCCTGCTCTTTACGATAAATTTACATAAAGAGCACGAACTGAAACACAAAAATAAACATATAAACCGACAAGATTTACATACATTGCGTAATCTTTTCAGTTTAGCAAAAATACTCGCTACAATCGATGTAGGTAGTATAGACAAGAAATCACGTTTATTTTTGCGTTCATAAAGTCAATGCCAATTGCCAGCTGTGGATAAGATCCGACGTCTCCTCCCGATGTGTTAATACTGTCGGCGCACTCCAGTTTTTATACTAAATCCACGACAGACCTAACGAGACACCGCCAAGTGTCGTTTCCTTATTTATGAATAACTCTTCCAAATTTCCAGCCGTTTCGTCAATACGCTATATATTTTCGTAATAGCAACTTTACCATTGTGTCGAGAAGATTGTGCATGCCAACTCTATTTTGCCTCTTCGTAACTTCAGACAGATATTAATGCGTTGGCGAAAATCTTTACAATAATGATACCCACAAAATTGGGAGGTGTCAATATGAAGTACATTTTATACTTTGTTGAGGTCATTCCACTAGATGATTTGGCAAAACTGTGACAGTTAATCCGTATAGTCACCACTAGTTGCTGCTCAGAAGTTAATGGCTGTAGAAAGTTATGGGAAACTTCGAGCTGTGAGTATAAAGCTTCATTTGGAGATGGAAGAAACCCAAGATTAGTTGAGGCATAGGTACAATAATAACGTGGGCGAAGCGCCACGCGGAAACGAATTCACGCCGCCGAGCGCCGCGCTGTTCTCATCAGATGATATCATCAGAAGCGACAACCCTAGAAGGGTATCGAACCGAATATGACAAACAGAAATCTAGGTATGTAATAATTATATGACAAAACAAATCGAATATGACCGAACGGCGACAAAAACCCCTGCAACCAAATTTGATAGAAAAATGAGTCAAATGCTTTGAAGGTGCTGGCGTTTTTAATAAAAAACAAAGTTGGGTCGTTCTTCTTTTTTAGCGATAATAAATTGGTGTTTCTTAGTTTTCGAGTTTATCAAGTGACAATATCTTGATTTTAGTGTTAGATTTTTTTTTCAGATGCATTTAATTTTCATTTGGATCATTTAATCTTTGTTTTCATGTCTATACTGTTGTTTGTTTTATGCTGATTTTCGAGAAAACAGTGAGACAGAGTGGTCCTTTTTGGGTAGGACATCTTTATAAATTACTACTCTGTCACGGTATTTAATGAAAAATAAACACATACAAAAAAAATATTGGCTACAAAAAGTTAAAGATTACTTAGTAGTAAAAGGTATAAAGCGATGAGGATATAAATTCAAATAATGAATACATAATAATTCATACTCTAATATGACACAAAATGAGATGAGTGACCGACCATTGTCGCTAAAAAAGAAGAACGACCCAGTTACAGGATTAAAGTTGCAAGGTTTTTACTAGTTTGTTGTTCTGTATTCTAATTATTATAAATAAATCACTCTTTAAATACTAAAGCGAGCTAGATCTAGATTTAGCACTTGGAAACGAGCACTGCTTGCACTAGAAATTTTCAGTAAACAGACAATTATTACACAAAGACAACGAAACTAGCCCAGTAAATACTCTCATCACTGTTTTATGCCAGAAGCCATAACATTAAACAAACCGAATTACTTGAATAGACGTGTAATGCAAATAATTAAGAGATAAGAATAAAAACAAAGGATTGTTAAAATAGTCTGCTTCTGTTGTGTTGGATAGATAAACGCGAACAACATAGTGATTGGAGAAACTGATCGTAATTCTTTCAATTTCTGAAAAGAAAACGATAATAATATAAAGCGGAGCGAAGTGGAAATAATTATAGAGCAGACAATGTTGGAAACGGAGCGTCTGAACTGAAGTCGGCGTCACGTTGTCTGGCTGCGTCTGATCGCGCTCGGTTTTATTGGTACTCCAACCGCAAACTACACTATGACGGTGACGTGTGTACAAGTACCTACACACTCTGAACGAACTGAAAACTAGTACCCACCAAAAGTTTAATAGCCATTGCTTAGCTGCCTACATACCAACGTCACCGCGCCTATTTTCGTCCTCTTAAAGTCGTCCTTTCTCTAGAAATACTAGCGCATGTTCGCTGATTAATGTTGTTTATTTTTCCATAGCGTCAGCGTATTACACACATTTCACGTTTCATTTCATTGCACGAGTCACCGCATAGCCGTAACACCTAATTAAGTCTGCAATGTCTGCAATGGTTAATGATGGCATAATAGTAATTAGAGTATACGGAACGTTAGCCAAACGTACAAGGTACAAGCGATATTTATTAGGTATAAATTATTCATTAGAAGATTTCGTTAATCCGTTTAAATTCGGCTTTCTATTTATTTTTAGGGAGGAAATAATTAGCGTTAGTCGGGGTAGAGACGAAAGACGCCAAGTAATTTATAGTTTAGATCACAGCCAAGCGAGTTCATGTCCTAGTCTTATCTAAAGTGTCTACCAGATTTCAGGATAAGTCGCACTAAAATTGGCACGATATCGCTTTGCGATGTCCAAGAAAAATCTGTGACATAAGCCACATGGAATCAAGTTTTGAAACTGCAAGGAAAATACGAATAACCAAAAAATATCTCAATGTATTTTTTGATTTCATATTAAAATTAGTTTTCTTGGTGCACTTTAGCCACGTTTTCCTTTTTTTTTAAGCAAGCATTCCATTTTCAAACGCAGTGTCTATTAAGTAAACAGGATAACTCAAAGTTTGATCAGAAACGAACATTCGAAAGTAACAAAGCCTCTTGCCGATAAAATTATAAGTTTAGGTTAATGTAACAATAGACATTTCAACTTTTTTTTTAAGTCGCGTTAGATCTTCTAACACGCGGTTGACTGCAGCCTCTTGCGCACGAATCGTGCGCGAGCTCTCTGGCATGACTCCAACCGAAATTTATGGCGACGCGTATTATTTATTTACACCGCCCAGATAGTGGGTAAACTCTATTTCATAAAACACACTCTATTTACTAAACTTTATCCTCTATTCTCAACTTTCTCATTACTGACATTCTCCCTAGACTTTTATTTGTTTAAGTTATTTGGTTGGTCGTTACTTTTCGTTGGATTAAAATCAAGACAGCAGGTGAAGCGAATTAATTAGCAGTCTTGAAAAATTACATCTGTTCATTAGTGGGTAGTTATATGGTTGTGAAATAAATTACTTTTGGTACTCACCAATGCTGTTACTGAATCGGCCAGCGTTTCTCAAATAGGAGAACAACTCTCCTCCGGCAACGTAGTCGAAAAGCATGTAGATGCACGAATCGTCATGCGTCCACCATCGTCTGAAACAATAATACTTCATGTTATCAATTATAGTCTCCTTTGCGTAACTTGTGGAATTAAAAACGATAGAAAATATTTCTAATAATGAAATGCAGTTTTGCTCACCAGTCAGTGTTCCCTAGACTAGAAGCTTACAGTTAGGGAATACTAAGATACAAAAAACAGGCATAATCGCTTAAACTTCTCTTGAACAGCCGTGTAAAAGATAGTTTTATTGTAGGGATAGCTATTTTTAACAACGTCCCGTTCAATACGACGACTACATTTTCACACATAGCATTGTAATATATTATTTACAAACTCGAAATAACAAAAGCATCACACCAGTTTCTCATAACAAACGCGTGATAGTGAAGACTCATAAATAGGTATGTCTACACCTAATCTTAACGCTGCGTGCGTGCGACAAGAAAAGCTATCTTCCGAAGGTGAAAACTACTCATACTGACACAAACAATCTACATGACAATTCTTAGAAAGTTACGCAAACTTTGCGACTCACGGAAAGCTGTTAAAAATCTGCAGGCCGAGTCAACATTGAAAATGCCATAGGGCGAGCAAGCCTTTGCGCGGGACCCTCGCGCAATCAAAGTGAAGTTTCAGCGTGAGCCGAACGCGAGTTAGTCGTTATCGTGCTAGAGCTGTAGGGCCCCGATTCTGTAACTTCAGTTGTGTATCGATGGAATGGAGGCCATTTTATCTGTTCAGATGCTGACATTGAGACCTATTTAATTTTCATATACTTGCCGACAACCACCCCGACCAGCAACGCCACCGCCAACCAGCCAATTAATTAAAATTAAAAGTAAGAAAATGTTTAAGATTGACTTAAAAAGAGCGACCCTCGGAGTTTCTTGCTTATTCTTCTCCTAAGAAAGACTGCACCTTTGCGAATAGGCGCAAAGTCAAAAGTGCTAATGTAATTCATAATATTGACGTGTTCAAGTATCATTTTATATGTTCAATGAAATAAACACTTTTGACTTTTGAACCGAACGTAAAGTTGCAAACTACCTAGCAACTGAAAATTCAGTTGGCGGTGGCGCCACTAGTTAAAGCAGCCGTCATTAGATGTATGGAATTTGGATAGTTCTCAATTTCACCACCTGAACGGATAAAATGGCAACCATTTCATCGACATACAACTGAAGTTACAAAATCGGCGCCCTGATGGGTGACTAATATTTCCTACCTGCTTAGCAAGGAAACTAAAATATAAATGTTTATCTACCTATAACAGTCTAAAGCAGGAATGCCAAGCCTTGAGAACAAAGACTCGTTGTAGTTACAGACAGATAAATTTTTCAATAATGCAGAAAGAACAAGAAAGTAACATTTTATATTATAAAAAACTTATAAGAGAAAAATGTTTGAGAAAAATGAAAGTTTAGGTATTTTTATGAAAGTATTATAGATTACTACTGAATATCAGAAATTGTCAACGTATGTTAAAATTGCGATCTTTTTCTTTCCAAATATACAATGCAGTTACACGTTTTGAATTCAATGGTGTTTTGGTATCGTGCACAGTCAATTATAAACTTGGCGAAGGATTAAGTCAACATGTCCCATAAATTACTGGGTAGCGTAATTTTACGCCAATAGATCACTATCAATATATTGTCTGGGAAAGGTACATGAGTGAGTGACAGTTGCCAACGCTAATCAAATCTGCTGTACTTAGCAATGTATGCAATGCAGCGCATCCGCGCTCGGCGCCAAAATCGTGCAATCTGATCATCACTATGTGAAGTGCGGAAGGTATGGAGAAAGTAGTGCCAAGATATGTTTATACAGAAACCTGATGACGTATGTAAAGCTGGTATAGACAATAGCACACCTACAACCGCTCCTGCGCAAATGAGAAATCACTGAATCGAGAATGACAAGCCTTTACACAACTCCATAATTTAAGTTGTTTACAGTATTTAATACAACAATGTTACATTACTCCAAGAAAATAAAATCAGGCTATATTTCATATCACAATTTCAACAGAATATAATTTTGGCGTCTTGCCTGAGTAAGTAGCGACTATAATTGACGTACGTCGTGTGCGCCTGCACTTTTAATTGCACGTCAACACTCAAACCCTAAAATATACTTAGGTTGTTTTGATCCCACCAATATTAATTAGAGTCTCGAAAGCATATTTCAAACATGGCGTTTTTGATGTGAGCTATAACACTGTAGACGCAAGGTGGTAAACTAAGTGGTCTAAATCTAATTTTGGTGCGCAATGAAGCTATTTTACGGAATTAATTTGAGTTTTTCTTTGGAGATTATAGCCTGGTTAAAAGACCTTTGGGCCAAGTCTTGAGTTATTTTGAAAAGTAGTTTAGAACAATAGAGTAATAATTAGTAAATATTATCAATACTATTTTTTCCTTATTGTAACTGACAATCGACAATAGAATGACAAGAATGTGAGCTAACATCTCAAAGTCTATCAAAGCAGCTACCAACCATAACAATGACGTCCACGCTTACAATTTATTAAAAATAACAGATCAAAGTACTTACGCTAAGACAAGTCTGGTAAACACTTACAAATTAACTATGAAGGGATGATTGATCTCAGCGAGGATGCTCTTCTCGTTCATGACGTGGTCGACTTGTTTCAAGCGGATGACGTCAGCCATGGAGAGTATTTTCATAGCTAAGTATTCATCAGCTGCTTTATCCCGACACAGGCATACTCTCCCAAACGTCCCAGTACCTATAACAAATTAAATAATATTAATCCCATTTCTCGCAATCTTTGGCACTTTGGATGTGAAGAAGGTGATAACTCAGTTAGACGTCTGGAATCGTATTTTGAAAGGACGTTTGGTTCAATATATTTTTACTGGAAAAATCAATCCTTTTCTTATTTTTATGGGACAAGAACCTATAAAGTCAAGATAAGAATACGTTTATAGAGCATTTGTTTGCATAATTCAGATAATCCTAAAACATTTTTAAGAAACAATTTAATCGAAACGCGTTTAATAATGTAATGTAAACAATAAGAAAAATAAATTGCTTACAGGCATAAAGAGCCTCCGAAGCTCTTTTCAAAAATCAGGTATTTATTTTTCTCAATAACGAAAAAAGTCTTATGTACTACAAGCAGAGATTTGACGATGATTTCTGCAGATTGGTAATGACCAAACTCGAGCGATCATAGAAATATCTTTAAGACAGATGATGATGATAAAATTGTTATAAATTACGAGCAATATTTTACTTGATTCCTCATGAAAGGACAAGAGTCTTTTAATTTTTTGACCCCCGACAAAAAAGAGGGGTGTAATGTTTGACATGTGTATCTGTGTCTGTGGCATCGTAGCTCCTAACAAGTACACCGATTTTGATGCGGTTTTTATTGAAAACTAATCGAAATGGTTCTTAATTATATTTGATCAAAAATGATGCAGCCGTTTAAAAATTATAAGCAATCGAATGTCAAGTTGATACCATTTTTTTATTTATTTAAGAGTTATGATAAAATAGACAAGTTAAAAGTCTCGTACGCACAAGTTATACAAACATGTATTTACAAAGGTTGGATATGGATAGTCTGTTTACTTAGACCACGGTTTATTTTATGATGCTTCACTTCGGAGTATCTATAAAAGGCCCGAAGAGCTCTTTGATGGTCCGTTATAACAGTATTAAGATAAAAATAGTACTCTTTTAACGCTAGCCACATAGTCGGTTGAAAACTTGACATTGATGTTATGACTTAGCTTACAACGTTCCGTCCAACAACAGTGGGCGAGATCAGCAGTCGTTTATTAAGTCCAATACCTTGAAACCACTGACTCATAACGGCTCCTCTAAGTCTCATCACGATTTATTTGTATCATGAACAGTCATCCTACACCGCAAAGCTTTAATTTTTAGAAACTAAAATATTTACCAACTTCATAACAAGTAGTGCTTATTTTTTTTAATTATCACCAATTTTTCCTATTGTATTGTCTTTACACTTCATGCTCAAATTAGAGATTGTTTTTAAAGAACAATGAAACCATTTACTTCAAAAATATTTAACTTTATTACATCAAGGAAAATTAATTTGGGAAGAACTTCGTAGGCTGATTTACAAACTCAACTTTCGGTAGCTAGCTAATTTAAGATATCTTATTTAATTTACATTATCAGTAAAATGCTATTCATACTAACACTAATGCACTGTTAATGCAATAATGCTCTATAAAATTGGATCAGCGAAATGAAACGACCTAATTTATTTTCGAGATATGTAGCTGCTAAAGGTCGCTTAACCTAATATCATTTACGCAACACTTGTTAATTCGAGATGCCCGTGACGTCTATACTCTATCTAGTGAGGGTTACCAGTGAAAAGAAAGAAATAAGTGTAAAGACCACTAATGAATAGAAAAACATCAAAAATTCCCTTGATTTTCGCAAAAACTCCTGATGTTTTTGCTGCATGCATTCCTTTTGTATGTAAGAATAATTTTATAGAATTCTCAAAATGTAAACAGACGAGTTTATTATTTTTCTCCGAAAAATGTTCGTATCCCATCAAACATTACAGATTACAGAGCAACTGACCGGCGCAATTTTTTATTAGATATAGTAGATTGGTGGCTCTCTGGCTCTACATCTTCACTTAACGAATTTGCAGGGGAAATGCTATTTTACATTTCAACTATTTAATTTTCAGTAAACAAAGATTTCTGACAATAACGAAATCCTCACGCATTCTTCATACCAAAGTTCAACATATCTTGGGAAATTCTCTGATGTCGGTAGCCCTGCTTGCAAGGTGCTTGTTTCAAAAACTTCCAACAATTTATTTCTGATCTCTTGCGCAAGGCTTCGATGCTGGATGCAAGAGGTGTAAAGATAATCTATTAACTTGTCGTCGGTTGTAAGGACATGTTTATTTTAAAATACTGGAATGCGAGTGAGATAAACCATCTTGATCTATATTGCTCAATATTTCGGTGTGTTTGTGACGAACGATTTTGAAGATGTGAAGTAGTAGGTAAGAATTAGTGATCATCGAAATCAAAACGCCAAAGTCAATTAGCGCGTACATACTCGTTAATACAGGCAGTATTAAGGCTGCTGATTGGTTTTTTTTTTGTCTTTGTTCCAAATTCTTGTAGTATAAAAGATCGGGATTCACCCAAGACACTTATCTAATCTTCTTTACAAAATGTTGACGCTGAAATCAAAAGCAATTCATCATTACTCGGATAAAATAGATACTGTTATGATAAAGTATTATTCACTGGTAATTTTGTTGTTCACCTGGAGATAATAATCTTATCTGGTTAATGTTTTTCAAAAATAAAATAACATGTGTACCTATTTATAGAGTTTACTCTATAATGGGTGAAAGATTAACGACTATCATCACTCTTTACTATATCTCTGTACTCTTTACTACTAAAAGAGAATAATTATTAATAACTGAGTTTAATAAGTTATGCGTGTTATAAACTTATTATGACCACTTCAGGCATTGCGAATACGAAAATATAATATATTTGGTACTTACTCGTATATGGAAGTATACGTTAGTGGAATAAAGGTTGCTACGGGGAAGGAAAAATTATATCGCCCAAACGAATTGATTTGAATATTATATGAGATAACCCCATTTGGACGAAGTCGGAACCAGCGCAATAGTTCCCGACGCTAATGTATTCGGACGCGTAGCCTTCCTGACTTCAATTGTATGCAAAATACAATTGTTACCGTAATGTATTTGTACACAACTTGTTGGAACAGTTTCCTTAATCTAATTCGTCGTGAGAACGCGTTTTATCGGCTTTATTGCTAGAAATATTCGACAATGGCTACTTTGTTTCAGATTTCGTCTTGAAATTTCGAAGTTACGTCTTTGTTTCTTGTTAAGAGTATTTTTTGTCGGGTGGCAAGACAATGGCGTAAAAAGTTTGAATTTGCGCACGTTGAAGGATTACGTGTGTGAGACGAAACGCCGTAAAATATCAGGCTTTTTTGCTTGGAGGTATATATAGCAAAGACGGTTTTGGCTTTTTTGCCTCTTATTGTTCGTTATTTGATGAATTAATAATATCGTTTACATAATAGAGTTGTTTACGTTTAACGTCGATTAGTGAAGGGCGTGTGGATAGCGGCCGGCTATGGCTAGTCGAAGCAGTCGGGGCACTTTCACTGTCTGTAACATAACGCACGGTAACTCTGCGTACGTCTAGTCACACGTCACAGTAATCTTCCTATTATACGTATTATTCACGTACCGTTGTTGTATATTGATTTCGTGCTTCTGCAGAGCGAATTTAGGTAAAAATGAAAGTCCAAAAACAAGTTACGAATGAAGTAATTATTTAACAACGCATGTTCTTTGCTCACCCTTTACATAGAGACTGCAAAACAAAGTGCGGCAAGGGGTTAACTCCACTTTCCTTGCAATAGCTTTATGTTTAAACCTACATGTCCTCAACATAGATATCTAAAAAGGCCAACATTTTTTAGCGGTATTGTTGGTAAAAAGAGCAATATTACCAACATTAGTTTACCGCGTGGAATCGATTACGAATTACACCAACTCTATTCACAAACACATTACCTCAAACTAGAAAAAAAAACACTATTTTTGAAGTTGGTTAAATCCAGAGACGCATCAACGTCTTCGCACTTCAGTCATCAGACCACGTGCCAATTGCAGCTGTTACAGAGAAGACCTTCCCAGCAATAGGATATCATGAGATAAACGAAACTGTTTGATTTATGCAGTGATCCACGTTAAAGAAAACTTTGTTTTGGATTTAAGCTTAATGAAAATTAATCAGTAAACTATGCTATTAGGTAACCGCAGTTAGAAAAACTGCAAACTGCAATCGCATAAAAAACGTCGATAAAAGAACGCATGTCGCCAGATAAGGCTAGGCGCCTAATGTAGAAACATTGTAGAAAGTGTGGAAAAAAACTAAATGATTGAACATGTTTATCTTAAAGCTAGAAGAAAACAATCCACTTTCCATTCGAAATACTAAAATGACTATTAGGTTTTAACTTATCTAAAGGTTTAAAATCGTTAATTTGTTTGTCGAAGGTTTTATGATGATGAATTTATAAGCCATTGGATTATCAGACGGTAAAGCGTCGAAAGTTACAATAACAAGCCAATATTGTTTTGAAATATTGAGAACATTAAGAATTCCTTTGCAATTTAATAAGAAACTTTTAAAAATAAAGTCTTTCGATGTGATCTGCATCATAGAAAACAGATCTTTTTCTTTGAATATCGCCGTGTCTTACTTTTTTCTTGGAACCAAACTGGAAGCTAAACATAAGCGACTCTTTTACTGATTAAAATGCACACCGATGCATCTAAACGAGATCTAAAAATAGACACAAGACATAGTTATGTAAATTAAATTAATTATTGAATTTATTATAATATTTTGGAAAAGTGAAGAAAGTTCGTTAAATCCTGTAAAAACTCATCTGAGTAGCTAGATTATTTTTGGTCTTCAGAAGCTGTTTAAGTAGGTAAGAGCTATTTTAGTGTTAATTTTAGATATCTACTATTTTAAATTATCTTTAACTCCCTAGCTTAAAATCTGGATACTTTCTTTTAATAGACCAGAGATCAGTTTATAGTTTTATCGGTACAAAAAAAAGCTTTGATCATCGAACAAGAGAACTGGAAAATCCAAGCAATAAAATGAGTACAGAAAAATAAGATAATAAAATGTTGTCCTTACCTACGGTGAAAAACATTTTCATTTTAAAAATACCTACTACCGTACCGGTGCGAATGTATGAGTTTATGACTTCTTATTGAAGGTGGATGAATGGCATTCTAATATAAGTCGAAAACCTACTTCAGTCGTTCGACAAGAACTATCAGCTCTTTAAAGGGGTGTAAGGGACAGCTTAACAAAAAATGAAACCTTGAATTCAGACGTCATTCTTAATGATCAGTGTGATCAGTGATCGGAATAGGATGAATATATTTAAGTATACCTAAACTTCAAAGAATCGAGTCAAAAAGTGGAGACTCTTTATGACAACATTTTTTTACGGGACATCTTCCGGGAAATAAGTTAAGTACATAAAAATGTTAAGACTACAGTAAAATAAATTGAATTTAACCTTTGTTTTTGTTCAACACGTAAAACAATGTTGTCAAAGAAAGGAGTCTCCATCTAATATATGCGGATGCCCTTTAGATGTATCTACCTATAAAAAAAAATAACTTCGAGGAATCCATTCATGGACTTAATCAGGATTTTGATCGAGTTGCCACATGGTCTGCAAGGAATGATCTTGTGCTAAACCCCACTAAAACTAAATATTTGATTCTTGGCTCCATCAAGCAAATTGACCACAGAACATATAAAGAGATGTTCTGTGAATTGACAGTGTAGTGACGCGTAATCCAAAATTTACGATGTTAGGTTGTGACATAGAGCGAGTTTAAGAGGCTAGAAATCTGGGAGTTCTGATGGATTGAAAATTTTGTGACCGAGACCGTGCAGAATTGCTTTTACCGCCTCAAGGTCTTATATAGAATTCGAGACTTTATTAGCGTAGATCTACGGGTGGCACTGTGCGAAGCGCTTCTGCTATCTATAAGCTCAGTTATGCTATCACGGTTCGTCCTTGTCTGTTGGAAAAAACCAGTAAACTCATCCAAAGGGTTCAGAATGCTTGTGCCAGGTACTGCTTCAAGATACCACCTGGTATATAGCCACGTCACACCTTACCTAGTAAACTCTAAAGTACTAAAGATGAAGGATAGACTAAGCTTTACGCGGCAGCCATGCTATTTCATGTTATAAATAATAAATCTCCTAATTATTTATATAAAAAGCTGACTTGGCGAGTGCCTCGAAAGCGCGATTGCGAGATCGGAACTGTGCCCCACCTCTTCTCATCCCACGTCACAAAACTACAGCTTTCCGTCATGGATTCAGATATATATAACGCAGCCAAAATTTCGAATGATATCCCCCCTCCTATCGGGAAACTTACAACTATCATAACATTTAAAGTAGAGTATAAGAACCATCTTCTCCAATCCTCAATACCCTAGGCTGCTTATATTTGTATCTGCATGTTTTTTGTGGACACTGTTGTTTTCGATATTTTGTGTTTTATAATGTTCTATATTACTCGTGTTTATTTTATTTTATGGTTTCGTGCCGCTATCTCTTCTCCTCTAGACCTTTTCACCATCGCACACAGTACACGACGACACCTGCACAATGCACATACTACACCACACATTGTTTGTCCATGTTTTTTGTAAATATTTATGTTTTCTTTTATTTTTACTTTGTTTGTTTGTTTTGCAATGTATGCCTTTTGAGTGAATAAATTTTATGTCTATGTCTTTTGACTCTGTTCTTCGAAGTTTAGGTAAATATATTCAGCCTATTCTGATCACTGTTAATGGTTTTCCAGTGGAATTTTCCTCCGGAAAATTTTCAGATTTCATGTTTTTACCACTTTCTGCTTTATTATATAATTTACTCGAATACACTCTATTTTGCAGTAAAAATTAAATAAACAGCGTAAAATACGAAAACCAGCATGTAGATCACATTTTGATAGCGACTCGGCGAAGTACGTTACAACATACTTTGTATGTAAGTACAATACTTTGTACAGAACGGTACAAAGTATACATTGTCAAGCTCGTACCTATGCTCTTGAATGTACCTACATAAGATCTTAGGAGAAACTAATATATGCATATGTTGGGTGATTTTAAATGGTTAGCGAAACTTTAAGAGGTAGTTATAATCATAAAACTGAATAACTTTCCTAATAAAACCGCATGAAATTGTCAAAAGAATACTGTTGACTTTTCTTACTAAGGCAATCAGCTTATCGCTCAAGTTGTATGGAGAAGTGTTTTTTTTTCCATGTTTCGACCCACAGGGGAAAATCGAGTTCAGTTAGTTTTCGCTAACTAATGTAAAATACCTACAGGTAAATAAAATCTTCAATAGTCTTGCTATTGGTAGACGACACTAGATCAAATGTTTTTTTTTTTAAATTGATAACCTGACGTGCTGCTGTCTGTACAACAATAAGTACTGGAAGCAAGACAGACTGCTGGATGTGATTTGGGACTGTACCTTGCACATGCTAGAAGTACCTAGTTTAATTGAATGATTAAATCCAATTGTTTGCAAATGACTTCACTCATTTCATTTAATTACCTTTTAACAGAATGAAATCGAAATTAACACGACCTAAAGTGATGACGAAAACGTCAGAAAATGTTTATGTTTTTAAATCGTCCAGAAAAGATCAAACAAATTCGTAAAGTAAACTTCGACATATATTTTTGTTTTTAACACACTTTATTAGTCACATAAAGTGTTGTAATTACTATCGCACGCGGTGTAATTCCGATTATATGATACGCGTGTTGGTTTGTTTAGCCGCTATAAAATTATAACAAACAAAGATATTAAATAAACATTTC
Source organism: Aproaerema taeniolella (assembly GCA_949987775.1). NCBI lineage: Eukaryota > Metazoa > Arthropoda > Insecta > Lepidoptera > Gelechiidae > Aproaerema > Aproaerema taeniolella. The sequence continues at coordinate 9,149,512 of OX465246.1, forward strand.
AGTGTCTTCCTCACGCCGCGCGCCGCGGCAGTGCTAAAACCAACGTAAATTTTCCTCTAATCTACTCCTCATTTCAGCCGTCTGTATTTAAATGAAATAAGTATAATTAGTAAGTAAAATAAATTACTGACAAGAAAGGCAATAACATTATTAGCAACTGGAAAAAACGAAATACTTTTAGAATTAAAGGGCAATGTTGATTATGGAAAGTGGAGATTTTTTTCGATTTAATGGATTGTTCGTTGTAAGTTATTAAGTAGTCTGATTTTGGTGTATACCAACACATTTTAGTGCTCCAAAATCGTTATCCTCACGGATGAGGCTCAATATTATACTTACAACCTTAAACAGTTTCTTAGCTTGATATTTACTTCGCACTTCTCCTTTTATTCATTAAAATATTCTGACATTGGCAAAATCACGAAAATCGTAGACCCCATTTTATCAAAAATTTAATTGAAGTAGTCTAAATTCACATCGTTTACTTAAACTAAGAAAGCAACTAAGATGTTATATTTGAGATCTTTAGTGTCAATAAAGTTTGTTTTGAAGATCCTTGGTCCATATCTTCCAAACAGCCGTTATATGAAGAACAACAATCGAGAATTACCGACATTGTTTGCCAAATTACTATCTTTAACGCAAAGAAAAGAGTGTTAATGTGAGTGTTTCAACAATTTTACGTTAGGTCTCGAAAGTAACTTTTAAGCTAGGTATTTTAAATAAGCCAAGAGGCTTATTGTTTAACGCATTTAAACAAATTACCTACTCTCCAAATAAAGAGTTAGAAGAATTTGTTTGAAACATACTGATTTAAACTTCATAAGTAACATATAATATCATTGTAAACTTCAACCTAATTCTTTGTTGTCAAGTTGTCCCATTCCGTAAGGTCTACACTGCAAGTAAGCGAAAATCAAAGGAGATATTTTATAAATAGAGTTATGTCATTATACAATGTTATAGTTTTGATATTTATGTTACGATGGGAAAATAAGGGAATGAAATCATCATCTTAGGTCATTCAAAACCCAACTAAATATACCTATCACTAATTTAAACCTGCTTAGATGTGTTTCACAACGGTGTTTTATGTTCATTTTTATCGTGAAAATTCAATTTCCGCCGAATTTGTAATCAAGAATTACGACTTGCGAAGTATGATTGCAATGACCTTTTTAAAATTTAAACACTACTTTTAATGGTAGGAATTCACAGTTTATGCGTGACCGTCTGGTCAAACCTGGCACAAAACAAAGGAGAATAGCGCACTTTGATGTGAGAGGCCAAGATCCATGCCGGGTCGCTGAACCAGCGAAATAACTAAGTATATCATTCTATTTTAATGACTCAGCCCGCCCAAGTCCCTCAAAATCTTCAAATGCCTTCATGATGTTACAAAAAAACAATTAAGTAATAAAATTAAATTGTTTGACAAAATGTGAAAAGGATATCTATGTAGGAACTTGCTTAATTAATAGCTAAGCTTATAGAGTGTCACTCGTCGTTATTCCCGTATCCTAAAAAGATCCACAAGATCCCCAAGAATGCATTTCATTTGTTACATTGAAAATCGACAGTCAATCTCACTGTCGTGTCAATCTTTTTAAAGATTTATAAAATGTAGAGCCATGCTTGTAAGTTAAATGGCCAACTCATCTATCATGTGAAGTGTTTTAACACTGCTTTCGCTTTATGGCATCGACTATAAAAATAAGTAATCTAGATTTTGAGAATACCAAACCTTTCTTCAGGAATAACCTACTTACGTTACTTTTTTCTACAATATAATTAAATCAAAAAACTTTTTTTTGTGACGAAAGGAGTACTGGGAAATCGAATGACGCAAATGAAGACTACTCGAGTGAAACCCTCGTTGCTGCCAACAGTACCTCTTCATTTCTTTTTATTTTCGGGCAATACCGTGGCAAAGTACCTACACTCAAATTAAAAGCTAGATACCTCAATGACGTTTAGTATGGATGAGTTCAGCTCTATAATCGCATCAGATTCAAAGTTAGTTACATTGGAACGTATCATTGAAGTATGTTGTAAAAACCTCTTTGATTGAGTTTCGTGGTTTTTCTCGAATAAACTGTACACAGATCGATATGCACACAGAAACTCAACTCGGCTATGATCTTCTAATGCTCTACTTTTATTTTCTAAGAATTAAATTAAATTACGACTAAATGAAAAGTTGTTTATTGTACACATAAAATATTTTACAAATCACGACTAAATTGGGGTCACTCCTCTGGTTTATTTTTCATAATTTAAATGTGACCCGGCCAATTAACTAATCTTGACGTGATAAGAGAGTAAAATACATAATTGTAAGTCTTTGTAACCCAGACAAATCATAATATTGTCACATGCTCCACAAAGTCACGAAAAAGTCACATGGGGAGCGGGGCATAAAAGTCACATCTCAAAGTATGGCAAACCACATGAATGGATTCAAAGAGGACATTAGACGATTATTTGCCCCAGATGAACGTAATCAACGATAAAATTATTTGTTTTGTTTTGTAATTACAGCAACGTGGACATAATTTACATTTCATTTTATTTTACGCTTTCTTGAACGGACGGTAATAATACAGATATATCTCTATCAACTACAATCTACGTAAGAATCTCTACATCGCCGTTTCCTCTTTTCCTCATTTCCAATAGCAAATAAATCATTTGGAAACAAAACACGGTGTTTGTTCCAGGTGTGACGTCAGCACTCAGCACGCAGCTGTCCTTGCCGTCTGCGCGGGCGCATACTGACACTTACACCATTATTTTTAATCTGAAAAGCTTTTAGCGACATTAATCTTCGCATTCGGATCACATAAAGCATTCATCGCCGACGACATCCTGTGAATCGACTATACTATAGAAACCTTCGAGCCAAGGCGAAGATCATTGCGACAAAAACCAAGTTCAAGATTAATGCAAGGTAATTTATTTAGACTGCTTTATCTAGCATTGATAAATTAGGAATGGTTTGTTTCTGGGTGGCTTGGAAAATGTATAGGTTATAAGAGTAATATAGGTCAAATTGAACTTTTGCGGTGATATTAACAATTTAGAAAGAAGTAGAAATGGTGATGGAAGATGATAAACGTGGTACATATGGTGGGAAAATAACTAAAACCTGTTGGGCGCCCGCCCTTATATGTGAAATGCCAAATACGTACTTTGTACTAGGAGCTTTAAACAAATGTATGACGTACCTACCGACGGAGGACCGCGCGTGATACGTATCAATTAGTGATCTTTGCCTATCCCAATAGAACCCAATGAGTGAATGTGTCTATGTAAGTTGAATATGTTTGGAATCAAACATAGCTAACGAAAAGTAAATATGTAATTCGAGGAAGGTCTTGTGCAAACTGATTACCAACTCGTTATATTGCGCGGGTATTGGATGTAACCACACCTTCACTTGTCAGCTGTCAGCTGCCACTCGTATCGCTGGTACCACGGCATCATTATTCATGAACACGACGCGAAATTCGACAAATATAGACACTAAAGACACAAATGGCTACATCTTGAAACGTTTATAATGTTACATTGACGTGAAAACACCGTAACCGAACACCGTGTGTCAAGGATAGAAAGAGCTGTGATCTTTGGATCAACTCCAATGACCGTCAGCTTCTGAAGGTTGAATTATGAATGAACCCCGAACTAATTTACATCGTAAAAATTGTAAATTATCAATTTTCGTCAAATCAACATAACGCGGCGCTTTTACGCAGTTCTTCAAAGAAAACTTGGTGTAGGTACAAAAGCCGGGATCTTCAAAGCGTGTGAGCGTAAAAAAAATTAAAACAGCCAAAAATAAATTAACTAATCAGTGTTACGGAACGTTTCTTCACGCTTGATCTGTTTAAGCATAGCCAAACATAATTGCTTGTAAAGGGGCTAAGAATAACGCAAAAGGCTTCCAAGGCTACCTTCGCCTTGCCACCGTTCACTCCAGTGGCAAATAAAACAAAGAATTTCAACCTAACTCGATTGACCAACCACCAATTACAAGTTCAAACAGGAAACGTTTAGGTATATAATATACTTGTTAAGGCGACTACAGCACCCGTTAAAGGCAGCATACATAGGAATAGTGTCATCTCCGTCTCTCAACAGGCCTGGGCCGGCAGTGTGAACAGTGTCGATACACGAAGTTTACGGACTATGAAAGCGAAGTTTACGGACGTAAAAACATGTTCGAAAGTTAGAAAAATGAGATTTATGGAAAGTTAACAGCCTAAATCGAAAAATGCGTAAACTACTTATCGAGAGTGTTCAATCACGAACATTTTGATAGCAAATTCAAGTTCCTGTGTGCATTTTACTATCGTTTTTACAGCTTTAAAGATACACAATATTGATATTTAGAGGTGACTTTGTGAGCTTTTTCTATCAAACCAAAAGTGCTGAATCATGTTTTCAGCAAACTACTTATCTAGTTTATGTTCTGAATATTACCGTAGTATTTTTTTTCTTCGATTTAATGCAGTGCGTCATGCTTATCTACGCATCATAAAATCGTAATTTAGGTGCTGTAGTCGCCTAAAAGAGGGATTGTAAATAGCTTGTACCTCTACGTAATTTTCAGTTTTAGTTTATACTTTAATTTTGGATTCGGGAAATTATCATCTTATTTTTTTCCAAAGATTGGGCGCTAACCAAATCTTATGACAATATCAAACCTTATAGTTTTGTCCTACGAGTACTATTCCGAAAAGCAGTCACTCTATGCCGTTATTTCAATAAAACCTATACTTTTTCAATTACAAAATCCTTTTAAAACAAAGTTGTGTTTATACTAACACACATATATTATATTATTTAATACAGTGTGACATAATAAGCACAAGAGCAAGTTTACTCGAGTACTTTGCCTGCAGGCTGGCTTACTCAACGCTAAACCAGTCTCGACAAATACAATTGCACGTAAGTACAGCCAACTATTAGATAAGATATCATCTATCATTCGTGCATAGTAAAAGCTATTATACAAAGCGGCAGGTGGTATTATCGCTCAACACGTGTTATATCGATGTAGTAACATATCATCGAGACGGATTTTCATTAATTTTGGTAAGTAATCAAAAACAAATCTAATTATGTTAGAATGGTTAAAAGCCGGCTTTTAATAATATAATGATATATAGGTAAGTATTGCACTATTGCATAAGATTTCCACTACTATTTCTAAAATTTTTAAGCGTAGTGTGTAACGTAACGGGTTCTTAATTAGATACTACAAAATTCAATTCCGTTCCTTGCAACTGCGCAAAAGTATTGGTTAAGTATTTGTTAAAACCATTATTCGAGATAGGAACCCTGTTAAAATGATATAATTTAAATTCAAACAAGTTAACTGTAATTTTTTAAATTTTAAATGCTTACCTATTGTTAACTTTAGGGTCAGAGATTCAGCTCGTTACTTCACTATCAAAAACGTTTTCCGGTGCTTTGCAGCATAATTTAAGTACTTTACTGGCATATACATTTTAAAAGTGGTGTTAGGAACGATGGAACAAGTTTTTCAACGATCGGATCAAAAATTAAGAAAAAGAGTTTAAATAATTCATCTTCGTCCCTACAAAGAGTAAACTACGCTTCTTAGTCATAGAGGGTTCTGAACATGAAGTCAATTCCTCGACTATAGATACGCCAACAGACTGATCAAGTCAATAAGTACATAATTAAGACGCTACAAAAATATCGCCTCTAACGAAAACAAGAAAACAGATTTTCTCTTCGAACAAGCTTTAAAGCAATTCCCAGTAATGCAAATTGAATTTTTTCCCTACGCCTCGTGTGAGTCACCCTAACACTACAATGTTTATGCAAAGTCTACCGATAATCACTTGTTTGTATGCCTGTGTAGCTATATTTTTTACCCGGAAATGGGTTTGGTTCGTGACAAGGTGAAAGTTCGTGATTTTCAGCCACGTCAAGTTGTGAAGTCGCGTGCTTCTTGCAGAAATGGAAAATAGAACAAAAAGTTCATCAAAAATATGCAAATATTGGATTTTGAGTGAATAGAGCCTCAAACAGAGTGACACGATATGACGGCGACACGCGAATATACATACATGTATTTACATTTAAACCCTCAACTGAAACTAAGATTACATTTCAAACTTTTTACGCTTTCACACGTTTTCCTTGTGTGTTGTTTTTTACAGACAACTACATCCATTTTTATAGGTACCTCATTTGATTAAAAACTTATTTGATGTAATTAATAGTTCGTTTTATTATAACTATGAAAAAACGTTAGTTTCAGGGGGTGTCACTGTATATACAGGTTCACTGAATAAGTAATTTCTGCAATATTTTCAACAACAAAATGACATGGTTGGTTATGGCTATGCTAGCTATAAACTTCGAAAAACTTTTACTATCATAACATTGACTCTGCATTCTTGGAGGGGTAGTTACCCACTTCACTTAGTGTGTGCACAAGGGGTAGTTTATGGAATATTTAAGTTCAGTAGCAGGAATTTGCTGAACAATTAATAACCTACCTATATTAGGTATGTTGTTTGGGATGCAAATATTACTATTTTTTTCCGAAAGTTACACAACGACTAAAAAAACCAGTTTGATAGAAATGGCAACTTACAAAATAAAAAATCGTTAAAAGAAAGACTGCGGTGACGTAAGAGATTTAGAATATTCACAGACGGGTTAGATTAAAGAAAGATTGAGGCAGAAGCACATCCGATTCCGGTGGCGTTTAGGTAAAGAAACCACTCAGGCGACTTCCGAGTGCACGAGAGATGAATGGCAAAAACACGCGTCTTGGGAGTTGGGATGCACAATGAATAAAACAATTTCCACGGGACTGTTTTAAATATAGTAAGCCTAATACGAAATCACTAGTCTCCGCAACATATTTAATTGTACATTCAGGAGGAATATATTATCTTAAAGTTCTTTTTTTAAAACATTGGCAATTCATCAAATTATTTATTTCAAAGCAAAATCTTGATTTCAAAAAACATCCATTTTATTAACATAACTTGAGATAGAAGTAGCTTAAAGACAACTTTCCTCAACTGTGCCAAGTGCTATTTAAGGATCATTATAAAAATTACGCTAAGTACGATTAAAGGCCATCGAAAAATCAGAAGCGGTTCGACGTTGAATATAAAGTACCTTCATTTTCCGAGTAAACTCATTAAAAATTCATTGCTCACTCGTCCCAGGGTAAATTTGCATATGGGAAACAAATTCTTGGATTTCACGCATGTAAAAGGCGATATGTCAATCGACCACAAGCGTACTTGGAACTGTTGATACTCTCCCAGAAACCCGTAAAATATTTTATTAAATAGTATATTCACTTTGGACCCGGAAGTTGTACCTACCCACTTTAAATTTTTAAATGTTATGGAAAAGCCTAACAGTGTGAGTCAGACCAGGACGTCTTTTCATTACGTCAAAAATCGAGGGCTGAAGAGTGACATAGGCTACTTTTCCACGCGGACGAAATTTGCTTCAGTCATGCCTCCTACTTTAAAACCGGGAGACGAGCATTGACGCAATACAGGGGGTTAAAAAACTGACGTTGTTATTCCATGCTGAAGCTATCGGCACGTGTTGGCAACGTGGCTAGGCTAATCTTTCATAACAATGTTAAATTTACCGACTTCATCAGCCCATCACCACATACCCTCGGCCTCGTGTTTCGGAGATAATCCCTATTGACAATGTTGTGCTTTGCGGAAACTATGACGCACATCGACGATATTTAATGTTAACCTCTTCATTAGTTTATATTGTTTGCTTCTATTTTGCATTATAGTAGATAAATGTGCAGGCAAATGGGTTGTGACAGAAGCGGTTTTAGAACGAAAAGTGTCTCACCCTGCTTTAAAGCGAAAAGAAGCTCTACCTATTTTTAATTGCCTCTCTTACATCTTTTCTCCTGTATTAATTTAGTATCTTATCATATAAGTAAGCAGTATCTAAGGATTTTACATACACAAGTAGTAGTAATACACCAACAACCCATACTATTAAATATCCTGTTCCGATAGGCGTAAAAATATTCGTCCCGACACACAGAAAAATTAACAGTACGGTCTTTAACCCTGGACCTAACGACCCAAACTTGTCGATAAAATACGAATAACCGCTCTCACCTTCATAATCACGTTTAACCTAATAAACCTCAGAAATTATGTCATATGTGGCATCAAGGGGTTCTAGAACCGCATTGCTCTGCCTACCGTAATAGGGATGATAGACGTGAGTGTATGTTATATACTATATGATACTACCCAGATCGTACAGTTTTTTTTCTCAACTAATGTATTAACAGATTGTACAGATCCGTCCGTTTCGTCTCAAAATCGTTTCCACATGAATCAATCGCGTCTGTCGCGTATTTGATTATTAAAATGTCTGTTTAAAGTGCACGCAAAAACGCAGAAATTCGTTTATTTTTCGTTTTATTCGTTTTATTGTTGCTACGATAAACGAAATCATCAATGGATATCTCCGAATACCAACTCAGATAATAAAATCAACCGCTGCCATTCACGGTTTCAATTATCTGACTAATTTATTCTGTACTCATGAGTATTAAACCGCTTTTACGAGATAAGTAACGACTCTTTTATTAATTTTAATGACACAGACTGCATATGACGCTGAAACTTGTCAAAAAGTGTTAAAAGCGCTTCCCAGAAGCGTGCGTGGGAGCTACTGTCAGAATGGGGTCACTTCGTGCCTTCGCCGGAACACTGAAATTCGGTTCATTTACGTTATGTATCAGCTATTTTAGTTTACTTTCGCAAAATAGATTATTAGGGCAGCGTGAAAAGTAACTATAAACTGAGATCTTACTTATTTTCTCAGTAACCAAAAGTATGGAAAAGAGTAGTGCTAATATGTACTATTAACATATGAGTACCTGCTAGCTTGGGCCGACGGCCAATTTTCAGCTACTAGGTTCTGAAGGTACTTCCAAAAATTACTCACTTGTCTTAAATTCTGGGTGCTAATGTTTAATAGAATATAATTAATTAAATATAAAAATTAAAGATCAACACCGCCAGACACTCCGTCGACTGAAAATTTCTGCCGAAGCTTTACAGCTCGCAAGTAATATGCGATTGTATGTACCTACAATCTTAGCCATAATTTTTTTATGATGTTCAGTTGTTCAGGGAACTACAAAATACTTTTTATAGCACCCAAAATTCAAGACAAATGACTAATTTTTGGAAGTACCTTCTTAACCTGGTAGCTGAAACTTGACCACTGGCCCAGGCTAACAGGTATTCATATGTTAATGGTGCATACTCTGTCCCACACTTTTGGTTAATGAGAAAATATATGGTCTGGCGGCCCTGGGATCTTGGACTAGGTAAGTAGTTTTTTCATTTAGTAATGATTATTACGAATAAGTTGAATAGATTATGCTAGACTTTGCGCATGAACTTTAACCTGAAAAAATAATTCTGATTAATAACACCAACGCTTACAATTTTTCCCGCTACGATGGTGCATATTGAAAGGCCCCAAACAATAGTAAAACGACACAGTAACTGCAAAGAATTTGTGTTTTAACTACTTAAAGTTGCGAAACAGGGTGTTGCTAAATACCATTGAAGGCCCGGTCGGAAACTCGGTAATACAAAACATTGTCAGACTCAGGAATAGCTTGTTGTGAAATCTGTCCACAAGTCCACAATCAAGTCAAGTTTCCGCCAGCGAACACCCGACCCGTCTCGCCTTAAATTGCGTTTACGCATCTCTGCTTTCGAGTGCGTTGAGTCAAAACATTTCACTTTTTGTCTGTTTATTAATTATAGAGTCCCTCCCAGACGGACACGCCAAAATTTACAACTTTTATGGATTGTTATTACGTAATAAAACCTGTTTTATAATTAAAAACCGGTTATTTCTCCTTGGTGCATTGCACATGAAAAATTTAATAATTTACCATTGATTTAGAGCACATTGTCTACTCCTAAGTTTTCAAATAGAATAACTAAATCAGCGTTTTACAAAATAAAATAAAGTACTTTGTAGTCTGTAACGCATTTTCAAACATTAACAATGACAAGTATTGCACATTCAATCTAGGTAAATATACAGGGCGTCCCACGGCTACGTCACTTGGAGGGAAAGTACCTTAATTATTGTAGATGGGACACTTTACTGAAAAAAGACTTTATTTTAATAAAAAGGCCCTGTATATGAAATTGCAGGTCCTGATTCACTGACTCATCAACGCCTAGCCTAAACCCTTGGACCTAGAAAGCTTAAATTTGGCGCGAAGGTTTTATATTTTATAGCGAGGCAAGGAATAAGGAAGGGTTTTACGAAACTCCTACAGGAACGACGTGCCGGGTAAAGATGTGCGTAAAACATATGAATAATATTAGGTAACATTACATTTTGATAGAAAAACCAACGCGGTGGCGATATTGTTATGGTGTTTTTACACAGGCGATCGATAAACCGCATGCACACACAATGTCATGGCTGTATTGCACCGTGTCAGAGAAAGTGGTACCGAATCTTGAAAGTCGTGTTGAAGCGTGCGCTCGCGCGCAGAACGTTACGTAAGGTCGCCGCGTCGTCGGGTGCACCGTGTGTTTTACTCGTAACATATGCACAGGTGTAATTATGCCTGTAAAACAGACTAATGAAGTTTATTTATAGGCACAGTAACACCTGCTCCCTCTTAAACAAATGAGACCGATCTCATGTAAACATTGCATCACGATTAAAGTTACAAACGTATTATTCGCTCCTGACCTACTATTGAGCGCTTATGCACATTTTCCCAAGGCTTCTTTACACTTTACACTCTCCGTTTATTATCTTTAGTAATTATTGTTAATGTTCAATGTAATGTTGGAATGGAAAAACTACAAAAGTGACCCTGTAAGCCCGCATCCATAATGCAGAAAATATGAGTATAAATGTAAGTGAAAATACTGTATTGTAACGCCCAAGGAGCATTTGTGCATGCCACTACAATAGGGGTCTGTCTGTTTATAAAACACATGCCTTAAGTTTTATCATACGTCTATCATACGAGATACTATGAAATAATACCGTGATACGTTTTATATAACGTCTAATTATAATCTTTATAAATACAATTGAAACAATAGAATTCAAAAAAGTCGTCGCAGCTGACATACGAGATATTATCAATGTAGTATCATGATTTTTTTACATGTTTTACATAATTACGTAAGAGTGTATTCACAAAAGCTTGTCAACTCGTAAAAAGCGCGGTATAAATTAAATTAAATAAAACATGAAATATAAACATGAATAAATTACATTACTTTTAAAACACATTACTTTTAAAACATAATTTCAAATAGCTGATTGTGGCGGTATGAATTATTATTATTGTTATTATTTTTATTTTATTTTTTTAATGTCAAAATTTTATCATTTATCATTTGGTTTTGTTTTAGTTTTTAGTTTTTTTAGTTAGATATAATTTAATAAAAGCAAGTATTTATTTTATGTATGGAAGAGCGGTACCACCTAACACAGGCTTATTAGCTTAAAAGGAGGTACCAACTAGTGTGTACTTTTAGCAATTAAGTATATTGAAAATAAAATTATTATTATTATTATAAATTTCAAAGTTTATGTTATTATTAGGAGAATCGACTAGTACCCAGACCTGGTTATGTCTTGTGTTGTGCATAGAGATATGTAGAGCAGTGTCTATTGTGGCAGTGTCAGCAGGAGGTCTCACAACATTCGTCAACGAGGTGAGGTGTTCCATCTGGCCTGCCGTCGCGTCGCCTGTCACTCCATTGTTCCTCCTCAGCTTTCCATTCTTCAATTTCTGGGTAACTAGCTCTATTGTACTTTCGCATGATGCGTGAACTATGAGAACCGAGCTTCTCAAATTTCGTGCACACAACTATAGCAAATTTTATATCTGATCTCATCTAGAGATTTAAATTGTTTAAGCTCACACGGTAATATAAACATTTTGATTTTAGAGTTATCTTTAACGCTATTTGAAAATGTCATCTACCTTGGTGCTTTACATTTATTTTGACCATTTTGCTGAAGGGAGAGTCGTATTTGTGCAAAATAGGTTGCCTCACGCTTGGCACCGGTTATAAAAGATAGCATTCGAGACACGCGATAACGATAAATTTATATTATAATCATCACAAAGTAATTACCTTCCAATATTTACAAAGTGCGCCGCTCGGCATACTGACCTACATATCTGTTGGTAATCGCGCGTGACAGTACAAAATGATCGCGTGCGTAAACAATAACATTTTCCTGTGCCATTCATTAATACGATTGCGATTCTGCGAGAAACAGAGCCGATAATTTGCATCGATGAAAATTTCATTCCATCGGTTGCGTTATTTTGCAGGGAGAGGCGAATTGTAGTCGTTACCGGTATAAGTAGAGCACCGAGAAGATGAAACCAACTAAGTACATAGACGAAGGCATGCGTACTGTCGCGACGCTTTGTGCTCTGTTTCTCACAATTGCTTCACTAAATTAACCAGAACACTTCATTTTATTTTCATCCTACTGTCTTACTCTAGCTAGTCCTAGCTGCTGTTAGTAGCAAGCACTTCGTATCATGAAACAAAGACCTCTTACAACAAACCCACTTTTGTACAAACTATAAATAAAGTAGGTACCTATAATTCCTGATGTGAATATTGTGGATAATGCAAATTTCTACACTTTCAAATGTATTTTGATAAATATATAGTACTGCTATTTGCCGAGGCACTATTTATGCCTGTTTACAAAATCTTATTACTTCCATGTATTTACATTTACAATGTCATAAACTTCGCGACTAGCTTCGTTTTTAGAACCATCCTGCTTTCCAACTTTCTACTACAAATATCCTTCAGTCAGAGAAATGAGTAGACGTTCTTTTTAAATATTCATGTAAGTAAATTAAATTACGTTCCTTATTCTGAATTTTTGATTGTTTATATAAAACTTGCAAAAGTATGCTTAGAACATTTAATTTTAACTCTTACCTAGAAGGTGGAAGGTCACTTATAAAACGGACTTCGCTACGAAAAGTCTCACTCAAACTTGCTAGGACCAAACAGAATTCAGAATTCAGTAATGGAACACCGTCCGTGAATATTTTAGCTATGAATATTTTGATATTTTATATGCAAAGAAACAGTAAGTGAAAGAGCAAATGTCACCTGGTGCCCCGTAGCCCGATCTCACTGGGTCAGCGATGGCTCGATCGCCCTTGGCCCATTTCTCGCTGCAAAATTAGGTCAGAGCGCTACTATTGAAGTATGCATCGAAGTATGCCCATAACGAGATTCCATATCAGTGTTCTACAAAGCTGATCCATTTCAAGTATGCACCCGCCCAATATGTCGGCAAATTCGCGATAAAATCGAAAACAAAAGAGCGTCTGAACAGTGATACGTGTTTCTATCACAAGCAAAACATTGCGTACCTAATTGATGAAAACATACGAAACTTCTCGACGCAAAGGAAACATGTCGTGTCGTTTGTTAGTAAACTGGCCTTGAAAAGTCCTTTCCATTGTTGGTCCTTGTGTTTTTGTACACCTGAGACTAGGTGGCTCATGTAACGCTTTATAATGCTGAAAAGCAATTTTTGAATTTTCAGGAGACGTTGTTTGGATCAGTCCAGTTATGTAGAAATTGTAGATAACATGGACGGTAATCTATTGTACTCTATAGTAAAAGGATTTTTGAGAGATAACTTATCCGCACACTTCTCAACTCAATCATGACGCAATATATCAACGTCTCGTCAGGGTTTTGAGTTACGTCTTTGTTACGCGAAGAGCTTTCGATGACAATTCGAGGTGGCCAATGAAGTGTCCGTAAAGTTTACTTTCTCATATATTGCGACCATAAACTTGATGGGCATTTCACCGTGATAAAACTTTAGAGAATTATAGCCTCGCTGAAAGGCGACCGAGTCAAGCGACCCGTTCAATTAGCATAATAATGTTTTAGAGTTATAGTAAGTATAAAGAAGATTACGGCAATTCACTTAGCGGGCAAGCCGGGTAAGGAACAAGAATGACAAAAGGTAAATTGGATTTGTGTATAAAATAAATTTTTAAATACGTATAATAATAACTAGTCGCCTGTGGTAGTGGTCTACATTCAATATTATTCCTAGTATTTTTAAAACGCTTACCCGCATAGTTCTTGTTTGTAAACTTTAACTTTCTGCACTTCTTCGTATAAACACTAATGCCAAATCACGCATTCTCCAGCGTGCGCAAAATTTCTCTTCACGTATTTACACACTCGTAATTTCTGTGCGTTCGTTAGTCATAGGTACATAATAATTAATAGGAAGAGGCGCATTACGCTGTTTACAGAAAATAAATAATAGATAATAAAAATAAATAAATACTGCGTTAAAACAGGAAAATAAATGGGAACAATAACAGATAATAAAAATAAGTAAGGAAACACGGTACCTCTACAGGTACCGCTGTTAATAAAGAAATTATAAGTATGTATATCTCCAAATATTGTTCGTCCTGTCTACTCTAGAAAATCTAAAGACTCTACAAAGTGTGAAGCATACCTATCTAATGGAAAGAAAAAGACCTCATTTTAGGATGTTTGGTCAACTGTTACATATTCTGTGGTTTAGTTATTGTAATCCTACGGTCCCGGGATCGATTCCCAGACGGATCGAACATTTGTATTGCTGGCTCCGCGAAAAAAGCTAATAATGTTGTCTTTATTTTAGTTTATCTCAAAAAAATCTCACGTATAAGGATCCCGCAATGCCAGGAAAATCTTTGTGTGAGACGCAGGCGAATACTATAGTTTATTTATAAAAAAATAATCTTCTGGGTTTTTTATTTTACAAAAAATATTTCACATATTTATTTCGCACTCATATTTATATTTTACTCCGTAACAGTAATGCCTATCGCTATAGAGCCAACTAAAAAGTTGTTTTATAACGAATATAAATATGCCAAAACTACCAAATATAAGTCATTGATGTACGAGCAAACCATGGAAAAATTTCATACAAAGAAACCGTACTAAAATCTTTTATAATGTCAGCATTCCGTAACGACGAAAGATTTTTGTACTAACGTAGAGCTGTATCATGTGGGCAGAGATGACAAAATTATATTTTTATATGTTTTAAAACACTTTTCTATATCGGTGGCATGTTAACAGATGATTCAACATGGGAGACTGGATTTAAACTACCTATGATTTGATTTGTTGAGATTGTCACCAACTGTTGCTTCTAGGAAAAACTTGTCAGATTTTTTCGCTTCTGCCCATTATTATTATTACCGACTTCAAAAAAGGAGGAGGTTCTATGTTCGACTGTATGTATTTTTTTTATGTATGTTCACCGATTTCTCCGCCAATTATGGACCGATTTACAAAATTCTTTTGGTCGAAAGAGTATACTCCAGAGGTGGTCCTTAATAAATTTTATCGAAAATGATTCAGCGCTTTTAAAAAAATCAACAAAAACAAAAAAATACTACAAATCAGAACATCATCTAAATAAATGAGTGACATTTTCGTTTGTGGTTATCTGCTAATAGGCATTGTAGTCTGCAAAAAATACTAGTTATCTACTTTGTGCGAACTGTTTTTGGAATTGAAGTCGGTGACTCGTACTTTTTTATAACGTGGAAAATTTTTACATAAAATCATTGAACTCAATGCAATTTTATTTATTTTTGAAAAAATTGGTAAGAGGTTTCAGTATCGTCAGGCAAGTCTTATCTCACCTACGCAGGGCTTTAGGTAAATTTCTTTCAACCTCTCGGGTGGTTAATCTGTCCATGAAACTGAACAGCTTTCCCCCAGTAATATAGGTCAAAATACGAAAAAAAAATTGAGTTCCCATACAAACTTTATCATTTGTATGGGAGATCCAAATTTTTTTTTCGTATTTTGACCGTATGTTTTCGTATGTTCCTTGGGGAAAGTTGTTCAGTTTCATGGACTGATTTAGCACCCGAGAGGTTGAAAGAGATTTACCTAAAGCCTTGTTTGTGTATATTTCCATTTTTTCTAATGGTTTCAATACATAAAAATTGCAGTACTTTATGTTACTAACTAGCTTTCCGATGGGACTTCATTCCCGTGGGAATTCGAGAAAATTATGTAGCCAATATGTTAAGCCAGGGTTTCAGCTACCTCCATACCAAATTTTATTGAAAAACTCTGTGAGGAAAACTGAAACGTGAAACAATGAACACTATTGAACACCTAAAGATCTGACAATCAATCAACTGCTGCATTAGTTGATGCAATAAATTATTATTTTATGAATCTATATGAAGCCTGTGAGTGGATAGGTACTTATTATAATATAATTCGTAATGAATGTTTATCACACCCATTACATATCAAACTTAAACTAAAACATTCAACTCACCAATAGTTTTAAGAATCTGCAAATCGTCTAGTTCATATTCCTTCTCTTCTTCAGTGTATTCAGACTCGGAGGTGGTAGACTCCTGTTCCTCAGTGGAAGAGGCCACAGACAAGGACCTGACATCAGAACTCAGTTCCGAGCTGCAGTCCCGTACCAATTTTGCACTAGCCATCATCATTGTAATGTCACAAAATTTGTTAAAACAAAACTTTAAAGTCCATATTTTTTCAGTCCGTTAATTTTTTTACTTAGTTAATTTTTATTGTTCCAATATTACTCAGGTTTTTATTATCAACACGAATGATGAATATTACGATTAATATTTACGAGTGCTACAAGCGAGCGGTGTGAGAAACCGACGAACGCGTTCTCTCACGGCCACAGTCTGTATCTCACTAAACCAAACGCGAGCCATCGAAATTACTACGGCAATAACTCACTGCGTTCTCGTTTTAAAATCTCCCATATCACAATCTTCCTTAGCTTCGTTGCAATAATATTTTAAACTAAACTTGTGATCTTTTGGTCTAGTAAAAAAATTAAATGTATATCCCGTTGCCGATACAGAAAAAAAAGAAGGATAGCTGGGATGGTTACTGGTTACTGAGAATAAATTCGAATTTTGCTGTTAATAAATATTACCTACTGAATATTGTAAATAATAATTTTAAATAATTTGCAAATACAATTTTAGGGAAAATAAAATATATAGTTTTAAACAAATTTAAAAAAAAACTTAAAATTGATTTTGCTTTAAAAATGTATTCTGATAACAAGCTTATTATCATTATCACAATCAACAAGATAATTATATTACAAAGTTATAATAAAATAAATAATTAATATCACTGAGAACTCCGATATATGCGTTTCATAACTCTAAATAAATAACGATTACAACTAATATAATACAATTTTGTACAAAAAATTAGCTGTTTAAGCAGTAACTTTTTCTTTAAGTATTTTTCATGGCAAAGTAAAAGTTATTACTTATTACTTCGTACATGCGTTACGTGCGAGTATGTATTTAAAACATATTATACAAAACAAGAATATACAATGGTTCTATATGGCTTGTCAAAGGAAAATTTATAATACAAAAAAAAATACCTACACTTTTGTTAAAAGTATTTTTATTCTCTACCTATTTTAGCACACGTCCTCTGACAAACGTCATTCAAACACGTGTAACCAAACAGTATATTAAATAAAATAAAACACTGTGATGCTTACCAAGATGAACTTATTAATAAATCATTATGTACAAATAAAACGTAGTTCTACATAGCTAGTATTTATCAGACTAAAACGAAATGCCATGGAAATGCCTCAAAGTTTTGGATCCAATTGACGCTAAACTTAAATATTTTTTGTAAAGGTAAATAAGATATGGCAATAAAAGGCGGGGAGGAAGGTGGTTTGAATAACGTGGCAGTTTTAAGTAGATGAAACAAACAGTTTTTTTTTTATAAAGAACCACATACATAAGATGGCGACTACTACTTACTGGAATATTAAATGTATCAATATCAATAGGATAAGTTTCTGACTGTAAGTTTTTTTTTTTAATTTGTTAATGTCATTTAATTGACAAAGGAATCTCACCAACTCAACTGTCACGGGTCCTGAGTATTTTATGACATGGTAAACTTGTTTTGTTTTTTTTTTGGTGCTAGTTGTTTTTTACCACCAGTTTAATCACGTGTTTCAGTATTAGTCACTGATTTACCATTATCACAATTTTGTAATACACACAGGGTGTAAGGGACCGCTTAACAAATACTGAATCAGACCAGCATCATTCTAAACGGTTTTCCAGTGGATTTTTTTTTTAATCTGTATTACTATTTAGTAATTTAGTTGAATGAATTCTATTTTGCAATAACAA
The DNA here is from genome assembly GCA_949987775.1 of Aproaerema taeniolella. NCBI lineage: Eukaryota > Metazoa > Arthropoda > Insecta > Lepidoptera > Gelechiidae > Aproaerema > Aproaerema taeniolella. The sequence continues at coordinate 9,167,834 of OX465246.1, forward strand.
TGTAAAACTCAAAACGGGGAATGTATATCACTTTTCTATAATAACGCGTTTTGCCGTATCGCGGTACACTGCGAGGCGCTAAAGTATCTTAATAACGAAAACTCTTTCTTTAACTTTCCGAGAAAAATAAGTTGACTGTAGATTTTATTTATTTATGTATGTATGTAAATCCTTTATTGTAAAATAAATATTCTTATAGGAGAAAAAAATTCTACCCATGTAGATTCCAACATTTAGTATTTACTTAGTATTTAGTATTTTCTTACACCCTATACATTACAATTACCGCCCGCTATATTTGTGGATGCATTATAGTAGGCTACGTACTAATGTAGATAGCTCTATACTATCAAACAGAAGCAACTATATCATCTAGATGATAAGAACTAAAATGTTTACATTTACAATATACGTAATGGCAAAAAATATGTTACAAGTATTTACATTTACAATAAGGCCGCGTTTTTGTACACGTTTTATTCTGTATTTGCTTATTCGTTGATTTAAAGTACGCGTACGAGTATATTATTTCGGAAATCAAGAAAATCGTACTTGTAATGTACTTCCTGTACATCTTTTAACTTTAAACACTTGATAATTATACATCATAAGATCTATTGTATTTGGACTACTCTAAAAATATGTATATTAACCATGAATATTTCGATTGACGTATTTATTTGTAAAATAACATAAATACATAATTATATTTGCATCATGAGTTATTATTATTATTTTATGAAGACTTATTGGTAGAGGACTTATTTGAGATTATCACCTATTGCATAATTTTAAGTTGTATGACGACTAATGCTGCTTGACGCATAACTGATTTAAATTGCTTTTTCCTTTAATAAGCGGTCGCTTGTCCATCTGATGGAAAACATGAACATCCAGCTGTGAATTTTTTTCACAGCAAATGGAAACAATTCTAAGCCTTTTCCAACCATCACATTTCACTGCATCATGCGCTTATCGTGAAATACCAAAACTTGGAATCTCCATTTGCCAAAAAAATTATTTATTCTGTAAAGGCAAGTTTAAGAAAGTGAAGTTTCGTCAATTTCAATTTCTATATATAAAAACTTAATGCGAAGTACTTACATTTATTTTGGTGTTATTTGGCACTTAAATACTGGAACAGCAAGAATATACATATACAATCAGTTTTGCACGCAACCCATTTTACAATTAAATAAATAAATACTCCACAACTCAAAGCCTACGCTAAGGTTTTTTTTGTATCCACGCTATGTTCAAAAGTGATGCTGATATTGAAGTTGTAAAATATTCTCGACTTTTTTTTCTACAGCATAACGCAACTCTAACAAGAAAAATAATAAAATTGTAACTTTATATTAAAAAAGTTGCATGACCTATAAATCTATAATCCTGTACTAATATGAGCTTAACTTGTACAAGATACAGGGCGGCTTAAAGCCGAATTAGTTAAAGCTAATTTTAGTCAGCAAACCTTAAGTTTAAGTTCAGCTAAATACGTAAACTTCAATCGGAACCCGAATGAGAAACGGGACAGCAAAAAATTGATTTTTTTTTAACATCTCGTTACAAGAATAGTAATCTAACCTACACCTAGGTTTATCCGCTTTCTAGCATTAACCGTAACATTTAATCGGTTTTTCGGAAATGGCTAACGATATTGATGAAATTTGTGACCCAAGAGAAAAAAATACTTTTTAACTCTTGGGTAAACAGTCGACTTATCATACTTCCAGAACATTGCAATTGCACTGCATTTTTAGGCAAAAAATATGTAACACTAACATGTATCAGGCGTTTAATATGAAGAGGAGTCCCGAATGGGTGGCGACAGCTAGTCTGAAATGATGGCTGGCTGCTGGACAAAACGCCATGGAAGGGACGTTCGCCAGAGGATACCGCTCCGGGCAACACTCAGCTTGTAGATTTCTTCCTTTTTTATTCATATCCACCTGTTTAGAATGAAAAATGTTATTAATATTAAACACTTCGATCTAGAATTTGTTTTTACTTGATCGAAAGGACGTTACCTCTGGCAAAATCTGGGTACAGATTTTATTACAAAATATTACAATATTACAAAAATTTTTTTTTTTTCATAAATGTGTTCTTTGAGTGTTACTGGTTCAGGATTTTGAATATAGCTATCACCCTGTAGTTTTTTATCACCCTGTATGTATGTAGGTATACTAGATTAATACGTACCCTATCCAGTTTCAGTTCGAGCCCGTATCTGATAATAGTGTCTTGGTAAGTAAGCGGCTCCAACTGTACTGCAAGTTCATCTTGCTGGAGTTTCTTCTTCTTCACCAGAGGAGTCATTAGAATAGCGGCAATTATCTGTTCAATAAATAGAAATAAACGTCATAATTGGTCATCTAGTCAGAATTTAAGTTTCTACTTTTCTTAACTTTTCTTAAAGGTTCACCGTCACTAAAATCTTAGAAAGCTTAGCTGTTGTGAAGTAGGTAATTACCACGTCGTTAGTTTATTTTGGCGTTCTAATGTTACCAATTAAAAAAACTGCACATATTAAGTTTCAAAGAAATTTTTATTTTACACGATTCCATGGATAGATAAAACGTTTATTTATATACACTAAGACAAAAACGGAATTTTAACGATTCCTTTTTTTATTTTTTAAATTAATTTATTTTACACTTTTTAGTTAGGATCAGATATTTATATGTATTTGTTTATTGATCTCCTTTAGCTGTATATAAACACAACTGTAAATGTGTATCCAACAGTGTTACAAAAGGGTCATAGCTCAGCATATGTTTTGCCTTTCGACAAAACACTGATATTCTGCTACAACCCTGACAGTCACGAATGCTCAGTAGCGTGAAAATTTCAGAGAGACAGACAGATACACACGTGAAACTTATAACACCCCTCTTTTTGTAGTTAACACTTTGTGTTGTTGCTTCTTAATGGAACTCTATATTATTACCAATGAAAGACATGATTTTTACACTAGTTCCACTTATTTATTTAACATTTTTATGCGACCGGTTTCGATTACATCATCTTCAGGCGTGTCTTAAATTTAAAAGATTTACACTAAAGTACTGAAAAACTTACTAAACGGATTGTCAAATTATATAGAATCGAGGATTACACGCGTGAATATGATGTAATCGAACCCTGTCGCATAAAAATCTATACTTAAAGCTATATCTAAATATATAAAAGGAGAAACTGACTGACTGACTGACTGACATATCAAAGCACAGCCTAAACGGCTAAACGTAGGCACTTGAAATTTGGAAGGGACGTAGCTTAGGTACCGTAGAGGTGCACTAAGAAAGGAATTCCCTAAATTCCCACGGGAACGGGAATTAGCGGGAAAATCCTTTTGTATGAAAAATCTAAACCGCTTAAGTTAAACGCTTGAAATTTGGCATGCAGGTACTTTAGTAAACTTAAAGCTTAGTTGCAACAGGATATTGCAAAATTCCCACGGGAACGGGAGTTAGCGGGAAAAAACTTTTGTATGTAAAAATCTAAATCACGTAAGATAGATGTTTTCAATCTGTGTACTCTGTACAAAAAAAATTAACACGCAAAAGAAGTTGCGGGCATCAGCTAGTATATATATATATATATTATAAAGAGGAAATATTTGTATTTTTTTATGTAACGAATAGGCTCCGAAACTACTGGACCGATTTGAAAAATTCTTTCACCATTAGAATTTTAAATTATCCCTGAATAACATAGGCTACATAATTCTTCCGAATTCCCACGGGAACGAAGTCCCAAGCGGGATACTGCTATCAAATAAATAAGTTGAACTCTTTTATGTCGGGGGTTAAAAAGTCTACCTACCGGCTTCTTCGGCAGGTTAGCGGCGGGATGCACGCTGAGCAGTCGGAGCGCGGGCGGCGCGTGCAGCGCCAGGCGGGCGCAGCGGCAGCACGCGGCCGCCGCCGCCGCCGCGCCCAGCCGCCGCCCGCCGCCGAACAACTCCAGCTCGTTTATCGAGCCCACCGCTGTTCAGGCAAATAAAGGCTTTATTACTAAGTGATAAGGTACATTTTTCAACGTTTCCGAACTTTAACATTGCATCTTTCAAATACAGACTGTTAATTTATGTTATGCAATATTAATTTATTAAATGCGATAAATTAACATTGCACCTTTTAAATTCGTTATCGTATGAATTTCGGGATTGAATAATACACATAAACCTTCACTCCGTCGATTAGTGAATACTGTATCGAAATCCGTTTAGTCGTTTTTGAGTTTATCACGTTCAGACAGACAAACGTGGCAGGGGATTTGTTTTTTACATAGATTCCCGCCCGCGACTTCGTTCCCGTGGGAATTTCGGAAATGAATTATACACATAAACCTTCATCTCGAATCACTCCATCAATTGGTGAAAACCCGATCAGTAGTTTGTGAGATTGTCGCGTTCAGACAGACGCAGCAGGGTACTTGTTTTATAACAAGCTTCCCGTCCGAGACTTCGTTTCCGTGGGAATTTCGGGAATGAATCATACACATAAACCTCCCTCTTGAATCACTCTGTTAAAACTGATAGAAATCTGACAATATTTTCAATGACTTACTTCCAATCTCATCGCCGACGAGCACAGCAGAAGGCCAGAGGGGGTCGAAATATACACCAGAACTTGGGGAATGTGAATGGATGCGAACCGGCTGTGAGGTCGGACGAGCAACCAGTGCGGCTCCGGTCGGGGAGGAAACGCACAAAGGACCCATCACTGAAGGATCCACACTTGGATACGTTGCTACACCTGTTTAAGATGAGGAAAGTTTCCAACATTAGTCAAGCGAGATTTGTCCAGCAAAGACAAAAACAGTTAAGATTAAAATGGAGCAATTTTTTATTTACCACAAAATCCATACTTAATTCGATCATAAAATAACATAGTAGACACTCCCGTAAATACATATTTTAATTTATTTACCACAGAAGTACTCATACGTTTTGTTATGTTTTTAAGTTAGTTTTGTTTGTTGTCATACTAAGTACGAGCCACCTAGCCTACCGTTTGGTACATCGCTTTCGGCAATTCGTAATTTAAGTTTCTTAAAAAATATTTTCCTACTAGCTTTCCGCCCGCGGCTCCGCCCGCGTGGACTACAGGTTATATCGTGCCCAACTGTGGGATAAAATGTAGCCTACGTCCTTTCCCAGGCTCTAATCTATCACTGTACCAAATTCCATCAAAATCGGTTCAGTAGTTTAGGCGTGAAAAACGGACAGACAGAAAAACAGACAGAGTTACTTTCGCATTTATAATATTAGTATGGATTTCTATTAGGTTTAGGTAACTTTATAAGTAGACACACTTGCCTGTAATACACGTGTCTTGTGGCCGCTCATCGTTGTATGGATATAATATCGTGATTCCATTTTCTTTACTTTTCAGTATTGGAGATTCAGTCTTCAAATCAAAATAGCCTAATGAACCGTCGCTGTAGCCGACCGTTATTGTTTTGTGACCTTTTTCCTAAAAAAAAGTAAGTTACATTTAAATGGATCGCAATACCTACATTATACACAAAAACAGTTACGAGTAGTATAGGTACGGATGACCGCACATCAGGTTACCATACGCGTGCACTCTATACTGTTGCAATAAGAGTGGTTTTGCCACGAAAATGGAGTAACATGATGCGCTGGCCTCTGTACATTGCAACCTTTATTCATAAAATATTGGCCTCACAATCGTAACTAATCTATCTATACATATAATAAAACTGTAGAGGTCGAATTTCTGTACATAGAAAAAAAATGCTAAAAACCGAGTCAGGGGGATGTAAGAAGAGAAATAAAACAAATCCCGATTTTATTAGATTTTTTTGTTTCTCTGTTTGTCTGTTTGTCTGTTTGTCTGTTTGTCTGTTTGCACGGGCTAATCTCCGTAACTGTTGGACCGATTTAAATGAAATTTTGCATAGGGGTACCTTATATCCCCGGTTAACATTTAGGCTACATAAAATCTCGAAATTTAGCCAGTAAATATAAAACCAACAACAAAAACCCCTGAAAAAATTCAAAGCTAGGTGTTTTTCAGAACATTTTACTCATACCATAGAGATCAACGTATTTTTGACATATACATGGGCTAAAAGCAAGGACATGTTGTTTTTTAAATTTATCTCTTTCGAGAAAGGCAAAGGAATCTGCATCCATACAGCCAGGTCTTCAATATTATGTATTTCTTAGCTATGTCTTCAATTAATATTTCTTTACTTCTCTCATTCTCCGTAAGCCGATAGTGTTTTGTTTACGAAGAACTATGGCGGCGAGAAGCACTGCCGCTGGATCGGAGCAGATACACTGTATCACTTGAATTACTTTTTAACCGACTTCCAAAAAGGAGGAGGTTTTATGTTCGACTGTATACAGGGTGGAATTTTGTAATGCCACCTGAAGGGAAAGTACTCTTAATACTGTAGATAGAAAATTGTACTTAAAGAAAACATTCCTTTATTTTTGAAAAGAAAGAAAACTGCATTCAAGAATTTTCGAAAATTCGCTTGCCCCAACCGGGAATCGAACCGACTAAAATCTGTAAGAATACCCTGTACTTTTATTGCGTCGATCGTTAGGGTCAATCATAAGGATGAAATCTTTCTAACAAACTTGATAAATTAAATGAAAGGAAGACTACGAAATCTTAAACCATTGTATATCTTTATTTTATGTATGTTCACCGATTTTTCCGCCATTTGGACCGATTTTCAAAATTCTTTTTTTTGTTCGAAAGAGTATACTCCAGAAGTAGTCTTATTGTCACCAAATCAGGATCTGATGGAATCCCATCGAAATCAAGGGCAACCCTTGAATGGAATAGGCACTTACAATGTTTCTCAAGTTCTTTCTATTATTTACGCCAAACATAGAAAAATATACACATCAACACTGTCTAGGGATATTGCATGATTTTTCATACAAAAGAGGTCTGTTTGAGAAGCTATAATACCATACTCGAGATACACGGAGTGATATAATTTTCAGATGAGCAAGTGCTAAATATGAATTTTCAATTTTTATCAATGAATTTAATTTTTCTTGAAATTTGTGAAAACGTGACTAAAATGAAAAAAAAAATTGCGCTAAATCCACCATTTTCATACAAAAAGCAGAAAAAAGTGCATTTTTGTTTTCGTTTACGTCACGTTAAAAAAAACAATTTAAACAAAATTCATTGACGAGAATTGAAAATTCAGGTTTAACACTTGCTCATCTTAAAATTATATCCCTCCATGTGGCTAGAGTATGCTTTTGTAGCTTCTCAAACACACCTTTTTGTATGAAAAATTAAGCAATATCCCTAGACAATGTTGATATTTAACTTATTTTTTTTATGTCTATGAGTACGTAGCATTTGATAAAAGGACCGGATTGAGATTTATGAGATATTTTGTATAAAAGATCCTTTCTTAATTTTTTGTCGGAAGTTTGGTTGAGTAGTAGAGTTACACAGCCTGTGAATCGACGGTTTCTGGGTTCGATTTCCGGTTTGGGCAAACAAACCATACGAGGGAAACTTTAGTGCAAAAAGTTACAGTGTGAAGTGCTAATTAATTGATTTTATGATAGATAGATAGATAGATAGATAGATTGACACTTTATTCAATTGACATAAAACAGCACAACACAGTAATAGACAAATAACAAACATACAAATAAACATGAATCAGCAAGCAAACAATGAAGTAAACAGAGTAAGAAACAGAAACAAATAATTTTATAAAACTATTTTACACCGTGTTATCTGTATCATGCCAATCAAATTGGCGCTGACTCAACATATTGCTGCAGTACCAGACTGCAGCGCTGGTATTCTGTCATGATGCTACTTATTGAGTTTTCTTTGTAGGTAATAATAATCTTTTTCTAACTTCATAAATTCACCTTTAAAAAAGTACTTTATAAAGAAAATCTGAGGGTGCTGCTCTATAATTAGATAGATGTTATTTTTAAGAGCTATCATCGAATATAAGTGAGTCTGAAGAAATTAAAATTATTGTAACTGACCCACAAATATCCAAAAATAAAACAAAAACTTCTGTGGTGAACTGGCACTGAACAAAAAATTTGGAATGTGCCAGCTGCCAACCAAATACATTGCATTTTTGGTACAGAGGCCAGCGCATCAGGTTACTCCATTTTCAATGCAAAACCGCTCTTATCACAACAGCACAGAGTGCACGCGTGTGGTAACCTGAGTTGGGGCCGTCCGTGCATTGCAAAATTTAGACAACGTATGTACTCATAAACAATATGCCATTTTTTAAATTTTCATGACATGTAAAGTTATGTGACTTATGTTACCCCAACGAGGATTATAGGCGTATAATATCTAAAATATCGAAACTTTTGTCAGCTTCCCCATTAATAGTTTGGCTATTCTGCACTTTTTTAACGAACCAAAACTAAATACTTAATACAGTGTTAATAAGAACTAAGTTGATTAAGTATTTAGTCTTCAAATCTTAATTCAATCTTTCAATCTTCAGGATATCACTTTTTGAAAACAATAAAACGGCTTATTTTTATTTTTAAGCAAAGGAATCTATGGCCGTACAGCCGGTGTTTTCAATGCATTTCTAATTTTTAAAGGCGGGAAACTCAATAGAAACTAACAATTGACATTTGTTTTGTTAAAACCACTATGAATTTGGTCTATATAGGTTTGATCTATGGCTTTGATGTTCTGACATGAAATAAGGGCTATTTATTGATTTTTTTATTTTAGTTTACATCAAGCGTAGCATTTCGTATATAAGCCATGGATAAATATTATAATATTACTATTCTAATAAGTTTCTTAGCTTGGATCAAGCACTGACACCTTTGCTTATTTCTACAAATGTCCATTGAAGGGAAAAGCTTAGTCATTTCTATCTTAAATTTATTTTTTTATTGAATCATTTTTACACAATTATCGCAAAGCACAATAAAAGCAGCGTGCTAGCTGAAATCTCAAATGCACGGGGGTTGTCTTAGATACTGACATAGGTGACCTGTTTCAGAAACTTCTATTCCACTGAAAATCAAAAATAAGTCCGTAATTAGCACTAAGGAATTCGTGTGCCATTTATTGTACTTACCTAAGTAATAGGTCTTTCAACATACAATTTTCGTAAATTTTTTACTCCACATATTTTTATTTTATCAAAATTGATTTTTTATAAGTACAAAATCCTTACGTTTTTCCCAGAAACGCCAAATACAATATTAATTAACCACTTTTTGTGGGATTGTTAAGACAACAAGATGTTTTAGAGGCACCACTGACTTATATTAAGTGTTGATTGTCTATCTCTCAGTATCAAAAAATCAAAAACGACTGCTACTTAAGTATAGATCAGAGTCTGAGTCGCGTTCTATAATACGGACCTTAATCTATCAAAAGCAGTAACAATGGTATAGAAAATATAAGCGATAGAGGAAACAACTATGTTTGACCTTTGTTTTCAGATCCAAAGTAATGTATTAAGTATCAACCTTATATGACATAGTTAGCCAAGTTTTCAAATAAAAAATATTTTTAGAAATTGCTTTTCCTTATATGAACGAAATAGTTGCTATTCGTTCATATAACGAAAATATGAACGAAATAGTTGCTTCAATAAAAAACGGAAATTCATGTATCTGTAGTTGTGTCAAAGTACAAACTCGGTCTATAAAAATACATACAACACGCAGACGAAGTTGCGGGCATCAGCTAGTTAATGAATAAAAATATTGGATCCTGTGTATGAATATTTTTGTCTATTTGTATGTTTTCTAAGGGACTCACAGTAGGCCTTATTAGGGCTTATAGAAGGCCATATTAAATACTTCTAGCAGGCTTTGTCAGGCCTTGTTAGGGTATTTAATGCCTGATTGATTGTGGGGCTTTGTTATTATTGTTTAAAATTTTAAAGGAAACATACTTACAACAGACCAATGGATAGTAGTCGCCTGATACTTTTTTCTGTCTGTCGACATTGTCATTCTTAACTCTGCTACAGGCTTCAACTTGTATATTACCTTGTCTCTAAAACAATAACATTGCACATTTTAAAATATAGTGAAATATAAAATATGAGGAGTATTATAAAAAAATGTATAATTTTATTTAACTTTTGAATGAAAGGTACAATAAAATAGCACTGCCACGTGGCATCTCGAAATAATATAAATAATAAAGAAAAATATGACTCGCAATTGATTTGAAGATCCAGATATTTATGCAAACGAGAGAATAGAGACGCAAAATGAAATTCATCATCGTCCGATCGAATTCGCCCGTTCGTTACACACATGGTAAAATCACTGTATTTCAGAAATCTTTTTAATTCTAATAATAGGTCTTTACCTATGAAATTGCCGTTTTTCATAGAATATTTTTGGAAAACTGAATTTTCCATAGTAACGTTTTTGGATTTTTCTCAGGAATGCGAAATCCAAATTTAGCAAAATTTTGTGTGAAGGTTTGGACAACATTAAGTTAATTTTCATCATACTTACTTTATAAAGTTGTAACTGTAAAAACGGTACAGCAAAAATAATCAATGAAACGGGCAAGGGATGAAACGAGCTATATTCGAGGTTCTTTTTCAGCAAGTAAATCTAAAGTAAATATGTATTAATTTGACTCGATATCTCCGTTACATGGCCAAGGTTTTTAAAAAAATCAATTTTAGTAATAGCTGTTCAATCAAATAAATTAGGAATAAAATAAAGCTTAAAAAATCAGCAATTTCATAGGTAAAGACCTATTATATTGTAGTTTAGTAAGTAAACAAAAGGCTATCTCTATAGGTATCCAAATATAAGACAAATGTCAAATACGGTGAAGATTCATACTTACTTCAGAACTACAGACGAAGGATAAGGAACAGAAAATATGTAGGCGTGTCCATTGGAGAAGCACACAGCAAGAAGACCAAGCCTTGACGGACAGGCTGACGTTTCCGTCGAGTCTGGCAATACATCTCTGGACCCTGAAGGACACCAGTCCATTCCCCACGCGGTTCCGTAATCATGCGCTATGCCCATGACAAATTGAGGTACTCTAAAAAGAATTTACACTTAAACTTATACTATTTTTAAACATAATAAAAAATTTGAAAATAACCGTGAAAATCTTAAACAATATATACACAATAATCTATATATCTATATATATAAAAGAAAGTCGTGTTTGTTACAACACTTATAACTCGAGAACGGCTGGACCGATTTCCATGGTTTTTGATTTGTTGTATTTCTCTCCGTCCCGAATAGCAGAATAACTATTAAAAACATTGGAAAATTGACGGGAAAATTCCCACGGGAACGAAGTCCCGGGCGAAAAGCTAGTATTATTATAAATGCGAATGTTTGTGAGGATGTATGCATGTTTGTTACTCTTTCACGCTCAAACGGCTAGACCAATTTTGATAAAATTTGGTATGGAGGTAGCTGACACCCTGGATTAATACATAGGCTACATAATTTTCCCAAATTCCCACGGGAAGGAGGTCCCGGGCGGAAAGCTAGTTTACACATAAATGTGCGTTTGAAAGGATAGTAGATTATGGTCCGTATTACAAAATGCGACTCAGACTCTGCTGATCTATACTTGAGTAGCAGTCGTCTTTGTCATTTTGATAATAAGAGAAAGAGACAATCAATACATAAGTACAGATCAAGATTTCAGTCTCCTCGTGTAATAAGGGCCCATGATTATGACACACTTAACTTATTTCTTTGGTCAATGTTCACAAAAGTTTAACCTATAACATTCGAGATTTGACAATGTAATTCTCATGCATTTTATTTGACATGTCTGATTAGAATTTAAAAAATTCACCCGAATTGAGAACCTCCTTTTTTTGAAGTCAGTTAAAAAATATATTTTTGTTTGCAATTCTAAGCCCTTTTATTTTGCGCATAGAGTTGGATTCACAGTAACTTTTTTTTATTATTAATAATGGGTTTGCTCTTGACCACAATATAGCACAAGGCCGAAGATGCGGTCGAGGATGAAGCGAGCTCCCCCAGAAAATGCATATTCACTCGAATTTTAAAGAGGTCCGGGTTATATGAGCTCGGAAATACAGACGCAGGCAGGGAGTTCCATTCCTTGGCAGTGCGCAATATAAAAGATGATGAAAAGCGCTCAGTGCGGATCCGAGGAATCTCGACGAAAGGGTGGTACCCCGCAGTGCGACTGGAGGTCCGGTGGAAGAAAGGGGCAGGCGGAATGAGCTCATGCAGTTCCTGTGCACACTCTCCGAAGTACATCTTGTAAAAAACAAATAGCCAAGCTACTTTGCGTCTATGCGCTAGGCTTTGTAGTTTGTTTTTAACCAGCTTTTTATCAACGATGAGTCTTCTGGCTCTGCGGTCCACCGAGTCCAAAGCGGCTAGTTGGTATTTGGCTGAACCATCCCAAAGGTGGCTGCAATACTCCATGCATGACCTTACCTGTGCCTTATATAGGGACAAGAGTTGATCGGACGTGAAGTACCGCTTAACCCTGTTAAGGACACCAAGCTTTTTGGCCGCCGTTTGGGCTTTGGACTCGATGGCTGTGCCGATGTTGGGGTTAGCAGACAACTTCATGTCCAGAAGTTCAAGCTTACCTGTTATAGGAACAGATGTACCTCGGAAAGTAGGGGTCAGAGTAAATGGACTCCGTTTCGCAGAGAAAAGACACGCCTGTGTTTTAGTGGCGTTGAAACTAACCAGATTTTTGTCACCCCATTGGGAGACAAGACTTAAGGTTGAGCTCCCCTCTCTGAGACAATTTCATCCCCACCAGCTCTCGGACCGGACAGATATCTCTCCATGACTGTACTATCATCTGCGTACGCAACAACTCCATGCAAAAGCATATCGTTGATGTGCAGCAGGAAAAGGGTCGCAGAGAGGACGGACCCCTGAGGAACTCCGGCGTCATTAGCTATTAGGTCAGAGGAGCAGCCATCGATGACTACTCGGATCGACCGTTCTCTCAGAAAGTCAGCTATCCAGTCACAGAAGTCGGCAGGGACACCGTACGCAGGAAGCTTGCTTAGCAGACTTGCATGCCAAACCCTGTCAAATGCCTTCGAGATATCTAGTGACACGGCGAGAGCTTCGCCATGTTTCTCGATGGCTTCGCCCCAGCAGTGCGTGGCATATACCAGAAGATCCCCAGTTGACCGTCCCCGGCGAAAGCCATATTGACGATCACTGAGCAAGTCGTTGTCTTCTAGGTACGTCAGCAGCTTGCTATTTAGGACCCTTTCCATAACTTTACAAAGTATGGAGGTGATGGCGATAGGTCGGTTATTGCAGGTATCGGCACGGCTACCCTTTTTGGGTACTGGTTGCACGTTAGCAAGCTTCCATGACTTGTGTACGGATTTAGTCTTAAGGGAGAGACGATACAGGCGTGGCAGTACAGGAGACAACTCAGGACCACAGTACCTCAGGACTTTAGCAGGTATCCCATCTGGACCGCTAGCTTTATTCACGTCTAGACTCTGTAGTGCTCTGCGAACCTTTTTATTATGTATCGTGACTTCTGGCATTCTGGCATAACTTGATATTAACCTGTCAAGGGCCAAAGTTTGAAAGGAAAATATCTGTTGAGCACCGCCTATTTGACCCGCGGCGCGCATCCTACTGCGCACTTACTTGTTATATGAGTCTAATGTCAGACACCCTTACCGCTAGCTCCGATCGGAGCCAAGACGTTAAAATGCAAAATGCAAGGCGCAGGCGAAAAATTAAGAAAATACATAACCCATAACCCGAAAAAAAATACTCACTCTTGAAACTGTCCTAAATTCCATATCTGAATTAAACCAGGATGCGTAGGAGTTTCCTCTACGTCAAAGCGCGGAATGTCATCCCTATTGTAGCCTAAAACACTGAGATATTGGTCTTCGGTTTTTCCATCCCCATGAGAAGGCGCCCAAGATATACATCGAACTGCCGTACCAGCGAACATACTGTATAGTAAATATCCTGGAAGATAAATATAACACTTTTAATTTTACATGTTCCGTCAGAAAACTATATGTATACAGGGTGTAAGAGAGGTTAGCGAAAACTGAAACCCTGGACTCAGACCATCATTCTGAACGATTTTCTAGTGGAATTTCCTTCAGGAAAATTTTCTATTTTTTTAAATGTTTTTTAATTAAATTATTTATTTTAAATTTTCCAATAAAAACAATGATAACAGCGTAAAACACGAAAATGTACATCGCATTCTGACGGCGGTGCGGCGCAGAGACCGTGCGTGGGGTGCGGTTTCGCGGTACATTGCGTTGCGCCAAAATAGTTAAACAACAGGAAGCGTTGAAAAATGCACCGTTGACGTTTTCGGGACAAACTAATTACTTGTAATCGACCGTTACGTAGTATCCACCATTTAAGTATTTGCTAAGCTGTCGTCCCTTATACCAAAATATAATTTTTTTTGAGTTCAGTTATGCTTGGTTCATGAGACTGTGGTACCCGTAATAAACATTCTCCTTTCAACCTACCCATTCCCTTGACCGCTTCGAGTCTTTTTATAGAACACCAAGAATCTTGAGGTTTCAGCTTGAGTTTACACGATGTTTCTATGGGAGGCATATAGTCCTGCAGCCTTTCGTCTGACACCTCTTCACAGTCTCCCACATTCCATTCTGGGAATAGTCTTTCAGATGTGAAATGATGTTCATAGCTGAAAAATGAAACAATATTAAATATAAACTTTAATGAATTCGTAACAATACCCATTCGCAAACACTTTTTTAAAGGGTTTTCCTTACACGATGGATCCCTTAGCCTTAGGACACCACATACTCGTACACATTTACATATGCAGGACTTAAATTTATTTAACTATACTTTAGGGGGTAATTCTATAACAATTTTCCCCGGGAACCCATATGAAATCGCTCAATTTGTATGAAAGGCGACACATTTTTTTCATATGTTCTTTGGGAAAAATTTCTTAGATAGATAGATAGATAAATACTTAGTTTAGTGGGCTGATATTAATAAGATTAGACAAAAAACACGTTAAAAAGAAGTTTAGTTTATAAGACACGCAAGCGTATAAGCTTGTTACTTACAATTCCTGGCTACTTTTCTTCAAAAACAAATTAACATTTTTCGGCGAAAAGGGTAGTCTTCGTACTTTAGCAAACGCAGGAACTGAAAAACAAAAAGACATAAAAAGTTAATATTTTTGGTATCTAAATGTTTTCAAAACGTGGCAACACCTGGGCCACCGTAAAACGTCCCCAAAATGGTCATTTGCAAATAACAATGTTTACGTGAATGATCGCTTCAAATGACGGTCAAATGAAGCTGCGATTGAAGATACGTCATTAGCGCATGCCTTAGTTGCCGCCAAGCGGGAACGCGGACAGTCGTGTCGCTTCATATACAGAGAATGCCAAAACGACTGTGATTTGCAGTCATTCGCCATCGTTCGCGGTCAATACATGGCGCGTCAATTGCCTTCATTTGCCTTCAATAAAAATTTTCATTCACGTAGTAGTATTTGCAATTGCTTTATTCGCACATAAATGTCATTTGCAAATGATCGTTTCGGGGAAGCTTAAAGAGTTTGTAAACAAAGAACTTACTTTTTTCGCGACGTCCTTTCATCAAAGCCTCGTTCTCTTCTTCCGACACGTTGCTGTCTATATCATCTTCATCTGACTCTGGTGCTGAGCCGTCCAGTTTCAAAGACTCATCGGAATCACTCAGTCTCGATTCATTATTGTCGCAAAAGTGCGCATCGAACTCAACTTTGTCGTCTGCGCCAAATCCGCAAGTATTGCATTTGTGACCAAACTAGAAGTAAAATATGTTACTCATTAAGAGCGATTTTACATTTCCCATCTCGCAGGCATACCCTTATTTACACACTTCAAAAACAAGGAAGTTATTTAAATCTAGTTTTAAAAATTATGTTTGTTGATTGAATATATTGCAGACATTTGTAACTGTTTAGTAAAAGGTACAACTTTCGGGGTAGTCAACAAGAGCTATGTATTCACAATTGTAAAGGTATGTAAACAAATGTAAAATGAAAAATACTAAATTAAACTTACTTGATTCATTTCCGCTTTAATCTTTTGGATTACTGTTTTTGCCCTAAAACAAACAATTTATGTTAAAACATGGTTATTTATGATTTATAAGAAAACTATTTCTTTTTTTTTTATAACCCAATTTGTGAAATAAATTATTAGCGTGCAGAATTGAAACTCACTTCAGAGCTGCCTTTCGGCTCCCAGGTTTCACATCCTCGATTTCGGTCTCTTCTGTTTCTACCTTCTGTTCGGCTTTCTCGAGCATAAGTTCTTTACGCTCTTTTGCGTAGACCTGTTCCCTATGCCATGACATGTGCTGGCTGTGATATATACGAAGGTATTTCTTGTTGCATTTCTCGCATTCCATACTGTGCTCATCAATTTCCTGTAAATGGTTTTGATCTAGTTATAGTTTACACGATCCAAAAAAGAGAGCAAAATAATAAATGGTACTTAAAACACTCACTGATTTCTAGAAAGAGTCGCCTATTTACTCGAAACGTGAAAACGACAGAGACAAATTCACTTATCGAGCGATTGGTACACATTTCGAAATGAGCGCTACTAGCAACATGATATACAAAGTGTTAATTCTCGTAAAAGGAGTAGCAAATTAACATAACATTTGGAATTATTACTTCAAAGTATATAATTTTTCGTAATAAAATTTTACATTAACAGTTGGAAACGGCATCTCCCAAATGTTTTACTTAGGTATTAAGTGGCGCTTAAAAGAAATATTGTTAAACAAAAATATTACCTCTTGACTCTTGCCGCAAACAACTATATGTGCGTAGAAACCGATGCAGCTCACTCTAGTTGCATGACATACCTTACATACCAACTTATGGTACTTCTCTTTGTATTCTTTAATAAGCCTCTCAATAAAATAAGAACTTCTATAGTCCTGTAAAGATAAGTGTATTTTATTCACTAAATACTAACAACCTTGGTCTGAGGAATTTTTATTTTGCTTTGCTCGCGATTTTTTTTTGTAAAATTTTAATTTTTGTAAGTGATGAGGTGACCAATTGACCATGGTAGCAATTTATTCTGTGCTTCGGAAGGTACTTTTAACCGTCGGTCCCAGCTGTTTTCGATTGACCAAGTCAAAGGTCATTTAGCTCGGTTTTAAAACTCTAAGGCAGTTGTCCCACCGGCAACGATGAACGAGTAGCAAGCAGAGCTAGAATGTAGAAACGAGTCGGCGTGCCGCGGGGAGCGAGTGCGTAGTGCCGATAGTTGTGTAGCTCGGCTATAAGCGAGTGTGCGAGTGAGACGAGCGAGTGTACTTTCAGATCCGCACTGTAGAGAAATGACCGCTGGTTGCTCTCTCGGCGTGAGTTCTGATCGCTGAGCGAGTGTTATCTTTCCTAGCTCTTGTCGACTAGTGATAAACTAGTGAAGCGAGTCCTCGCCGGCAGTGTGAACAGCCAGCGATCAACTATTTGTATATGAATCTCTTTTGTTCACACAGAATGTATATCTATTGTACGTTTCTTGAGCGAGAAAATAGCCGATGGTTAGTCGTTTTCTCGCCGGCGGTGGGACAACTGCCTAACACCAAGGTTTATCAAATTTGCCACATATGTACGTGACTATACGAAAAAAAATTACATGAAACAAAATACAATATGAATGTTTTTAAACTTACAATAGGCGATTCATCCACAGTCCAGGCTATGTTGTAGTGGTTCTTCATTTTGTGAGACATCCACATTTTTCTATCAATTGTTTTTTTGCACACCCCACAAACTATAGCTGCAAAGAGAAATAATTAATGCCACACACTTTAATAACCACCTTAAGGTTCTTGTGACATGGGTCCCTAAGGGCATAAACAAAGCAGGCAGAAACACCCAGTACAAACATCTTATTTTTACAGAAATTTTGCCCTGACCGAGAATTGGATTAACGAACACGTCAGTAGAGTCAAAACAACGAATATGTATGTATGTATTTAAATCCTTTTATGTAATATCCTGAATAAACGAATATGTTTTTATGTATTTAAATCCTTTAATGTAACTTTGACACAGACCTATATCGAGATAGACGAAAAGAGCGCTTCAAACTGTATGAGAACCTAGCGTGTCGAATTTTTCGAACTTAAAATGACGTCACGAGCGAGATATAGTAATGGGAATTCAAGACCGCGCGGATTAATTAAATAATTAAATAATATAATAATATAATTAAATAATGCGATTAATTAAATAATATAATAATATAAATCCGGTTGAAACCGATTATAATTTATTTTTTTTGAAGTGTTATTATTAGCATCCACAGACTTTATGTCCGTGCCTTTGTCTAGATTAAGTTTTCTTGTTAATACTTGATTTTAACTATAATACATTACTTTCCATAGAGGTTTACAATTTATAAATAAGTATAATAAATATATGAATCGATCATATATAATAAATATATGATCGATTATCATTTACGGCACAGGTCTCAAGCGGACTGACTTAAGATGTACAAAACTGTGACCGTGGATCACACTTTTTACACGCAAGGTAGGTAAACTTTTACCGTCCTCGATATAGGTCTGTGAACTTTGACTTATTTTAAGCAACATCCTGCATGTTCTATGAAATAAAGCTATTTGGACTATGACTTTGCCATTCAGAGGTTACTAATCACTGTACCAAAGCAGTCGTCAAAATGTAAAATTGTATTTATCACTTCGTCTTTAAAATGCTACTAGCATTCCGCCCGGAACTTCGTTCCCGTGGAGATTCGGGGTAATTATGTAGTCTACGTGTTATGTCAGATGTTAACAAAATTGGTCCAGCCGTTTGAGCGTGAAGTAACACCCATACAAACACACACTCACAAACTTTTATAATATTAGTGTAGTGTGATTACAAACGATTCACTGACCAAAGTTACCGAATTTAAAAACTGTACTTACTATCATCAGAATCTTGGGTTTCGTTGTTGCTGTCATAATCTATTAGTTTTGGTTTTAAATCACATTCCTTTTTATGTTGCAAGTAATTCTTTACATACTTCCGCACTTTGCCACATCTGCTACACTTGAGACCGTCTATCGCTTTTGTGATTTCAAACAAATGGTCATAGACTTGGTCCTCATCGTTGATATCCTGGAATAAAACGTAAATTGTAATTTTACTGCTACTTAGAATTATTTTCGTTAATTTTAATCTATAGGTAGAAGTAGATCATTATAAAGTAGATATTGTTTACCGAAATTGTAAGATAAACAAGTACAGAGGCCAGCACATCAGATTACACTAATTCACTGAAAAACCGTCCTTATCGCAACAGCACAGAGTGCACGCATGGGTAACTTGATGTGCGGCCCTCTGTAACAACTAATATAATGAGATTTTAAATAAATTGGAAAAAAAAGTTTACATCCTATTAAAGAATGAGGGTTTTAGTTAACTTGTAGGAATTTATTTTAAATATTTCAAACTACATTAGTTAGGGAAATTCGTTTCATTTAGTAGCCTGTCCCCTAACCCTAATAGACCTAATTTAATCTTTTAAGTTTAGTAGCATCTCGATGCTACGCTAAAATTTTTTTTGTAACGAATGAGTTCGTTCTTGACCACAATCTAGCTTAGGGGCGAAGATGTGGTCCAGGATGTAGCAAGCTGACCGAGAAGATGCCTACAGACTTGTTCACACAACAAGAGGTAAAGTTAACTAAAATTATATCTTTCCTAATCTAGCACAATGTTAATGATATCGCATACCAATGATTCTCCTTCTTTCCATGCCATATAATCGTGTGCTCTATATATGTGGTCTATCCATTTATTTCTGGCGATTTCTTTATGACATACGCCACATGTGAAGGGTTCCGGTTTTTTTACTGTGGTATTTGTGGTTGTATCAATGGAGTCATCCTGTATAAAAATCCAAAAAAAGATATAAACTGTATATTTAGTATAGATAAACAACTGTATAACTATTAACTAGTATAGACACATTTTGGAATTCTCTAAAGTTACTGTAAACAATCTTACCACAGGCCCATCACAGCTTTTGTAGTGATGTAGAAAAGATTTCACATATTTTCGATTTGTTCCACATTTGCCGCAAACGAGGTAACCGTTTTGTTTACAGATGGTTGACAAGTAATCCTTTACCGCTTCCTCATTTGTTGTGTCCTAAATTACAATAATAAAAAAAACTTTTAACTTCATAAAACTTTGACAGTCTAACAAAGATTGCTAAGGTTAAAAGACGAGTTACGTTAGAAAAGGAACAAACAACAAGACATTTCTCAGCAGGGCTGGGTGTTATAAAGAATTAATCTGAAACGATAAGGTAGTTTTTTAACTCCAGTTTCTAAGAATATTCACATTTTTCCAAAGAATTCTTTTTTGACCTGGATTGACATACCTATATACATTATACATTGTAAATATCCACATAAGTGCATATATGGAAATGAGTGAAACTAGACACTTTTATAGACGGGGAAAAAATTGTTATTAATTGGAAAAAAACTTTAATAAATATCAAATTTTCCGTGATATCATGGTAACTGTATTTCATTCTCTTATTTACAATCATTTACGTTTAGCACTTGACGCTTTTCCTTACAAAGGGTACGGGCCTTCCTTCCAAACACGTAAATATGAAAAAAACGCTGTTTTTTTTCCTTATGACAGAAATATGTGTAGTTTCAACCATTTCCATGTGTGCACTTTATGGAGACTCACACACTACATAAAATAATATATATTCCCAATAAATCATGCATACTACACATTATAGCATAGCTATTGTTGAAAAATAAATGAAGACATACCAATGGAGTATCGGAATCTTTCCATGCCAAATAGCCGTGTTCTTTCCCTATATGGTCCACCCAATCATCTTCCTGTATGTTCTTTTTACATACCCCGCAAGTAGCACTGCTCAGCACTAGCGTAGTCGACTTCTTATTCTACAATCATTAATTAAACAGTTTGAAAACTTTTTTCATATTTAAATTTTAGATGTTCATTCGACAGACTTGTGCGAATCATTGTGCGTGCGTGCCTGTAGAAGGGATTAATTGCAAGCGAGCATACGCAACTAATGTGTATTTATCTCCATAACAGGCAAGCGCCACAAATACTTCTGGATGGCTTATAGGTGCATTTCAAAACACAAAAGAGTACCTTCATACAGACGGACTATCACACCATTTTACTAATAAAAAAGGCAGTTTACCTCTTCTTTACATTTCTGTATGTGCGCCATGTAAGCTTTGGGGTATCTTCTAACGAGTCCGCATTTAGAACACGTGAGATCGCCAATTTGTTTTACAACAGCAAATAAATGTTGTTTTACTGCGTCTTCATCATCTAGAGCCTAGAAAAAAAAAGAGTTTTAAGTAAGTATCCAATATTCATGACACGAATATGGTCATGCAATTCAATTTCGATTTTTGATACAACTAACTTGACAGCATAATTACTTACGATAGCAGGCTCGCCAACTTTCCAAGCAAGATAATTGTGTTCCTCCGCTACGTGATTCATCCAAGTAGATGCAGGGACGTCTTTCTCGCATACTGCACATTTTGTTAATTCTGTAGACTCTGATATTTTCCTTTTCCTACTTCTTCGTTGGGTTACAGCGTCTTTGGTTTCTATCTGTGAAGTATTAATGCTATCCTTTGTTGTATCTAATGAAGTATCGCCATCGCCTTGCTAAAACAATTATTTTTACATTAAAAATTAAAACATAGATTTTCGCTCGCAACTTTTCATGAAAAAATATCCCTCAAGAATGCCATTTAGTAAAAATTCAAGTCGTTCTATTGTTTACAAAGAATTCGGAAAATAGTATTGTGATGTATGATCTTCCAGGCTAACATAAACGAGTGACATAATTTTATAATGTCGATGTTGTTCTGCTTGTTCCGTACTGACGCTATGCGATAGAACGAGAGGGCGAAACGAGATACATGCAACAAAATATCCCACGCGTATACGTTAGCTAAGCTGGAATCAAACTCACCAACCAACGAGTATGTGGATGTAAAGGTATAGTGTAAATTAAATCAATAATTTGATGTAAGTTTACTTACTTTTGTTTTTGAACATTTCCGAACGTGTGTTAGGAACTTTTTTGCAGAATCATTTTGGACAAAGTTGGAGCAGAAAGAACACAATAAGCTCTTCTTTTCCTTCAATCTTCCTTTCAGTTTGTTAAGTAATTCCGTATCTTTCCAGTCCTGTAAAAAATAAATAAAAAGAAAATGTAATTATTACTGACATTTATATACAGGCTGTAAGGGACAGGTTACCAAAAACTGATACCCTGAACTCAGATCATCATTTTGAATGATTTTCCAGTGGAATTTTCTTTACGAAAATTTTCAATTCTTTTTTCATGGTACTCGCTCCATTGAAATTACTTGGCCTGACAAATCGTGGCTCATGGTCAAGCATACCCCGAACGAGATGCGGGCGCTAATGTAATGGTATGCCGTGTTAGGAACATGATAGAGGTATATGTTGTCAATCCGTGAACTTTTCTACTTACAATATCAAAGCTTCCTGCCTTCCAAGCAATGAAGCAGTGTTCTGTAGAGACATGGTTTTCCCATTCACTTTCTGACAAAATAAGATCGCAAACTCCACATTTCATGGATTTTTTCATGGAAGGCTCTCCGTTGTTATCTTGGCCGTCACTGACTTTGGTTGTAGTAGATCTTTTACGTTTCTGTGGGAAGGAAATATAAGCATACGGTCATAATCATTAGGTTAGGTATTAAAATTAATGACTGCCTTAATGTAAACACGTAATCAATCCATATAAGGTCCTTCTCCCACTACGATACGCACAGTCGACGGAAGTCTCGAAAACTAGTTGCCGTAGAGTATCTCACATATTTTTACGTGTAGGATTGCACACTACGCTAGCAATATCTCATATGTAGGCTCGCACGCAACGCTAGTGGTATCTCATAAGCAGGTTCACACACTCCGCTAGCGGCATCTTATACGTAGGCTCGCATACTACGCTGGCGGCATCTTATATGCAGGCTCGCACACTACGATAGCGGTATCTTTAATGCAGGCCCGCATACTACGCTAGCGACATCTTTTATGCAGACCCGCATACTACGCTAGCGGCATTTTTATGCAGGCTCGCAGACTACGCAAATGGCATCTCATAAGCAGGTTCACACTCTCCGCTAGCGGCATCTTATATGAAGGCTCGCATACTACGCTAACGGCATCTTTTAGGCAGGATCGCATACTACGCTAGCGGCATCTTATATGCAGGCTCGCACACTACGCTAGCGGTATCTTAAATGCAGGCTCGCATACTACGCTAGCGGAATCTTTAATGCAGGCTCGCATACTATACTAGGGGCCTCTTTTATGCAGACCCGCATACTACGCTAGCGGCATCTTTTATGCAGGCTTGCATCCTACGCTAGCGGCATCTTATACACAGGTTCACACTCTACGATAGCGGCATCGTATATGTATAGGCTTACCAGTCATGGAGAGTCGCGTTATCTGTGCGTATAGATATGGGAGAAAGGCCTCAAGTTTAAGCGGGTGCTTTTTTTTCAGATTTTTATGTACGTGTTTAAGAAATGTACCTACGTATTTCTTACCATTGCTTTCTTCCTTTTAATTTCACTTAAATTCTCGTCAGATTCACTATCGTTGGTATCAATTGGTTGCTTCTTTTCGGTGTTCCATTCTTTCTTGTCATTTCTTTGTTTGTCAGCGCCGAGATCCTGACAAATTTTAAATGAATTAACTTCAGTTACTTTTTTACAAAAATACTATTACAATAAACATTTAGAAGAAAAAAATTAAAATTATTATTGTGTTTTTTTTTATATATTACGGTATCTAGGATGAATTTAAATATTTTTGAACCCTTTTTTGAAACTTTAAAAATTTATACCAGCCGAAGGTTTTTTGAAAAGCCTTGCTTTTGAAGTGGCACTGTTCATTGGTTCATTACACGTGCTTTGTAGCGATCAATTATCACTCACTTTTTTAATTTCCTCAGAATAGACTTCACTTATGTTTTCTGCTACTCTCTCAGTTTCCATGATTCCAGACTGTTGACTAGAAAACCCAAAATCTACATCCGCTGTATTTTTCAATAGTTCTCTCTCTTTTACTGTAGAAGATCCCTACGAAAATAAATGTAGAGCATAAAAGACAGGGTTCATTTACCATCACCCAAAGGAAACCTAGCACATCTTGGGTATCTAGTTCAAAGTCATACCTGGGCGACTTAAAAATAGTCAGCGCAGCCTTAGGGGCTGATTCTCGCCTTGAAACTAAAAAAACTTTCCTCAAGGAACCTATATGCAATTTATGAAAAAAATTCGACTTTACATAAATCAGCCGATCCCACATATTGTATGGAGAGACGAAAATATTTTGTAATATTTCGACCTATGTTCCTGGAGAAAGCTGTTCAGTATTTGCTAGAAGTCACCTAATATATTCACGTCTCAGTCAAAAGTAATAGAGCGAGCGAAATCTGCAGTCTTGTAGATTAATAAGTACAACTGTTATCTTTTGGTAATAGTAGATTGTTAACCAAGGGCTGTATGACATCAATTGCATACGAGGTTTTGGCGCCCGAGCGCAGCGAGAGCGCTAATTAGCCCGAGTATGCAATTGATGCTTACACCCGAGATAAACACTCTGCTTTACATATCGATTGTGAGGTAAGTAAAAAAACAAGAAAGCAGGTTTCTATGAACATTTATTAAAGAGAAACATGTGTATTTAATTAAAAATTCGCGCCTAGCTAGTCGACTGCCTTTTAATTACTTTACATATCTCTTGCTCTGTAAGTAGTCACTTACTTCCCTGAATGCCGGGGTGTATGGATATCATTACAGTATAGGTTTCAAAACCTACCATGTAAACATTACAGCATAGGTTTTGGAATTTGAAAAAAGAACTGTCATACTCATACTACAAGAAGAATATTTTTAAAAAGTTCCTTTTTTTTCTCGGTATCGATTATTTACTCGAATCGGAATCGAGACAATTTATATAAGAATTTATGAAGATTTTATTTTTAATATCGAACTATTTGTTTCGCAGTCACATCGTATGTTAGTTGAAATCGATTTAAAAATCAAACTGGCCAGCACGATTTGACGCGCTTGCGTGCCATAAAATCGTGAAGAGTAAAAAAGGCAGTCGACTAGCTAGGCGCGAAATTTTAGTTAAATAAATGTTCATAGCAGCCTGCTTTCTTGTTTTTTTACTTACCTCACAATCGATATGTAAAGCAGAGTGTTTATCTCGGGTGTAAGCATCAATTGCATACTCGGGTTAATTAGTGCAATTGATGTCATACAGCCCTTGGTTAACAATCTACTAATGTAGTCATTGTTACACGATTTTTTCCCGTGGTTTACTGCACTGACCTGTAATTTCTCTCTACTTGATGCCTTATCTATTTTTTCGTCTTGTTCAATTTTCTTTTCTTCCTGTTTTTTATTTCTGTTAAATTGTTCAACAGATTTACTTTTTCTGATTTTTGTCGATGTTGCAATATCCTGCAAAAAAATAAGCTTTTAATCCGTTTTCACGATTTTTGATCTTTATATTTTATAGAATAGAAAATTCGTTTATTTGCGCACACCACAGAACGCAAGATACCATCAGCATTTCAACTCAAGTTATTAATTATTTAAACTGTAACTAAGTAGGTACTTACCGTTTCTTTATGCGTAAGACTTTGTGAAATTTCACTTTGTTCTCTATCATTTAAGCCTGGATCTATCGTGGCAGATTGTCTTGTTTCCTGGAACAATATCGTACACGTTGAATAAAAAACGTATTTTATCGGATCCACTGTAGCTTATTAAAAAAATCACAGATTTCGTGCCTCACACGACTTTCGAGCACATTGGGAATAAATCTAAGAAATTCTAAAAAATTTCGTTCTGCCTTTTTTCAAAAAGGTTAGGCTACAGGGCAAACCCTTAACCCGATCTTCTTTGTTTTAGGGTCAAATTGTAGCTGGCTAAATTGTCCACAGGAACGTTTCTCAAATTTTTGATATCATTTTTCGTTTCCAAAATATCGAGCGCCAAAATCAAAAAATCGGAAAAAAATGATTTTTTTTTCACTATTTCGGCCATAACTTTTTTCGTTTTTGACTTTCTCGAATAATTCTTTTTGCTAATTAGTTCTCGTGAATAAGCGTTTTTTGAATATCATATCTTTACAACCCTCCGAGATATAAAGGGATCGCACTTTTTCGTAAAATCAGAGCCTGTACTGGAGCGAACGAAAATACATTTTCATTACTCATACTCAGAAAGTAGGTCTGAATGAGTAGGTCTGGTATGAGTAATGAAAATACTTTTCAAGCCTAGGGAGAATCGCTTTCAACTGACAGCTGTCAAATTTAAGTATTAAAAAAATAAAAAAACGTTCCAACTTCCCATACAGCCACTCTATTACAACGCGATGTAAAATTGAAATAACAACATAGGTGAAAATATGTATTACCTTGTTATACGTTGTGTGTAATTTTATTAGTAAGACAGAAATTTACAGAATGTTGTAAAAGTTTTTACCTTTGTTTTATTTTGTTCAGTTCCAGCTGGTTTTTTATCGGGCACATCTTTTTTCCTTGATATTGCTGGCTCGACAGATTGAGGTCTATTATTTGTATTAGATGGGCCGGCTTCCTGCAGTCAAGTTGAAATTTTTAAAATAACTTATTAACACACGGCTACTCAACTAAATGCACGTCAATATTTTATCTTACACACACATATTTTTTTTATCTTAACTTATGTACTTTAATGTCTGTAAAGAGGATTTAACGCCAACCGTTTTAGAAAAGATCTTTAGCTAATTGTTAAAAACATTTTTAAAAACAAGCTTTTATTGACCGAGCGAGAGCGAAGCTTGGGCGACGCGTCTCTGTTTCAGCTTGGGCAAAAATGCTTTCGTATGTCTGTCTTGCTACCCTAGTATACACAACGAAACTTCTATCATGAGAGTATAGACTTCCAAATCAAAATAAGGAAAATGGACCATATTTGTATTTGGAGTTTTCGTTTCTCTTGCGTTTGAATTTAAACATGAGTATTTTAGCAAATCAAGATCATTTTTCAACGTCAATCAAATGAAAAAGATATGCAAACTTCTTCTGTTATTTTAAGGTTGTTTTTATTGGCAATCAAGTATCATGAGAGTAGAAGTCTCAATTTTTTTTCCGTGTGGTGATCGGTTGAGAATAACACCACCCCATCTCTTTCCGTGGATGTCGTAAGAGGCGTCTAAGGAGACACAAATGAGACCTGCCTCCTAGTAATCCATCCCAGGCAACGACACTTCATTTTTTTCTGAATCTGAGGTGTCGTCCTACGGTCTCATGCGGTGTGGTAGGCTCTGTAAAGGGCCGTCTGGTTCGCGACCACCCTCCTACCGAAGTCCGACGCCAAACAGCTTGCTGTGTTCCGTCGGTGCGTGGGAGTACCAGTGCCTTTATAGGCATTTTCTGGGTTAACTCGCACCATCGTCGACCTCATCTATGACCTTGGTCAAGATTGAGGTCAAGAGTTAACCCATCTTATAATAAAAATAATTTAAAAACCTACGGGCAGCTGATGTCTGACTATTCCGACTGTTCTTGTTGTCCTCTACAGGTCGCGTTTCTCAACCGATTTTTGTGAGCAGGTTCGATAATTACCTAAGTAATATTTTTTTGGTCGATTCAATTTTGAGATTTTTTTTTCGATTCAATTTTGAGATTTTAATTACCTAAGTAATATTTTTTTGGTCGATTCAATTTTGAGATTGAGCCATCTTGGGAGGTCCGCCATATTGATTTAGAATGACTTCACTTAATCCACCATGATTTCATCCAAACTAAACTTTTCAGCTCATTCGGTTGAGAGTAACTGAATTTAAATTAAGTTGCAAGATTTGACCATAAACGAAGTTGGTAATGAGCCAGACTTGTAATCCGAAGGTCGCAGGTTCAAATCCTGTACCACTAAATTAGTCTTTTCGAATTTATGTACCGATTTCTAATTATCACTTGCTCAACGGTGAAGGAAAACATCGTGATGAAACCCGCCTGTCCAAGAAAATTTTCTAAAGACGAGCGGTCCACCAACCCGCATTGGGCCAGCGTGGTGGACTATGGCCTAAATCCCCTTCGTGTTTCGAAGGGAGGCTCGTGCCCCTCGGTGGGGACGTATATGGGCTGGTAAAAAAAACATACTTCCATACATTGCAAATTTATAAAACGACTAGCTTCCCACGCGGGACTTCGTTACCGTAGGAATTCGGGAAAATCATGTGCCTATGTCCATCCCGGATAATGTAGGATTCTAATGGTGAAAGAATTTTTCAAATCAGTCCAGTAGTTTCGGAGCCTATTCGATGCAAACAAACAAACAATCAAATCTTTCCTCTTCATAATATGTATGTATAGGTATAGATTATTAAAATACTTATTGGTTTCAAGTATAATGTTCCTTCATAATTTTATATTAATCCATAATTATTTTCACGGTTATTTTTACAAATTTTACAAATATATCACTGACCTGCACTAACTCTTCATTAACGTGTTCTAATTTTTCCTTTCGTTTAATTTTGTTTTCACCACGATCTTTAGTCGCGTCGACTATTTGACCTTTGCTTCTAATAACTTCTGTTGATTTGGAAATGTCCTGTAAAAGAATTGAACTTCACTCATACACATGCACATTCACTCACAAGGCTGTATGCTCTATTGCGGTGACAGTACATCAAAAACTTTTATACAGGACCACTTGACGCAGCAGTAAAATGATCTAAATGTTTATCAACACGGGTTCGTCTCAGGACGATCTACCGTAACCAATCTAGTGACTTATTCTGACCGTCTCGTATCATATATATGAACAGAGAAATACAGGTAGATGCCGTGTACACCGATTACAGCAAAGCTTTTGACAAAGTAGATTTTTATGTCGTAAATAAGAAGCTAGAAACTATCGGTGTGCACGGCAACCTTCTGCGCTGGATCATATCATATTTGCGTAATAGAAATCAAGCGGTAGTGGTAGGTGGGTACAGATCTGACTGGTTTACTCCATCTTCAGGGGTCCCCCAGGGGTCACTGTTAGGGCCCCTTTTATTTAATATTTTAATTAATGATATAGATACTTGTTTCCATCATGCAAACATATTATTGTATGCGGATGATTTAAAAGTTTTTATGGCAATAAAGGGTCCTAAAGATGCTACAGATTTACAGAGTGACCTCAATAGATTTGATAATTATTGTCTTATTAATAAATTACATTTCAATTTGAAAAAGTGTTTCGTTATTACTTTCACTCGCAATCGTGATATAAAATCATACTCAT
The DNA here is from genome assembly GCA_949987775.1 of Aproaerema taeniolella. Classification (NCBI taxonomy): domain Eukaryota; kingdom Metazoa; phylum Arthropoda; class Insecta; order Lepidoptera; family Gelechiidae; genus Aproaerema; species Aproaerema taeniolella. The sequence continues at coordinate 9,197,244 of OX465246.1, forward strand.
ATAAACTACAGGATGTCATATTAAAAAGGAAAACCGTTGCTAAAGACCTAGGGATATATCTTGATAGTAAACTACTTTATGATCAGCATATAAATCACATAGTAAATAAATCTATGAAAGTATTAGGCTTTATAATAAGACAATCTAAAAAGTTCACTGATCCACAAGCTATCAAAACTCTTTATTTCACGTATGTCCGATGCCAATTGGAGTATGCCAGTCAGATATGGAACCCACAGTACAAACTTTATATATCATTACTCGATCGGGTCCAAAACAAGTTTCTAAAATTCTTTAACTTTGCATGTGGTAAAAGATTTAATCATTATGATGACGCATGTACCTATCATAAAATAACGCCTCTTACACAAAGACGGGTGGTAACTGATCAGTTGTTCTTGTACAAGATAGTTAACAATTATTTTGATTGTCCTGACTTGGTTAATAGTATATACTATCAAGTACCATCTAAACTTAATCTAAGACGAAAACGACTGTTCAATGTTGGAAAGGCAAATAGCAATAAAAACTACGTAAGGAATGGATTTTTACACAGAGCACTCACGAATTTATAATGAGAAATACACTGATCTCGACTTATTCAACCTTTCATTATCTCAGTTTAAAAGATCATTATATATGATTTCGGATTAGCACTCAACAACTGTGAAACTCTAAATATTAACGTTCTTACTATTAATAAATCATGCACAGCGTATAACATGCGCAAACACTGTTTTTCATATGTTTTTGGTCGTTATAAGCTTATACTACGCAATGTGTGGGTATAATTAGTGAGGCCGTAACTCATCTTTCATTTTGTCTTTAAATTATCATAATTAAAGTATTGTAATTGTAACTAGGGAATCCAATCCCGCAAACGCGGGATCCCGCACCTTTTTTGCGGGAACGAAAATGCGGGATTGGTCGTGCGGGATCCCGCGTTGGATGACTTTTTTATATTAAGAACTAAAAGTCTGTAAAATGGGCTAAGACGATGCTCTGATTATTTATGAGACAGTAAAGCCCCATTAATAAGTATTTTACGACTTTTCCTATGGGATACGTGACTTTTCTATGGAGTATTTTTTAAAAAAATAATGTTGTTTTCAGTCTTTATTTTATAATTATACTTATACTTATAATTATACTTTTCATAGTAGATATTTTAAAAAAAATGATCATAAGTTATACAAGTCACAGTATAAGAAAAACAGCACAAAGGCGGACTTATTCCACAAGGGTATTTCTTGCAGTCAACCCAATAAAAATAATAAAAAAATATTATTGTTTTTTTTTAAATACACGCATATTCCGTCGATTAATTATTGTTAGAGAAATGTCATTTGTATCTTAATTGTTATGGGAAAGGTACGATACAAAGATACAATTATTTTTGTTGTAAAAGTTTTCATACTAAGTTAAACGAGTGAAAAATTACTTTGGTTATTATTAAAAACGAGCATGAGCTAAGTTTATAGAGTTTAAAAGTTCAAGTGAAGTATCCAAACATTTTTTAAGACTAATAAATGGCCTTAAAACAAATAAAATATAAAAAAATCTTAATCCCGCAAATCCCGCGGGATAAATGACCTCAATCCCGCAGGCGTGCGGGATCACGATTTTGATGCGGGATTGGATTCCCAAATTGTAACACGCTTGTTCCTTGAATGCACCAGTGGATACCTATAATTGGTTAATTAGAATCTAGTAATTAAATTTAAGTCAAAAACTGTTATTAACTTGGTTTCCCAATAAAAAATTATTTAAAATTTATTTAAAATTTATTTATTTATTATGTAAACTTCAGTGAAGTGAGTGGTGATAGGTTGTCAGTGTTTCGCTCACAATGAAGCAAGACCCTGGTGTCCATTTTACTTACTTCTACGACATCTAGTTTTTCGTTATGAGTACATACATGGGAAGAAACTCAATTAGAACTTGTTTCCCTGTGTCATCGTGACGGAAAAATCACGTGAAGTGTCGTTGCGATGTCAAATTATTAATTATGTAAGGATGTTCTATCAAACAACACAAGTTAACTTGTACTTACTTTAGTTTCCATTTTGAAAACTTCAACTGATTTTTCATCTGGCACAAATTTTCTGGTCTCAACACCAGTTTGCGTTGCACTCATTATCTTGACAGATTGACGTCGATCACTACATTTAATGGTACCGGATCCCTACAATGAAATCGAAATTTAAGAAACATATATTCATAACATTGTTCATGTTCAGCTCCTTCATAATTCTTTTATTGTAGAATCCATATCCATAAATACTTACTAAGGTTTCTGACCCGACAGAATTAGTTTCATCTACTTTAGTTTCCTCTATTACACCTAAAGAATTGTCGCCAACTTTTTCCATTTCCTTTTTGCCTTTGGGGCCCTGACGATTTTCAACAACGACAGAAGTATTTACAAAAATTTCTTCCTCTTTTCTTCCAAGCACTGAAGATTCTATTTTATTCTTTTCAACATCTTTACTGTTTTCAAATTTATGCCAACATATACTATGTGTGTCCCCTTCTGTACCATCATCTTGCACCTCGTATATTTCATTAACTGACCTATAATCTTTATATAAATCTTCACTGTAAATGCTAAATACAATTTCAGGGTCTGTTTCAATTTCCACATGTTCCCAAAAGTGTATATGCTCATATGAACTGCATAAATCATAAAATGTGAAGGAGCCAAAATCACCACACTGGCAAAACTCAGGATTTCTGGAACTGAGTTCTAAAACGGAAAATTCATGTTTGCATTCTGAATTCTGATCCACAGTTTTAGTATTTTCTATAAGTGACGCATTCCTACTATAAGTCTTAATATTGTTTGAACTCTCGTCAGTTTTTTCTGTGTTTACCGATCCGCCAGGCTTTTCTACTCCTTGGATATGTAACTTTGACTTCGCACCTTTATATTGTTTATGTGTTAACAAAGGTGCTGCAGTTTTATTAAGTTTTGTGCGGTTTTTTATAGCTTGTGTTATGTACATCGCTATTTCTTTGATTTTATCGATCGGAACGCTTCCTTTGTCTTTTTTTGCACAATCAACATCAACTTTTTCACCTAAAACACAATTTGTATTCATATGATGATCTTTCTTTTTTAGCTTAATATTTGAATTAGAAATATGAATATCGGTCAATGTGCTACGTTTAACGTTATTTTGTGCTGATATTTTCTGTTTAATCTGCAAAGCACACATATCACCTTCTTTCTTTATTGATTCTTTAATATTATTCAATAGTTTATTGTTAGGGCCTCTGTTAGAATCTTCACCTTTCGTAATAGTATCATTCATAAGATTGACAGTTTCATAATTATCTTTTTTGGGGCCTCTGTTAGAATCTTCACCTTTCGTAATAGTATCATTCATAAGATTGACAGTTTCATAATTATCTTTTTTGGTTTTTGAACACTCTTTTTCTTTTTTTGGAGAGTTCACATCAACTTTTTCACCTAAATCACAATTCACATTTATGCGATGATCTTTCTTTCCCTGTTTCATATTTAAATTAGAAGTATAAACATCGGCTACTGCAAAGCTTTTAATATTATTATTTGCCGATATTTTCTGTACAATCTGCAAAGCAGACGCATCCGCTTCTTTCGCTATTGATTCTTCAATATTATTTAATGATTTATCGTAAACTCCTTTACTAGAATCTTCACCTTTCGTAATACTATCACTCATTAGATTGACAATATTACAATTGTCTATAAAATCTATTTCCTTGGTTTCTGCACATTTGTTTAAATTCATACTCGCTGGATACTTAGGTAACGATACATCTGCTTTTGGCACACAAATGATTTCATCTAATTGAATAAGACTCTCTTTCTCGCTTTTTTCTATTTCTGCCAAGATTTTATTATTTTCATTGGATGTTATTTCATGCACAAAAGTTTCCAATGTTTCTTCATTTTCCTTAAGATGCATTTCAATATCTGTTACCTCAAGGTCTATACATGGCCCAAAACTACTGTCTGGCATAATGTTTTTGTTGCTTGAATCTTGATTTAAAGGCCGCATATGAATTTCATTTTCATCGCCGTTAAGGCTATTAATTATTTGCGCGTTTTGTTCTCCAAAGGATGGTCCAGAATTCAAAATAATAGGATCAGTTTCAATGATGTTGCCTTTATCATCAAAAAATATTATAGTTTCAGCATTATTCGGATACAGATGACTTTCAGTAGTTCCACAGTTATATGCACTTAAGTAATGATCCATTGCAGGATCTGCATTCATATTTATGTGATAACTATCATTTCCATTATCTACATTTTTCAGAATTGATTTTATAGGTACAGATATTACACCAGATAATTTAGATGAATGAAAAATTTTCAGTTCATTTACTTGAGTGGGTGTGAGTATTTCTTCCGATATAATATTTATTTTATGATTGGATGCTGGTTGATTAAATTGATTGGTACCAGTGGTTTCTGGTGTTTCTGAAGGCCCTAAATTACTGTTGCTGCAGTCTGATGCATAGGCCTCATCTGGATGTTCTTCAGTGGACACAAGATGAAGATTTTTCGGAATGCTAAGATTGTCGCAATCTGTTAAGGACAGTGGATCTTTTTTATCTGATGCGAAAAATCCACATTGAATGTTCAATGAGTTGTTACCGCAGCCTTCTGTTTCATTGTAAGAAAGTGGTCTGTTAGGTAATTTATCACTTACAGTACTGGGTAAAATAACAGCATCTGCAGTAACAGATATATTGTCTTCTGCAAGATTATTTGTTGTCATGTTAACATAATTATCTGTTCCTATAATATAAGATCTTCCTTCATCTGCATTATAGATATTTGTAGCAAATGTAGGACTTAACAAAACAGATTTTTTCATTAAATCTGCAGTCTCTAAAATTGTAGTGTCATTTTCTATTTGGGATACCCCATTTTGATCACTGGTCAGGAACACAGGTGTAAAATTGGATGCTGATGTATCTGAAAATAATTAATTTAGGTGAGATTAGACGTTATCCTAATAAGCAAATATATTATACATTAACTTACTTAAAAATAGTTCACTGCTGGTTTTTTAACATAATTGGCTACGTTAAAAACTTGTGAATTACCGACTTCAATCCCAACAAAGCCTATTAGCAGGTAACCACAAACCAAAATGTTCTTTTTTTTTAAATGGCTGAATCAATTTCGATAAAGTTTATATGGGACCGCCTTATATATGGAAAAAATAATTTTGAAAATCGGCTGACAATTGGTGGAGTGACAGTTGGTTATCGCGTAACAAACATACAAAAAAAAATATAAAGGGCACTTTCCTCCCCGCACCGCTTCCCTCCCCGCACTTCCTTCCTTGCACTGCATCGAACTTAGCTTTATTATCAAGTTGCCCAATTGTCACATAGCAATTTAATAATGACCGGGCAATATGATAAATAATGAAGTTTAGATAGTAATTAATCACTTTGCCCGATAGAGCTAGACATTATGAATAATGCCCGCATTAATCACTGGGTCCATAACATATACACTCTTAGGGTTATAGCCTAGCTTAGATACTTGTGTACTAGATTGTAACAACACCTAATTGTTGTAACCTGTTGTGTATTCCAATAAAATAAAATAAAAGTAAGTTTTAAATTTTGTTTTATAAGTGTGACTAGCATTTTTTTTTGTCTATGCCTATGGTGTGTACCAAAATTACTGGAATAAGGCAAACTTCAAAAGAAGATCAATGATTTTTTTTTTTTCGTTTCATAACCACATGACGTTTTGCCTACCCTGTAAGTGATTGTAGGCGTGAGTCGTGAGTGTATATAAAAAATCATAAAATAAAAATAATAATAAAAAATCATGAAATATTGTAAATTAATTCAAAATCTCAAAATAGTGTTCTGAATTTTTCTCAATAAGCAAAGAGGTTCGAACATTTTTGTATGAAGCCTGGCTTGCCTAAAGTTGCAAGTACATACAAGTACATAAAAAGTCGCGTTTTTAATGTACACGTATGAAACATATGCCAATCGACAGAGAAAATAATTATAAACAACAAATACTGATTGACAAAATGTCGTAAGTTTGTCAATCAGTATTTGTAAACTTTCTGAGTAATTTCAGTTTGAAAAGGTAAAAAATAATTAAAAGAAAATCATTGTTTAAACTGATTTAAAAGTCCATTATCATCATTTTAAAGTATCCCGCGTCACGACTAGCATTAAACTGAATTCTCGTCATACTAAAATAATTTGATAAAATGCAAAAAAAAAAATTTAATATGTTTTTGGTGAAATCAATAAAAATACCATAGAATTAATGCGTCGCGATGAGTATGGGGTGAGGGGAAAGTATCACGAGCCGCATCTCTTCCCGTCCCTTTCTTCACCACTGTCAATGAACCAATGAACCAATGGCGTGACTAGGCTTCTGTACGCATGCTGTCACTTTCGTTTTAATAAAGAATTAATAAGACAGCATGCGTAGAGGAGCTTTGTCACCGCGCTTATGTTAGACGGGCAGGTCAAGTCAGTTAGTTTGTCACCGTGACATGCACCGTGCACAAGCGTTCTCGTTGCTGTAGTTTAAGTTGTTATCTTATGTGAAGTTTTTGTTGTTGATATTTTTGTTATTTTTGACTGTTTTATCTATTATTATTGATATTTACGCGATGTCAAGTAACTTAGTCCCGCCAGGGTCGCAGTGGTTCTTCTGTGGAATTAGTACTACTCGCCCTAGAGTACGCCGTCCGCGATTACAAATATGATGTTATGAGCTTTGTGAGGGATATCTAAACCATCATCCTTATGTCCAAGAGTATGCCAACCCTATATTTCTCAGTATACCAACGCAAACCTCATAAACCCTGGTATCAAAGTTATTAACCCGCTAAAGACCTTCGCAGTGGTTCATGTACCGACTACTATCGCAGATACCCTTCCGGTCTGGTGTCCCCACCGGTTACTTCCACCAGGATTATTTAGTCTTGATATCCTGTAGTGGATCAGGGGGAACAAGAGGACTTATCAGTACTTATTTCTCCACTCATTATGTTTGAAGTACTAGCCACTTCTTAGTTCTTATGCTGTCATTGATACGAAGTCAAAATCAAAAGTCAGTGTCCTGAACAAACTGAGGAAAGTCTCAAAATCATAAAGTGATGTTTCCGGAACCCGGATTCCGGAACCTTCTCGATGTCCGCGGTGGCGTGGGAAATAGCGTACGAGCGGCGCGAAAAGCGGCGTACCAGAGGCGCGAGAAGCGGCATACCAGTGGCGCGGAAAGCGGTCTACGAGAGGTGGTTCCAGTCGAGCGATCTCTCTGTATTTAAGTAAACGCAGTGACTTTCAACCTAATTTTTAACACTTAACTAAGCTTGTCCCACCAAGAAGTTCGAGGGCAAGAATAGTCAAGAGCAATGGGTATGAGTTGCTTTATATATTGATAAAGATCACGGTGACAGTGAATTACAAACTGACTGGTAAAGAAAAAAACCTGTGGTTGATTCCTATCCTTTCACCCTGCACTCTTCACGACGCATTAACCTGGTATTTTTCTTGATGGATGACCCAGGCTTGTAATGAATGAGTAGGTTTTGGATTTTGATCGATGTGCATTTCACCAAAACCATATTTTACATATTTTTTTGCATTTAAACCTATTATTTTAGTATTACAGGAATCCATTTTAATGCTAGTTGTGACGCGGGATGCTTCAAAATGATGATAATGGACTTTAAATCAGTTTAAACGATGATTTTCTTTTAATTATATTTAACATTTTCAAACTGAAATTACTCAGAAAGTATATCACTTACGACATTTTGTCAGTCAGTATTTGTTGTTTGTAATTATTTTCTCTGTCGATTGGCATATGTTTCATACGTGTACATTAAAAACGCGACTTTTAATGTACTTGTAACTTTAGGTATGCCACAGAGGTTCGATGCTCTTTATAAAACTACTAGAAAATGATTTAATTACCAGTTTCAGCTGCAGGAATTGTTGGGTGTTCTTGCAGTTTTTCAACACTATTCAAATTAATACCCAACTTTTGTAAGAGATATGGAGGTAGAACAAATACTTCTGCTTCTCCATTCTTTGTGACGGTTTTTAAGGCTTTCTTAGCTCCTTTATGGTGCTTGGATTTTTTACAATTCATGATATTCTGGGACATCTTATACATACTGAAAAAGAAACCGTAAAATTTTATATCAAATTCTAAAATTAATAACTTTCACAGCCATTGAAGTGGCATGACTCGTAAGTTGGGTTGGTGTAGAGTTCATTGAATAAGCTTAGATGGTATTTTAAATAAATGATATAAAATTAAAGAACTTAAAACACTGTTGAAATGGGTAAATGAGGGAATATAAGGAAATTTAAAGCTATAATCAGTTCTCAGTAATTGTAATTATCAGAAAATGTTATTCCTTTCGTCCCAAGAACCTACTTACGAATTCTAGGTAGGTAGGAATTATTTTTTGCATAAGAATTAAGTAGAAGCATGTTCAAGCCCAAACCTATAATTTTTATACATAATTCATATTATAAGGGGTTCTTACCGTATGTTTAAAACTAGTGGAAATAACCACAAGATTCGAAAACAATGTATGGGGAAACGTTAAATTAGTAAGTAGACTTTAGTCCCAAATAAGTGGACTGATCACCTGCCAGTGCCTGATGGGCGTCCCCTCCGTAGAAGACTTTAGGGGATGATCTCCATGGGGAGTTGTTCGGTTTCATGGGAAACCGAACAACTTTTGCCGAGGAAACATTTGAAATTCAGAAATAACATTTTTACTTCTCATTCTATGGCAATCAGTTGATCGCTCAAGTTGCATGGAGAGATGATTGATTTTCCATATTTAGACCAATGTTCCATGGGGAAAGTTATTCAGTTTAGTGGGCTGAATCACATCCTCAATGTTTGCTAATTAATTTAAAGTCACCCAATAAAGTTTTTATAAAAATTCAAAAAAGTATCTCAGCTTATGCAGGCATTAGGTATTTAATAAGCATTAAACAATCCCTCTTTTAGCAAACATACAAAATACACATCTATAAGCAAGAAAAATATTTGTTAGTGTGATATGACAAAGTTATACAAGAATGTGGTCAAATTACGAACTAAGGGTATTTTAACAACATTGCTTATTGCAACTAGCGCCACTGCCATCGCACGACCGCAAATACTTTTTGACGAGAAAAAAAAATGTTACTATGCGCACATTTATTCAAAAACGAAATACTGCATTGAATTACATAAAAAATTATAGAAACTAACAAAAATATGAAAAAAAAGAAAAAAACAAGATCATCTAAAACTCCAGGAATCGAACCGTGTTCCGCAAAATATAAGCCACACGTGGTGTAGACTGAACCAAAATGGCTAACTGAGAAATGGTGATAATAAGCATCCCTATACAGTCTAAAAGTTAAATTATAAAAAAAAACATTTCACACGCAGTCTATCACCAAGATCAGCTAAGTAAATTAAATACTTATTATAAATAATGATATCAATAAAACGTTACGAAGTACTTACAGGCTTTAATTTCATAGCTGCGCCACCACCACAGCAAGGAATGACTTAATCTATTAAAATATTATGCCTTTCAGTTTACACGGTTTAAGCGCTAATCATTTCAATGAATCGCCTAGGCTAAAACGCTTTACGTAAAGAAAGTATTTCACTATATAGCACGTATTTTACAGAACATGATCAATCCGGGACTTTGAGGTTATAAAAATTTTTTTCAATTGACATACCATACCACTGACACTAGTGACAGCAACACACTGAAGATCGTTACAAGTGTAGGGTTACAACTTGTCGATAATAATACACACTCAAAGGTCGATAATAGAAATTCGCCTGCCAAAGCCATAAAAATCGTTCATAAGAAAGCAAAATTGATTGACTATGATTTAAACGTCAATGACAATAGGAAGGGGTCTTTGGCGGGAACTTTGTTTAATGTGTGATAGTGTATTATGCAGTAAATTGACTACAATTCGTGTAGTGATAAAAAATAAAAATGATAACAATGTTTCTGGGGCTGATTTTTGAAACAATAGAATTCCAATTCGCATACGAATTGACTTTGTATGAGATTCTCATGCGAATCTTGGCAATTCGTATGCGAATTGGAATTCTATTGTTTCAAAAATACATCTCCTGGTCCGTTTGGTTCCGACAAAGGCCCTCGTGCGTGGTTGTGCTTCTCGCCGCCAGTTTTCGTAAAAGAGACGCTATCCGGTTTTACGCAGAACACGAGGAGCTTAGGGCTTAGGTTAAGTGGAAGAAAGAATATTTTTCACTTCCCGAAAAAGATAAATTAAACAAAAAAATTGGATGTGAGCGTTGAGTTAGCGTACACAAGCTGCACTCTTCTGGTGATTTCCCGCTCGAAGTTGTCTCTACCTAACTGCAACGCTTGCCCGAGGTATATGTATTCCTGAACAACATCAAGCGTAACACCGTCAACAGAGATCGGCCTGCACACGACATTATCATTGAACATGACCTTGGTCTTGTCCAAATTCATCCCAAGGCCGACACGTCTTGAGGCAGCGTTAAGGCTGTGCAGCATTTCTTGCAGGACTTGTGGTGTTTCTGCCAATATTATTATGTCGTCAGCAAAGCGGAGGTGCGATAGAAATTTGCCGTTGACATTGATGCCCAGTCCATTCCAATCTAGCGTCTTAAAGACGTCCTCTAGAGCATTGTTAAACAGTTTCGGGGATATGACATCCCCCTGTCTAACACCTCTGAGCAATTGGATTGGTCTTGTACGGTGGTTTTGTACTTGGACTGTCATCGTTGCCATATTATATAGGCTTCTCAGCACCTCCACGTATCGCCAATCGACTTAGCAACGCTGCAAGGACTCCAGAACTGCCCAGGTCTCGACTGAGTCGAAGGCTTTCTCGTAGTCCACAAAAGCTAGACACAGTGACTGGTTATACTCTTCGCACTTCTGCATAACCTGCCTTACTGTGTGGATGTGGTCTACGGTACTAAAGCCTTTGCGAAACCCTGCTTGTTCCGGTGGTTGGAAGGCGTCAAATCTAGCGGCCAGACGATTGGTGACGACTCTCGAAAACAGCTTATAGGCATGGCTCAGGAGCGTAATCGGTCTATAGTTTTTCAAGAGAGTTTTGTCCCCTTTCTTGAAAAACAACGCTACCACGCCCCTGCTCCACGCTTCCGGGGTAGTCCCATTGGTTATTACGGAGTTGAAAAGCCTTTTGAGCTTTTGTAGTTGCCAATTCACTGTGCCACTATTTTGTAAACCCGTATTCACATATTACACAAAGTAATACTACCAGAGTGTTTCTCTCAACAACCTCACCTCACCGGCCGGCCCAATAAACTGAGTGGATCAGGATATACAGGATCAGAGTCTTGATCCACCAAAGTAATAATAATAAAAGTCTTTATTTTCCTTCACAAAGGTAATTTACATAGTTAAATTGGCTAGACATACAAAAATTATATTATTTTAAAAACTTTTGTGAGGGACTGGAGTCCATACTAGGAATTAACCTGTATGACAGATCTCCAGGCCCTCACCCTACTGGATGTTATTTGAGTTCGCTATTTGTATTGCCATTGAAAATGAGAAATACCTACTGTTGCAAAATAGACTTTCACACCTTGTGTGTGTGAATATGTGCGTGCGTTGGCGTGTGTGCATCTGTAGATGTTGCATGTGTTAGTGTGTGTGTGTCTGTGGATGTGCGTGCGTGTGTCAGAGTGAGTATGTATGCGTGTGTGTGTGTGTGTTTCGATTGTATGTGAGTGTGAGTGCGAGTGAACGTGCGTGCGCGTATTTTACCCTTTTTAGTAAAAAAAAACAATAAATATTTAATAAATATAATAAATGGGTTCATTTTATTAAAATACATATTATGAAAGGGTTAATAAAAGGTCTTCGGTAGAAGTGTAATCCAATTTCAAAAGCCATTCGTTAACTAGAGTTTTACATTCATACTTGGATTTATTATCACTTACGACATTTTGTCAACCAGTTTTTGTTGTTTGTGATTATTTTCTCTGTCGATTGGCATATGTTTCATACGTGTACATTAAAAAAGTGTAAGGTTTCGTTACATATTTTAGCAATTTTTGCACTTTTTAAAAATATTTTTGAGTGTTTAACTTGAATTGAATAGTTCGGTGAATGACTTTTTCCGGTACAACTACTGACAGACAAAACAGTAGCAAAGTTTAGTGGCTAACTTCACGCGAAATTCAAAAAGGGAAGGGGAGTTTGGCTGACGGGGACATTCGTTGCCTGGCAGTTGAGGAGAGTAGTTGTCCTTAGAAAGTGTAGTTTACGGAAGTGTCCGTTAAAATAGTGAGATCTAAAATATAATTAAATTGTACATTACCATGAAGAGGAAATATAGGTACGTTTAAAGAGGTTTGGTGTTTCCTTTGGATTGATGCTCGTTCTACACCTCAGAAGCGGGGATGGACAACGCATAAACGCTTTGAATTTTGTTTTTTTTTTTGTTCTACATTGAATACATTCGTAACGTATATGTAATTTTATAAGCAGTTAGAATGGAGGTTTGCGTTTTTTTTTTTTTGTGAGTTTCAGAACGTGGCAGGCAGCAGGGAGTACGCGCGGCTCCTGCCACACTTTGGGTGCTCGCAGCCAAGGGAGCGTCCGCGGCCGCGGTCGCAGCCGCTGCATGCGGGAGCGGGTACGCCGGCTGGAACGGGGTCTGGAGAGAGCGCGAGATGGCGGGCATCGGAGGCAGCGGAGCGGGCAGCGTGGTAAGCGGAGCGAGCGGCGTGGTTAGCGGAGCGAGCGGCGTGGTCGACAGAGCGAGCAGCGTGGTCGACGGAGCGAGCGGCGTGGTCAACGGAGCGAGCAGCTTGGTCAGCGGAGCGAGCGGCGTGGTCGGCGGAGCGAGCAGCGTGGTCTAAGCAGCAATGGCGCTAGGCTGGAGGGACGCAACGCGCGGGACTCTGCGAGCGCCGGACACCAGGATAAAAGGTCATGTAGCCCTTAATTTTTCAACTCATGACTTGTTACAAATTGCAAAGTCTATAAAAGATTTGCTACCATCTCAGCCGTCAAATTCGATCAATAAATGTGCATCGGTTTATGGCTGGGATGAGAAGACGACCGTCCATTTATCATGCAAAAATTAACGGGACTCGCTAAGACTTGGTATGAGAGTTTGAATTGATCGACGGGTCCTGGGTTCGATTCCCAGTCGGGGCAAATATTCGTGTAAAAAGAAAATGATGTTCTCGGGTCATGGGTGTTTGTTTGTTTTTATGTATATTCAGAGAGACCCACGACACAAGGGAAAACCTTGATGTGGGCCCTGAGTGTGTAGCGTTTATTTATTTAACTTTTGTTAGAAATTTGCTCTTTTAAATCAGTGTAAAATAACGGGTAGGCACGCATCATCCACAGTATCTGCGATCGAAAAAAAAATTAGGTTAAGCACACTAGATTTACGGTGCGTTAAACCAGATCAACTTTTGAATTTTTACTTACGCAGAAGCCTAATTTAAAGCACAAATCTGGAGCCACTTCTGAAAGTAGGTCCAACAATAGACAGAAGAACCAGGCTTATATAGTTATAACTGCAAAGAAGCTGGCCATATTCCAACTGTCCCAAACCACTAGTCAAGTGTACCCAATGTCAGAAGATATAACACACTACCGAAACCTGTCGAGTTAAAAAGGCATCTGAATCGACGAAGGTTTCCACAATTGCCAAAAGTCAAGGTCGAAATAGATTTATTTCATGGATTTTCCTTTATAAATATGAGACGGGTTAACTCTTGACCACAATCTTGACCACGATCATAGATGAGGTCGACGATGGAACATTCAGGATGTTACCTAAAATAGGTCAAGTTACAATAAAAGATTTAAATACATTCATACATATTCGTTCTACTGACTCTACTCCTAAGGTCATCTTTCCCAGAGAAGAATAGGCAAGAGCGCTCTTGTCAATCTCATTACAAGCCTCATTTTCAAATTTTGACTAAATCTGAAATAACTCTAGAGCTTAGTAGTTTATTCCCATTTGTGCATTTCAAGTTCTAGTCCAAATGAAATATAGTGAACATTGACGGCACAATCCTGGAGAAGCATTTATAGATTAACGTAGGGAAATAACGTTGATTAAACAAACAAGTTTCGCGAAACTGGGTGTTTAACACGACAGTGTTCCTCTAATGATGAAATGTTGTGGTTATAACCTTGTACGGTCACTTGGATCAGATTTGTGTCTGTCGATTGACGGTGCTGGTGCAACGGTTTCGTGTATGTCCCAAAACGTTGCTCGAAAAGCCAATGCCGATCGGAAAACCAAGTTGAAGTTTTTGTATATCGGTGTCAAAATGCCAGGCTCATTATTAGAATAGATCGTTTATTCCTACATTAGCGATTTCATAATTACAATAGATGTCAAAAAGTAATAAGAATAACACTCCCGTCAAAAATAAAAATGTATCGGCAAGGGTGACGAAAAGTTGAATCGAATTATGATGGTGGGACACAGTAAGCTTTTCGGTATGACACGGTCAAAAATGTTTCCTTTTTGACCGTGTCATACCGAAAACACATAGTATACACGGTCAAAAATGTTTCCTTTTCTGTAACAGTAACTCCATGCTCTAAACCGCGTAAGCTTCAGGAAAACTTCGTATTTCCTCGGGCTAAGAAACTGAAGGATATACATAGGACTTTAGAGATCAGCCAGACTGTTAGAACTTCTTCAACGCTATGACCGACTCTGAAACGCAAAATCCAGTAAAATCTATATTCCACTTACGTTGAGTTGTTTCCCTCACTATTGTTACTTTACACGTTATATACATAGATTAAACGACTTGACAACCCTTACTCTCAAATATATATATTTCATCTAGGTTCATAAATTTAGAGTAACTAAATTTAATTTGTACCAGTTAGCTTCCTCTGATTCATTAGCCTAGAATATGTGCTGTATTGGGTTGGCCTTGTGTGCCGCTTTAGGAAGGCCTTGTGTGCCGCATTAGGTTGGCCTTGTGTGCCGCATTAGGTTGGCCTTGTGTGCCGCCTTAGGAAGGCCTTATGTGCCGCATTAGGCTGGCCTTGTGTGCCGCCTTAAGAAGGCCTTGTGTGCCGCTTTAGGCTGGCCCTGTGTGCCGTAGTTAGCTGGCCCTGTGCGCCAAAGTGAGACTGGCCCTGTGTGCCGTAGTTAGTCGGCCCTGTGTGCCAAAGTTAGACTGGCTCAGTGTGCCGTAGATAGACTGTCCCTGTATAACCAGCATGACCAGTTGTAGTATTTCAGTCGGGGTACATCTCTAACAATGCTATACTTGGCTGCAAAATAATGATTAATCGTTTTTTTATTGCCTTGTGCGGTCCAAATAATGTTCTCGCTTGAGGTTATTTGTCGTTATAATTAGAAGTGTATAACAATACATACATATTAGTCTAGAATATGTGCTTCTTTACATATAAACCCTGTCGGGCATTCCAACAATGGAACGGCAGGCGGACTGGCATTTTTATTAATTTAATTGTTTTATTTATTAATTTGTGCCTAATGCTAGAAAAGTATATCTCTGCTTTTGCCATCGCTATGCTAACCGTTTTTCTGACTCCCGCATACAAAGGTCCGTATCGTGTAGTAAAAGTTATAGGTAACAATTGGTACAAGGTTGCTCCTACATCTGGATTTAAAGGGATGAAAAATAAACGTACGACCATGGTTGCCACTGAGAGAATACAGTCGTGGATACATATAGCGGCACTATAGTTCAATGGTAATGTGGACGAAGTCTATACTATAGATGAAGAAGTTGCCTATTATAAGTGAGGAATTTTTACTCTAGTTGATGTTTATTATATTATTTTGTTTAAAGGTGGAATATGATGCTTAGTCCACTTATGTATTTGTTTCAGGTCATTGGCGGATGTCGAAAGGATAAGGCTATCGTCTGGCCTGGGACAAATACACAGATATAACGGATTGGATGGATAATAGGATGGATAATTGGATGGATAATTGGATAGATAATTGGATGGATAATTGGATAGATAATTGGATGGTTACTCGGATGGTTAATCGGATGGTTAATCGGATGGTTGATCGGATAGTTAACCGGATGGTTAAATGGATAGATAATTTAATGGATAAATGGTTGGATAATTTGGATATATATCGGATGGATAACTTGATGGATAAATCGGTTAGATATCCGATTTATTGTTCCGTTTTATAACGGAACAATAGATTTGAAAATGTTAATTATAATAAATAAATACTTGAAATGTTAATAATTTACATTAAATTGAATTGTATAAATAATATTTCAAACTTAACATAGCTAGTCGCTCTTCTCCTTAAATTGCTGTACCCCCACGGGGCGTCACATCAGACTTATTGTTATTGTGTTGTAAGATCTTTTAAGAATTTTTTGTGACTTGCAATAAATAAATTGAAATTGAAGGAAATGGATAGATATTTTGATAAATAAATAGCTATAAGTGTACCTATTTGAGTATCAAGTAGTTTATGACCTTTTGTAATTTAATTCCAAAAAGATATACTTTTTAATCATAATTATGGTTGAATATGTCAGTATTTGTTTTGTAAATTGATTAAAAAATTTTGGTTGGATTAGATGTTGCAGGATGTTGCACTTAGTTAAGTAGCGGTAATTTATCTAAGCTATTGAATTGTAAAATTTTGTTCGTCTATACAACATTCTGCGTTAAGATAAGTTGAGTTTGTATTATTAGATTGCTATTTTTATTCATTGCTATTTATTGTTGGACTGTTTTTGAAGTGAAAACTTCTTTAGCGGCGTTGTGCACTTTGAATTATGGGTAGAAACCCGGGCGGATGGTAGCCCTATAGAAAAATTATCTCTGTGACAGATGT
The DNA here is from genome assembly GCA_949987775.1 of Aproaerema taeniolella. Classification (NCBI taxonomy): domain Eukaryota; kingdom Metazoa; phylum Arthropoda; class Insecta; order Lepidoptera; family Gelechiidae; genus Aproaerema; species Aproaerema taeniolella. The sequence continues at coordinate 9,214,146 of OX465246.1, forward strand.
CAATGATTATTCGCACATAGTGCAATAGACTACTTTACTGAATTGAAAGTAGATAGTTTGGTCGAGTGGAAAAATTGCTAGATTGTAAGCAACAGGTCGAGGGTTCGAATCCTGAGAGAATAACGGACTCTTTTGTGTATTTTGTTTTATTTCCATATTAATGCACAACGTTAATGTTCTAGTTTTCACTTCTGCCGGCAGTCTCTGAGTGCAACCCGTTGTTTTTTTTTTATATTATAACGTAAGTAGAAAACGTAACTAACATCAAATATATATACTTTTGATATGTACTTGGACAATTCAAAATATTTGTTACTACCACAGTAGGGCTAGAAAATCATTATTAGCTAAAGTACAGGGATGTCCTAATCAGCCAAGAGTAAGGTTTACAACGGTGCGTGTATGAGGTCATACACGTTATCAGGATGGTCGAGTGTAAGGTTTCGTTACATATTTTAGCAATTTTTTCACTTTTTAAAAATATTTTTGAGTGTTTAACTTGAATTGAATAGTTCGGTGAATGACTTTTTCCGGTACAACTACTGACAGACAAAACAGTAGCAAAGTTTAGTGGCTAACTTCATGCGAAATTCAAAACGGGAAGGGGAGTTTGGCTGACGGGGACATTCGTTGCCTGGCAGTTGAGGAGAGTAGTCGTCCTTAGAAAGTGTAGTTTACGGAAGTGTCCGTTAAAATAGTGAGATCTAAAATATAATTAAATTGTACATTACCATGAAGAGAAAATATACGTTTAAAGAGGACTGGTGTTTCCTTTGGATTGATGCTCGTTCTACAAACGCGACTTTTCATGTACTTGTATGTATGTACTTGCAACTTTACGCAAGCCAGGCTTCATACAAAAATGTTCGAACCTCTTTTAAGTACGACTCTTCGTCTTTGCGTGAAGTGTCTGCCTAAAGATGTGAAAGTTAAGGGTTGCCCAAACTCGTCATCTAACTTTTTAAACAATTTAAAGAGAAAGCATGGCCGTAGTCGAATATCACCAGTATGCAAAGCAGATGAAACAAAAGATACATCGTTGTGATACTGTGGGAAGCGATGGTTCGACGACTTCAACTTCAAGCACCAGCACAATAACCCAAACCAATTTTGAACATGAATTGGTTCTATTCTTCATCAGTTCAATAATTTCTCTTAACGTTGTAGAAGACCCTTTTTTATACAAATGTTGAATAATTTGGGCATATAAAACTACGGTATTAATGTTATCAGCCGAAGAACTTTGAGCAGACGAATTGATGATGAACACGAGCTACAGAAGTCCGAGATCAAATTAATTTTAGAAGCTGCTGTTCTAAAATTAATTTGATCAATTAATCTCAGATTAATTGATTCGAGATCAAATTAATTTTAGAGATGCAGAATTCAACCGAAAACGTAAATCGTTAGCTTGCAGAAGATTTCCTGGAATGCATAGTTATATTCGTATTTCTATGTTGCTTGATGAAATTCAGACTGAATTCAATCTAAATCCACAGAAAATAATCGCTACAGTCACAGATAATGGTTCTAACTTCGTTAAAGCATTTAAAGAATTTGGCGTATCGATGCAGACTCAGAATCGATAGATTGCGAAGAAGATGAGTCAGACGAAGATGACAATGAGCAAGAGGTTTTCTACATCTATGTAGACAAAATCCCACTAGCGTGCCATTACAGGTGTGCTGCACATACCCTGAATTTGAGTGCAACGACAGACGCAAATCGATTACTAAAAAAAGACAATCTTACACCATTATCTACAATACATCATAAAACAATTGAAAAATGTAACATACTGTGGAATGCTGCTGGACGTCCAAAGTCAGCAGAAATAATTCAGTGTTTTGGAACATACGCTTAGCAAACCAGACGCTACCCGATGGTATAGCTTGTACGACGCAATGAAACAAATTGAGTCAATCAAAGACAAAAATTTTCAATTTCATAGAGCTTTGTGCCTTAAAAACTATATCAGCGAATATGATTATGTTAAAGAATACATCGCTTGTTCAAGACTTGTAGCTGAAGCGTTCGAAATACTACAAGGTGAAAAGAAAATGTACTACAGGCTACTGATTCCATGTTTGATGGCTTTACGTAAGAAACTTCAAAAGTTAGAGAACACGCCAATGACAATACTGTCATACGACTTAGCAGCAGAGTACAGAAAAAGAGTAGAGAAAAGATTTGAAGAGTTCTTCAAACTGTTGACGCCTAAAGGCATTCACGCTTTAATTGTGATTTACCCAAGATTTAAGAACAAGTGGTTTTCTGGTATTACGTTACACGAGCAAAAAAGATCAAAAACCTTTTTCAAACAGAAGTGGCCAAAGAAGTAACAAAAACCAACGAGCATTCCGAAAAAAAAATTGCCTCTGAACTAGAGAACTCATTTTTTGACTTCAAATCAGACTCCGGAAGTGAAATTGAAATCCAATCTCAGCAAAAGCAAACACCTAAAACAAGAGCTGATGTGATAGTTTTAGCCTATTCATCCTAGATTTCAATGTATGGGCAAAACGGCAAAATTTATAATTAAGTTTTTTGCTTTTGTGTTATACGTTATAGCACACAACTCTCCCGCCCCCTCCGCACCCTGCTTCACCCCTCCCGCCCATGAAAAGTGTCCCGTTTCCCAGATTTTTGCAATTTTCAGGAAAACGATACAAGCTAGGGCAAAATGGACGAAGACTAAATTGTTAACAGATAAATTACCTATCAATAAGTTCTAACATTCATTTTGATTTGACTTATAGTTTCCAAGATATGATGGGTCAAAGTTTACTAAAAATCTGTGCGCAGCAGAAATTTGACATTTAACACACAGAAATCAATAACTTATCGTATGTCAAAATCAAACTACATAGATTTTAATTTACTGTGTTAATAACTAATAAGCCCTGCACGCAGGCAAGAAGGCAGACTTAGTAGGTACATAAAAGGTAACTTGGTGGACAAAAATCACCCTTACGAGCATTGTAAATAAAATACAAGCTTGTAAAAAAGACATTGAATCCATATGGATCAACGATCACGTAGGTAACAACTATTGATTATGTGCGCGACTGTTTTCATTTTGAAATGTAAGCAGAATTTTCAGAGGCCATTTGTTATGTTTGGAAGTTAAATTAAACAGATATTTTTATGTTAAGCTGAGGCACTAATGACTCACTAAATCTTGATTTGAGATTTCATACAAATTACCTTTTAGTTATGGAGTTACCTTGTTGGGTCTGCTGCGTTGAACCCTCCGCCCAGCAGGCACACCAAGATCGTTTTATAACTCCGAAACTCTTGAAGCACTAGTTTTGAATCTTTAGATCTCTATGGCACTAATTAAGCATTAAACCTTAGAACTGGAACCATGTCACTAACTTTAGTTTCCGTGTACGAGAGGTGGGTCTGCTGGACTGATATCCATCCAGCAGACCCACAAACAGCGACCTATATTTCTTAAACTGTGATCAGGGGGCCTACCACCTAAGCGAAGTTGACGCTGGGTGAACGAATGGAATATTGTCGATTGCTTCTTTATAAGGAGACCTTGACTAATGATATGAACCAAACACAGCAATGTACATCATTCCATTCGTTCAATCAGCATCAACTTCGCTTAGGTGGTAGCCCCCCAGATATGGTTCTTTTGGCATCAATAGGCACTAGAAAGGCATTATATATTGACATGTTTAAGTTCCGTGGGTCTGCTAGCCCTGAGGGCTTAGCATAAGTTGAAGAAAGAAAATTTTTCACTGAAGACATGGCTGCATGGACATAGTTTCCTTAGCCTTTCCCGAAAGGGATAAATTAAAAAAAACAATGAAAATAGGTTATGTTTATCAATTCATAATTAAGTTACTTTCGGGTAGTTGTATGTCTATGTAAGTTACTTTATGAATTGATTGATCGTAAATTATATTTTTTCTTGTGTTTCATAAAACGCTTTTTATTTAGTGTTTCGGTCTATTAGCATGACCCTCTGACTTTGTCTTTTCTAACTTGAAATTGGTGGAACTGGTTGTTTCATTATAAAATAACTTTTGATTGATTTTTTTGTGATCTACCTACTCATGGGAACTAAAACAGCGTTATCATTCAGCATACAAGCTGAATGCAAGGTAACGAAAGCCCGATCAGGACTGATGAAGTTACCTCACTATGAAGTTAAAACTCCAGTTTTTATGCCTGTTGGAACTCAAGTAAGCATAGATGAAGGAGTGCGGTTTGCGGGCCACTATGTGCGTCTGCAAACCGTACTCTTTAGCTGCGTGTGCCCCATATAAAGCAATTACTGTAACCACTTAATATATTATTCTGAACAATTTTTAGGGGACAATGAAGGGAATTCTTCCTGATCAACTGGAAAATTTAGACTGTGAAATTATATTAGGAAACACTTATCACCTGGGCAATCGGCCTGGTGTAGAAGTTCTTAAGAAGGCAGGAGGCCTCCACAACTTCATGGGATGGAACAGAGCATTACTCACCGATTCAGGAGGCTTTCAAATGGTCTCATTATTAAAACTGGCCGAAATCATGGAGGAAGGCGTAAAGTTCAAATCGCCTTATGATAATTCTGAAATTATGTTGACTCCAGAGAAATCAATAGAAATTCAAAACTGCATTGGTACTATTTTCATATTATTTCAAAATCATAAAGTTTAAATAATAACAAAAATCTGTTGTTCACATTTTTAAATTCATGATTTCTGAGAGAACTGTTATGCTCAATAATATTTAATAAAAACATAAAATAGAGAAAAACTATATCCCACTTTCCAGGAGCTGATATCATCATGCAGCTAGATGATGTAGTACAAACTACATTCCAAAATTATGACCGCATTAAAGAAGCCACAGAAAGAACCAGTCGATGGCTAGATCGTTGCATCAAAGCTCATAAAAGACCAACTGAACAGAGTATATTCCCTATTGTACAGGGGTTATTAAATGCAGAGCTTAGAGCTAAAAGTGCAAGGGAACACATGACTAAGGATGTTAATGGTTTTGCCATAGGAGGGCTGAGGTAACTAACTCTGCCAAAAAAAGTTATAACCATTTGAAAGCTAATCTATACCTATCTATACTAATCTACACTAATATTATAAAGAGGAAAGATTTGTACCTATTTTTGTATGTTTGTAATGAATAGGCTCAAAAAGTACTGGGCCGATTTAAAAAATTCTTTCACCATTCGAATGCTACATCATCCCTGAGTAACATAGGCTACATAACATTCCAGAATTCCCACGGGAACGAAGTCCCGAGCGGGATGCTAGTAATATTATAAAGAGGAAAGATTTGATTGTTTGTGTTTGCATTGAATAGGCTCCGAAACTGCTGGATAGATTTGAAAAATTCTTTCACCATTAGAAAGCTACATTATCCCTGAGTAACATAGGCTACATAAATTTCGCGAATTCCCGCGGGAACGCAGTCCTGAGTTGAATGCTAGTGTAATATAAAACTATGTTATGTTCTTTCAGCGGAGGAGAAGCCAAAGATGATTTTTGGCCTATGGTCAAGTTGGGCACTGATATTCTTGATCGAAATAGACCCAGATATCTAATGGGTGTTGGTTTGGCAATAGACCTTGTTGTCTGTGTAGCTTTAGGTGTAGATATGTTTGATTGTGTATTTCCTACAAGAACAGCTGTAAGTAGACATCTTTTAAATTTTTTTCACATTTATTCTATTAATTTCAGTTACAAATAAATAATATAAAAATTTGTTGCAGAGATTTGGATGTGCATTGGTTAATACAGGGCAATTGAATCTAAAGCAAAAGAAGTATGAAACTGATCTAAATCCAATTGACAAAGAGTGTCCTTGCAGTACATGCAAAAATTATACAAGAGCATATTTGAACTGCATTGTGACTGTGGAAACTGTTGCTTGTCACTTAATTTCAGTGCATAATATTGCTTTTCAGGTGTGTATAATATGATTTTTTTTAAAGCAATATGAAGTATTAAGTAAGTAGGTGTAAATGTTAGCAAAAATCTCATTAAGGTTGAGTTTTACTAGTTTAAAAAAACACTGTTTTAAATCATTTTCTTTGAGATAAATTTCATGAATTACTAATTATTAATCTGCCATTTAAAAATCAGAAGTCTACTTTTGTGCCACAATTAATACCTACTTATTCCTTTGTTTACTTTGATGATTTCAACTTTTGTATTTCAATGAAGTTCCTTTATTTGACTCAAGTTAAATAGTACCAGAGCATTATGTAATCAACAACACAAAATTGGCTATGTTTATCGAAATATTTTTTAATTGTGTTTAACTTTTGTTACAGATGCGGCTTATGAGGACCATGAGAGAACACATTGAAAAACAATCATTTCCCGAATTTGTACAAAACTTTGTAAATGAATTATATTCTGATGGAAATATTCCTTCATGGGTTGTTAATTCATTATGTTCAGTGGGGATAAACTTAGTTAAAAACTAAAATATAAGTAAATGCTTATTATTAAGATTAAATGAACTCAAACTGAAATCAATAAGTTTATATTTTTCATTTACATAAAATCGTCAGAATCATTTCCATCATAGTTAGTCGTCATATTCTCTGCTTTCATTAATGTTGAGTAGCTTCTTAATTCAGATTCTTCTTTCTTTTTTTTCTCTTCTTCTTTCTCCTTTTCCTTTTTCTCTCTAAGTAATTTCTTTTTGTCTTCACGTTCTAATCTGTCCCTGTTCTCTCGTTCTTGTCTCAAATCTGGGAAAGCTTCCCTCTTAGTTTTATTTAGTCGATTTACAATATCGTTGATCCGTTTTGCTACTCTGACTTTACGCACATCCTTGTCTTTATGAAATGCCACTTGACCAACCTAAAATCGATTGCAAGATGTTAACGAAAGAAAACAGTAATGTGAGTTAATTTAAAAGTTAACAAAAACTACCTCCATTGCTGGTGTTTTCTTCAAATTTGCCCACATTGTGTACACTATATCAATATCATTCATTTTATTGCCAAGTATGGAGTTTGCTTTTACCAGCTGACATGCATCATCAAGGACTGAATTTGGTATATCATCTATTGTTTGACCCTGAAATAAGAACGTTAGGTGCATAGCATACATTAATGTTTGTTCATACCTATCGATTAGTAGACAAAAAGCACTGAATAAACAATACTGACACTTGGGCTGCTCTATAAAAAGATTGTTGAAAAACTTAAGAGCTTTTTTAAACTACTTACAGGTGCTAAACGAAGGTATACGTGGGCAGAAGAAACTTTGTCAACATGAAACCAAACATCCTCAGGCCAGCCCCATTTAATTAGGTCTTCATCTAAAATTAAAATCAACGTATCGGTAATAAAATAAAACTAGACAAGTTTATACTGATCAATGAGTATTTTTTACTTTCATGTTTGTCAGCCCCCATGAACAGCATGACCGCTGGAGACACCACATCACTTGTAAAATAAAACACCATCGTTATTTTGTTCTACAGGCTCTGTAATACTATTTATTTGGAAGTTTTTGGCGATTTTTGCTTTTGGGCTCAAAACATAACCTGAAAATTAATATATTTGTTTTTTCAACCAGATTTTTAATTCGATCGATTTCACACAGCTCTAATATAAATCTTTAGTTTTTGCTGTATTGCCATTTTCAATTATAAAATCTACCAGTAAGAAGTCACTCTCAAAAAATAGACAAGGCAGTAATGACAGCAAAACGCAGTACGCAGTATAACCATAGACATTTTTTTTTTTTGTTAAATTTATCCCTTTCGGGAAAGGCAAAGGAAACTATGTCCATACAGCCATGTCTTCAGTGAAAAATCTTCTTTCTTCAACTTAACCTAAGCCCTAAGCTCCTCATGTTCTACGTAAAACCGGATAGTGTCTGTTTTACGAAAACTGGCGGCGAGAAGCACAACCGCGAGGATCTTTGTTGGTACCAAACGGAGCAGAAACACTGTTATCACTTGAATTTTTCATAATTACACGAATTTTAGTCAATTTACTGCATAATACACTATCACTATTACACAATAAACAACTTTTTCACGTCGAAAACTAAAATTCAATTGACAAAGCAACCGCTCACGCCGGGTTCCCGCCAAAGACCCTCATAACCATAGACATAGAAAAAATAAGTACATGCATAACTCTATAAATAAACACTCTACTCTTTGGTTGGTTTGCAGCTTTGCAGTCTGTTTTTTTTGTGATTTTGCAAATAAAAAATACCATTGCCAGCAGTGTTGCCATATATACGGATTTGTCCGTATTTGTACGGATTTTGCGAGTTCAATACGGATGAATCAAGATTACGGATTTTTATACGTATTTACTCTAAACACAGAATTAGCTTCAAAAGGACACCGTTTTCGAGCCTTCTTGACCTAATTTTGAACAAATTTCGTCACAACGCTCTGGTGAGTTTGCTCCACTGTAGTGCGGCAGTACAGCAAAATTTCTTCAATGAAGACGAAACCAAGAAATAAATTAAGTATCTTGACGATAACGGTCCCGCTAAAAAACTTTTAGGGAAATCACCCTCTTTTGATTTAAATCTTGACTCAAAAATGTTACGTTTAATTTTTATACGGAATTCATACGGAATTTGAATCAAAATACGGGATATTTATACGGAATTTCAATAAAAACAGAAATACGGATTTTATACGGATTTTTGTAATGAAAATACAGATTTCACGTCTACTTCATGTGGCAACACTGATTGCCAGAGATATATTACCTACCTTTTCTCTGTACGGTGGATTCTCCAGACTGTGAGATTATTTTCAAAGCGAAGCAAACGCTGATAGACGATGGGAAGCCCGGAACGAGAACTGTGTCCTCCACCTTCAGAAGAGGATGAATTGACTTTGCCACGAGCGAGTATTAATAAAATGATAAAAGAGTTGGTGCCATCTGTTCGAGTCGCATTTGAGTCGAGAGAGCTTATTCTCAATTGTTGCACGGAATTCATACATTTGCTTAGTTCTGAAGCTAATGAAGTATGTAATCAAAGTAATAAGAAGACCATTAATGCTGAACATGTGCTCATAGGTTAGAAGTTTACTATTACAGATTATCTTAGGATAAGAATTGAAAATTCTGTAGGTAGCTTAAATATTTTAGTCAAATATGACATGGCTAGTGATAAGACTTAGATATTCCGCCCCTAACATGACCCTCTGACCAGATATTGCCTTTAGTGATCGGAATTCCACGATTGAATTAATGTTTCCCTTGTCACTTTGTTGCAAAGTCTAACTTTATCTTTCTATACATTTCAGCATTAGAAAGATTAGGTTTCAGTGATTACATGATAGAAGCGGAAGCGGTGCTCAAAGACTGCAAAGCTGTTGCTGCTAAGAGAAGAAGGCAGAGCACACGACTTGAAAACCTAGGCATTCCAGAAGAAGAGCTCTTTAGACAGCAACAGGAACTGTTTGCAAAGGTATCGTTCTTAGACTTTCTCATCTCGAAATCTGCCACCAGACGCAGGCTCTGGTTTAGTAATACTGGCTGTATTAGTTCTCATTGGCCATGGTGTTACAACTAGGATTTAGGCCCGTGTTCACCAAAGATATAACCAACGGTTAAACCGCGGTTAGAAGCTAATCAGAGGAAATGTCAAAAAAAATGTATGAAAATGACATTGTCAAACCTCTGGTTAGCTGCTAATCGTTGGTTAAATATTTGGTGAACACTGGCCTTAGTGTGCTATAGGGGTAGTGTAGGATTACACCTAAGCTGTAGGACTTTATGTCACCAAGTTCTAGGCCAGTCTTTCCCAACGTGGGCGATAACGCCCCCTTGTGGGCGCTGCAGGCCTAAAGGGGGGCGGTAAGAGACCCAGAAAAAAAAGGGGGCGTTGTGTAGGGCTTTGGGGTCGATTTATAATTTCATCTACCTAGCTAGGAAGACTCTTAGACACCGACTGAGCTCTCGACTCTCGACTACATCTTGTGAACATCAACTAATATTAATTAAGATATAGCTCAAACTTGGTTCGATATAATAGACCGCGGGCAATCATGTTTTAACATTTTTTTGTTAAATAATCCGATTTGTACATTCCTGTATCAATCGGCTGGTTCTATAATACTTGTTCTTGCTTGTCGAGTACGATTGGGCGTCGAATGAGATAAACGAGTTTATGCACGTTTGTCTTATTCCTGTTGGTGCGTGCTGCTTATGCAATCCTATATAAACGACGTAAATTTATTTTATTTTCATTTGCGGTTTCGCGCATAATAGATAAGCAGTACTTGATTATAACACTTACGTATTTCTCAAAACAAAACAATGTCGGAAGTAAAAAAGAAGAGACGGCAATACTCTGCGGAATATATTAAATTCGGATTTATTGAAAATCCCACAAACCCGTCGTCGCCTTTGTATCTTCTATGTCTAAAAACATTTTCGAACGAAGCAATGAAGCCTTCAAGACTGCAAGATCATTTGAATAAAATGCATCCAGATAAGAAAGACAAGAATGTAGCATATTTTCAAGACCTAGAGAAGAAGCATAATACTCAGCCAAGTGTATCAAAACTATTTTCGGCGGCTGCTAAGCAAGCCGCTTCGTACTTGCTTAGCAGCGCTTCGAGCTTCGTACAATATCTCTTTGTTAATTGCTCAAAAAGGCAAACCACACAACATCGGAGAAGAGTTAGTTTTGCCAGCAATAAAGGAAGTAATAACTACTGTGATTCATAAACCGGCCGCAGATATTATCCGAAAAATTCCTTTGAGTAATAATTCTGTGCAAAGACGAATTGATGAAATGGCTGAAAACATTGAAGAATCATTGTGCAATCATCTGAGGACTAGTCAATTCTCAATTCAGCTCGATGAGTCCACTTTACCAACTAATGAAGCGTTGTTGCTATCTTACGTGAGGTTTATTAAAGATGAGAAAATACGTGAAGAACTATTGATTGCCAGAAATTTGGAGACAGATACAAAAGGCGAAACCATATTCAATACACTGGAAAAGATTTGTGAAGAGAAAGAGATTCCTTTGAAAAATATTATATCAGTTGCTACGGATGGCGCTCCGGCTATGACAGGGCGCCATAGAGGCTTCATAGCGTACTTAAAAAATAAAATTCCAGATGTCCTTGCTATACATTGCGTTATTTATAGACAACATTTGGTTGCTAGAAACTTAAGTGAACGACTATTTCAATCACTGCAATATGTCATCAAAGCAGTCAATAAAATCCGTAGCAGCTCTTTGAATGATAGATTATTTCATCAGCTTTGTGTTACTAATGACGAAGATTTCAACCGTTTGTTGCTTCATACTGAAGTTCGTTGGCTGTCAAGAGGCAATTGTCTGATTCGATTTTACAACCTGTTTGACTCTGTGATAGAGTTCTTGGAAATTAAAGATACAGAACTGCGCAACAAGCTCATAACATCAAAGAATGATATAGCTTACATGACAGACCTGTATAAATTGTTCAACGACATGAACCTCCAACTGCAAGGCGATGAACTAAATTTAATTAAAACAAAAAATGTCGTTGCTGCTTTCGCAGCCAAACTGCTTCTGTACAAAAAGAATATGGGCAGACGTGAGTTTCACAATTTTCCGAATTTATCAGTATCCTGCAGTAACGACGACTTGTTTGCCTACTGCCAACATTTGGAAAACCTCCACATTGACTTCACCGAACGATACCAGGACATTTTAAACTTGGAAATACCAGACTGGGTGTTGGATCCGTTTTCAAATGTCAACACAGCAATGTCACCTCAGCTGGAAGAAGAACTTATAGAATTGACAACAAACGAAGAAATAAAAATTAAGTTCAAAAATGGATACCAAGAATTTTGGCTACAAAAACCGATCCCGCAATTGTACCCTGGATTGTGGTCAATTGTTCAACGATTCTTGATAGCATTCCCATCGTCATATTTGTGTGAACGTGGATTTAGTGCTGTGGCAACGCTGCTTACTAAAAAGAGAAATCGTTTGCGTGTTACCGAACGTGGCGACTTGCGGCTGTTTTTGAGTAAATTGGAACCTGATATCAACAAACTTATTGAACAGCATCAGATTCAACCTTCACAATAGTTTTTATATAAGAATTGATTATGTTTGTTTTATTTTCAATAAAATATACTCTGTCCGAATACTATAAAGTTGCGTTTCAATAATCCGTTATAAGTACTTAGCGGTTTTTAAATATGTTTAAAAAGGGGGGCGTTAAAAAATAATTTATTCTTAAAGTGGGCAGTAGACAAAAAAAGGTTGGGAACCCCTGTTCTAGGCGCAAGTATAGAGTACCTAGGCATTACGTTGAGGATTCTAGGTCTTTAAGGTTAGAATCTGAGGCGAATGCAACGACCTAGGTGAAGAGGGGAGATAAGAAAAAAAAGATGAACTGAGGTAAAATACAAGAATTCAACAGTTATAAAGTAAATATTTGTAATAGAAACAGGGTTTTAAGTAAACCTTACAATGGCCAGGGGATTTGATGAAATACAGATAAATACTGAGCTGTTTCATGTTCACTTTCCTAGGGCCATTTTCACCAAATATTAGACCCATGGTTGGGCGGTTCCCCATTGGGCGGCACGGCGGCCGGCGCCGGCAACGGCGAGAGTGGCAGAGCTATACTAGGAAGCAAGAAATCGGTAGTCTGTCTCTTTTCCTAGTATAGCTCTGTCACTCTCACCGTTGCCGGCGCCGGCCGCCGTGCCGTCCAGTGGGGAAACGCCCGTTGACTAGTGGGTTAGTCATTAAAATCAGACAAAACTTTTATAAATTGACAAAAAAAAATTACCAAAATCAAAATTAATATTGTATTAATTTTTCTTTTTTTCGGTTCTGATTATTTTGTTTATCCTTGATTTCTTTAACTTGAGATTGGCTGTAATTGTTGTTGCACAACAAAGACCCATTGCCATTTACAAATTAGTGAAATGTGGGTTAAATGTTAGGTGAACATTGAAAATGAACCATATTCATAGGTTTACATGTTTACAAACCCTATATAATTTTAGGCAAGAGAAGAACAAGCAAAGCAGGAGCAGCAGCAATGGTTGCTACTCCAACAACAAGGTTTGAGCACCGAAGGAACACCACAGCCTTACGTTCCCCCATCAGCTGGAATCAAAACTGAAGATGAAGACGATGACTACTCATAGATTCAAGATTACCGTTAGTATTCATAGGGAAACAGTAACCATGCAATATTTTGCTTGGTTGCTCGTCAAGGTATTCATTGGTTATCTTTAAGTTTCTAAGTATTTGTATATGACTTACCATAATAGAGGATTATGAAATAAAATTAATTGTTTATGACTAAAGACCTGTTTTATTTCATAATCCTCTAATAATAATGAAAAATGCAAATTACATTGTCTGAGACTAAGAAGTAACTTTGTCAATCAAGCCTGTTGTTCTCCACCGATGAGTGATTTTATCAAATCCACAATGACATTGTGGAACCACCTGCAATTTACTTATTTGTTGAACATGAGCATCAGTTTTGATAAAAGTGACAAGTTTTGTTAAATTCTCCATGAGCATCAGTTTTTTGATAAAAGTGATGCTCATGGAGAATTTAACAAAAGAATTTAACGGGTTTTGTTTTTTAACAATTTTAGTGAAACTGGGCAATTTGAGAATATGATCACCGCCAAAGCCTGATATATCAGACAAATAAAATTACCAATTTAACTGTATTTTTTCTAATTATTAATGTCGTGGCGTGGTGAACGTTTTTGACGAAAACTCTTGGCGCTAAAAAGGTTAAAACTCCAAATCAAAATATATTTTTTTTTGTAACGCAGGTAAAAGGACATTACAATGTCAAGTTCTTCAGCACAGCTGTGTTTCGCCATATTAGCATACAATACGTATTTAAGTATATTTATTTTAGACAGAATTGTCTTCAAAATATTTGTTTAATTACTTTGTAATAACATTTGGTGTCTAACAAAATCAAATAATTTTTAAAAAATATTGATGTGGGTGCAGTGCACTCCTGTAAAGCTCTTGGTAATTTATTGAATAGGTGATGGATTCTACACAAGTCATTTTTGTGCACTAATGCTGTGTTACAGGGAACTATCATCATTTTATGTTTTATACAGTCTCGAATATGGAACTTGAATAAATTAAGGTAATTTTTTGCAAATATGCAACATTCATAAAAATAAGGTAGAGAATTTTAATTGATTTGAAGTGGGGTCTTCAAGATTCTGTTGATTTTATATTACAGATGGACCTGATAGTTTTCTTTTGGGTTACCTACTGCTTGATAAATGTTCAAAAATTAGGCATTCATTGTGGTAGAATTATCACATTCATTACAAACAATAAAAAAATATATGTTCTATGACAACTTAAGTTAAAAAAAAAACGAATTGTGCCTTAGCCTTAGTGTATTATTGTTAAAATTCGCTTTGTCCTAACAGTATGCCTCTTCTTTTCATATTCTGTGATATCCTTCGACTATTTTTTTTTAGTCACCATGGTGACTAAAAGGACCTAATCTTATTGGTATTTATAATTTATAAAAATAAAGTCGTACCCCTCGGTGGGAACGTAAATCTTTTTTTATGATGATGTCGATGGAATTGATATGGCACATAGTGCAACTAGTAGAAGCAACTGAGACCAAGGGAAGTTTCAATTCCTCTTTCAGTGAGAGAGCTCGGGGTTCATCGTAGTCATTGATTTGTACTGATTCATTCAACAGCGCCATAACAGAGACTGGGCTTATCGTGTCGTCGTCCCCTGCAACATTTTTTTGATTTATCGTCGAATGATACGCTGTAATTCAACGTCTGGACAAACTGTCGTTTTCTGTAGAAGCACACTTTTTGGTCGCAAGGTAAAGACCGGGTCAGGAAAGCTGTGTACCACGTGGTGTGTGCGGGAAAGCTTAAAGCAATAATGCGCCAAATAAAAAACCACTGAATGGCACTTGAAAATATTTATATTTAAAAACTTATTGCATGAGGATTAAATATGAGTGATCCTGACGTAAACTCATTTACATAAGCAAATTTTTCTTGCTGACACTTTTTTCAAGTAAGTATCGGTAACCTCACATTAATATTGGATATACCTTGATTAGCTAGATTCAAACCAGAGGCATGGCATCCATCGTTGCCTTTATACCCCTTATTTCCTTTACTAATTCTGCCAAAGAATCACTACTATTGTCAAATTGGCGGCTCCGAATACATCGCCAAGTCGCTTTCTTTTCTGCAGTCATCATCCTTATATAAATGTTGATTCCTGGACTTCAGAATAGCTGAAATGGTAATAACTACTGTATTGGGAACACTGCACATCACCTTCATCGTCAAATACTTCGAAACACTTAAGACATTTTTGATTCGAAATATACGAGACAAGTATTCCGACGAGGAGTGAATTGTTACTAACACGACCGCTCGATACTGCGCTTACGTTCAAATGCATGGGTATAAAAAGTTATGAAAATCAGCAGGTTGGGATGTCGCAAGGATTTTTCGCTTTGTGTGTTTCGATTGTAGTCTTCCAGGCTAATTTCAGTGGCCGAAAATACTGATATCCAGTGGTAGGAGAATTGCCCATTGTAAACAATATTATTTGTTGTGATCGAGCGTACTCCAATATGGGTGGAATAACATAACTGGCATGCGAGTCCATTATTAATAGAACGGGTCTTGCTGGAGGGATGCATCGAACAAAGAATTTTAACCAATTTAGGAAAAGTTCACTAGTGATCCACCCTTTTCGAGAAAATTTTACTTAGGAGCTTGTCATAAATCCTTCTTTTAGCTGTGGTATGACTCTTACACCCTGTCGCATCTATGCATGCCAATAATGTTGTTGTGGTACCTTTTTTACGTATGTTCTGTTATAAACATATGTATTTGCAAGTCTTTTTACAATTTTGCTAGGTTTATTGACAAACATCAGATCAGTCTCATCGCATTTCCACATTCTTTCGGGTGGAATGTCATGTTCAATTCGATACTTCGGGGAAGAAAGGTCGTAAAAGCCAAAATGCCATTTTACAGGAGAGGCAAAAAACAAAACTTTTTTTTGAAAAATCCACATATCTTTTTGGTTTTTATAGCCATTGTAATTTTATAAAGTGAAATATCCTTATGTTGTGATATTCTTTAGCTACATAAAGAATAAATTTAAAATATCCTTGCGGTTTAAAAGTTAGGTTTGAGTTACGCCCCAAAATTTCTGACTAAATGTCCTTTACGTTCGACATTACGGAAGTGGTATGGTGTGAATTCGGGCGTAAAAACCCCTAATGTGATTTTAGAATGTCGTAAAACATTATATTTAGACATAATTTATAAATGTAAACATTGCATTTTTGTTATTTATTCATATAACAGTAATATTTTAGGTTTTATTTAATTATTTTTTTATGAAAATAAAGGCAAATTGTAAATATAGTGATTTTCAACAAATGTTTGTTATAAATCGGTCATTCTCGCGGCAAGGTGTTCTCCATATAATTACAGGCACGATGTTTGTTTTTCATATTTTTCTTCGTATAGGCAAAAAACTTAGTAAAAATTTAAAATTACACAAATATATGTATTTGGCCCTCAAACAACTTTTTTATTTGGGATTTATTAAGAATCAAAGTTATGGCCGTCAAGATAATCAGATTAACTGCGACAAGAATGAGAAAAATGCTGTCCTATCTTAGATTTATTTTATCATCATATAAGATTTCTACATTTATCATTTTAACTACAAGAAAACGCTGGAGTAATTAAACGTACTTCTATTAAATTATGTATTATAAAGATTTTATTTTTAGTTAAGAAGCGCGCAAAGATTTATTAAGGGATTTGTTCTTGGCCACAATCTAGCACAAAGGTGAAGATGCGGTTGAGGGTGTAGCAACTTCACCCCGAAAATGCCTCATTCGAACTTTTAAGAGATTCACTCAAACTTTAAAGGTTATATGAGCTCGGAAATACAGAAACAGTCAGGGAATTCCATTCCTTGGCAGTGCACAATATAAAAGATGATGAAAAGCGCTCAGTGCGGATCCGCGGCATCTCGACAAGGTAAGTATCTGGTACCCTGCACTGTAGTATCTGGAAATCCGATAGAAGAATTACCTCACGGAGCTCTTGTGCACACTCTCCAAAGTAAATTTTGTAATAATTACATAGGCAAAGTACTTTGCGTTTATGAACTAGGCTTTGTAGTTTAATTTCAACCAGCTTTTAATCACAGATGAGTCTTCTGGCTCTGCGATCCACCGAGTCCAATGCGTCTATTTGGTATTTGGCTGAATTATCCCAAAGCCAATACTCCAAAAACCATGGTACTTGTGCCTTATAAAGGGACAGGAGTTGATCGGGCGAGAAGTACCGCTTAACTTTATCTAAGGATGCCCATCTTTTTGGCCGCGATTTGGGCTCTGGACTTTATGGAGGTGCCGAAGTTGAAATTGATAGATAATTTCATGCCAAGAAATTCAAGCTCGATGGTTGTAGGAACAGATGCACCTCGGAAAGTAGGAGTCAGATTAAACGGACTCCGTTGACCAGAAAACAGACACGCCTGTGTTTTGGTGGCGTTCAAACTAATCAGATTTTTGTCACCCTATTGGGAGACAAGACTTAAGGTTGAGTTTATTCGCTCTACTAGTGCTCTCCTCTCTGAGACAATTTCATCCACACAGCAGGAAAAGGGTCGCAGAGAGAACGAACCCCTGAGAAACTCCGGCATCAATAGCCATCAGGTCGAGGAGCAGCTATCGATAACTACTTGGATCGACCATTCACTCAGAATGTCAGCTATAGGTGATGGCGATAGGTTGATAATTAAAGGGGTCGGAAAGCCTACCCTTTTTGGGCACTGGTTACACGTTAGCAAGCTTCTAGGACTTAAGTACGGTTTTTGTCTTGAGGGAGAGATAGTACAGGCGTGTCAGTACAGGAAACAACTCGACCACAGTACCTAAGTCTTTAAACATGGCATGTACATGGTTTATGCCATGTTTAAATAAAAAATGTGTATAGATCACGATCATTCGCAGTCTAAGCTTGTCTTGCTCCAAAATTTCTTCTCAAGTTCGTTTTGGTAGCTATAAAAGTAAATTAAACACGTCACCCACATATCTGATTATTGCGCTATAGAGCTATTATGTTCAATTCAATGTCCTATATATTTAGTAGCAAATCAAAAACGTAAGAAACAAAAGTAATATGTAAGTTTTACTTCTATGACTGACAGGAGAATCGGTTCTCTTTCTGGCTTATATCTTTCTTACGAGATTAGATAATGAGCCAGTCTCTGCAACGTTGATAGTTTATGCTCCAAAAGAAAGTGAATAGTGATTCTCTTCTTTCTTTTGTAATGTTATTATAGCACCTATTATAAATATTCCACAAAATCATGATTATTTAAGCAGGCAGGAACTTACTGTTTATTACGATTGTATATTATATGGTATATTACGGTTTATTATATTATATTTTTAATTTAACTTTGAGGAGATCGTCGGGGGTGTTGTTCCAATGACTGTACTATATTTTTCCTTTTCTGCAAGGAGTCTAGCTTCTTCTTCTTACTGTTCATTTTTGTAATCAAAAATTGGATTATCAGATAGTAAAACAGCGTTGCCTGCTGCAACAACATGTACCGCTAAAAAATTGCGAATGCGAGGAAAATATATCTATCTCTTTCGTGACTATTCATTTTAAATTTGTGTTAACGTGAGCTATACTCACTCAAACTATCTTAAGTTATGAAAAGGAAACTATACCTTATCACAAAAACAAAAGAGATTCTTAAAAAACAACTACAACAATCAAATAACCGGGACGTAACTCGCACTTCTGTTTATAAATGAAAGCAAATGAATGGTGTAAAAGTTACATTCTGTTCAATTAAGCTTATTCAGAGGGTTATAAAAGCCGAGATTACAACGATGTTGTGAGTTACGACCTGGTGTGTTGAAATTGTTGGCTTATACGTCCTTTACTTAATCAAAGGAGAAACTACGTTGTCACATACACCAATATTATTAAAAAAATGTAGTTTAGACTGAAAAATCCTGGAAGTAAAAGCCATTTTATTCTAAAAATTTTGGTAGTAAAAGCCATCATTTTTGCGAATATCGATTTTTTAAATATACAGATCGATAGAGCTTGAAATTCTGAACAAAGCTGCATTATTAACTCATTTTGGCCAAAATGGCTTTTACGACCTTTCTTCCCCGAAGTATCGAATTGATTGTTTTCCTGATTTATCATTAAATTCTTCCAAAAGAACTGAGTTTGAGCACATCGCTCTCTACCTGCGGAAAGATTGTCCGGAGTTCGCAAAGACAACCCGTAGCGTTCTTTAAACTTCACTCACCAATTTCTAACCCGCAGATCCCTTTTCGTCATTGAATGCGCAGCTTATATTTGCAATTTTTTCTAAAGAAAATGCTATTTGCTTTACTTTGGTTACTGACAGCCCAAAACTAAGTTCTTGCATTTCAATAATGTAAGCCAGTAACTTTTGTTCTAATTCATCAGGTAAATCCAAAATGCCTTTCCATCTTGGACATTGCGATCTGTGCATCTTGATTACTCTCTTTTAGAGTTTTGTGCTTTGTAACTTTCTCCTTTAACGTCGACCATGGCATCTTATACTCTTTAGAAGCTCTGTAAATTGTCATTGTTTTATTCAACATATTTTCAATTTGGCTAATTTTAATACCAAAGCTGCTTTTCACAGCAGTTTCCATTAAAAAAATGTATATTTTGATCTATTTTTTTTTTCGATTAGGCATCGAAGAATATTGCAATATTACAACATTAAAATATAAGACATTGTGATTTTGTTGCATTCGTGCTGTTCTTTTCGTGAAACTGTTTCATGCAAAATGGAGTGTATTTTACTAAACCTGGAAAATTAAATACCACAGATTAATGACCTCTGCAAAGCTAAATAGAATATGTATACTGTGGAGTGGAACAAATATTTACATTCCCCACATTTTCCAGTTAATAAAATACTCATTTGGCATACTTAATGTTTCATAAACATATTCCAGAAACCCTTTAACCCATTCAAGTTTTTTAAAATTTACACCTGTGTGCCACTTCATTTTATTTTTGATGTTAAACAATGAATTAGTTAATTAGTACATGAAAATTGCATTTTTTAAATTTAACACATGCCTGGTGGGTCTGTGGGACCCATAATCAAAATGCTCGTTTTTTATAATGAGTTTTATTTATTTTCAGTATTGTTTTATTAGATATGATTGAAAAGCAAAGTTTTGTTTAATAATTAAAAAACCTCTAATTTTACGAAACAAAAATTAACATTTATTTTTAAATCAACAATATTAAACTTTTTAGTTGAGATCTAAAATCAGACTTCCCATTAATTTAAGGCACAGACAAATGAACTTACAGACAATAATATTTGGGTCGAAAATAATAAAGAGTATTGCTAATATACTCAGTATTTATGTGACAATTTTCGCAAGAAAAAATCGCGTGTTCCAGGCAAATGTCTTTTGCAAGAGACACAAGTGTACTTCAAGGCTGGAGCAGACCGAAAAGGCTGGAGCAATCCTTTATGCCAGGACATAAATAACATAAATAAAATATAAAAAAAGCCTTTTTATGCCGGCCGGCATCATGTCTTTTGGGTTATGATTATGACTGCGGATTGCCCTATATGAGAGCTGATTCTGTTGCGTAAAGTAGTTACGTCGTTCAGCCTGATGTGGAGCCGTCAATGCCATGCCAAATTTTTTAATAAATTCTCTTCTCGTGGTACTTGTATCAGAGTTGTTCAACATTTGAATAAATTTTGCGTTTATGCCAGCGGTGTTGAGAATCCAGAAGAAAATAGTCAGGGGCCATCTTTTTGAATTTTGAGATACATCATATGTACGTATCATTTTGTCCACGTTACCTACGCCACTTTTTGTCTTGTTGTAGAAAGTTAAAACTGCAGGTAAAATCACCTGTTTCAAGATCTATTTCACAATCGTGGTGAAGAGACGACAGCATGAAAACATTCTTATTTCGTTTTAGAATGTAAGATAAAATTGTCAAATCCTTTTTAAATCATAAAAGTGTCGTATTTACGTCACGTTTTATTTGAAACTTTGTCGGAATACAGGTTTTATTACTTTTCATTGTCCCCACAGCGCACAGTGGGGTGCGCACCTTAGTAAGGCGGTCGAAATTAAATAAATTTAGTTTTCTTCATTAGAAATGCTTCGAAAGCATAGGTCACTGATTATAATGAAATAAAAATGCATTTTAGTGTATGCAGAAAGTATAACTATATTTAAAAATATATATATTGTCCTAATAACTTATTTCTAATAAACTCAAAACATTAGCTGATAAAACGGATTTCGTTTTTCGGGGCAATTTTCGCTTGGAAGTGATCAGTGGATCCGATTTTAACAGAATCCTGTTCATGAGGTCCGTATTAGAAGAAACCCGAGACATTTTTCTTGTGTGGCCCAGTCTGAAAGCCTTAAGATTTTTATTTTAAGAAATTATTGCTTCTTCTGACAGTTCACCAATAGGAACTAAAGCGTTCTCGATCACCGTGGCTCCGTGTATGAGTGCTTTGTGCACGGATGAGGGCAGGTTATACCACGGATATTCTGAATCTAGTTGCTTCGCTGTCTCTATGGCATAGTCTTCAAACTTAGGTGCATTTATTTTGTACCCTGATGACATGCACTCTAACAGGACTCCACACCTTTCGATGAGGCACTGCCGAATGCCGGTTATTTCAGCAAATACGGCCGGATTCTTAAAAAACTTCTGAGCAGTATTTCCATCATTTGATGTACCGCTACCTCCGCTTCGTGGTTTGTCGACGATCAGACCCAACTTCTGCCGAAACTCGTCGTAAATCCTTTTTTAGCCGTTCTTACTAGCCGTTTGTCTTCGTCTGACCTAGCTTGCCACCTTTGTGTTTGCAGTTTGTAGGAAAAAATTATAAAATGTTCAAAAAATCTTATCCAGGAATGTAGTAGTGATACATCAAATTGTAACTTAGTAAAATCAATAGCCCTTTTCTTGCATGAGTCGATGTCATTCATTTGTGTCGGCAGCGCTCCACATATGTAGCACTTTGCGTAAGATACGTTGCTGAGTGCGCTGCATATCTTCCCATCAAGCAAAGTTAGGTGAAGGCAGTGATTAATTTGAAGTTCCTGGTCTTTACTATACACCACTTACGTTGGAATAAGCTTGTCAATTTTTCTTGAAAATAATTACATTAATTGACAGTAACATCTTTGGTCTCCTTAATAAAACGGATTGGCCAACAATATCGGGTGGATAATGGGCGAGGGTTTTTCCATAGTACAGTTTCTTCTGAAGATGTGTCTGTTGAGACTAATCGAAGCGTCACATATGAAGTGACGAATAAGCTTTCATCAGTGACGTCGTTAGCAAAGTTTTGTTTATACTTGGCAAGTGCTGCCATCAAAGCCCCACTTTCCTACCAAAATCACATAACCCATAGATTCATAAGGCATGGCAGTCAAAACTTCCTTTTGACATTCGACTATATGAGATGCAGTGTGGCCCAGCATGCTTTGCAACTCCACCTCCGCTGTGGATTCTGTAACCTCAACCTTCTATAACCTCAGGGTAGCATTTTTTCTTCGCTTCTATCACTTTATCGTATGACGGCAGAATTAGATTACTCCGCGAATTTATAAAGTCGCGTAGCAGCAAGTATTGGTGTTTTGTGAGTTTAGCTTCTGTCAGTGGCGTGCATAGACATTTTAGGCAGGGTAGGCAGTGAACTTGTCTAGTTTTAATTGACCGCTCAAACTCGTTTCTATGCGACTTTTGCTAAACGAGAAAACTTTCAACGTATCTTTGAGATGTTTTTTAGAAAGCTCATGCTTTTTAATCGCTGTATTAAGGTTATTAAAATCAAAATAACCCTGCGCCGTTAAACCTTTTTTATAACAGTTTGAAAACAAAATGCACGGAAAACAAAATACTTAAGCGATTAGTATGCACACAACCCGTGAGCCAATTATGAATAGGTATTGTATATTTTAGTATTAAAATATCTTACTGCGGTACCTTTTTTTGCGTCAAATCCATGCATCGGCCTTTTGCGATAAGTAATGTTTACTTTTCCTTGAAAAGGTAAACAAGAAAAATCACGCAGTTTCGGCAAACAAACATCATCACCATACTTTTCACAACTTATTGCGCTCATTTTGTTCTAAACAAATGTCTTACAAACACTATAAACTGATAAAACAATAATTTGCAAAAGTTTTCGTACCTACGTAGTTGCAAAACAAAAACAAACCAATACCAATATGGCTGAATGCATCCAATAAGAAAAGAATCCGCAAAATTAAAAATCTATAACAGCTCTTTCAAACTTACCGAATATTGACACTTCTCAATTTGGTAGCATCGCTTTATAGGCAGAGCTTTTTTCTCCATACAATCAGTTCGTTAATTTTGGCGGGGTAGACGAAACAGCCAATCAGAAGCCCCCATTACAACACAAAACATCGACAAAAAAGGCATTTCAAACGAGTGCTTTTAACGAATAATCAATCCGCGCTCCTACGAGGGCTCTTACTAGTTCAGTATTAGAAGTTTAGATGGCGCTGTTTTGAAAAGTTAAAGGTCGGTAAAGAAATGTAGATGACGTCATTTCGGAAAACGTTTATTCGTTTCACAAAGATCTGTGATCGTTGGTGTAAATTATAATATTTATTTTTGTATTTTTTTGCCTTGAAAACCCTAGGGTAGGCACTGCTTTTCTGCTTGTATGGAATGCACGCCACTGGCTTCTGTTATGAGAGAAAGAACATCATCAGAGTTGATTTCACTTTTGTTCAAGTCTGATATTTCCATCAGATTGCTGACGGCAGACTCATCCAACTCGGTTAGCGTTGCAAGCAGCAAAATCCTTTTTTGGTCGTCCAGAAGCAGCTTCATCTACCGACGACGATGTTTGGCTGAGAATAGACTTGGGTATTCTCGGTAGATTTGCACTTTCTTTATTACTGAGCCACTTTGAATGCATATTGATAACTGTGGTTTTCTTTCGAGAACTGGACTTCCACAGAAAGACAAGTCGATCACAAATATTTTTGACAACATTCTCCAGATTGCTGGTATCTACATTATCTGCATCCGGCACTGAGTGAAGCAACTGCTGTACTACTTGATGACGTCTTTCTGTGTCTAATCCATTTTTTGACAACCAAAGGTCAAAAATAAACCTCCGTGAAAATGATCCAATGTACGGACGGCCGCAACTCAGGTTACCACACGCGTGCACTCTGTGCTGTTGTGATAAGACCGGTTTTGCAATGAAAATGGAGTAACCTGATACGCTGGCCTCTGTACTTACAATCTGAAAATTGTAAAAAAAAAAGTTACTTTAGCAATATTTTCAGGGCATATTGATCATCTTCCCTAAGTTTGTAATCCGAAAAATTCCGCAGATACTGGTTTTCGGCTATTAATTAAGTCACATTAAACTTATAAATTCAAAGAAATTTATCGATAAATTATGTTCAGAACACAGTTAAAAGTTTGAGTAATGAGAAAGTATACTAAAATTTTAAGTCTGATTTGATCATGGACGTATGGCCTATATTTTTATAAATATTTCAAAAAAAAGCGCACACAACAAAAGAACATACCTGATTCTTGAAGCTCCATCATAAAAATAGTCACTTTATTGACAAAATTTTCAGCTATAACCCGTTGATTAAGAAGTCGATTAAGTCCTCGCGCGTGTCACGGGAATTGTGTACACTTCCGAGTCTCATAAGAGATAGAAAGAAATCAGGTCTCCAGTCAGCCTCGATCATATACCTACTTATCTGTGATCATGCCTCCATCATGTTCCAGTGTCCATCCGCCCCCAACCTTGTTCCTACCTATCTGTGATCATGCTTCCATAATACTCCAGTCTCCGATCGCTCCCGATCATGTTCCTACCTATCTGTGATCATGCCTCCATCATGCTCCAGTGTCCAGTTGCTCCCGATCATGTTCCTACCTATCTGTGATCATGCCTCCATCATGCTTCAGTCTCCAGTCGCTCCCGATCATGTTCCTACCTATTTGTGATCATGCCTCCATCATGCTCCAGTCTCCAGTCGCTCCCGATCATGTTTCAGGGAGGGGACTATCCCAGCTAATCTTTGTTACCCATGTCCTTTGCATGTTCAACTTTGCAAAAACAATGACAGGCCCTACTAGCCCCAAGGGATCATACAGTTTACTAATAAAACTTAGTACCTGACGTTTTGTGTAAGAATTTAATAATTCATGTGGGGGACTTGTAATGTTGAATGTGTCCAACTGTGTATTGTATGTGATACCTAATGTTTTTACATAAGACACATTATCCTTGCACAAATCCACTTCAGACTGGCTTTTCAAAGCTGAAGGAACGTCGCTCAATACTTCTTGCTGATTGGAAGACCATTTGTGTAATGAAAAACCTCCTAACTTCAGGATTTCTATCAATTGTCTTTTAACTTCAAACAAAGTTTGAAAATCATTGTGCCCTGCATTGATATCATCTACATATGTATTTTTCAATAATACTGATGCTCCTAAAGGGTAGCTATCTTTATGCATTTGAGCCAACTCAACTAAACACCTAGTTGACCAAAAGGTTGAACTTTTCATTCCATAAGTTACAGTTTGTAATTGAATGCATTTAATATCTTCTTGTGGAGAATCTCTCCACAGTATATTTTGGAGTTGGCAATGTAATGGATTCAATCTAACTTGCCTTAACATTTTTTGAATGTCAGCAATAAATATGTATTTGTATAACCTCAACAAAATTAAAATGTCAAATAATTCGTTTTGAACGCATGGCCCGTTTAGCAACATGTCATTTAGCGAGCACCCTAGAGTAGTGGGCATACTAGCATCAAAAACGACGCGTACAGATCGCGCGGCGAGAGTTTGGCTTTGACCTTCGGGTGGAGGGGATTACTGCGCATGGGTACTGTCACGCACACAATACTTTTCCTTTTACAGTGGTAATAATGCTAGAAAATAATACGAAATAGATAAACTTCTTCATTTATTAAAACTATTAATAGTTATTTTACTTATATAAAATGTTTATTTCCTTTTAAAGTTTACAGAGACAGCGATAAAAATTCTAAATAATTGTTTTTTAATAAAATTATTTATTCCAAGATACATGTAAAATTGGTACATACAAACAAAAGAAAACTTAAAATAATTATTAAATACAGTGTGTCCCTGGATAATCTGCAACCCCAAAAGGGGGTGAAACTACACCAAAATGTAATTTAAAAAAAGTTAACATTAAAAAAAAGTCTTAGCAGCAGTGCTATTCAGAATTATAAATTTTTCGGTAAGTAAATCAACTACATGGTCACTCTTGGCGTACTCTTCTTCTATATCTTTTACCTTTTTACATATTTTTTCCCATTCCTGGGCACCCATTAAGGATACTTTTTCTTTGATAAGTTTGGTACATTCTTGTAAATTCCATTTAACATTTTTGCTAGCTACATATTGTTTAATAGTAGCCCATGCCATTTCTATGGGGTTGAGGTCTGGATGGTAAGGCGGTAATCCCAATATGCTATGGTTTGCTTCTGCTAAAATTTTATCTATTGAAAAAGTTTTAAATCTTTCTTTATTTGCTTTTATCAAATTGTACAATTGTGGCTTGAGCATTGTTGAATCATATTGTATGCCTTTATCAGTTAGCCAATTCTGCATATCGGCTTTTTTGGTATTGGAGGACGGTGCTAAATCCCATTGTTTATTGTGGTATGAGGCGTTGTCGACAACCACTACAGAATTGGGTGGTAGGTTGGGAATTAATTGTGTCCTAAGCCATTTTTCATAATTCTCGTAATTCATGTTGTCGGTGCCGGTGCCGGCTTTAAAAGTTAATAAAGCATTTAGTATAAACCCAGCTTCAGATCCTGCGTGGACTATCACGACTCGTTGTCCTTTGGATATGGGTTTTTTTAGTCCTTCCGTAGGGCCATCGCTCCAGGCTTTGGTTGTTGAGTGCGATGAATCTACGTAGGATTCATCTGTGTAAACAATGGGTCTTCCTTCTTGTCGATATTGTCTTATTTTTCTTAAATATTCAATGCGTTGTAATCGAATATTCGATGTTTTTATTAGTAATTTACGGTTGTTTTCTGTTTTTTTCCAGCGAAATCCTAACTCCTTTACAATGACACGAAGACTTGTTTCTGACCCTTTAAAGTTTATATCTTCCTCAAGTTTCTTTTTTAGTTTCCCAATGGTGGGAAGTTCATTATTCGTCTTGTGAAAATTGTGTATACATCTTTTTATAACACCTTGGTCAAAATTATCAATATCGGTAACTGGTTTAGCTCTGGGACGTTTTTTTCCAGGTGTTTTGAAAATAATTAGCAAATCGGAACTCTTGGCTTGATTTGCGATATTTTTTACAGTGCCAATTGAAGTCTTAGTGGCCTCCGATGTCCGTTTTTGAATTTGAGATAATTTACTGACTACACAATTGAATTTAGAAACAGTTTCCGTTTTCATTACCTGCATAGTCTGTATAGTTTGGTTATTCTCCGACTGACTGAGTAAAGAAGCAACTTCCTCAATCTGACTTCGAATTTGCTTCAATGAATCGATACATTCGTCAGCTTCTTTCTTTAAAAAGCAATTCACGTCATATATCATTTTCCGTGCTTGCCTTTTTAAAACAATGTTTTTTTTACGCATTTTCAAATCACTTTTTAATATTTAACAAAAAAAACTTAACTGACAAACTTAAACAAACAAACTCAACAAATAATAACAATCGACAACAATAAACAATTAACGAAAATAGCAATTCACTTGTGAACGTGATTGTACAACAGGAGTGCGCGGTACGTCGTATCGATGCGAGAGGCAGGGAACGACTGGAGCGCCAATCAGAGCACCGCGTGCGCCTACACACCCGCCCCGCACCCTGCTAATTGCCCGTTGATACCCAATTTCTGATTTCTGCGCAATAACGGTCAAAGCCAAACTCTCGCCGCGCGATCTGTAACTTGGTTGTTTTGCTATTTTCATTTATTACTGGGTGGTGGGGTAAGAAATAAATTTTACCACTTGCAAGATCACATTTCTCCAAGTCAATATATTTTGCATGCCCTAGAGAAATATACTCTTCAATAAACTGTTTATATTTTTCAAATAGAACAGGATATCCAGAAAATCTTTTTTCTAAATTGCGAAATCGTAAAAGAGCACGACCTAGAGAGTGTCCCATGTTCAAAGAATCGAAGTTTTGTTTCAGTGGTAAATCAACTCGTAGACGGCCATCTTCCAACGATACGGTCTCTTTAAATATCTTCTCTGCAAGCTCAGGTTCTGAAGAAGCTTCAGTGTAATGCTGAGGTACTGACTCACATTCCCAAAACCTCTGCATAGAATTTTCTAATTTTAAATTAAATTTTTCAAAACAATTTGAATTTTTTGAATTTAAATTATTTTTTATTTCAATTGAAGAATTTTCTGAATTTAAAATTCCATGCATAAGTTGTGGATTAGGGATTATATCCTCATCACAAATACTTACAGCATTACTAACTGCTCCTCTTGCAGGCGAGCTGCAGTACGGCACCTTCCCAGCTATCACATAACCAAAAGTAGTGTTCTGCATGTAAAGTCCACTAATAGAAGCGGGAATTTGTTCACGCAATAGTATTTGAAAGAAAATATCACAACCAATCAGAATACCAATGGTATCACACATATAAAACTCTGGATCTGCCAATTTCACATGCGAAGGCAACATCATACCATCAACATGTAATTTAAATTGAGGCATGTCACCAGTAATATGAGGCACAACGCAACATGTTAATTGAATGCTAGAATCATTTGTTGTTGAATGAATTGTTAAACTTGTTAGTTGGTTTATTTTATTTTTCCATCACAAATGCCCATAATGTTACTTTGTTTGTTTATCAACTTGCAATTTATTTTCTTTGCCAAATTTGACAAAATAACAGAAACCTGAGAGTCAGAGTCGCACAGAGCCCTAGTATAAAATTGATTTCCTTGTTTATCAAGTAACCTAACTTTAATAGTAGGCAATAACACATTTTCACTTTTTCCCAGGGATAAGGCGACCTGCTGAAGCAACTCTTTTGGATCTTTTTGATGTAACAAGGTGTTATGAGCTTGTTTACACTCAGAGCAACGAAATTTGTATTTACTCTTGTTATTGTGGCTTTTGAGGCAGAGCTTTGTTATTTGTTATTTTTTACAAAGTTAACACGATCTGATAGCAAAGCAAGTTTACATTTTTCGCATAAATGAAGCCTGTGCTCCCCGTCGCAAAATTTACATGCTATAGGGTTCTTCTGCGCACTATCGGTACTACCTGCTGCCAGACTTGCCTTGCGACCGCTGTTCACTGCACCTTGCGGCTGCCCGGAACAGTCTGTGACTGTTTCAAGTGCTGTTTCTCGTTGATCTAGAAATTTTAAAAGTGAATTAAGATCTGGTAAATTTTCTTTAAGTTCAAGGTGAAAACACCTGACAGTGTACTGATCCAACTTGCGTTGCAAAATAGAAAGTTGGGTGGGAACCTCCAAGTTCTTTAATGCGCCTAAATGTTGACGAGTTTTGGAGATCATTTCCCTTAATGCTTGTGGAGTACACTTAGTCATAGATTTAAGATCCAATATGGAGCTTATATGATGGTTAATAACCTTGTTTTTGTTGTTGTATCGTTCATCAAGAAGTTGCAATGCAACTGTGTAATTTTCAGCGGTAAGAGTTAAGTGTTTTATTAAATCGGAGGGTTCTCCTTCAAGGAAAGATTTTAAATAGCAAAATTTGTCACAGTCAGTGTGACAAATTTGTCTTTGAATCAACAACACTCTTGAAGAGGCTAATAAAATCATGGTAGTTACATATATCGCCATCGAAACTATTTATTTTTATAGAAGGCAGACGCTGCACTTTCTCCTCGTCGGAGTCCGATTTCTGAGGTTTGTTTTTTAAGATTTGCTCCTCTAAAAGAGAGAGCGCTAACAAATATGATTCCTCATATTCCTCGAATTGGTCCTCGCTCGATGGATCTAAAACTGAAATTTCTGCATTAGCATCCTTAAATTCAGTAAATGCACTACACAGCCTATCTTTTTTAACTTTCAACTCACTTAGTTTGCATCGGTACAAATTGTCGCTTTTAGTGAAATTATAAATAGTTGTAATGGAACATTTGGCCTGTTTCCTTACAGCTTTTTTTATAGCTAATTCGTGAGCCATTTTCCTTGAAATTTATATAAGATACAGGTCAAATTACAAATTTAACAAAGAATTACACGTGTCGTTACGACTTGGGCACGCTAAAGTTCACAAAATGGCCTCCGTACGAACAGACGAATTTAGACGACGGGACTCCAGCCCAACGACGAACGTCGGACGAAGTGTCAGTAACCGGAAATTCGAAATACCTGCAGTCTCTTTTTCACTTATTGTATATTTACGTGTGCGAGTAGGAAACAATATTTCCGATCCTGTCCAATCCACTAACGGTGTCTTCCGTCCTTCTCTCGCTGGTCGCTGCCTGGCATCCCTCTCGCACCTGCGTGAAAACCCCAAAACCGCAATCCGATGACGATGATGATATGTCTTCTTCCGCTCAAAAAAACATATATTGATGACGATGTTTGAAAGTATTTATATCTTGTCTGCCAAAACCACATATGTTTTAATTTTAAAAATCCTCCACTATTTTATAACTGCTGCAAATGCAAAGTTTCGCACTACACATGCTCAACAAAGTACGTCGGCGTTTTTGATGCGAATTACAGTTAATAGAGGACACTACTATATATATATATATCTCCAGTTAACACCAAAGAAGTTCTGGACGCGTCTTGCGATTATAGCACCGCTTTATCACCATGAACAAATCACTGGTTTCTTGAAACAAAATTAATCTTCTAGTTTTTTCTCGAAGCGCTTTTAACTTTTTAGGCGCTGCTCAGACACAGACTCCTAATCCTATACCTATAACATGACCTATCGGGCGGGTATATCAACGAAATTGCCAATTTAACGATCGGCCCACAATATGCATATATCGCTCTAATTAAAATGTGTTTTTGCCTTTTAAATTGCTCAGAATATAGAAGTTTGGTAAAGCATGACAGTGAGATCATTACTACTAATAGTAGTACAAGATCATTAATTAAAGTTATTTAAAAACCCCCCATAATTTCATAAACGTCAATTATAGTTAAACAATATTTGAATGTCATGTAGTCAATTTCTATTCTACTGACGTGAACAAGAATAGCTATACAAATTCTGCTTAATTTTAATTGACATTTAAGAATATGAGGATAAAAATTGACAACTTGCTCACTATTCTCACAATATTCAGTCTTAATAAAATAAAAGGCACGTGTGTTAAACCTAGTTAAGTATATAACTTGCAATAAAAATAAGCATAAAAAATTTACATTTCAATTTGATATTATATTTTACGAATTAGCTCTTGCTTCAAAGAAGTCACTGCACATTGTAACCTGTAAATTACTTGGCCTCTACGACCTATAGCCGGATTAAGCAGATGAATTAAAATGTCCTCGAGATGCTTGATCTTACATACATCAGGTACTTTGACCACCTTGCTTTTCCCTATCACTAAGACCAATCATTCTTTCAAGTACTCCGAAGACAAGTGCAGAGTCATTATTATCGCATTGTAAGCTAACACAATCGGGCAATCGGGATTCTGTGGCAGTTTTGCTTGTAGATGGTCCATTATCAAAAACAGCTTATTAAATTGAGTACTCTTCATCTTCTGTTCTTTCTAATAGAAAATTAGCACAGTATTTGTTGAAATCCATATCCTCAGTGTCAGTGAGACCGTAAAACTGTACATCGGTGTCGCTTTCACTTGTAGAAAATTCATATATCTTATTTTGTTTTGATTTTATAAATCTTCTGTTTCTTGATTTTCCTGTATTCATTGTTTCCTTTTTTAGTTTTTTTAGTTTGTTTTTCCTCTTTAAGTTTTAGTTTCTTAGCTTGTTTTCCTCTTTAATTTTTAGTTTCTTAGCTTTTTCTCTTCTTTGTCTTTTATTTTTTTAATATTCTCTTCTATTAACTTTCGTTTTATATATGCTTCTTCATGTGTTATGTCTTCAGCGCCGTCAGCAATTTTTTTACGTTTCAGCTTGGTCTTAGTATCAGAATTAATAGTTGTAACAACAGGTCTTCAAAGCTTATATTGTAATTAACATAACGGTCATCTAGAATATTAATCTTGGCTGGATTATGAGTTTATGTTTTACGATATGTCATAACTTAATGATACAAATTTCAAGTTATTTGTCGAGTGCTTCACAAGTATTCGGCAAACCCAAGCATATATTTGACGTTTCATTACTAATTTGGATTTGTTGGTTTGGTTCAACTTTCGGGTCAACTATAGATGCAGCATCTTCTACGTGAAAGTTCCATTTATTTAAACAAATACTCAATAATTTTGGAACTAGTCTAGTAAAAACCTCAGATGCCGGTTTTGATACTCGATTCCCTAAGTCCTGAACCTGTCCTGAATTAACAGGCAAATCTTCAGAGAACGTTAAGTTTTGGACTTCAACGTTTTTTGATGACACTGCTTTCAAACTGGGTGTTCCAGGATCTGTAAGCTCTGTTGGTGTTTTTTCAAGTGAAGTAGCCAAATCTTGATGCTTTTTCCACTTTTCAAGCTTGTCTGGGTGACTTTTTTTCTGTGGGAATAGCATCTTTGTTGTATGGAACGATTACCGCTCTCCGAAACCCTGCTGCACACACACAAGGATCAATTTTTGTCCAAATTTCACCAATGATTTTGGAACTCTTTTTTTGGTAAAACTTGACCAATGTGAAGTCGTTGCCATTTCACAGGAGCCAAGTCAAGTTTAAAAGACTTATTAACGGCCAAGTCTAAAGGCTGCAAGTTGTCACTCGTGTGAGGTGGGAATTACCATTTTTAAAATGGTAATTCAGGCATTACTCGCTTTTTCAATAATATTCGCTCGTCAAGGTGGATTTGGAGTCATCGTTTACAATGACTGCATAAAGATTTTGACAAAAGTTTGTTTTGCAATAGGGATTATGCATGTAATTCAAATATTGGTCAATTTTTTATTAAATAATCTAGCACTTTATAATTATGATACTAATTTATCATAATTATAAAGTTAAATGATTATACTGGGCGAAAAAACCTCCTATGTTCAAAATCCTGAACCAGTATCACTTACAGAAGACTTTATTTTTTTTATTTTTTTCGATGGAATTTTTTTTTTCCTAAACGTAGAAACTACTCAGGTGCACCCCCCGAGCGCTACCCGCACCCCTCGCGTGCCTGGTCGCGTGGAGTAACGTCTACGGCAAAAAATGAACTATACCCATTGAAAAAAAAAACATAAATATGTGTTCTTTGAGTGATACTGGTTCAGGATTTTGGATATAGCTAGGAGGTTTTTATCACCGTGTATATTTTTGATTATAATATATTTTTGAGTCAGAAATTAATATTTCAAAAGTGCAGAAAAACTGCGGAAATTTTAAATAAGTATCCAAAACGCGTTGCTGTTGATAAGAGTGAATATGACGTCAGCGTTCATGACAACAAAATGAATTAACACTTGTATATTGGTTTTTAGACCGTTCTATTGATGGAGAATGTTGTTTTATTATGAATCAGTAGAAACTTTATTCGAAATATATTCAAGAACAGTGAGATTAAGCCAAAATCTGTAACGAAAAAGTGAACTGTGACATCACGCCAAGGGCGCCAAAATGGTGGCCGTGTAAAGTTCTCGTTTCGGTTTGTTACTTTTAACTTTCGAAAAAAATACTTGTAATTACTTTTCATCGTAGAATTGTTTTTAAAGATTATTTAGCGATGTAAGTTATTTAATAGAAATGTAAAAATAATACATGCATATTCCCTATTAGCACCGACGACGGGGGGCATGGACACTTGAAATGTTATTTATTAATAACGCTGTGAAAGCGCTTTCAAATGTTTGTGGGGTTGGTTGGCTTGTCGTTACGGCACCCATGACTCCTGATAGTACCGAAAAAAATGTCGATAGAATCTTGATTTAAGTGCCGCATCCACACCGACGAGATATTGAACTCACATTCCGGTTTTTTAATAAAACTGTCGTGATGTTTAGTTTTAAAGACATTAAGTTGACTGCGATTAGACTAGACTACATGTAGTGCACTACAAATTGGCGTCCTACAAATTGGAGTAACGACGTACTGTTTACACTGGTCTATGTAGGATGCCGATTTCAGTCGGCAAATGGTCTCCGTAACGGGCGGTCTCCTCGAACGTCATGGCACCATCGTTATCGAAATATCAAAAAATTGGCGTTGCCCTTGCGGCAGTAACAGGAATAAATAGAAAAAAAAGAAAATGCCGGGTAAAAAAATATTTACTTCTGAGAAATAAACTTTCACATATGAACATTCTAGAGCACTTAGAGCCCGAAGATTTTGGAAATTACTTGAGAATGAATTCAACGCAGTTTGATTATTTACTGAACTTAGTTACTGAACACATACAAAAAGAGGACACAATGCTTAGAGAAAGTGTCAGCGCTAAACAACGATTGGCAGTAACATTGCGATTTTTAGCAACGGGGAAATCTTATCATGATCTGAAGTTTAGCTCCCTGATATCAGAATCACTTTTATCCCAACTAATACCTGAAACATGTTGGGCCATCTAGAGATGTCTTAAACACTATATAAAGGTAAGTAAGTAAAACTCTTGTAATAAGGAATCAAATACTTATTTATTATTCTTGCGCTACATGCTTTACAATCTATAAGTATAAACTAACATTTAGTTTCCGATTTAAGAGTCTCAATCTAGCGAGTCTGTTCCATTCACATAAAAGAGTAGGTACATTTTTTAGACTTCATCATCATCAGCCTGTATCAGTCCACTGCTGGACATAGGCCTCCTATGGCACGCCACTGAGCTCGGTCTTCAGCTCTCCTCCTCCAACCACTGCCGGCTACCTTACGAATATCATCACCCCACCTAGTTTTTGGACTTAATCAGTCTTTAAACGATTCATGAACATTAATTGTGTCTGTAAAACAAAATGAGTCACTTAAAATATACGTAGTACAAGTAGGTATTAAAATAATTATTTATTTAGCTTGAATATTAAATATTCTTTAATGTTAACACGAGGGGAAGTCGAGGCAGGCTGAGATGAAGATTCAAGCGATTCATCAAGTTGGGTTGGGAACTGGATTTGATTTTGTAATGAATCAGGAATATGTAATACAGGAGGATCAAAGATTTGAATCTGGTACTGAGGGGGTTGTTGAGGTGTTGAAACACGGTTTTTTGGCAGAGTATCAGATATCTGAACATTATTGCACTGAGGCATTTGCATTGATAGTGATGATTGAGGTACCTGAATATGGTGCTGAGGTGACGGTTGAGCTGTTTAAGTATGATATTGAGGTGATGGCTGAGGTACCTGAATATGGTGCTGAGGTGACGGTTGAGCTGTTTGAGTATGATATTGAGGTGATAGCTGAGTTACCTGAATATGGTGCTGAGGTGACGGTTGAGCTGTTTGAGTATGATATTCAGGTGGTGATTGAGGTACCTGAATATGGTGCTGAGGTGACGGTTGAGCTGTTTGAGTATGATATTCAGGTGGTGATTGAGGTACCTGAATATGGTGCTGAGGTGACGGTTGAGCTGTTTGAGTATGATATTGAGGTGATATGTAGGAGAACTTTTGTGGCCATTGTAATCACTATGATAAGACGATGCAGAGAAAGGTGAAGGTGCAGACAATGATAATGATGATGATAAATTTATACTTGAATCTTCAGTCAACCTTCCAATTTTTGCATAAAATATGACATCCTTGATTAACTTATGTGCAATAGTTAGATCTCTTTTATTTAATTCACGCAGCTGGAACCCTATGGGTTTTCCTAACACTTCCCATTCTTCCTCTTTCATGGATATCAGTTTTTCGGCGGATTCCATTAAATTCTCCTGTTTTTGCATTAATGTCATTTTCTTTTTTTTGGCGGAAACAGTAGAAGACCCCTGCTTGAGTTATGTCTTCGTCTGATGATGATGAATTCTGTAGACAATAATTATTTTTATTTTATTTTAAGATGCCCGAAACCGAATCAGAATGGAAAGAAATGGCAGCAAATTTTGAAAATAAGTGGAATTTCAGCCATTGCGTTGGTGCTTGCGACGGAAAACATGTAGCTGTTGAGAAACCACCCGGGAGTGGGTCCCTATTTTACAATTATAAGGGATTTCACAGCGTAGTGTTGTTTGCACTGGTCAACGCCAACTATGAATTTATGTATATTCAAACTGGTACCAATGGATCTGTTCATGATGGAGCGATACTAAACTCAACAACATTTTATAAGAAACTGGTAGCAAATGATTTGAATTTACCGCCGCAGTCTCCATTACCCAGGACCGATACTAATGTACTTACCTTATGTATTTTTGGGCGACAGTGCATTTAGTTTAAACCAGCATTTTATGAAACCATTCCCATTAAAAAATATAAAAAACGAAAAGCGAATTTTCAACTACCGTTTGTCCCGTGCAAGAAGGGTAGTAGAGAACGCCTTCGGCATTTTGGCGTCACGCTTTAGAGTGTTTCGAAGGACGCTTAATCTAAAACTTGAAAATTTGGATATTGTAATATTGGCATGCACAACTATCTAATAAAAAATCACCAACATACATGCCAAGTAACTTTGTGGATAGAGAAAATACTAAAAAAAGCACATTTCGCAAAGGAGCCTGGAGAGAATATACCAACGGACTAACTCCATTACAACATATGAGTGATAGCCAGCGAAATAAAATCGGAAATGATGTTCGAAACAAATTCATGACATATTTTAATGGAGAAGGCAAAGTCTCTTTCCAAGATAGTATGGTAATCATTGTAACCATATAGTCTTTCTATTTATTTCTATTCAGGTACTTTATTTTTTAAACAGTACCTATGCTCATTGTGTAGTGCCCTAGTTACTGTGTAATAAATAAGTGTCCTATGTCATGAAAATCGTGTTTCTATTTTACTTACCTCATTTTCTAAGGATTCCTTCAAAGAACGACAAGGTTCAGTAGTAGAATCCAAAAAGGAGAAGGCATCATAATACCATAGCGTCGGAACATAAATGTCATCCGTGCCTGCTCCTGTATGTTTAGATGCAGTCACCTGAAAAAAATATACATAAGATGTTACTCTTCTACAAGTAGGTATGATACACTTTACAAAGTGTTAGAAAATGGCTATTAGTAGGTATGTTTTGAAAGATTCAAGCGTGTACTAGCGCTAAAAAAGTTGGTAGGTATAGGTACTTACTTTTTTTTCCTCTCTAAAAAACGCGGTCTTCATGTTATCTATTTTCTTTTTCACTGTTTTGCTTGTAGCATCCGGATTGATATTTTTGTACATTTCTACGAGAACTCCTTCGTTTCTTGCCGACTTGTTTTTATAATCCGGATGGCTTTTGCTCCATAAAAATGGCATATCCTTGTACATCTCAAGAATGTTTGTTAAAACATCTTTTTCTTGCTGTGACGACATTGTGTCACCGCTCACCGCAAAACAATTCCCACACGCGTCCGCCCGCATCAAACGCTGGTCGGCGACTGAGCGCACTACATGACTACATGTGATTACACGGTCCTAAGTTGGATTCTAACTAGGATGTAGGACGGTCGGGACCTCTCAATCTCCAATTTGTAGTGTCCTACCTGCCTACTTGTGATTACACCCATCCTTACTTAGGAAACTACACGAGGTAGTGCACTACATGTAGTCTAGTCTAATCGCCGCTTAATTCGCATGAATATAGCCATAATAGTGTGAAGCAGCAACTTAACATCAACCAAATCTCGTTAAGACACGGTATTGTAAGTAGGGAGTGAATAATCGAGCTAGACCGTCAAGCAGAACAGTTGTCTCAATAAGAGAATATTGTTACGAGTTTGTGTTTTACCGAGTTCATGAAAACTAAGAAGTGTGACGGAGCCTGTTGCCCGCATGGAATTGAAAGGTACGTTTCATATTTTATTTTGCTATTTCTGAAAATAAAGAAGTTTCAAGAGTTGCGTTGCATCGGATAGTAAAATCTTCGTAGTTCATTTGACCAACAATAACCCGTATAGTGCTACTAAAGTACATAACTAAACATCACGATTTTATTTTCTGGTTGTCGTGTAATTGGGTCGACAAATCTCATTTCTTCGAGTTTTTTATTTGCTTCTTTCAGAATTTATTGCTTCTCAGAGTGTAGAGTTACAACCCCAAAAAGGGTTTCCTGTGTGCCACTTATTTCTTGTTATAGCTGCCATTGTGAGTGTCGAATAAGTTGTCGAAGAATATTAGGATATCGGCAGTTTCAGTGCATTTCTTAGGCAAAATTCCTTTATCTGAAAAAAAAACCATTTTAGCAATTTTCAGCTCCTGACGCCAAACGGCTCCGAAGTCCGACGCGAAACAGCCTGCTGTGTTCCGTCGGTGCGTGGGAGTACCAGTGCCTTTATATGCAATGTCTGGGTTAACTCGCTCCATCGTCGACCTCATGTTTGACCTTTATGGTCAAGATTGAGGTCAAGAGTTAACCCATCTTATGATAAAATAAATAAAGTAATAGCTTTTCTGCATTAAAGTATAACTTTAATCATTAGAAAGATTCTAAGATATATTTTTGAATAGTTATACACCTACTGAACCTGTATTTTAATTTATTTTTTTCGTAAATTCGTTTTTGGTTTAATGGTTGACTTGAGTTTTTAATGTTATTGGATTTAATTGTTCATCTATGAATCCTGCGGCTCGATTTCTCTACCAAAAAAACTGTCCTGCACTGCAACCAAGACCTTTGATATTTATTGCTTCTGCAATTAATATTAAGCTGCTGCAATGCGGTTACGGTATGCATGTAGCTGTCAATTGTGCCACACCTGCACTGCAGACGCAATTTTTTGTGGATTCGAGCCATACAATACAATATTATACTTTATTGCACAATAAAAAAAACAATGATACAAGGCCATACTGTTTCTTGTTAACACTGAGTAGTAGCTTGACAGAATCTTAAGACATCACTTAAATTAACTGCAAAGTACCCCATATTTGTTGCTACTGTGCTGCTAAAGACCTGGCTGGCTAGTTTTACTTTCATTTTTGATTTTTTTTAGGTATGACATGGCTGTCTGCTAGCTTGGGTATTAGACTGACGCCCTTGTACCCAGGATTTTCTTTGTATAGCATTTCTAAGTGCTCCCATTGGCCTTTTTTTAAAACTCCATTTGTACTGTATTCCAGGTGTTTTGTAAGTAAATTGTTCCGTACACATTTAATAAATGTGGGGGTCATATAATGGTATTATTTCAACATAGTTAATGACAATAACGTTTTCTTTAGGCTCTTGCCCTCTTCGGAGATACATTCCTCAAGTTTCTTGTTTAAGTAATCTAATGGCTCTTCATGATGATGCACCATTAACATCATCCGTTTAAGAGCTATGATGCTCCCATACATACACAACACAATCAGGGGTTAAAAAGAAAACCACACCATTTCCTAGCATTTTGAATTTGTTTAAAAGTTTGTACGAAGATATTTTTATGTGAAATCGACCCAACTAAAATATTTTTGAAATTAACAAAGGCAACTCCACTCCTCCCATGTTCTACGTGTCAGCGAGTGTCATAAAATTGTCTTACGTTATCCTTTGTTCAAAACCAAAAGTGGTATGTTACAAATTAAACATATTTTATTTTCGACCTTATCATTGTACGTTAAGGTTTAAATTAAATTAAAATGTTTGACACTTTAGGACTTTTTCATAATACATGACGTGGTATACAACTATCTAAGTACCTACGTATTGTAGTTCGGACACTATTTAATTTCATTTTGTATGGAAGTTTGTATCTAGTTTTTTATAGTTGATTGAAGGTCTATAGTGTAATTTGTACTCTTTGATCGAACCTCATAGATGATGTCTTCTGAAAACTTTTCTATCAGAATAAATCTCAAGTTGTTATGATTTACATTTTCCTTAAGGGATTGTAGGATTCGGAGGTGTTTATCTATCTCGTTTAGAGTCTTTCTACACTCAGTTGTGGTTTTGGCGGGTTTGATCTTGTAAAGAGCAGAATAATGTAAATCTATGATAAGTGTTTCATTTCCAAACCGTTCTTTGAGATGTTCGACAGGAATTTTTGTAGTTCAAGTCACGCATCTCCAAACCTTCTATTGCTGCTTTAGCCACGCCTTTTAGCGAAGACTTTAAATACATTAATTTATCAACATCCGAGAGTTTCTTCCTATATTGTTTTTATATTGGATAAGAACGAATCCCAGAAGCT
This sequence comes from Aproaerema taeniolella, assembly GCA_949987775.1. Lineage (NCBI taxonomy): Eukaryota > Metazoa > Arthropoda > Insecta > Lepidoptera > Gelechiidae > Aproaerema > Aproaerema taeniolella. The sequence goes on from OX465246.1 coordinate 9,254,570, forward strand.
GGGCCACTCTAGAGGATTCCCTTCAAATTGAGGTAAGGCAAAACGAGGTAACTTTGCCGACAGAAATACCTCCTGGTTCTGAAGATTTACATCTGAGTTTCAAGGTAAGTTCGTTTAAGATTTCCTTGCCTCTTAGTTGAATCTCGCTTAGTTGAGAAATTTCATCCACTTGAGGGTCTTGACTTAGTCGGCAATATTCTGATAGCTCTGTGTTAAATCGTTTGATTAAAGTTTCCATATTGAGTTTGAGGAGACCTGCTTCATTATGAATGGTAGTATCAAATTCTGGAACCTTAATGTACCTAAGAGCATTTTCACCATTGGTTCGTATTGACTCAGCTACCAGTCTCAAGCTTTAGGAAATATAAGTGATTTTAATCAAAGCTACATTCATACATATACTCTTTCATAGATATTTCTAAATCTGACAAACCACGTCGCCAGAAATCTTGACAAAGGGCGAAAATGCTTGGCGATTTTCCTCCATTTGATACCATCTCGGTCCCCACCCTCCTCCTCAAGCTAGAGGCACTTGGTATAAGTGAACCCCACAAATCTCGCTTTTTAGAAGTTATTTTAGTTATAGAATAGAATAGAAAAAATCTTTATTTTTATAGGACATTCAGGATGCCACTTAAAACAAGTCAAGATTACAATGAAATACATACAAACATACATTAAACGATTTAAATACATACATACATACGCATTCGTTCTTTTGACCCTACTGACTCTACGCCTTTGCAACCTCAAGCTGAGCCACTGCGAGATCTTCTCATTTGCAGATGATCGGCCCTCGTGTTCAGTGGGGACACTTGGGAGGAGGCTTTTCACAATGCACAAGTTGGCTTTAGAAAAAAGCGCGGGAAACTTCGGTTCGTCCGGTCGTGTTTTTTCTTTCAATTTTGTTAATTAATGATATTTTAAGGATCAGTAAAGTTATTTAGTGTAGTATTGTATATGTTATAGGCAATGTGTATAATCCGGCATTGTATAGAATACCTAGGCATTATATACATTGCCTAAAACGTTCAGGCAATGTGTATAATACGATTCATTTCATACATTGCCTAGGTATTGTATAAAATGCCCGAAGCCCATCAGGCAATGTGTATAATGAACGACCACGGGAACTAAATCATTTTTTAATCACTATTGGTTAGCCCTTGGCATCATCTCACCTGATCGTAAGTGATGATGATGCCGAAGATGGAAGCGGACTAACCAAGACTTACCAACGCAATGGGGGGCTGGCTATCTTATCTTCACACATAACACATCAATGCTGTCAACGTTGATGTTTGGCGGCAAGACTTAGATAAGATGGTGGTCGCTAGCCAGGCGGGCTAAGGAAATACCCTACCGCCAACCAAACCGAGTCTAACAAAGTTAGACCCCGCCGGGATTCGGACCCGCGACCTCCTGGCGTAAAGCGAGTGGCTTAACAACTACGCCACGGAGGCGGTAAAGAGAAGAAAAATCGATTACATACATTACCTATGCTTCAACCGGCATTCTGTACAATGACTAGGTATTCTATACATTTCCTAGGTAAAGTGTAAAATAGTTCAAACATTGAACATCATTTCATACATTGCCTGAACGACCCCGGCATTCTATACATTTCCTAGGTATTGTATAGAATACCTGCATTATACACTTTGCCTATAACATATATATTTAATCTCCTATTTAGTGTAAATATTAGTTAGTGTACATATCTTCATATCTGGTAAGTTTTTCAATATTTAATTAAAATGGGAGACGAGCCTTCGGATCCCGGAGGCACGGTGCCCTCAGTTGGATTAAATATCACGTATGATGATCTCCGAAATATTGATTCATCATCTGCCATGGACACTGAAAACGGTATCCAAAAATCCGCTAGGAAACGTGTGCGGTCTAATAAAACTGCAATTTCGGTTAGCGAACGACTGACTATATTTTTAATATGTAACAAGGAGGCAAAGAGTGTATATAGCCATACAGCCAACTGCTACAACCATTATTTTATTAACTTATAACAGCCTCTCTTAATAAAATAATGTAAAACGCTTAAATATAACTAAATTTTACTACACATCTGAAATGCCCATTAAATCCAAAAATTTGTAATGCTTATTTGAACACAGACTCTTAGTAAGAATATCGGCTGGCATGTCAGAAGTAGGAATATATTCAAGTTTAACATTTTTATCAAGAACACAATTTCTTACAAAATGATGACGAACATCAATATGTTTTGTTCTCTTGTGAAACAGAGGATTGGTTGCCAATTTAATTGAACTCTGGCTGTCACTAAATATAGTTACACAATCATTAATAATACCTATTTCACTTAACAAATGTTTTAAGTAAATGGCCTCTTTACATGCTTCTGATAGCGCCATATACTCGGCCTCAGTACTTGACAATGCTACTGTGCGTTGTTTTCTAGACTCATAACTTATTACACATCCTGACATCACAAAGCAATAACCAGTATATGACCTTCTATCTACTGTGCAAGCTGCCCAGTCAGCATCTACAAAACCTTGCAGTTGAAAACCATTTTTACTGTAAGATAAACCATAACTTTTAGTATTCTGTAAATATCTTAACAATCTTTTCAAATGTTTCCAATGAGTCTCATTAAAACATGAATTATACTGACTCAGAAAGCTGACACTAAAAGCAATATCTGGTCTGGTGAGCACAGAGAGATACATTAAGCTCCCAACTAACTGCTGATAGGGATACACATCACTAGATTTGTTATTTACATTCTTTTCCAATTTTAAATTTGATTCCATTGGAGTAGCACATGGTTTACATTTTGACATATTAAAATTTTTCAGAATTTTGTTTACAAACTCTTCCTGATCAACTGTAATGCAATCTTTCTTAACTTTTACACGCATTCCTAAACATTGTTTGATCTGTCCTAAGTCTTTTATTTTAAACTGAACTACCAATTCATTTCTTAATTCTTCATAGGACCTCTTGCAATTATAAAAAACAAAAAAATCATCTACAAATAATGCAACCAAAATTTTTACATTATCATTAAATTTATAAAAAAGACATGGTTCATATTTAGATTTTTTATAACCTAAATTCAATAAACATTCTTCTACCCTTGAATACCAAGCTCTGGCAGATTGTTTTAACCCATAAATTGCCCTTTTTAATTTTAAAACTTTATTTTCACAATTGACAAGACCTGAATTTTCTGGTATTTCCATAAAAACATTTTCATCTAGAAAACCATTTAGGAAAGCCGTGGGCACATCTAAGTGATTCATATTAAGATCTAATTGTACACTCAAAGCAAACAAAAGTCTTATAGTAGAGTAACGTAAAACCGGTGAAAATGTCTCATTGAAGTCCATTCCTTTCACTTGGGAAAAACCTTTTGCCACAAGTCTGGCCCGGTAACGCACCTCACCATCACTATTGTACTTTTTCTTAAACACCCACTTGTTTTTTACAACTGTACCATTTTCTGGTCTGTCCACGAGTTCCCATGTCTCGTTGTCATTAAACGATTTTATTTCTTGTTTCATAGCTGCTTGCCACTGAATTCTTTCATGTCCATTTAAAGCTTCACTAAGAGTAATCTGATCTGACGTATCACCAACACACATATTTGAGATACCATAGAAGTCAGGCTTCTTCCAAATACGCTTAGGTGGAAGATCGAAATTGCTCTCCTTAGACACAAATTCTTTGTCATCTTTGGACATTGATTCAAAGAAGCAGTCATCTGATTCGTCTGAATCGTACGATGGTTCACTGGCAACATATGTAGAGTCTTTCCTTGCAACCACAGTGTCATCTAGACTTTCAGCCCGTTCTACTTCAGTAGATTTTTCTGGTTCTGAACCTTCTGGCTGCTGCTTTTCTGGCTGCTGATTTTCTACGATGACATTTATAGCACCATCATCATTTTCAATTTTCTCCATCACCACTACATCTCTAGCTACTGTAACATCACGAGATTTTGGATCATATAGACGATACCCCTTTATATTTTCTGAATATCCAACTAGAAACATCTTCTGAGCCTTTTTGTCCCACTTTCTACGCTTTTCTTTGGGAATATGGACCATCACTGGGCTACCAAAAATGCGTAGATGACTCAAGTCTGGTTTACTGCCCGTCCATTTCTCATAAGGCGTCATGTTCTGGTCTAAATGAGCAACTGGTGATCTATTTTTTAGATATATTGCCGTATTCACAGCTTCTGCCCAAAACTGTTTTCCAAACTGAGCATCGAATAGGAGACAGCGTGCTTTTTCAACTATGGACCTATTGTATCTCTCGCTTAACCCATTTTGTTCAGGTGTATAAGCATTTGTTTTTTGATGAACTATGCCATTCTTTTTTAAGTAACTCTCCATTTCTGTAGAACAGAATTCACCTCCATTGTCAGATCGTAATATCTTAATTTTCTTGGACTGCTGATTTTCTACTTTTTCTTTAAATTCTTTGAAATATCTGAAAGTTTCATGTTTTGCTTGTAAGAAATATACAAAACACATACGGCTATAGTCATCTACAAATAAAAGATAGTATCTTGACTTACCGAGTGATTTATTCTCCATAGGGCCACAAATATCTGTGTGAATTAATTCTAGCACATCCGTGCTTCTGCTGGCACTGAGAGGAAATGGCAATCTCACCTGTTTGCCCTCACAACAGACTTCACAACTGGCTTTGCTGGTATCACCCTTGTCCTGGTAATTCACACCTAATACTGCTCCATTCTTCATTTTATTTAAGTCGTTTGCGTTAATATGACCAATTCGCCGATGCCAAACTGTACTTGAAGTAATTGCTGAAGCTGCCAAAAATGGCCCGGATTTTACAACATTTAATCTGTACACATCATTCTCTAAACTCGCCACACCAATGCATACATTCGATGCATTATAGATATAACATCCACTCTTGTTGAATGCAACTCTGTTTCCATTTGCAACAATCTTACTCACTGACAGCAAATTTGTGGTTAGGTTAGGTATGCACAAAACATTGTTTACTTCAATATCATGCTCTGTATCATTCACACGCGTAGTAATCTGTAGATTTCCAGAACACAAAACCTGTACACTCGTTTGGTTGGCTACTATAATCTCTGTAGTTTTCGGTTGATAAGAAATATTGGATAACATGTCTTTGTTTGAAACTAAATGAGCACTTGCGCCGGAGTCAATATACCAGTCGTTCTGACTGAACTTTTTACTGAGAAAAACTGCACTAAATGCGTTTGATTCTGTTTTGGGTTTAGATTTACTGGAACTAGGACACTGGTTTTTATAATGCCCAATTTGCTTGCATTCATAACATCGTATCGACTTTTTGACATTTCGTCCACTGACAGATGACGTTTGCGTTCCGTTTTTCCCGCCTTTTTGGTTTTTATCACCACCGCCACGTTTTTGTTGAACGGCAAAGGCACCTTCCGACTTACCCTCAAATTCCGAGCTCATGTCCAATAATTTACTCTTTATAGCATCAGCACTAATACTCATTCCTGAATGCTCGATAGCCATGATCATGGGGCTAAACTTTTCAGGAAGTCCCGCCAGCAACAGCGATCCGATCCAAACATCGTTGATTTCGAAGCCTGTACCCTTAAGTTTCTGCGCCGTTTCCACGACCTGAGTTACGTAGCTGGTCATAGAATCACTGCTTTCCAGTCGTATAGAAATTAAGTTCCTCAGCAAGCTGATTTTGCGAGTGTAACCCGAGTCATCGAATAATGACTTCAACTTTTTCCATACGCTATGCACGGTGCTTTCATTCTTGATGTGAACTTAGGGATGGATCAATTGTCATGATCATCTTCGCTCTGGCTTTCTTGTCGTCTGCTTCTTTTAACTCTGTCGCCTTCGACAAATCCACGCCCTCCAAGATGAGGAAGTTTTCGACGGCGAACGCCCAATCGTCGTAATTATCGCGACCTTTTAGCTTGGGCACGTTAACTGAATAATTACTCGACATTTTCTACTGAAATATATATTTTATCACCGAATTTACTACAAAATCTGGGACTGGGCCCATAACCTAATAAAACTGCAATTTCGGTTAGCGAACGACTGACTATATTTTTAATATGTAACAAGGAGGCAAAGAGTGTATATAGCCATACAGCCAACTGCTACAACCATTATTTTATTAACTTATAACACGGTCACTGCACAAAGTTTGCAAACACTGCAACAAAAAAAGAAAAAAAAAAGGATGGAAAAGAGTGCCACGCTCATTGTAAATGTGAAATTGAGGAAAGTGAAGAAACTTTTAAAACTCCGGTGGTTAGTAATATTGGTCCAGTTCAGTCGAATTCCCAGCCACCCGTTATTAAACCATCATCAAACCCATCTATCAACCAAAATAATTCCCAGCCTCAGATTTTAAGAAACTATAAACCAACAGATTTGGCCCCATATGTTATTTACGTTCAGAAAGTCCAATCTAGCCCTTCTGATCAAACCACACTCCGTCCAATTCAGTTTGGCAACTTTTTTTAAAAGAATAATTTCAGAAATATTGTAAATGGCAGTTTAAAAAGGATAGGCAGAAACAGAGTATCCCTGGCTTTCACTACTCACACCGACGCAAACAATTTTGTAATACACCCCAGTCTTGTTGAGCAAAATTTAAAAGCAATTATACCTAGCTTTAATATAACCCGAATGGGTGTTGTACGTGGTGTCCCATCAAGTTGGTCTGCTGAAGAGGTGTATGAGAACATTTCTGTCCCAGTTGGTTGCGGTAGAATTTTGAACGTAATGAGAATTAGTAGAAAAACAGTAGTTGATGGTAAAGTTTCATTTAATAATTCAGAAACAGTAATATTAACTTTTGACGGCCAAGTTTTACCAAAAAGAATTTTTATGTGTTATTCAGCTCTACAGGTTGATTTGTATGTATATCCTTCCATACAATGCTATAAATGCTGTCGTTTTGGTCACACTAGTGTACAATGCCGCTCCAAACCACGCTGCTATCAGTGTGGAGACCAACATCTTGGAGAATCTTGCGATGTTGAAGAGCATGAATATTCTTGTTGTTTGTGCTCTGGTAGTCACAAAGCTACTAGTAAGTCCTGCCCTGAGTTTATTCGACAGAAAGAAATAAAGGTCACTATGGCCCAAAATTATGTTTCTTATGCTGAAGCTTCAAAATTACATCCTCCTGTTTCCAGATCCTTTGCCGATGTCGTTGCTAATTCCCATGTCAATGCCAAACCTTCTTCCTTTAACTTCTCCTAGACCTCCAAGTTTAGGTAGCTCATATAAAAAAAACTGTTTCCATAAAGCCGCGGTCACCTCCAAAACAGCTGGGTGGATATGATCGCGCAGCGCACGCAGCATTTGCGAAAGAATATGACATGACCGCGTCATCCTCTAACGGCGCAGCTTTGAATCACAGAACAAAAGAATCTAGCAAACAACCATCTGTAGCAGAAATCTTGATTAGTCTTGAACAGTTATTATCTAATTTAAACTCAATTCCATCAAACAATTTACCGTCCAACGTTGCCCATTTTATTGATAACACTCTATCCTCAGTTTCTTCTTTGTATTCTATTTAAGGGTCAAAAGGTCCTACAATGGAACTGTCGCAGTATTCGTCATAAAAAATCTGAACTTATCTATCTATTGAATAAATATGATCCCTCTATCCTTTGTCTTTCTGAAACTTGGCTTAATCCTGAAATTTTGTTTAAGGTTTGGGTTATGTTGGTGTTAGAAATGACAGAGATGATGAGGATGGCGGTGTTGCCATCCTCATTAAAAAAATATATTTTTTAAACTCTTTCTCCCTTCCTCCTTTAAGCAATGGCATTGAAGCCATTGCAGTTATTGTAAATAATATTTGTATAGTCTCTATTTATATTCCAGATCCTTCGGTTACTTTATATAATGAATTAAATCAAATGATATATCTACTTCCTAAACCCTTTCTATTGCTTGGTGATTTTAATTGCCAACACCAATGCTGGGGAAGTCATGCTTCTAACTACTATGGAGAGGAAATGTTAGATATTTTAGACTCGCAAAATTTATGTTTGTTAAATGATGGGTCTCCCACTCGACTTACACGGCCTGGTGAAGGTCCTAGTGCACCTGACCTATCCATATGCACCCCAGATCTAGCAACTCTTCTTTCTTGGCGTACACACACTTCAATTTGTGGAAGCGACCATTTTCCTATGATTATAGACTTCCCCTCTTTGTGTACTTTAAACAAAAAACCAAGACCTCGTTTAAGACACCGTCTCCCTAAGGACTGGTTATTTTTTTCTCAGAAAGTAGAAGAGAAAATTCGCTTGCTACCCCTAGTTAGTGCTGGAAATGGTTCTGAATGTTCTGAGGCTTTTTCGAAAATTTTAATCGAGGTGGCTGACGAGATTTTTCCAATTAAAAATAATAAATGTCGAAACATCCCGTTCCCTCCATGGTGTTCTGAGGTTATAAGAAAAAGAAAGATCGCCGAAAGTAATTACTGTCTTCTCATGACGACGGAAAACTATGAGACATACACGGTTGTTGCTGACGAAACCAGAAAACTTTTAAAGAAAAAGAAGTTTGAAGGTTGGAAAAACTTTTGTGCTTATTAGTCCTGATGTTTCTCCGTCTGTTGTTTGGCGCAACATCAAGAGATACAGAATGGCTCTTAATTCTACTACTTCTTGTGCAATATCATCTGGGCTGGCTAACCAGTTTTTGGATAGATTGGCTCCCCCATTTGTACCTGAATCTTCTTCATTATTTCATCTTATTCCCCCTTTTATTTCTAATTCTAGTCTTAATTCCCCTTTTTCTCTTTCCGAGTTGAGGGGGGTTCTATCATGTGTCAAGGACTCGTCTCCTGGCGATGATGGAATCCCTTATTCCTTCCTAGTAAATTCTAGTGATTCCGCCCTTAATTATTTTTTGGATGTTGTAAACTCCATAATGGTTTCTGGAACTATTCCATTGTCTTGGAGATCTCAGACAATTATTCCGATATTGAAACCGAAAAACCCTTCTTCTGATGCTGCCTCGTATCGTCCCATAGCCCTGTCATCTGTTTTGGCCAAGCTTGCTGAACATTTGGTAAAGAATAGGTTGGAGTGGTTTGTGGAAAGCAATGGTCTGTTAACTTCTGGTCAGTTTGGATTCAGAAAAGGTAAAAGTACCCTGGATAACGTTAGTTTATTTGTATCTTTTTGTTAGGATTTTTGAAATAAAAGTTGTTTTCTTCAATAAGACACGTAGTTTTAATTTTCTTATTTTCTTTACAAATCGCGTTATGCACTCCATTAAACAAAACCGAACAAGAGAGAAACGTCACTGTCATCGAACCATAACTAACTTAACTTATACTTTTTAATATTTCATTGCGCTACTACACAAACTCGAACACCCCCCCTCAATGAAATATTTAAATAAAAACAAAAATCACAAAACAAAAATAAAAACTCATGACCCCAAACTAAAAACTTAAAATTTGACACCTTACACTTAAAATTTATCATCTTATATTTATCCTTAACATCTTATCCTTAAAATTAACACCTTATACCTAAATTAAATGTGAACTTAATTAATTTTTCTAGACTTAGTGGCTTTGTAAAAATATCCGCAGTTTGCTCCTGAGTTTTAATGTAGTCTAAACAAATTGTTCCATTTTTAGTTAATTCTTTTATAAAATGATAGCGAATATCCACATGTTTTAATTTTTTTAAATTATCAGTACTTGCGATTGATATAGCTGCTTGATTGTCACAGAATATTGTAACTGGTTTGATATTATTAATATTAAAATCTTTAAGTAAATTTATTATCCAACAAGCTTCACTGGCAGCCATACTAACCGCAATGTACTCTGATTCAGCAGAGGATAAGCTCACAGATTGCTGCTTTTTAGAACTCCAAGAAATTAAACAGTTTGAAAACATAAAACAAAAACCAGAAGTGGACTTTCTATCCTTGAGGTCCCCTGCCCAATCAGCATCACAAAAACCTTTTAATATAATATTATTTTCAGTTTTATAAACAAGTTTATAATTTATAGTATATTTTACATATCTTAACACTCTCTTTAGAGCAGACAACAATGTGTCATTTGCTTAACTTTGAAATCTACTTAATATAGAAACAGTTGCACAAAGATCAGGTCGGGTACCACACACAGCATACATTAAGCTTCCTATTATCTTCCTGCACTGAGACTCAATTTTCGGATTTAATTCACAATTATTGTTTTCAATAATTTTGACATTAAAATTTGTATCCATTGGGGTAGACATTGGTTTGCAATCTTCCATTTTATATTTTTTGAGAACTTTTTGTAAGTAAGCTGTTTGACTCAACTGAGTCACCCCATTTTTAAGGTCCTGTTTTACTGATATGCCTAGAAATTCTGAAATTAAACCCATGTCTTTTATTTTAAATTTATTCAATAGTGTGGTTTTTAACTGAGCAACTTCTTTTACATTGTTACCGAAAATTAATATGTCATCGACATACAACAATAGGTAGATGTAATTATTTTCATTCAAAGTCTTACTATACAAACACGAATCACTTTGTGATCTAGTAAAACCTTCTTTGAGCATTACAGAGTTAAATTTGTCATTCCAGTACTTTGGAGATTTCTTTAGGCCATATAAAGATTTTTTAAGTTTGACGAATCTACAGTCACCCGTATAAGCCCCTTCAGGTAATTCTACATACATATTTTCAGAAATTTCCCCATACAAGAAAGCACCTGTAACATCCATTTGATGAATGGGCAAATTTAACTTTGTAGCTACTGAAAAAAATAATCGGAATGTTGACAATTTAGCAACAGGGGCATACATTTCATTTAAACTTAAATCATCTTTTTGTTCGAAACCCCTTGCTACTAGCCTAGCTTTATATTGTTTAACATTATTTACATTTTTAATTTTAAAAACCTACTTACTTGAAACAATGCTGTTAGTGTCAGGCTTGTCACAAACCTCCCAAGTATCATTTTCATGGAGAGTAGCAAGTTCCCTTTTCATGGCTTCTTCCCATTTCCCCGCACTTTTCCTACTCATAGCGTCTCTATAGTTCAAAGGTTCAGTTTCACTTTCACTGTCACAAGTTTCCACATTATTGCACTTATAGAATGATGTCTTCTTGCATATTCGCTGTGGCCGTACTTTACGATCACAGGCTGTCGTCTCTTCTTCATCAGAACTTTCTTCACTAAAACATGACTCATACAAGCTTTCTTCACTCTCATCAATAGTTTCATCAGATCTAGAAGTTTCCTTTTCATTATTCTCTATACTTTCACTTTCCTTCCTCGTTACTGATTCTTCCTCTGGTTCCGATTCTAAAGAAACAATATCTCTCGTCACCGATTCATTTACTTGCTCTTCCATTAAAAACACCACATCTCTTTTCACTTCAACACAATTTTTTTCTGGAAAATAAATCCTGTAGCCTTTAACATTTTCTCCGTATCCAACCATGATTCCTTTTTCTCCCTTAGCGTCCCATTTCTTCCTCTTCTCTTTTGGGATGTGTACTATCACAGGCATACCAAAGATTTTCAAAGAATGTATATCAAACGATTCATCGTTCATCCAACTTTCGAAAGGAGTTTTACCTTTTTCATTACTAGAACCAGTTCTATTCAATACATATGCAGCTGTCTGAACTGCTTCTGCCCACAGTTTCTTAGGCAAATTCTTGGAATAAAGCAACGTTCTAGCTGCCTCAACGAGGGTCCTATTCTCCCTTTCAGCCTTTCCATTCTGTTCGGGTGTGTATGTCACTGTTGTTTGGTGTATGATACCTTTCTCTAAGAAAATACTTTGCACATCATTGTTTGTAAACTCTAAACCATTATCACTTCTAAAATATTTAACCTGTCATGGTTTCAGCTTTATTTAGAAAATCTTTTATGCAACTTTTCACTTCTTCCTAGCTTTTTACAAAATAAACGCTTCTGTAGTTTGAGAAATCATCTTTAAATAAAATAAAGTACCTGGAACCTCCAACTGATGGTACCTCCATAGGCCCGCAAGTATCGGCATGAATCAACTCACACGGCCTTGTCGACTTGGTAAGACTGGTATCAAAAGGTAAACGATGAATTTTTCCTTGCAAACAGTCCCTGCACTTATCCACGATATCATCTTTCACATCAATATTGTTGTTTGCTAAAAACATCCTCACGTGTTGCATGTTTTGATGAGCAAGTTTCTGATGCCATTCACTAAGGAATTCACGTTTATTCGAAGTACTCGCGTTCGAAATGTTACGCAATTCAAATCTCATGTCCATGTAGTACATGTTTCCTCGCCGTTTTGCAATTGCACACAATTTATTTTCTTTGAAAAATTCACAATTAGATTCGTTTGTCATCATAACATAACCTCTCTCAATGGCGCGATTTACCGAAAATAGGTTAGTTTTCAATTCCGGAACAAACAAAACGTTGTCTATGGTCGTGTCAACCCAACTATCGCCATTAAAGACTTGTGCTGCCACCTGGCCGACGCCGAATGCACCAATTTCACTTCCATTTCCGATTATCACTGTTTTTTGTGATAAAACTGAGTATGTCTTGAATAATTCACGGTCACGGCACATATGTTCGCTCGCCCCGGTGTCCACAAGCCACTTTGATTGCTCGAAATGTCCACATGTCGAAGATTCCACCACAAATGCATTACTTTCTTTGTTACATTCTTTGTTTTTGTTACTATCTTTATTGCCATCGGCACTTTCCTTTTTCTTTCTAAAACGACACTCGTACTTTGTATGTCCAGCCTTTTTACAGTAGTAGCACTTGATATGACTTTTGCGTTCACTCTGGAAATGGCCAAGCTTGTTACATTTGTAACATTTAACTTTTGATTTTTCAAATTTCTTAGCGGCAAAAGCTGATGCAGTAGATGGCTCTTCGCTTTTCTTTTCTTTCATCCTCTCTTCCTCAATTAGCAAGCGAGCTACCAAGTTATCAAATGTTTGTTTGTCATCGGGCGCGGACTCCCATGCAGATATAAAATGTTGGTAGCGATCAGGTAATGACATCAAAATCTTGGTGATCACGAACTTGTCAGATAGGTTTTCACCCAGCTGCTTCATTTGATTTTGCATTTCTTGTATTTTAGAGAGGAAAAAATTGCAAAAGTCAAATATTTTTTCATTTCGTCTATTGTGTAGAAACCTCTTTTGTTGCATAATACTGGTTCGGATATTGCCTCCACGATTTCAGACTCTTGGTACCAGAGTTTATCTTTCTTATCGGGCCACTTGAATGTGTTTCCCACTGAAAAGGTCATGGTGCTGATTTCAAACGTTCTTCTGCTAACATTTTCTATGACGCCTGGGAAATATTCTCCTTCGTACTTAACAATAACGTAGTCTCCAGTTGAATATTTGTTTCCTTTCTTAGAAAATTTGCTTAGTGGCGCTTCAGATTCTGAGCTGTCAGTATCGTTTTCTTCACACTCTCCTATTTCTTTTTCTATATCCATAGTATAGCTATCTTCACTTTCTGCATAATTTATCTCAGTATCTGTATTGTCTGAAGATGTGTCACTTTGTTTTCTTTTTGTTAACTTGTTGGGTTTCTTCTTTTTAATATTTTCTTGTTTGCTTAACCTTTTCAGCTTTTTATTTTCAATCTCTTTTAGTTTTAATTGCCTCTTTTTTTCCCTTTCCTTGGCTTTTATTTCTTTTTGTTCCTCTTTTTCTTTTTTTTCCTTTTCTTTTTTATTATGATAGTCCCTCCATGATTCACTTGTGATTACATAAGGAATTTTTTCCTTGCATTTTCTCTTTCTACCTTTCTTTTCTTCGTCTTCTCCAGGCCAAAATATGTGCCGTTTAAATGGCGATGGGACAACTACTGTGCTTCCGCCTTTCAACTGAATAGTTTTTGAGGTTCCAGGCCTTGATATGTCCTTTGAAGGTGTTTTTTCTGAAGCCTGTTGACTACAAGTAGAAATCATTTGAATTGGAACTCTGTCTTGGGCGGAAGATGTTTTAGCTGTGGCATTGCTTTCGCTTAAGCCATTAGGGGAAGCGCAAGAAGCGGTAGCTATCAAAGTTGATTTTGAATTTTTATTACTTGAAGCATACGAAACTGTTGAAGTTGTCGCAGTCGAATCGGGATTGGGAGTTGAAGCACACAATGTGGGCGCTGTTGCCGTTATAATATTTTGGGTATGAGTTGGAGCGCAGGCAGTTGAAGCTGTCGCAGTTGAATCGGGATTAGGAGTAGAAGCACGCAACGTGGGAGCTGTTGCCGTTATAATATTTTGGGTATTAGTTGGAGCGCAGGCAGTTGAAGTTGTCGCGGTCGAATCGGGATCGGGAGTTGAAGCATGCAATGTGAGAGCTGTTGCTGTTATAATATTTTGGGTATTAGTTGGAGCGCAGGCAGTTGAAGTTGTCGTAGTCGAATTGGGATTAGGCGTTGAAGCACGCAATGTGGGAGCTGTTGCCGTTATCACATTTTGGGTATTAGTTAGAGCGCAGGCAGTTGAAGTTGTCGCAGTCGAAACTGGATTCTGAGTTGACGCGCACAAGGTGGAAGCTTTTCTATCTTGGCTTTTGGTTAAGGCGGAGATATCAGTGGAAATATTTGCAGCCGGATCTAAGCTAAGAATCGGATTATTAATTGAAGCGCAGTTAATTATAGCCAGCGCAGTCGTACCCGGTTTGTTAGTTAAAACGCAAGATTTGGAAGCTTTTGCAGTTAGATCAAGTGTTTTTAACTTTTCCCTGGTTTCTTGATTTTCAATTTGTGCTGTCGATGTATGTGAAGCAGAATTGTTAGGTACTGACGCTACTTTTAAATGGTTGGAATGTGTATAATCATGGTCAATTTGACTGTGTAATCGGTTATATTCAGCTTGTTCGGCTTGTACCTGTGACATCTGTTGTGTTTGACTTGTAATGTTATCTGATCTCGTATTTGTAACTGAGGAATCATCTTCGTTCACTTGTAAATTCGATATTTCGTCTAATGACCCGCTTGACGTAGACGGTTCGTTAACATGATCAAAACGCTCAACTGCCTGTTTATTACTTGCCCATATTACGTACAGCGAAAGGTCTTCCTCGTTTAAACGAAAGTTTAATTCGTCTCTGCTTTTATAGAAAAGTTCTTTAAACATCTGCATTTTTTCAGCCCCAAACTTCGCCACTATTTCTTTTTCCAGGTAATTAAAAAAAAGTAATTTGTTCTTTTGGAATTTGCGGTGTTGATCGAGACTTTATTTTAGTTAGATCGACATAGTCTGGACCAAAAGGGTACAACCCACCAGCACGAAATCCGTTCTTAACTGAGCTCTCAGTTATTGACTTCAACGCTGTTTTAAGGACAGGAGCAAAAGTTTCTTTTTTTAGATTTTGTCCTAAGTGCTCTAACTTCCAATCTTTGACAGCTTTTCTCCAGTAAACTTTCAATGGTCTGAATACAGCGAGATCCATTGGTTGGAGAATATGTGTACTGTTTGGGTATAACGCTATGATCTCAATGCCGTTTTCAGCACAAAAATTCGACAAATGTAGGGTTAGATGTGACCTATGGCCATCCAAGAAGAATAGAACGGGTTTCTTGATATTTTGATCCACCAACCATGGATTGAACTTATTTGCGATATATTCGAAAAAGGCGGGTCCGGTCATCCAGCCACTTGCTGTGCGTCCAATTGACCATTCTTTTGGAAACGGAGATGAAATTACAGCTGGAACTCTCTCATAGGCATACACTACCATGGTGGGTGCCAATTGTCCAGCTGCATTCCCGGTAATCAACACTGTCAAATTGTCCTTATCGTCTCCAGATGATTGGTAGACATGTTTGTCACCTTTTCTTGCAAGAACTTTCCCAGCTTTAGGGGACAAATAGAAGGCACTCTCGTCCGTATTAAAAATTCTTTGAGGGTCTTCCAAAGCTTCTTTCAGATCGTTTTCTTGTATATATGATTCAACCTCTTTAAACCAATTTTTTATATTTTCTTCCGTTACTGCATCTCGCGCAGTTGTTAAATTTTGTGCTGTTCGCTCAGACAATGCAGGATGTCTTTTTAGAAAAAGATTATACCATTTCTTGCCTGGCCTATTGTCAGTAAAAGGCGTTTTTATCTTCTGGTCCACAATAATGCGTTGCACACTGTCGAGCAGTTCGTCTCTTGTAATGGGAATGTGCTTTTCCGCCATGTCAATTACCCATTTTTCTAAAAGGTTTCCTGCTTCTGTAGACAAATACGTACTAGGGCCCATAGAACATTCGACTGGAGTTTTACCCGAAATTTTGTCATATAGTGTAATCCTGGGCACACCATACTTGTTTGCTGCAGTTGCAATTTTTTCGCCTTTTTTGACCGCTTCTATAGCCTGAGCCATTTGTGCAGGCGTGTAATTTTTTTTAGGCGCCATTTCTGCCAAAAAAAAACTTATGTCGATTATTGGATCGTACGGTATGCCCAATCATCGACACGGCTGTCGATCATTGGAAACAGTTTGACAATCTAGATGGAAGATGTTTTTTTATAAAGTGCTTGAAACACTTAGCTAAATTACAAATAAAGCTGCTTATATTATGAAAAAAATATATTTCGACATTTGTCGATAATTAGAAAATGCGATGAAAAAATATCCAATGATCGACAAGCGTATTTTGGCATCTCAACTTAACCTGTCATTACTAAAATTCTACTAAAAGGTATTGAATTTCAGCTCCAATCAAACAAATAATTATCAATCTCGGTAAATCAAACCAAACATAAGTTATGTGCAATAATTGTTACTCACCTCCGTAAGGATTCCGCTAGTAAAACTGGATTTCCGAAAGAGTTGTCCGCCGGTCGATATTTACACCTTCGCCATTTTGTACAAAATGGCCGAATGTAGGAAATGTCATC